>OY776279.1:71283001-71955501 GCA_963675445.1 Linnaemya vulpina | reverse complement strand
TAAAATGCCTAAATTTTTGCTGGCAACCTTGTTTTTGCCTGCTCTTTCTATAACAAATCACTTTTAAGCGATTGGAAGCATATTTTTAATTTTATGGAACAAGAGCTAAAATTGAAAATTTCACAAGAGGTACCTCTTTGCTCAAAAAATCGATTTTTAAAAAAATTTTTTAAAAATGCCTAAATTTTTGCTGGCAACCTTGTTTTTGCCTGCTCTTTCTATAACAAATCACTTTTAAGCGATTGGAAGCATATTTTTAATTTTATGGAACAAGAGCTAAAATTGAAAATTTCACAAGAGGTACCTCTTTGCTCAAAAAATCGATTTTTAAAAAAATTTTTTTAAAATGCCTAAATTTTTGCTGGCAACCTTGTTTTTGCCTGCTCTTTCTATAACAAATCACTTTTAAGCGATTGGAAGCATATTTTTAATTTTATGGAACAAGAGCTAAAATTGAAAATTTCACAAGAGGTACCTCTTTGCTCAAAAAATCGATTTTTAAAAAAATTTTTTAAAAATGCCTAAATTTTTGCTGGCAACCTTGTTTTTGCCTGCTCTTTCTATAACAAATCACTTTTAAGCGATTGGAAGCATATTTTTAATTTTATGGAACAAGAGCTAAAATTGAAAATTTCACAAGAGGTACCTCTTTGCTCAAAAAATCGATTTTTAAAAAAATTTTTTAAAAATGCCTAAATTTTTGCTGGCAACCTTGTTTTTGCCTGCTCTTTCTATAACAAATCACTTTTAAGCGATTGGAAGCATATTTTTAATTTTATGGAACAAGAGCTAAAATTGAAAATTTCACAAGAGGTACCTCTTTGCTCAAAAAATCGATTTTTAAAAAAATTTTTTAAAAATGCCTAAATTTTTGCTGGCAACCTTGTTTTTGCCTGCTCTTTCTATAACAAATCACTTTTAAGCGATTGGAAGCATATTTTTAATTTTATGGAACAAGAGCTAAAATTGAAAATTTCACAAGAGGTACCTCTTTGCTCAAAAAATCGATTTTTAAAAAAATTTTTTAAAAATGCCTAAATTTTTGCTGGCAACCTTGTTTTTGCCTGCTCTTTCTATAACAAATCACTTTTAAGCGATTGGAAGCATATTTTTAATTTTATGGAACAAGAGCTAAAATTGAAAATTTCACAAGAGGTACCTCTTTGCTCAAAAAATCGATTTTTAAAAAAATTTTTTAAAAATGCCTAAATTTTTGCTGGCAACCTTGTTTTTGCCTGCTCTTTCTATAACAAATCACTTTTAAGCGATTGGAAGCATATTTTTAATTTTATGGAACAAGAGCTAAAATTGAAAATTTCACAAGAGGTACCTCTTTGCTCAAAAAATCGATTTTTAAAAAAATTTTTTAAAAATGCCTAAATTTTTGCTGGCAACCTTGTTTTTGCCTGCTCTTTCTATAACAAATCACTTTTAAGCGATTGGAAGCATATTTTTAATTTTATGGAACAAGAGCTAAAATTGAAAATTTCACAAGAGGTACGTACCTCTTTGCTCAAAAAATCGATTTTTAAAAAAATTTTTTAAAAATGCCTAAATTTTTGCTGGCAACCTTGTTTTTGCCTGCTCTTTCTATAACAAATCACTTTTAAGCGATTGGAAGCATATTTTTAATTTTATGGAACAAGAGCTAAAATTGAAAATTTCACAAGAGGTACCCTCTTTGCTCAAAAAATCGATTTTTAAAAAAATTTTTTTAAAATGCCTAAATTTTTGCTGGCAACCTTGTTTTTGCCTGCTCTTTCTATAACAAATCACTTTTAAGCGATTGGAAGCATATTTTTAATTTTATGGAACAAGAGCTAAAATTGAAAATTTCACAAGAGGTACCTCTTTGCTCAAAAAATCGATTTTTAAAAAAATTTTTTTAAAATGCCTAAATTTTTGCTGGCAACCTTGTTTTTGCCTGCTCTTTCTATAACAAATCACTTTTAAGCGATTGGAAGCATATTTTTAATTTTATGGAACAAGAGCTAAAATTGAAAATTTCACAAGAGGTACCTCTTTGCTCAAAAAATCGATTTTTAAAAAAATTTTTTAAAAATGCCTAAATTTTTGCTGGCAACCTTGTTTTTGCCTGCTCTTTCTATAACAAATCACTTTTAAGCGATTGGAAGCATATTTTTAATTTTATGGAACAAGAGCTAAAATTGAAAATTTCACAAGAGGTACCTCTTTGCTCAAAAAATCGATTTTTAAAAAAATTTTTTAAAAATGCCTAAATTTTTGCTGGCAACCTTGTTTTTGCCTGCTCTTTCTATAACAAATCACTTTTAAGCGATTGGAAGCATATTTTTAATTTTATGGAACAAGAGCTAAAATTGAAAATTTCACAAGAGGTACCTCTTTGCTCAAAAAATCGATTTTTAAAAAAATTTTTTTAAAATGCCTAAATTTTTGCTGGCAACCTTGTTTTTGCCTGCTCTTTCTATAACAAATCACTTTTCAGCGATTGGAAGCATATTTTTAATTTTATGGAACAAGAGCTAAAATTGAAAATTTCACAAGAGGTACCTCTTTGCTCAAAAAATCGATTTTAAAAAAAAATTTTTAAAATGCCTAAATTTTTGCTGGCAACCTTGTTTTTGCCTGCTCTTTCTATAACAAATCACTTTTAAGCGATTGGAAGCATATTTTTAATTTTATGGAACAAGAGCTAAAATTGAAAATTTCACAAGAGGTACCTCTTTGCTCAAAAAATCGATTTTTAAAAAAATTTTTTAAAAATGCCTAAATTTTTGCTGGCAACCTTGTTTTTGCCTGCTCTTTCTATAACAAATCACTTTTCAGCGATTGGAAGCATATTTTTAATTTTATGGAACAAGAGCTAAAATTGAAAATTTCACAAGAGGTACCTCTTTGCTCAAAAAATCGATTTTAAAAAAAAATTTTTAAAATGCCTAAATTTTTGCTGGCAACCTTGTTTTTGCCTGCTCTTTCTATAACAAATCACTTTTAAGCGATTGGAAGCATATTTTTAATTTTATGGAACAAGAGCTAAAATTGAAAATTTCACAAGATTTCAAAAAATCGATTTTTAAAAAAATTTTTTAAAAATGCCTAAATTTTTGCTGGCAACCTTGTTTTTGCCTGCTCTTTCTATAACAAATCACTTTTAAGCGATTGGAAGCATATTTTTAATTTTATGGAACAAGAGCTAAAATTGAAAATTTCACAAGAGGTACCTCTTTGCTCAAAAAATCGATTTTTAAAAAAATTTTTTAAAAATGCCTAAATTTTTGCTGGCAACCTTGTTTTTGCCTGCTCTTTCTATAACAAATCACTTTTAAGCGATTGGAAGCATATTTTTAATTTTATGGAACAAGAGCTAAAATTGAAAATTTCACAAGAGGTACCTCTTTGCTCAAAAAATCGATTTTGAAAAAAATTTTTTAAAAATGCCTAAATTTTTGCTGGCAACCTTGTTTTTGCCTGCTTTTTCTATAACAAATCACTTTTCAGCGATTGGAAGCATATTTTTAATTTTATGGAACAAGAGCTAAAATTGAAAATTTCACAAGAGGTACCTCTTTGCTCAAAAAATCGATTTTAAAAAAAAATTTTTAAAATGCCTAAATTTTTGCTGGCAACCTTGTTTTTGCCTGCTCTTTCTATAACAAATCACTTTTCAGCGATTGGAAGCATATTTTTAATTTTATGGAACAAGAGCTAAAATTGAAAATTTCACAAGAGGTACCTCTTTGCTCAAAAAATCGATTTTGAAAAAAATTTTTTAGAAATGCCTAAATTTTTGCTGGCAACCTTGTTTTTGCCTGCTCTTTCTATTACAAATCACTTTTAAGCGATTGGAAGCATATTTTTAATTTTATGGAACAAGAGCTAAAATTGAAAATTTCACAAGAGGTACCTCTTTGCTCAAAAAATCGATTTTGAAAAAAATTTTTTAAAAATGCCTAAATTTTTGCTGGCAACCTTGTTTTTGCCTGCTCTTTCTATAACAAATCACTTTTCAGCGATTGGAAGCATATTTTTAATTTTATGGAACAAGAGCTAAAATTGAAAATTTCACAAGAGGTACCTCTTTGCTCAAAAAATCGATTTTGAAAAAAATTTTTTAAAAATGCCTAAATTTTTGCTGGCAACCTTGTTTTTGCCTGCTCTTTCTATAACAAATCACTTTTCAGCGATTGGAAGCATATTTTTAATTTTATGGAACAAGAGCTAAAATTGAAAATTTCACAAGAGGTACCTCTTTGCTCAAAAAATCGATTTTAAAAAAAAATTTTTAAAATGCCTAAATTTTTGCTGGCAACCTTGTTTTTGCCTGCTCTTTCTATAACAAATCACTTTTCAGCGATTGGAAGCATATTTTTAATTTTATGGAACAAGAGCTAAAATTGAAAATTTCACAAGAGGTACCTCTTTGCTCAAAAAATCGATTTTGAAAAAAATTTTTTAGAAATGCCTAAATTTTTGCTGGCAACCTTGTTTTTGCCTGCTCTTTCTATAACAAATCACTTTTAAGCGATTGGAAGCATATTTTTAATTTTATGGAACAAGAGCTAAAATTGAAAATTTCACAAGAGGTACCTCTTTGCTCAAAAAATCGATTTTTAAAAAATTTTTTTAAAAATGCCTAAATTTTTGCTGGCAACCTTGTTTTTGCCTGCTCTTTCTATAACAAATCACTTTTAAGCGATTGGAAGCATATTTTTAATTTTATGGAACAAGAGCTAAAATTGAAAATTTCACAAGAGGTACCTCTTTGCTCAAAAAATCGATTTTAAAAAAAAATTTTTAAAATGCCTAAATTTTTGCTGGCAACCTTGTTTTTGCCTGCTCTTTCTATAACAAATCACTTTTCAGCGATTGGAAGCATATTTTTAATTTTATGGAACAAGAGCTAAAATTGAAAATTTCACAAGAGGTACCTCTTTGCTCAAAAAATCGATTTTAAAAAAAAATTTTTAAAATGCCTAAATTTTTGCTGGCAACCTTGTTTTTGCCTGCTCTTTCTATAACAAATCACTTTTCAGCGATTGGAAGCATATTTTTAATTTTATGGAACAAGAGCTAAAATTGAAAATTTCACAAGAGGTACCTCTTTGCTCAAAAAATCGATTTTGAAAAAAATTTTTTAGAAATGCCTAAATTTTTGCTGGCAACCTTGTTTTTGCCTGCTCTTTCTATAACAAATCACTTTTCAGCGATTGGAAGCATATTTTTAATTTTATGGAACAAGAGCTAAAATTGAAAAAATCACAAGAGGTACCTCTTTGCTCAAAAAATCGATTTTGAAAAAAATTTTTTAGAAATGCCTAAATTTTTGCTGGCAACCTTGTTTTTGCCTGCTCTTTCTATAACAAATCACTTTTAAGCGATTGGAAGCATATTTTTAATTTTATGGAACAAGAGCTAAAATTGAAAATTTCACAAGAGGTACCTCTTTGCTCAAAAAATCGATTTTAAAAAAAAATTTTTAAAATGCCTAAATTTTTGCTGGCAACCTTGTTTTTGCCTGCTCTTTCTATAACAAATCACTTTTCAGCGATTGGAAGCATATTTTTAATTTTATGGAACAAGAGCTAAAATTGAAAATTTCACAAGAGGTACCTCTTTGCTCAAAAAATCGATTTTAAAAAAAAATTTTTAAAATGCCTAAATTTTTGCTGGCAACCTTGTTTTTGCCTGCTCTTTCTATAACAAATCACTTTTCAGCGATTGGAAGCATATTTTTAATTTTATGGAACAAGAGCTAAAATTGAAAATTTCACAAGAGGTACCTCTTTGCTCAAAAAATCGATTTTGAAAAAAATTTTTTAGAAATGCCTAAATTTTTGCTGGCAACCTTGTTTTTGCCTGCTCTTTCTATAACAAATCACTTTTCAGCGATTGGAAGCATATTTTTAATTTTATGGAACAAGAGCTAAAATTGAAAATTTCACAAGAGGTACCTCTTTGCTCAAAAAATCGATTTTTAAAAAAATTTTTTAAAAATGCCTAAATTTTTGCTGGCAACCTTGTTTTTGCCTGCTCTTTCTATTACAAATCACTTTTAAGCGATTGGAAGCATATTTTTAATTTTATGGAACAAGAGCTAAAATTGAAAATTTCACAAGAGGTACCTCTTTGCTCAAAAAATCGATTTTTAAAAAAAATTTTTAAAATGCCTAAATTTTTGCTGGCAACCTTGTTTTTGCCTGCTCTTTCTATAACAAATCACTTTTCAGCGATTGGAAGCATATTTTTAATTTTATGGAACAAGAGCTAAAATTGAAAATTTCACAAGAGGTACCTCTTTGCTCAAAAAATCGATTTTGAAAAAAATTTTTTAGAAATGCCTAAATTTTTGCTGGCAACCTTGTTTTTGCCTGCTCTTTCTATAACAAATCACTTTTCAGCGATTGGAAGCATATTTTTAATTTTATGGAACAAGAGCTAAAATTGAAAATTTCACAAGAGGTACCTCTTTGCTCAAAAAATCGATTTTTAAAAAAATTTTTTAAAAATGCCTAAATTTTTGCTGGCAACCTTGTTTTTGCCTGCTCTTTCTATTACAAATCACTTTTAAGCGATTGGAAGCATATTTTTAATTTTATGGAACAAGAGCTAAAATTGAAAATTTCACAAGAGGTACCTCTTTGCTCAAAAAATCGATTTTTAAAAAAATTTTTTAAAAATGCCTAAATTTTTGCTGGCAACCTTGTTTTTGCCTGCTCTTTCTATTACAAATCACTTTTAAGCGATTGGAAGCATATTTTTAATTTTATGGAACAAGAGCTAAAATTGAAAATTTTACAAACCAAATAACCCGATTTTTATTAACAATATTAAGCAGTTTTAGCTTTTTCTTGATAAATATATCGAATATTAATTTATTAAATTTATTATTATTTATCTTTTTTATAAAACTTTTTAATATAATTTTGTTTCTATACGAATTTTTACTTCTTTCAATTCGGCACAATATTTTTTCTCAATTTCAAAACTCGCATAGACGAGTTACAAATATTATTTCACAACCGATACAGTACGCGTTTCAAAACAAACTGATCGCTATTAAAACTAGCAAAATGACAAAACATAACACAAAGAACAGTGAAGCAAATAGCAATTTAAGAAAGAATTCTACTGTTTAATAGCACGAACAATAAAAATTAATCATAAACAGCAGCAAAAAATTATTTTAAAAAAATTATAAAATAAAAGTGGGGGCCCCTTAAGCCAAAAGGTGCACTAGAGGAAACGAAACGTACTTTAAATAAACTGCCAAGAACTAATAGAGATATAAATAAGTCTATTATTGTCGATGTAACTAATAAGTTACAACAACAAAAAATTAAATATAAATACCAAAACGAACAACAACAAAAATATGGAATATTTGTCAAACTCTTAGCAGCCGCCACATGTGACTACCAGACGAAAACAAAAGACTCGAACAACAAACTTTAGTCTTAAGTAAATCAGGCCCTTCTTGCACAAACACACTCACACACTTGAGCTTTTGTGTTTATTAATTGATAATGCGTAACGTTGAGTCAATAAAATTAATAAAAATGGTTTTATTTCTCTTTTATACAAACTTTGATTTGATGGTTTTGACGTCACTTTCAAAGAAAATTTTAGTTTGTGTTTAAAACAACCGAAATTTTTACAACTTGAGGAAGTATTTTTGTGCTCAAAAAAGCACACAAAATGAGCTTTTTTTTTTGTTTTGCATGTGAAGTGAGAACTTTGCAAAAATAAAACATTTCAATTGGAACTATTCCAGCTACATTTTTAGTTGAAAAAAATTTAACTCCTTTTTATTTTAATTTTCAATTTCAATGCTGCAATCGATGGTGCCAAATTTTTGTTTTCAATATATTCAAACGTTGTACTTCCACAATTTGCTATTTTATATGAATTGAATTAGAGGTCAGTGACTCGGAGTCTTTCATCTAAACAAACAAATCAATTGTTGTGCACGGCTGCTTGGTTTTCATTGTCGCTAACATAAAAGCTAATATTCAAGCAAATAGTTTTACTCAAACACGTCTCATGTTGGCATTAAAAATATAATATATGAGTACTTGAACTTGGCCTATACGCAAAGCCTCTACACAGATATTGATACAACGACCAACTCAACAATCGTTTATGATTCTCAAAATAAATTAAAAAAATTGGCTCTTGTTTTTGGAGCAAAAGAAATCGAAAGTTTAATAAAAACAGACAAGACTTTTCTTTGACTTTTTTGGGATTCTTCCCTCAGATCATGATATAGGGTGTTTTTGTTATAGAGTGATAAAACTTATCGTGCATTTTGTCCATTCAAAATTTTATTTTCCCATGAAGCCCATTTTTTGTTGGATAAACAGAATTGTCGCATTTGGAGTGAGAAGAATCCACTAGCTTTTGTCGAAACACCAGAGAACATCCACAGAAAATTACTGTTTGGTGCACTTTATGGGCTGGCCCATATATCTTCAAGGTGGTCAGAGTGCTACTGTTTGTGAAAATTAATGTTCCAAATTGTGCCTTGCACGCGCCAGCCGTGGCGGTCACATGGCCGAAATCATATTTAAACATTAATGTCATAAAATTTTCTATCCAATAAAGGCCGTTTCATTGAAAAATATATTACTATGTTTTATTATGATTTAAACTTATATCACTCTATAAAAAACCCCCTTTATATCAGAATACTGATATTGCTTTCTTTTTACATAATTCACTTAAATATGGACCGATATTACTTCATGCCAGTCCTAAATTTTATTGAAAGCAGACCGGTTCCGATCATTTGGGTGTGCGTTAAGAAGATCACGGCTGATGTTATAGAAACGAAACCGGAGTATATTCAAAGTGAGACATAGTTGTGGTACACTTTGTAGCACATAATCGTTCACCAATAATAAAGAAACCGATATTTATTAAAAGATGTTTTTGTGTAGTTTTGCACAGTATAAATAATCATTATATATATATATATATATATATATATATATATAAATACAACATATTCATTTGTGGCCTATAATGAAGAAATTAATGTGATTTGAAACGTATTATTGCGCAAATGCGCAAAGTGTAAACAACCAGGTCTATATACATTATTTTGTGGTACAGTTTTAATAAAACTACCATCCACCCATAATTCACAAGCTGATAGCATTTGAAAGGTATTTTTGTGTAGATGTGCACATTATGAATACTTTTCGTAAATATTTAGCATAAAAAATTTTAAAACCCATTTGAAACTGGATCAAGAATAAACAACAAGAACTTTCGTTATTAATTGTGGAGGGGGGGGTTATATTACCGCATACAATATTGATGGATATTTCAATAAAAATTAAATGGAAATTTCGATCGATATCGTATGCCATAATTTGCCTCCGGACAACATTTCAATAAATTTAAATACTCGTTCATCAAAATGCACGTGTGATAGATTAACTTTGGAACCAGCCTCGTATTTATTTATGAAAATGCATAAAACTTGAGATAAATTGTTAAGGCCTTTTGTTATTTAATTTTTTTTTACTGAACTTGAACCTTCAATTCA
Organism: Linnaemya vulpina; assembly: GCA_963675445.1. NCBI lineage: Eukaryota > Metazoa > Arthropoda > Insecta > Diptera > Tachinidae > Linnaemya > Linnaemya vulpina. Next base: position 71,945,969 of record OY776279.1, on the reverse strand, counting down.
CACTGATTTTATTTATAAATCGTATTTTGTTATTTAATTTTTTTAAATCTATATTTATGAGCATTTAAATATATTTTCAATTAAAATATGTTTATTAAAATATATTATTATGAATATTAGATATCTTTTTTATAATGAAAAATACTTAAAACATCCATCAAAAGTTGTAAAAACGTAACGACTTTTAAGCGAAAATGTGCTAACAAATTAGACCTTAACTTAACGTCAAGTACTCGCATGCGGTTCTATGACTATAATTTCAAGTGTTGTTTAAACCGCAAGATTTTAGTTGGTTGCTTGACATTCTTCAATGTGTGTTTTTGAAAATCAATATTTTATTTTAAAGTTGATTTGTAAATCTGAAGAACAAATAGCTGAGATGTTTAACAATAACAATTTTTGTTTCATTATTGTTGTTGTTTCTTTTTAATTTTTTTTTTTTTCTTAACACTCATTTAAAATTTAAGATGTGTCTTTAAATATTAACTGCCAAATTCATAAAAATTCATTTGCTGTTCGAATGTATTTTAAATGAATTTTGTGTGAAAATTATGTTTTAAAACGCTCATTATTTTTTTATATGTACAGCAATAAAAAATGTCTAATTTTTTTAACTTTTTTTTGTTCTGCTTTTATAGACACTGGCACAAGAGATAATTCGAACAAGTATTTTTGTATGCTGTTTTTAAAAGTTATATGACAATTTTCCCCATAAAATAGGCAAATCAAACTCCTCTCTCTCTCTCTCTCTCTCTCTCTCTCTTGAATACCATATGCATTTTTCCATATCTTCGGCGTAATGAGCAGGAGTCATGCGCCCATATTATAAATGACGACGTCGACGTCACATCAACACGACGCCAAAAATTGTCACTTGTGTAGTCTTTGAGTTGGCAGCACTGCTTTATTTGACCACCCATTTAACAGCTGATAGTTGCTTTTTGTTTAGTGTTCTTTGATATTTTATTATAGAGCGATTTACACCAGAGCAACGCGTGCAAATTGTGGAAATTTTGAATCAAAATAATGGTTCTGTTCATCAAACTTATCGTGCACTTCGTCCATTCAAAATTTTATTTCCCGATGAAGCCCATTTTTGGTTGGATAAACAGCATTATCGTTTTTGGAGTGAGAAGAATCCACAAGCTTTTGTCGAACCACCAGAGAACATCCACAGAAAATTACTGTTTGGTTCGCTTTATGGGCTAGCGGAGTCGTTGGCCCACATGTCTTCAAAAACGATGATGGTCAGAATGTTACTGTTTGTGAAAATTGGTGTTCCAGCTTGCTCTTTGTACGCGCCAGCCGTGGCGGCCACATAGCTGAAATCATACTTAAACATTAATGTCATAAAATTTTCTATCCAATAAAGACCGTGAACAAAATGACCATGAACAAATGTTGGGCCAAATTTTGCGCTAAAATAATTTTGTTTAGATGAACTCCAAACAAAATTATTAATATCGATTATAAATAATTGATATTGGGAAGTGGGAAAGGAAAAATAAGAACCAATATTAAATTTTCCTTTTAATGATAGGGTTTATTTACAGAACTTTGAGTAAATAAAATATAGAGTTTACCTTTTGGACAGATAAATGCTTTTGGGCAGATAAATGCTGCTCTCGTTGATGCTGGTTGAAGAAGAAGTAGACATTTAATTTTTAAATTAAGAAAAAGGAAAGTTCGGCTTTTGGAAAAACCGCGCAACATATGGAATTTTTCGAGTGTCAACTCGAGCAACATTTAGTACATTTTCAGTGTTACAATATTGTCTAAATTTAACTGGGTAAGTACACAGAAAGAAAAGGTTATAAGAAAAGGTTTGTATAAAAGGTAAGTAAGAGAGATGTTTCCAAAGTAAGTATAAAAAAGCTAAAAATAAATCGTTTACAATTCATACAATATACTTATACTTAAGATTTGCATATTCAAATCGATTATAAAATGTTTAATTTATAATTCAATTAATTTAATTTATAAGGAATAAATATAAAATTCAGTGCAAATAATTTATATTAAATAATAATAAAAAATGATTTTGTCCAATATCAAATTGGACAGACCGTTTCATTGATATCAAAAATATATTACCATGTTTTATTATGATTTAAACTTGTATCACTCTATAAAAAACACCCTTTATTTAATTGTCCCAAAACTAAAAATTACAAACAAAACAACAATAAATTTTTTTAAAGTTTTTTAGATATTTTTACTTTTGTATTTGTGAATTGTAGCTTTGAAAAAAGAGTCAAAGTCTCCTACACTTCATCTTCCGTAGTCATGCTTTTTTCATTTTTTATCACCACTTGTATGGTGACTTACATAAATGTGATACAAGTTTTATTTATATTTTGTTGTACAGTGTAATTATTATATTACCGGTAAATCTGCTTAAAATTCGTAACCAATATATTTGCTGAAATGGCCACACACGGAACTAAGGAGAATGATATTAATTATTCCAGACTGGAAGCTATAAGATGTGCATCCATAAAATACAATATCTAATATAATATTCACCACTCATTGCCAACAAAATGCAAAAATACATTAAGCATGTTTTACAAAATCACGCGTGTAGATTCTAAAAATATATATGAAAATTTTTATATAGGTATTAATTATATGCTTTTGTTTATAATGCGATAGGAAGACAACAAATTAAAGCTGACAGTGTGATAAAACTTATGACCATATTAGCTCTCTGGGCTTTATAGTTCTGGTTAGCTACAAAAGTCCGCTCTTCGCTTGCTTCTTCGCTATAAGCACATTAACGGCAGCAGGCTACCAACTTGAGTCGGTATTATTATTTTAAAGACAACAAGGCATTAAACACAATAACGACAGCAGGCTACAGACTAAAACTTGTCAAAAATGTAAAACATGTGCGTTTATACGAATGATAATTTTTACTACTACAGGCACCACGGGTACTGGTTGTTGTCCATGCTGTTTTTGTGGTTGTAGTCAAATTAAACTAATTTCTATTTTGGTGAGCGACAATGAGCAGATGCAATGTTGCCAGTATAATATAAATAAACTTGAAAATATATTTTTTTCTTATAAAAAAAAGAAACAAAAAATTATATTTCCAAGCTAATGAAATGATTTCTTGTCATATACTGTGGACTTTAAATATATTTTATTCGAATAACATTATTTAAGAGTATTAAATATATGAAAACAGCTACACTGGCGTTTGAAGAGAATTCTACTACAAAAAATAACTCATGGTTGTTGATTTGGTGGCGTCGTTCTAAAAATAATTAAGTAGCTGACTACGAGGCGACGATTATAGCCAACGACTTTTGTAGTTGGTGATAGTGTAGCCTGCTGTCGGTATTGTGTTTAATGCTTATTGCTGGTTTCTTCACTAATTGAACTAATTACAGCTGCTGGAAATACAGAAAAAAATTTTAAAAGAACGCACTTAAATATATGTGTGACATATAGAAAATTGTTGTAAAATGAATTACAGTGTCAGAGAAAAATTGATAAAATTTTCCATAATGTCAATATTTTGCATAGAAACGGTGGCTGCGAAACCTTAAAACACACTTAGTTCATGACTACGAGTACGAGGAGGGGTGCCCTCTATTCATACAAAATATTTCTATTTATTATTTGAAGCTTCAATTTTCTATTTGCCAATTACTCATTGTAGCACAACACAAAGATGCCTGACAAGATTGTTAGTTTTACTTGTTTAGATACTTATTTAAATAATAATCATCTAGTGCTTTTAATTGTCTTTTATGCTTTTGTTTAATGGCTGTTACGGTAGTTTTATGTTCGTAATATTTTTAATTATCTGGTAATAATGATAAAATCATAAGCATAATGAAAATTTTAGTTTCTTTGCCGGAAGCTTGTTTATGATTTGTTAATTTATTAAAATTGGCTGAGGATACAGAACAATTTTTATTGTTATTGTTTTACTGCTTTCATTTCTGTAAAGATAAAACTGACTGAAACTAAGTAAAACAGTTGTAGTGTTCTGTTTCGTATTTAAAAGATTTATAAAGCAAAAGTTTGCTCATAAAATCTATCACAAAGACAATGCACGGTTGAGTGACCGATGAGTCCAGTGTTTAAGGTTCTCAATTTGAAACCAAACAGTAGATTTATATATTATTAATATTTGAGTTAAATATTACAACTTGGTCAAGGTGAGCCACCACCTACTACGCCCCTGATTGAGCGTAAAAAAAATCAATATGCAAACAACGTCACGCAGCTATTTGAAAGCTTCGCAACATGTTCGCAGAATTTATTGGCTTGTTGATTTTGCCCATCGTACCTGTTAATACATTCTTAAAAAACATGCAATAAATTTTATATATTTACAAGCACGATACTTTCATAAAGATATTTCTTTTAGAAAGTGTATGAAAGTACATTCCACGAACAAGTAGAAACCGTGTATAAAAATATATCTCTTTTAAGAAAATAATCTTTTATAAGAGACTATCTTTCTTAAATAAATGAAATCCGTAAAAATATTTACATATTTCATGAAAAGTACATTTAATGCAATAGTACTTTTTATAAAAGTGTACTTTTTACAATGAAAGTACCTTTTATAAAAAATGTCATGTATATGAATATGAGTAACTTTTTTAAAAAAGTACTTCTATAAAAAAGTACCGTCAATAATAATGAACCTTATATAAAAACTTACTTATTACAACGAAGAAGGTTTTATGAAAAAGTGTATTTTATAAAAAAGCTATCAATTATAAAAAAATACCTGCTATAAAGAAGTACGTTCTATTAAATAATACCCTTGGTGGAATAGTACCTAGATATTACCTTTTTTTAAAAGTAACTTGTATGAAAAAGTAACTTTTATAAAAGTACCTTTTACAAAAAGTACCTTTTATGAAAAATACCTTTTATAAAAATTTCATATTTATGAATATGAGTAACTTTTGTAAAAAAGTTGATTTTATCAAAAAGTACTTTTGATAATAGTCAACCTTATATAAAAATTACCTATTATAACGAAGATGTTCTATGAAAAAGTGTATTTTATAAAAAATCCATCACTTAAAAAAAATACCTGCTATAAAGAAGCACGTTCTATTAAATAATACCTTTGGTAGAATAGTACCTAGATATTACCTTTTTTAAAAAGTAACTTGTATGAAAAAGTAACTTTTATAAAAGTACCTTTTACAAAAAGTACCTCTTATGAAAAATACCTTTTATTAAAATTTCATATTTATGAATATGAGTAACTTTTGTAAAAAAGTTGATTTTATCAAAAAGTACTTTTGATAATAGTCAACCTTATATAAAAATTACCTATTATAACGAAGAAGTTCTATGAAAAAAAGTAACTTGTATAAAAAAGTAACTTTTATAAAAGTACCTTTTACAAAAACGTATTTTTGGTAAAAATATAGCTTTTATAAAAACTATATATATTATTTTTTAAGTAGCTTTCATAAAAAAATGGCTATTTATAAAAAGTATTTTTTTTATAAAAAGTACATTATGCAAAATATGTAGTAATTTTTATAAAAAAATACCTTTTAAAATAATACTTTTATAAGTGTCACTTACAAAATAATAACTTTTATGGGCATAATTGATAAGAACCTTCCAAAAAAAATTCTTTTTTTTTAAATTAACTTATATAACAAAGTACCTTTTATAACAAGTACTTTTTATAAAAAGGTAGTCTTTTTGCAAAAGTACGTTTTATAGAAAAGTATTTTTAGTAATAAAAGTAGCTTTTATTTACTATATATTTTACTTTTTTAAGTAGCTTTTATAAAAAAGGACTATTTATAAAAAGTACATTTAATAAAAAGTACCTTTTATAAAAAGTACCTTTTATAAAAAGTAGCTTTTATAAAAAGTACCTTTTATAAAAAGTAGCTTTTATACAAAATAAATTATGCAAAATAAGTAGTAATTTTTATAAAAAAGTGCTTCTTATAATAACACTTTTATAAAAGGTTACCTGTTAAAAAAAGTGTCATTTACAAAATAGTAACTTTTATAGACATAATCGGTAAGAACTTTCCTAAAAGAAATCGGTAAGAACTTTCCAAATATCGTGATGATATAATAACTTTTTTTAAAAATACCCCGATTAAAATACTTTTCATACAAAACTATTTTTGAAAGTACTTTATGCCACGAAGTTCCCGTATTAAAAAAACTTTTGATAAAAGATATCTTTTTTATAAAAGATTATTGGATTAAAATGTATTATAACTTTTATGAAGAAGTAGTTTCTCTAAAAGGGGAAAAATTAAGAAATCTCTTAAAAAGTGTACTTTTCATAAGAAAGTACTTTTTTAAGAAACGACTTGGGGTAAAGATTAACCTTTTTCAAACAACAGATAAAAATAGCTTTTAAGACAATGAAATAATACTTACCTTTTTTATTAATTATCGAGTGTAATCGATTTATTGATCGCTGCTTGAAAGTGTCTATACGCCAAATTATAAATTAACTCGAATCTTATTCCAAAAAGTATATAGTAGATTTGTTTTCAATAAAATTTATATGCTCTTTCTCATGTAATTCTCAGTTAGTTGTTGACAGCTTGTGTATGGGCTAAGATATATTTGAATTATTTGGGAATAGTGCTGGCATCAAATTAGTCGTATATTTAAGTATTTTGACTTCATTAGTATATTTTTATATAGTCATATAGTTTGTAAATCTACAGCATGTTCTTGGACAAAAGTTTAATGTCTCCTTGTTAAATCTTTTTCATTACAGGACAAGCTTTTGAGTAAGCTGGAAGAAAGTGAACCTGACCCACCCACTTCGCAAGAAGATGAATGTGTCATTTGCATAAATGCCCGAGCCACTATGCAAACCTCACCCTGCGGTCATCGTGTAGTCTGTCGCCGTTGTTTTGTCAAAACAATACAAAGTGCTGTGGCCCAGAGATTGCTGCCATTACGCTGTGTCATATGCAGGGCGCGTGTAAATCGACTGACGTCTAGTTCGGGTACATGGCGTATACAGGAGTCGGCCAGCAGCTATTCAATGGGTGCCAAAAGTTGGGCTTCTGTGGGAGTAACAGCTGGTGGTGTTACAGCTTCCGCTAGTTCATATTCAATGAATGATGCCCACAGCGGTCATCATGCATTTTATATGAATAACAACACACCACGTTATCCGCGCAGTCCAAATGGTCGAGTTTCCCAGTCGGACAGTTTGTATTCAATGAGCTCGACGGGTTCATCTTCAGCTGCATCGGTTTTCTCGAAAACGTCTTCCATTTCAAGCGACTTGTGTTCACCTGCCTCACCAATATCACCTACGCAATGTTCATACAATCAAACCTCTATGATCCTAAACAATCATCTGGCGCCACCTACACCCAGCATATCACCCCACTCGCCTACTTCCACTTCTGGTTCGGGGACATCGCCAGGCTCACTGTCACCCAAAGAAATGGCTCATGCACACTCTCATCACAGCGGCTGTCCTTCAGGCTGCTCTGGAGCTGTACCACGTAAACCTTTAAAGTCACTCAGTAATTCATCTTCCAGTGGCTCCTGCAGCAGTACGGGCAGTAATTTCAATGTACCTTTTACACCTTCTACAACCAATACATATCCGGGTAGAAGACACGCCAAAGGACGTCTAGTGGACTTGCAAAATCGCCTACCACCCATCAAAGAGTTTCGTAGCCCTGCCAAAGTGCCACATCCCTCGCCGGTGCACATTAGCAATCCAAGATTTCGGTTAGTATATCCTCCAATACGCCTAAATATTTATTAATTATTTAATATATGAATGCTCTTAGTTATGCTTCTTATACTAAACCCAGCCATCAGGGTCAGGACTCACATGCGGCTACGAAAACTTCAGCTGGTATTAAAGAGCATAGTTCACCGCCCAAAAGACCCATGAACATACGCATAAGCGCTTCCCACAATGCATTAGCACCACCTCCGCTGAAGGCGGTAGGAACTAAAATAAGTCCTCTAGCAACCAAACACTCGCTAAACAAATCATCCTATACCGCTTTATCGTCGGAGAGAAAAGAGAAAAAATCTTTTAGTGATTCTAATAAAAATAATATAAATTTAAAATTAACTCAAACCAAATTAACGACTTCAACGACGAACAACAAATTATTAACGTCATCAATAAAATCTTCCTCATCCACGTCCTCCTCCGTGTCGGCTACAGCATCGAAATCGTCATCATCATCATCATCCTCATCATCGTCATCTTCGTCCTCTGCTTATCACACAACGGGCAATTCAACTTTAACAACATCATTTACAACAAGTAAAAGTTTTCCATTGTTTTGCAGCAACAATAATCACAGTAAGTGGATTTTTTGTTTAAAGTTTATTTTTAGCATTTTTTGTTTTTTTGTTTTTCATATATTTTTCTTTCTTTTTTTTTCTGGGCTTTAGTTGGTTTTTGTTTCGCCCCTCCAATTGTTTTGTTGTTCTTGTAAATATGATAAGTGGAAAAATTGAGAGCGTTTAAGCTGATAAAAACATTTGTCAAGTTATTTTAAATGCCATGGGAAGAGCGTTGTTGTTTTATAGAGAAGGATGTCTTAGACGATTGTATGCTACGGCCTCAAATTATTCTACCAGAGTATTCGTTTACCTAAAAAGATCAGACTAAAATCTTGAATCTGCATAAATAATACTGCATACGTACTGCCAGTTTTCCGAAGCCGCAAGAACAAATTGAATTTGAATTTTGTTTTTATTTTGAATATTATTTCTGTTACGATTGATTTCAATCTTAATTATGTTATTAGTTGTTACAGAGGTCTTACAGGCAGCTTAAAATATTGATATTCATAAAGAAGATTTATTTTAAGAGTTAAAAACAAGTACGTAAAAGATAAACTCTTAAAGTAGACTTTACTTTGACTATGAATATGGACCTTAGTTTATAGTCTAACTATAGCCAAGCTTACAGTCTTGTGTATAGAGTCCTGAGTACAGTTTTGGATTTCGACTACACTGTTTGCTCCGGCTCTGGGCTGTGTATAGGCAAAGGTGAAACTGTGACCATATTATAGTCACATTTATAGTCTGTTTTTCGAACACCGCTATAGTGCCCACTTTAGTCTTAGTTAAAATCTTGGCTAATATGTTACAGTTAATTATTGTCTTGTCTATAATATTGATGCCCATCTTGGCTATAGTTTTGAATTATGTACAAGTAATTAATTGACTTATTTATATTGTTATAATATGATATAGTCTATTTATTGTAGCTATAGCCTAGAATTATTGCCTTAGCGATATGTTCTTGACTTTAGCATTGACCAAGAGGATACTAGTCCTGACCATCCCCTGAATTTTCCTGGTATTTTTTATTACACATTTAAAACAATTTTTCTGTAGATTTTATTTCGAAAGTTCTATGAATGAATAAATTTTTGTTATTCGCAACAATGAATAAATAAAACAACAGGAACTGTTAACAATATTTTTTTTGTTTTTGTACTATAGTACTTGCTGTTGAGCAGCTTTCAAAAACCCGAACAATAATGATATTGTTTTCAGTTTGAATAAAGCCTTTAAGCCGCATGAAAACATACAATTAGCTTGATGTAGGGAAATTGAAAAGCTTAAAAATAGGAAGTGAAATTTATATTAGAAAAAAAATTAAAACCGGAGTGGTTGTCCACTATTAGTATTGCGTCTAAGTAAATGAGGCTGTAGGAAAGGTCTTAATATTAAATGACCTTCTTTTAATTACTAAATATTCTGTTTATTTTTTTATTCATTTGCAGAAGAAAAATTGGACAATAAGAAAAACGAAACGGTGGAAAGACGCAAAGAAGAAAAACTTAAACTCAAAGCGGAAAAAGAAGCCAGAAAGGTTTAACGTTTTTTAGTTTAAAAATATCGTCTGTTCTATTTTTATTTCTATATTTATTTATACCTTTTTTTCTTATTTGTTGTTTAGGAAGAAAAGCGCCTTGCCAAAGAAGAAGACAGACTGGCCAAACTTATTGCTAAAGAGGAGAAGAAGAAATGCAAAAAGGAGGCTAAGGAGTTGCTGTTAGCCAATGATGGCAATTGCAGGAAATAATTCAATAATTTGGAGTTAATCTATAATAGACAACAAATTTAAGGAAAATATTTTAACACACACACACACAAACACGTACATTCCAATATACATACTTATGTATGTATTGTGTTGATTGCTTTCTAGAAAGAAAAAAGAAGTGTTACACTCTTGGCCGCTTATGATGAAATAGAAATTTTGCAATATTAAACTGCAGCCACATAAAGCAACGTTACTTGCCGGAGGAGTTTTCTTAAGAGGGAGCAAGATAAAAAGTAATATAAAGAAGCCTCATTCCTCCTCCCTCTCTCATGAAATCAAACTTGCAGCAAGTAAACTGTCAAGTAAAATATCAAACCCTTCAACTTTTAATGAACATTATTTTTTTTAAATGTATACATTCTCCTTAATGCCAGTTTTTTTTATTGATTAATATATTTGACAAATTTTCTTAATTTTTATTTGAAATAATAAGATTTATTGTTAATTTTTATTAGATTGCTACCGCGCCTGAAGTTTCAATTTACAGTTTTTTCTAAGTTGATTATATATAAATATCGTCTTTCACTCTACAGTTCCGTAGGTTATAATACTTGAAATACACAAACTCTAATAGTGTTTTTATTACCTGCGTGCTGGTTACACCACGAGAATAATACACGTAATCTGATCGATATAAACAGGAAAAGAGAGTTTGTGTTTCGTGTACAATTTTTTAATGTTCGTTTAGTGTATGTACACACTTTGTGTGTATTAAACATACAAGCATGAACCATAAAAAACGCAAAATTAAGCAAAAATAATCTGTGCCTAACTAATACGATTCTGCCGTTTTAAAACAAAGAAGAAAACTAAAAATTATTTCTGCAACGGCAGCAACAATGGTTTTAGTTATTGAAACTGTAACAAAGACACGTCTTATGCATTAAGAAACACAATTCATTGATTGATAAAAATTTTATTAAACACAAATTTAATTATCGCAAAATATAAATAACTCATACTAAAAGGAATAGAGTAAAAAATTCATTGAAACTGCAATCTAAAATAAAAAAACATTTATTTAGAAAGGAAGATCTTCTATTAGTCCCAATAGAAATTAAATAAATGAAGATGTTATTGGGTACCTGTTTGTTACATCCTACAATAGATTTAATGAAATAAGTGCAATAATGATGTTGACTTTTTCATCCCAGTCACACACAATTATGTATTACAATAAATGAAAATGTGTAGCATACTACTGGGCAGTGTTGCAATTTTTTTTTTTTTTTTTTTTTTTGTAGGTTGCAAATTTTTATCTCTTCTTATTAAAAAAATATTTATTTCTTTTTCATTTATTTTAAAAATCAGACCAAAGGCTTGGACACTTTTTATAACATAAGAAAGTAAACAAACAAAAAACGGTTTCTACAACAATTTGTTAGAGACAACAACCACTTAATCACACAATGAAAAAATTTTGCTACAATTTTTTTATGAAAAACTGTTTTAAAGCCGAGTTTTATACCCACGTACACTAACACATACCCACACATACATATACACATAACTTAAACTTTCAAACAAATCCAGTGCCAAAAATTTTGTTTATATTATTATAATTTTCACTGAGCACAAAACAAACCAAACAATCTTTTTAACAAACTCTTATAAAAAAGAGTTTTGAATTAATAAGGCAAACACTTATAATAGATATCTTACATATTTTCAATATCATTTAGATCTTAAAAGCTTCATACTTAGATATTTATTCATATAGTTTTATAGTTGTTTACAACTTTGTCCCCATCTCAAAACTCAATTAAATCTGTATCTAGTCAAAAATGTTCCACTAATAAAAAGGTTGTTTAATATTAATACTTATAATAACAACAATAAGAATAATAATAATACTAATTATAATAATAATAATAATAATAATAATAATAATAATAATAATAATAATAATAATAATAATAATAATAATAATAGTAATAATAATACTAACAATAATAATAATAATAATAATAATAATAATAACAATAATAATAATAATAATAATAATAATAATAATAATAATAATAATAATAATAATAATAATAATAATAATAATCATAATAATGATAATAATAGTAATAATAATAACAAAAAGAATAATCATAATAATAATAATAATAACAATAATAATAATAATTAAAACAATAACAAAAACATATAATACTTATTATTATATTATTATTATAATATATTATTAGCAATAAAAAAATTTTATATATAAAATGAAAAATATCCTTATACTACATATTTGGCTGTCGCTTCATGTCACTCTATATCGTTATATCGAATAATTATATGTGAAACAAAAGCAAAAGCTTAGAATTTTTTATTTATTTTTGTTCAAAGTATAATTATGCGACAAAACTATATCTAATGACATCGTGGGACAGCTAACTTTGCATACAGCTATTAGCCATATATTTTTCAAAAATAATAAAATAGAAAAATTATTAGTTCTATTCTTTCTCGTTTCATAAGTTTTTTAATAGAAGAAAATTTTGAAAGAAAACTATATTCACAACGTGTTATTAAAATTGTAAAATTGTTACTAAAATTTTAAATAAAAACATATTTTTTAGTTAAGATTTTTATTAAAGAAAATAAATACTAAATGACAACAATTACCACAATAAACATATTCTAAACTAGATTTCATAATTAAACTGTTTTAATATAAAAATAATAAAATAAGAAATAAGGCATCAAACCAATTAAGCTGAAACTGTTAAAATGAAGTAATACTTTAAAAAAAAATAATATTTTTAATTAAAATTCTAAATACCAATTTAACTCGAAACGATACATACAATGGAAAAGCAATGTTTTTTTAACAATTAACTGTGAACTAAAAGGAAAATTATAAAAATTAAAATAATTATATATAATAAATGAAATTAATATAGTAATTGAAGAATTAAATAAATTGTTATTTAGTTACGAAGAAAATAAAATAAAGAGTTGTTTTAATGAAGAATGTTATAGATAAATAGAAATAATTTGAAAAATGCTCTTGCCGCTTTAATTTAGCAATGGTGCTTCGAAACGGTTTCAATTTGCCCTATTGCCTTACAGCAGTCATGAAATACGTTTTTGTTGACCCAAAAATATTTGAAAATATGTACATATATCTAATGAGAAAATTTTGCAGCTACCTTTTTAAAGCTACTTTATTTATAATGATTTTTTGAAATGTACTCTTCTGAATGGTACTTTTATCAAACTACATTCTTTAATAGGCAAATACGCAATGCTGGTTTACAAGGATGAGTTTTTATTTAATATCCTACGCTTTGCCAGTAGTTTAATATTTCATCGTTTAAAAAAAATTTCTTGAACACATCGTTTTCTATCTTAAAGTACGGCTGAGTTGTCCAAGAAATCGACTGCAAACTTCACAACAAGCATTTTCATGTTATCTACTGCCCTTAACAGCTTTTTGTTTACAATTAACTCAGTCTCACATATTCACTTTTAGTTTAACTTTATTGCATATTCAAACATAAGTTTACTGATTGATATTTTAGTTCAATCACATGAATATAAAATTAAATATTTATATAAAAAACTTATAGTATAAAAGAAATGACTTAAATATTGCAATATATGTTTCAAAAATAACTTTTTTGCAATTTAAAAATTGGAACGCACATTAATGCCACCAAAACTATTCAAGCAAGTGGACAATTTGTTGACATATTGATAAGTCAGTTCTCCTGTACAACCGTAGGCACCCAATTTATGTATGGCAGCATAATCGTAACAATCCACAGCATTATCACCATTGCAATCTTGAGAATATTTGCGCATGTAATTTTGAATAGTATTGGCGGCACAATAGGGATCATTGACACAATTGGCATAAGCTGTTATAAGCGATAGAGAAGATACAAATATTTTGTTGCAAAATATTATAAATTGCTTTGAAAACTTACCGGTTTCCGAGGCAATATCTTCGTTATTAATAGTCAATTTGCCACCATCGGCCCAATACGCCCAGGTGATACGGAACAAACCACAGACGCCACCGCTGCAGTGGGCAGTTTGATTGCAACCACTTATGGCCTCACAAATGCAGCCTAAGCAAACATCAGTAACAGGTTTTTCTGAAATTATAATAAGATTTATTTTATTAATCATTGAATTTTAAATAACCTCAAGGTCAACAAAAACTGCTTATCTCTACCAGGTTTTAAGAATTGAATTAAACTTTTATAATTAGAAATTCCTATTAATTTGTTTTTTTTTTTTTTTGTTTTCCTTAAAACTGATAATAACTGCTAATGGGTCATATATTTAGCGTTTCTTTATGAATAAAATAATAGCGCAGAAAGTGTTTAAAATTATATCAACAGAAATTATATTCACAGATTCTGCCTGCCAGACACAAACAACATACATTTTATATATTTATTTGTTTTAACCTGTTGACGATTGAAATAAAATTTTATAGCCAAAAATTCCGAGTAAACACTGCTACTAAAAGTTGTTTTAAAAAAAGTTTATGAAATGTTGTCTTTGAAATTTCTTTACAATCAATGACCTAAAATTAAAATTAACATTTGAATTTGTTCAGTTAGTATTTGCGTTGCTTCCAACAAAACAAAACATTAGAATATATGATTTTGTTTGATATCTGGTTTCGTTTGACTCTTGCGTGTAGTACAATTTAAATACCGAGTAATAAACACCAAAATATACGAGTTATAAGATATAAATTCAATATGCCCAATATATAACAGCATTTAAAGTTATTTATGTATTGGCATGTCTCAACTATTTAATAAATTTAAATATATTATATAAACTCATATGACAAATAAAAGGGAAATTTTAGGTGCAATAAAATTAACATTTTTATGAAAAAAGCCCTTTAAGCCAAGGCTGAGTCACATAAAGTACATACTGACGGATAAAGTTGGCGTCATGGGTACCTTCATTTAGTATATTATAGTTTTAAGCACAGAACAAATATATATTAAACAACAAAATGCGAAAAAATATACTGACTCCTGTCAAAGTATTTAACGTACGTTAAAGATTTCTAAACTTCCGTATTTTACTTTGACGTACAAGTGCCTATTGAAGAAGGCTACGAGCACAACGTATGACAGAGTGAGTCCATCTCCCTCGGCCTTAATAAAGTCAATAGAACAGTCCAACTCTATTCACTCAAATTAGTTGCTTCCTGGTAACATACATATTTTTAAAATAAATTTCACTGCTGTATCTATTCGCACAGGTTCAAGCCTCAATCTTAAAGCACTTTTAGGGTAAGACCTTTTTAAAATAAAAGTATATATGTATTTAATTTAAAAAAAAAATTCTTTTATTTGCATACTTTTACACACCAAAATAATCGTTTTTAATTGTCAGCCCAGGAATCAGGTTTTTGATCTTTCTGATTTTCAATACTAATTTTTTTCTTTCAAATATATATAAAATAAGTTTGATTGACAAAGCAAAAATTAGTTTTATTTAGTTATTTTAATGTAAAACAAAATAAATTTCCCAGCCCTGATACGTCTTTTTATTATTTTTATTTTTTTATTTTAAGATTTCTTATATAGGGTGTTTTTTATGTAGTGATACAACTTTAAGTTGGCATCACTGCTTTATTTGAGCACCCATTTAACAGCTGATAGTTGCCTTTTGTTTAGTTTGCCTTGACATTTTATTATGGATCGACTTACGTCAGAGTAACATGTGCAAATTGTGGAAATTTTTAATCAAAATAATGGTCCTGTTCATCAAACTTATTGTGCACTTCACTTCGTCCATTCAAAATTTTATTTTCCGATGAAGCCCATTTTTGGTTGAATGGGTACGTAAATAAACAGAATTGTCACATTTGGAGTGAGAAGAATCCACAAGCTTTCGTCGAAACACCATTACATCCACAGAAAATTACTGTTTGGTGCGTTTTATGGGCTGGCGGAGTCATTGGCCCTGGATGTCTTCAAAAACGATGATGGTCAGAATGTTACTGTTTGGGAAAATTGGTGTTCCAGATTGCGCCTTGTATGCGCCAGCCGTGGCGGCCACATGGCCGAAATCATATTTAAACATTAATGTCATAAAATTTTCTATCCAATGAAGACCATTTCATTGACAGCAAAAATATATTACTATGTTTTATTATGATTTAAACTTGTATCACTCTTTAAAAAACACTCATTACTAACGAATTTTTTTTTTCAAATATCTCAAATATCTTTAATATACAAAAAGAAAAAATATTCAATTGCCCAGCTCTGAAATCCTCTCTTTTATTTAGTTTTAATAAAAATACCAATTTAATTCTTTTTAAGCTATAAAATAGTTGTGCTGGCTGGCCCATCGTGGAATAGGCAGTTAATTAAGAAAAACAAAACAGGAAACAAAAAATTGTTTTGGCCAATTACTTTTATGTGCTAAAAATATATTTAAGTTTTTCAGTTCTGGAACCATATATTGGATTTTGCTGAATTCTGGGAGCTTCAAAATATCAACGAAACCGTCTATTTATTGCATTAACAACTTTTACTGCCCCAAAAAGCAGCAGCGAATTAATAGATTGTCCGCTTCATTTAACAAATATTTCATGCACATAAAAAACGAATAGCAAATAAACAGACAACAATTAATCATTTAAGATTATCTCTCAAAGCCATTAGCATATATGTATATATATATTTCTACATCCGATCGAATGTTAAAAAGTGTCAATATTAGTGACGATTCCCCATTAAGCAAAAGCTAAAATTAAATTGTAAGATCAACTACATTTCCTGCCATTTTCCAAAAAAAAAAAACATCAACGCCTGTTTTAGAATTTGCATAAATATATAGAAAAAAAAATATCCAACCCAAAGCAACAAACTGTCTGCTAGATCTCAGCTGCATTGAACGTCCCTGAACTCCAAACTTCTACCACATTGAAAAAAACAACTTAATATTAAAATTAAAAATAAAATCTAAATAAATAAAATTAAAAAAAATATCAGTTTCCTACAACTGCATGCTACAGAACACTTCATCGCCATCGGCCTGACTGGGCAAGTTAATACAAGTATGAAGATGACAGCCAGCCGAACAACTAGTTTTACAACAATCCAAGAAGAATTAATGGGCTGCTGCATGCAGTTGACTAGTTTATGATGTGTGCATGCAATCTGGTTTAAAATAAACTGCAGATGAACCAAAAATAAAAATATATAAAATAAAAAATTAAGTGCTTTAAGGTAGACTAGTAGCACTTTTTTCAAATTGAAAAACTTAATGCATTTGCAATTCAAATTTGTAAATTTTTTTTTTTTATTGACAACCAAAGAGCTTTCAATGAATTTATGAATATACTCGTAGTATTTGAAAATTAAATGGAATTGTTTAATGATGTGGGTATGTTGAAAGCCAATAACAAGGCAAATTATTGAAGCAATAAAAAAACCAAAAATTACGAAATTTATGTAAAGTTCAAGTTCAAAATAAAACAGAAATCAAGTTTGTTTTTAATAATGAAAAATACATGGAAAAAGAGTTCGAATATGAATAGTACGAAAGGAATTCACAAATTGTCATTAATTAAAAGTGCCCAAAATCTATAAATGAAATAAGACTTTTTTGCGAGCAATTTGCTTGCTATTCGGCTAAAGAACTTTCTTTGCCTTAAATGCTGTGAATTAAGCAGGAAGTTTGTTTGAGAACTACATTTTTTTAATGGATTTTTGAAACTCACATGTAAATGTGCAAATTCTAAGTCGTAACCCACTCCATCAAGCAGAATTTTTCAAAGTTACTCCCACGTAGTGTTTAATCCTTATGAATGTCAAATTGATATAATGATGAGAATCAGCAAGATATAGTCAATTGCTTGATGTTTTCGTCATTATATTAAATGTCATTTGAATTGCAACATTGTGTTTGACTAATTTCATGTCAACTCGACAAAATGTTAGAAACGATTTGGATGAAATTCGGTCAGAGACTGTCTTTCATTCATATTAAAAATTTCATAATATCGTGGAATTTACCGGAATTCGTTCAGTTTATTTTTCAATTTCCCAAAAAAACGATTTCATACACACATGTAATTTTATGTAATTTTAAATTAATCTCTCTCGTGCAAAATGTAAAAATTATGATGTCATTGTTGCAGACAACGTTTGAAATTTTAAGAATTGAATTTTCGATTTAGTCTCGGTTTTAAAGTAAATCTTTCTTTCTTTCAAAAGTATTTATAAAATAGTCCTATGATTTAAAAGTTTTTTTTTGTGTGTTTGAAAAAAGAAATTTTCTAATAATAAATAAAAAAATATTTTAATGTAATATTTTATATACATGTAAGTTACTATATAAAAGACATTTTTTATTAAAATTTTATTTGTTGGTGTGTATTTTAAAATTTTAAAAACTATTATTAAATTTAATTTATTGTTGTGTATTTGAAAAAATTTATGTTTCATTAAAATTTTATTTATTGTTGTGAATTTTAATATATAAAATATATTATCTGTTTTATTAAAACTTTATTTGTTGTTGCGTATTTTAAGACTTAAAAATATCGGCCATGTTTTGTAAATTTGTAGTCGACTTGCAATCAAGCGATTTTGCAAAACTAATTTCATTAATAGAAATATTATTTCAAAACCTCTGAAAGAACACTGATTTGATATCATTTTAAGAACGTCTTCAGAATCTTCACATGTTTTGAAAATCGTACGATATCGAGTTGACTCGATTTACAGATGAGGGCTGTGTTATAATCGAAGATACGAAAATCATTCGAACACTTTTATTGAACGTTGGGATATCTAAAAGTGTACTACTAAAATAAATATATGCATGGCGTGTTTAGATGTGAGATAAGTACTTTTTAGAAGATTTATAGAACTCCCCTCGTAACAACTAGATTGTTTGAAAAATCAGTAGTAAAACTATAAACTTTGAAAATATGGAGAACACTAAAAATATTAACAGTCGCAAAGCAGTTCTAAGTCAGTCAACAACAAGCCCCGTTGCCAATTAGTTTTTAGATGCAGCCAGACCACTGATCGTTTATTCTCTTCCGCGAGTTTTGCGTCTCGCACTAGCTACCCTCTACAGATAGCTGTAAGAGTTTCTTCTGAGGAGTATTCAATTTCTTATATTAAAAATAAACGTATGAAATTGCGGGTTAATCACATCGCCGACATATGGGCTGTGATATCCCATACTATTTTACCAATACAACTCATTATTACTACACGTCATGCCATCAAACAAAGCCAAGACTGGAAGAAATTAAAAAATAAAAAATTCAAAGCCCACAAAAAGCAAACAAAAATTTTAACTTTAGAAAAATGTCAAACAATTCAATTCTATAAAAATGATCAAAATTATTATTGTATATTGCTGATTGTTTTTAACTTATTTATTTGCGGTTTGAAATAAAAATGCAAATGCTTTCAATAAAAGTGTTTATTTAAGTTGTTTGCGCTTTTTGAGTCACACACTCAACTGTACGAATTTATAAAAAAAATTTCAAAGTGTTTATATTTTGTTCCCATATGCATGCAAACATTTCCATTATAATTATAAGTTATTACATTGATGAAATATTAATATGCGCTTGTTGTAAATGTGTCATGCATGTTCAATTACCATATGAAGACCTTTAAAACAATTAAAAAATATTTTATAATTTATATATTTTTTTTATTTCAAAAATGTCTACAAAATCCCAAAGGAGGATATTTTCCTATTAAAAATTACAGCAAAAAGTGAATAATTAAATAAGTTAATTACTGATAATAGATTGAGCAAAGCGTGATGAAGGTACACACACACTCATCGGCTATTGTAATCAGCTTATCAATGAAAGTTTTTAAAGCCACATAATAGATGTTGACCTATTTTTCGTAACTATGGTTAAGCTCTTATATCAGTAAGTAAATCAAATTGCAAATCGATTTTTTATGATTTCATAGCTTCAGCAATCTATCATGCGGATTGACAAAAATAGTTAATACATTTTAAACAGCCTACATAATTTAAATTAAAAAAAAAATTATTGAATATTTTATAGAGCTAAAAAGTGCTTTAACGTTGCCGAGTTTTGCAAAGTTTGCTCATGAGTAATGGCTTAATATAATTTAATCCTAAAGTTTTTTCTTTTTAATAACAATTTAGTAAAACAAATTTTCGTAGACTATTTTATTTTATAAACCTCTTATGAATCACTTTTTTTTATAACTTAGTCTGCAAATATAAGAGACTCCTGCTTCAAGTTGGTATTAATGAAATTTAAGAAAGACAACATTATGACATTTTATATTTGCTCTTGTTCTTTCAACTATTTATAAAATATATATAGATAATTACAATCGTTCTTATATGTTTGTGCTTCTGGGTTTTCAAAATAAAAATTAATTCTTGTCAAGCAAACTTAAGTGGAACTTTATGTTAAAAACCTTTTCCTTATGCAAGTTTACATAAAAATACTATTGATATTTGTTGACGAAAAAACACTTGAAAGCTTAGCACAAAAAAAAATGTTTCTCAATACTGGTTTAAAAAATTGTTTATCAAAAACAATTACATAGCTGATATATAAGCAGAGGAAGTATATATATTATATATTGTTAAAGAACAGATTGTGAATGGCAACCGATGTTTAAAAGGGTCGCTACTAGCTACTGAGAAGCCATTTGTGGCAACTACTTTCGATCAGTTGCCGGGTGGCAGTCCAACTGAAGATCGACTGATATTCTCAATCGATGGCAAATGAATTTATTGCAAAAGTATACACAACTTTACGAGGCTAAGATGGTGTTTTAAAAGAAACTCCATAAGAAACTAGAAATTAAAATCTTTGAATTCCAATATTTTAAGCCATATATCCCCAGAAAATCTACCCATGGTAAGTAGCGAAATATTAGAAAATGTTAAAATGATAAATTGATATTTTATAAAAAAAACAAAGTTGAATATCGAAGACATTAACAAAATATTAATAAAAATTAAAATCCATAATACAGCTAATGTCATTATTATTATAACAGCAAAATCCTTAATAATATTAAATTTTCTCTTTTCTTTTTCTATTTTTTGTTCTATTAATATTAAATTTTGTTATACTGTTATAATCTAAGTGATGCAATCGTTTTAAATGAAAATACTTAATAATTTGTAGCTCTCATTCGAAATTGAAAAGTTGTTGATTTTTACTAAATGTTTTACATCACTAAAATAAATGCTGTATAATATTTATTGCTTAGCAATAAAATATCAATTAATTATATTAATTTTATGTTTAAAAACATCAAAGCAAATTGATATGTGACTTTTTTACAACAACAAGACAATGTTCAAAAACTTATCTGTATGTATAAGCGAAAAACTAATATTCGTTTGTACAGCAGTCAACTATGTATTTATATCAAATATAACAAATATTAATTATAAAGGAAGCAATTTACTTAAAAATTAACTTAAAAATGCTTAATATTTTGCTGTGTAGAACAACACTGGCCCACAAGTTACATATAAATACATCTGTATGCTTATTTTTAAGAGTGGCCTATACATCCAAAGTAGTTCACAAGAATCATTCGAACTCCATTTCAAAGTTTTTAAATTTCTACTTTTCGCAAGAAATCAACAAACTTACAAACTTATGTGATGTACAATGCTTTTGAACTTAAAATTCTTTGTACGTTTGGGGAGATTTTTATAACCACACAACTCGTATTATAATTCATATAAATTTAGTAAATTAAATTTAGATTTTAAAAAACCGGTTTTAAGAAATCGAAATTTTTAATTATGTGTGTTAGATTCATAGATATAAAGATTTGCAAAAATACAGTTACAAATTATACTTCACAGTTATAAGTTAAAACCTTTTGCTTTTTAATGGACGCATTTTTATTTAATCAAACATTATTTAAAATTTTACATCGAAATTTTTTTGCATAACAGTACGTAAAAAACTTCCATACATAATTAGTAGTCAGCGGCGTATGGTATAATATTATCAGAAACTGTTTAACTTAGTACATAATTGTATGAATATATGTATGTGTTTTTTATAAGTATGTATATATTGGTTACTCTTTTTTTCGGCATATGAGACCCTAAGAGCCTAAAGTTTTTATTTACGTAGTTCTGTTTTTATTTACGTAGTTGGGCATATGTGACTCTAAGAGTCTAAAGTTTTCATTTACGTAGTTCTGTTGTTTTTATGTACGTAGTTCGGTTTGTTCCCACTGGTCAAATATTTAACTTAAAAAGCATAACCACTAAATACTAAAGAAAAATATTTTGATTCACAGTAAATAATTGTCTAAATAAAAAGTTTTTTCATTAATATTTAGTGGTCGTCTTTTTTCGCGCATCTTTAGAGATTCACAGCAATTATTTTAGCTTAATTTGAAAATATTGTAAAAACTTTTCAATTTTTGTTTGAAATTTCATTCACATAAATTTTATTAAATAATTTCTTAATTATTTAGCTTTTTTAATACATATTTCCATTATTATATTTCATTGTACTTATACTACGAATATTTATCTAATTAAATATCATAAAATAGAAAGAATCCCCTTTGATTTCTGAGAAAGATTAAAGAGTATTAGAAAATCCGCTATTTGTAGACGATTACAGTCAGCAATTAATTCACATTCTATTGTTAATAACAATATTAATAATAATACACACAAATATTGAAACAAGTTTTTTCTGTTTCTTAATTTAATACAATAGAATATGCAAACTCAAAAATGTGTGCGAAGAAAACGCGGATTTAAGCGAAAACGGAACTGGCAACTGAAGATTCGAAAAATAAACAACAATATATAAGATATTCTAAGAACAGGAAAATAACAAGCCGGCAAATCAATTAAAAGAATATTAATTTGGAAAAAAAACCCACACACACAGTCCACGAAACAGTTTTGATACAAATTTTGAACGTTATTATACACGAATAGCTTTAATATAACACACGTCTAATTAAATGTTTATTTATTCCAATATTGGTTTCAATATTATCGTTACCTGATATATCCGCCTGGGAGAGATGAAGTAACCCAATGGCGAAAACACTGGCAATGAAAACGGTGTATAACAATTTGTTTGCCATTTTGTTTGTATGTTAAAAAAAATTTTATATAGTCTAAATAAATTAATTATAGTTATATATATATATTATGTATATTATATATATATTTTTTTTTAATTAAGGTGTTAAGATCACTATGGTCAGAATGCTTCGAACTAAATATGAGATGTTTACTGCTTGCTAAACTTAATGAAACTAATTTGAATTATTTTTATACGGCAGATTTTTGTGTGATTACAGCAGTGTGTTTGGTATAAAAGCTTCCTAATAAAGCTATGGTTTGCAAAGCAACTCAAGAAAAGCTTTAAAAATTGTCTGGTTTAGTAGAAACTGAAGACCTAAGACACAAGCGAGAGAAAGAGTATGAATTTAAAATTGTGGCCAGACTGGTTCGAGTCTATCATTGTTGATTTATTTGATGTACATCTAAATATTTAATTAATTAACTTTTATCAATTATGGATTTATTGATTTGTATTTCTTAAACTTTCTATCGGGCATGTTCTGTAAATCACTATGATTTAAAATCGCGCGATTTCCGAAAACTAGCTCCACTAATAGAAACTTTCCAGCCCTTTTTTATATTTTCTATTATACATGTAGCGTCAGATATATCTATAGAAAATTCGTTTCTAATTTTTAGCGTCTTCAGGATCATTATTTACCGTGATTTACTCAACACGCCCGTATATTAGTTTAGCTCATGCTAAACTAATATCTCAGTGAGGTCTTTATATAAACTGCTTAATATACATGCAAAATATTTATATTTTCTATATTTCGACACATCTTCAGGTGACTTCTGAAAAAATATTGAATATAAAATAAATATTAAGAATTTAAAATGAAATAGATCGCTAGAAAGGAGAACAGCCTTCGCTACTCTGAAGCTTAAGTTACAGTGTAGTTTTTTCAATAGATAGAATAAATCAGACCAAATCAAATTAAAATTGTCAAACTACTTTCTTATAAATCAGTATCAAATCTTTTATTTAAATTAGCTGATGAACATACTTTCATATTTTAACGTATTTAGATTTTGTTGAAGGCAGCAATATCGACAGACTGTACAAAATCTTCAAACTCCTGAATCTTCTCGGTCAACAAATCAATAGAAACTTTCTCATCTTCAATTACGCACATAATTTGCAATTTGTTGATACCATAGCCAACAGGCACTAATTTGGAGGCACCCCACAAAAGACCGTCCATTTCGATGGTGCGTACTTGTTTTTCCATTTCCTTCATGTCGGTTTCGTCATCCCAGGGTTTGACATCTAGCAGGACAGAGGATTTTGCAATAAGCGCGGGTTTCTTAGATTTTTTAGCAGCATAGGCCGCCACACGTTCCTCACGGATTTTGGCCGCTTCAGCATCTTCTTCATCATCTGAACCGAAAAGATCGACATCATCATCATCATCATCAGCGGCGGCAGCAGGAGCAGCAACGGTAGGTTTGGCACCAGCAGCTTGTGGCAATGGGGAACCGCCCCAAGCAGCCTTTTCACTAGCTTCGAAAGAAGCAATATGACGGTACCAACGTTGTACATGTGGTACATCACCGGTGGGAACCTTTCCTAAAGCATCGAACACAGATAAATCAGCCTTTGATGGTTCATAGCTACAACATAGAAATATATACGCATGTTCAATGAAATATATAAAAAAAAAATATATACAAGTTTGTGCGTTGAAAGTATCTGTATTTTATAGTCTACCACATACGTATATATGCATTAAACATATGAACTAATTCTGTTACTCAATGCCGACGTGTGAAGGTTGCTAACGCACATAACCTCATTTATTTAATAGTGTTAAGCTCTTACCCACTGATGTAGCTGCAGTCGGCTAAGAAATTATTCAATTCCTTAAGTCCTTGTGGGGTTTTAACATCACCAAAAGCCATTTTTTGTTTTTATATTTTATATGGGGAACTTATTAGTCTGGTTCTTCAGCTAATGCTTGCTGCTTCTTAAAATTTGATAACCGGAAAGAAGAGAATTATATGTGCTACCATTTGTGGAGATTAGGCTTGCCAGCACTGTTTGTAAGCAGGTGGCAGCACAAAAGTTAATATGTTACATACTATTTTTTCATCCATAATTAGTATTACGTCTGGAAATCATATCGGATTAGAAACAGACCAATGTACATGGTTATAAAATGCACATTAATTTATAACATATATATATATATATATATATATATATATATATATATTACGGAAATTAAATTAGTTAGGGACATGCGGAGTGTGTACTGCACATATATTTGTATATGTCAAGTCAAAAACGCGACTGTCTAATAATTTATATTATGTAAACACTATTATATTATATGTAAAATGAGGGCTACCACCCATTTTACATGAAGAACCTTGTGAATCAAATTTTCGAAGTCATTTTGTTTGACACAAAGTATATATATAGTCTTAATATATTGTTACGTTTTTAGACCTTTTCGTAAAAACGGTTTTATTATTTATCCTTCAAGGATTCGTTTTATTGCATCAAATTAAAACACGGACAAATTAATTTAGAATTATAATGCGGCAACAATTTATTTATTACTTTATTTACACGAGTACTTGTACTACTCAACACTTAGCGATGTTAACACGTCTATGTCTGATATCACACTGATTATTGCTGAGTTCTGGCAGCGCCTTTATATAGCAAAAATGGCGTCGTCTGGTAACCTCGCGAAATTTCTGGCATGGTTGTTGTATTTTACTTGACATGTGTGTGTTTGTATGACAATGCTAACTTGTTTGGTTTGCTTATGGTAACTATGTGTGGTTGAATGTATGAGTGTTCTGTGTGTTTTGCCTATGCTAACTATGAGTGGTTGTATGAATGAGTGTGTGGTTTTGTTTCTTCTAAGTGTATATGGCTGTGTATACTTGTGAATCTATTTAGCTTTATTAGCAGCGAATACTTGCATACAAGATCATTAAGAATAACATCTCTTAGCATTTATGTTGCTAGGTTTGTTGTTGTTGTGGTTTACTCTTATTGGCACAGCCTTGAATGGTCTTGTATATTCTGGAGTATTCCATTTCCGTTAATTTGAATATTATCTATATAGTGTTTGTAACATTTTGACAACTATAGATAATATTGCCAGTGCTGCCAAGTACATATAGCCACATTGTCGTTTTATTTAAATCTATTTCTAATCTTTGTAACACTGCCGCCCACTTAAGCCTGTTCGTCCCGAATAGGCATACAATCACCTCTCCCATAGTGCGCCAATCGTTCGAGATGTACTATCTTCATTTTCGACCTTGGGCTATTGTGCTTCTGTATCCGGTATACGACGTCATTCACTCTCTTAATCACTTTATACGGGCCATCCCAGTGAGTCTGTAATTTTGGGGACAATCCTTTCTTTCGTTGTGGGTTATACAGTAAAACTAATTGTCCTTCAATAAATCCCTCCGAGTTTGCTGCGCGGTCATACCTAGCCTTCAACTTGTCACTGCCCATCTGGATTCGATTACGCGCGAACTCATGCCGTTCGTTTAAGTCGCCTTTCTCTTGGGACGTAATAGCTCCTGAGTTGTACTGTTGAAGCTCTCCCCGGCTTCCTCTTACTGGGCCTTTGGCTGCTTTGCACTGTGGACAGTTTGCTATCCAGTCGGCTACGGCTTGTTGACATCCAACCCAATAAAAACGCTGCTTCAATTTCTCAAGTGTTTTTGTTACTCCAAGATGACCGCCACTAGGTCCATTATGAAACTCCTGTAAAACTTTACTTATCTTGGAGTATGGCACAACTATTAAATTTGAAGTTGTTTTGCCATCTACACTTTCCCATACGCGGTATAAACACCCTTTTATTACCTTGAGGCTGTTCCACAGAGCCCAATAAGATTTGGCAAGTGGGCTTTCAGCCGAAATTTCACTCCGGGACGGTCGTCTGTCTTCTTCTTTGGCCGCTATAATTTTCCTTAGCATGCTGTCGTCCCTCTGTGCCGCTGACCAGTCTTCATCAGGGCTAATGTGAATTAGCCGAACATCCACAACGCCTTTCTTTTGCTCGGTTCTAACACAATGTTTAGACTCTAAACAGCAGGGTCTTCTTGAAAGAGCATCCGCATTATGCTTTGTGCCTCTTCTATGCTCAATGCTCTTTCTTGGTGGCAAAACAGATCTCCCTCTCTTCCTTGATGCTTTGCAGCTGCGCTGAAAATGGCCTATCCTTCCGCAGTTGAAGCACTTAGGCTTTTCTTTGATATCACTTTCTGCCAGCAGTTGTCGCATTGCCTCCTTAAAGCTGGCAATTAGGTTGTTATCTTCCTCAGACAAAACCTCCACATTCCGCACTTTACCTGTCTTCCTTGATGCTTTGCAGGTGCGCTGAAAATGACCGATCTTTCCGCAGTTAAAGCACTTAGACTTTTCTTTGATAGCATTTTCTGCCAGCAGTTGTCGCATTGCCTCCTTAACACTAGCCACTAGGTTGTTATCCTCCTCAGACAAAACCTCCACATTCCGCACTTTACATATCTGTGGCTTGAAAACCATCCTGGCAGTCTCTTGAGCCAGCGCAAATGACACAGTTTCAGCGAAAGTGTATTTCTGCGTAGCGCACACCGCCAGTTTAACATCAGAGTCGCGAATGCCGTTAACGAAAGCCTCAGTTTTAAAATGGTCCAGGAACGGGTGACTCTCGCCTGGATATGTGAGCTGCACTAAACGCTCGATTTCCATTGCGAAATCTTGTAGAGATTCGTTAGGCTTCTGAACTCTACATCGCAATTCCATTCTGTACAAATCGCGCTTGTGCTCACCACCATACTTGCGCTGCAATGCTACCATTATTTCATTGTAGTTGTTTCTGCTGCTTACTGGCACAGTCTCAAGCACCTCTGCGGCTGTACCCTTTAAGGACAAGATCAACTCTATGGCCTTTTCTTCAGCATCCCATCCATTTCTGGTAGCAACCGTCTCGAACTGGAATTTGAAGATGCCTAATGGTACGCTGCCATCGAAGCATGGCGCTTTTGCCCGCGCAGAAACCTCCGCAACTGCTCGTACTGGCCCGCCACTACACTCCAGGTTATGCACTATGTCCTCTAGAGCATGCAATTTCTCTTCGAACTTCTTTGCATGCTGTTCCAGGCCACCGCATTCTAGATGTTGGACTCTATCCGCCAGCTCTGAGAATTTATTCTCAATAGAATCCCTCCTCCTGTTGATGGCTTCAGAAACCTCTACCAGGATATCGTTCGTGGCCTTATTTGACTCCTGTATCTGCTGAGAGTTCTGTTTTATTTCAGTTATTTCTGCAACAAGTTTTTCCTGCATCAGCTGAGTTTCGGCTACAAGCTTGTCCTGCATCTGCTGAGAGCTTTGTTTTATCTCACTTATTTCGGTTACAAGCTTTTCACTGTTGACCCTTGATGCCTCCTGTATCTGCTGACAGTTCTGTTTCATTTCAATCATCATAGCAGCGAACATTGAATTTATGTCCATGCTGCTGGTCGTGACAGGAGGGAATACCTGCACATCGTCTTTGTCCTCAAACTCGTATGTCCCGATGTCCATGCCGCGATTCTTAAACTCATCTATCATCCTCTTCTGCAGTTCAGCCTTATTACCTGCAGTTGGCAATTCCAGCTTGCTGAGCTCCTTTTTCAGCTGTTCAACTTTTAGCTCATCAAATTTCATGATTATTTATTAAAAATTTTTTAATGTCCATTTTTTTAAATTGCAATGTCCTTTTAATTATTTTTGCAATCCCACTTCTGACACCAATTGTTACGTTTTTAGACCTTTTCGTAAAAACGGTTTTATTATTTATCCTTCAAGGATTCGTTTTATTGCATCAAATTAAAACACGGACAAATTAATTTAGAATTATAATGCGGCAACAATTTATTTATTACTTTATTTACACGAGTACTTGTACTACTCAACACTTAGCGATGTTAACACGTCTATGTCTGATATCACACTGATTATTGCTGAGTTCTGGCAGCGCCTTTATATAGCAAAAATGGCGTCGTCTGGTAACCTCGCGAAATTTCTGGCATGGTTGTTGTATTTTACTTGACATGTGTGTGTTTGTATGACAATGCTAACTTGTTTGGTTTGCTTATGGTAACTATGTGTGGTTGAATGTATGAGTGTTCTGTGTGTTTTGCCTATGCTAACTATGAGTGGTTGTATGAATGAGTGTGTGGTTTTGTTTCTTCTAAGTGTATATGGCTGTGTATACTTGTGAATCTATTTAGCTTTATTAGCAGCGAATACTTGCATACAAGATCATTAAGAATAACATCTCTTAGCATTTATGTTGCTAGGTTTGTTGTTGTTGTGGTTTACTCTTATTGGCACAGCCTTGAATGGTCTTGTATATTCTGGAGTATTCCATTTCCGTTAATTTGAATATTATCTATATAGTGTTTGTAACATTTTGACAACTATAGATAATATTGCCAGTGCTGCCAAGTACATATAGCCACATTGTCGTTTTATTTAAATCTATTTCTAATCTTTGTAACAATATGTTTCCATGGTTTGTTTATATGTATCCTTACATTCATATACATTCTTGTTATTCCGTTTTCTCTTTTTTTATTTTGAATTCAAACTCGTATGGATTAATGATAAATAAAAATGGACTTGAAAGCCAAATTTATCTTATGAACGCATATAACTTTTGATCTATATACATATATATATATATATATATATATATATATATGTATATATATATATTATATATATATATATATATATATATATATATATATATATTATATATATATATATATATATATATATAAGCATGACATATATTAGACGGCATAATATTCATCCTCTAAAGTGGGGGTATGTTATATTTTGACATCTGGTTACACCATCCACTATGTCAGAAAATCGCTGTATCTTTGTCCATCATTTCTATATATTTCCAATTGCATAAAGTAGTCGCCAGACTAACATCACTTGTAAAAGAAGAAGCAAAATTTTTCTGCTGTTTGAAGGAGAAAAATTGCGAAAATTTTAAAACTAATAATAATATTCACTGTGCTTTTAAAATATAATATATACAATAGATACAATGAGTTTGTGAACTAAACTGAATAATTAAAAATGCTAATATTGTAGAAGTAAAATGTTAAGAAGAAAAAGTTGTCACGAAATGCAAAAGCACAAAAAGATACAACCAAAGCAGTGAAAAAGGCTATTTAAGCAAAAAAAAAATTAAAAAGTATTTTGTACGTATTATGTACCTGTGAAAATTATCAAGCAAAAAAATGTGAATATTAGCGTGGTAGTTTTTATATAAAAAAATACTTGGTGATACATGAAAATAATTTTAACTGTTTTCTCGAATAATTCAAGTGTACGTTTTTATTCTTAGGAATTTTCATTGGATTTGTAGCATCATTATTATGTTATAAAATAAAAAAGTTCGGTCTGTTCATTTTTACTCTGCAATTTCTTTTCCTTGTTTCACCATTATTATTATGCTCTCTAATTTTCCGTTTTGTCACATTTCATATATTTTATTTGTTTTCATTTTTACATTTCCGCCACATTCATATGTTATTGTTGGCATGAATTTGTGATTGCTTTTTTTGGCTTACAAACTGTAGGCATGTTTAATAACATAACATATTGTCTTTCATACTCGGTGTTGGTAATTATTATAATAGGGAGATAATTGAAATTCTACCTCAAATTACCGCCATAGCAGTAACGTATTGGCATTATCGGTGTGAAAGTATGCATTCAACAGATATTAATCCTAAATATGATATATATTATAGACTATGCAAAACAAAATTTAATTACCAATTCTTTGTAAGTTGGTCGTTTAGCTTAGTTTTTTGCACAAAAAAACGTTTCTGATAAGGAAAGTACAGGTTTTGATGGTTTTAGATACACAAAATTATTTGTAAACAAATATGTATGTACATATATGTATACACATAGATAGTTATGTAAATGTATCTATGCAAAATGTGTTTGAAGACATGGCTGCAAGTTTCTCAAAAATATACCATAACTACCCCCCTCATGAAATGTAAATATTTGCTGTAATCTGCTCTGAATGTGGGGGTGTTAAACATTTTTATACATACCGAAACAATGAAGAACATAATGTTAATTGAAGTTTATGCATGTATATATGTAAGTGTGTATTCACATATTTTTATTGTACGGTGTGGTGGGCTGTTATCAAGATATTATGTTTGTTGTACACAATTGCAGTTTTATTTTTTATTTAGTGCTGTTTCTGTCTTCCGTTTTCGTCAATTCCCTATTTGATTTGTGTGGATGCTGTTATTATTCCTTCTCATTTCCGCTTTCAATCTAGTTATTTCATCATATTTTGTGCACAAAAAATTTTTTTCATTAATCCTTGTTATTGTGAGTATGAGTTATTTTTTTAAATTCTTTTCCATATCCATTTTCACTGTTTTTTAAATATGCCTTTTAATTTTCGATTTGTTTATCATGTATATTTTCCAATTTGAAAATATTCAAAATGAAATGCGTGTTTGTTTTTTAATTATGACGTCAAATAGTTTGGTAAAGGAAAACGCAAAAATAATTTTTTTGTTAATAAGAATTTGTTTGGAAATCTAATAATATTCTGTATTGATGGTTGCAAAAGCATTAGCAACTGGAATTGTTCTAGAGACTGTTGTTGGTTTAAAATTTGGATTCATATCATTTTGATTTGCTGTGGGTATACTGCGAAGGTAAAACTCCGGTACAAGCATCGTGGTATGTTAATCAATAACTATAGGTTTGAAACAAAAAATATGCATTACTCTAAGCCTTGCAAGTAATCCTAGGAATTATCCGGGAAGTTCAACCTTAACCAAAGTGTTCAATACCTAAATCTATTAAATAACCTCTGGAAACTACCTTTTCGAATCTATTACCAGATTGTAGTCAAATCTACAAGTGGCGAAAATTTGCAAGACAGAAACAAGAAAATTAATCTTGATAATGAGATGGATCTTGGCAAAAACATCAGAATTGCAAAGAAAAGTATTAAATAATGGTACATATCCACTGTGAAATTTGAAATAAAAATTAAAAACAAATTTTAACTATCTTATCTCAATTATGTGTTATGTTGTAAAGCTTTATTTAAAAATGATTGGTTAAGCTCAATATTCTCAGGAAGAAAATATAATAAATCTCGTTAAAAGAGATTTTAATAACTGAATTTAAGATCTGAGAATATTTATCCCCACTCTCACAAACATAATATTTATAAGGTTCTAAGTGAAATATGATGTAAAATATTTTACAATGACAGTTTATTACAGCATGCAAGATCTTACTTAAACGTTTACCTTGCGGGACATTCTTGAAATTAATCCATTACATTCTATATAGTTCAAGACAATCTAGCTATACCCGTAGTCCTAAGACCATTTCCATAAAATGGGAAGTAAATGTGACCAAAAACTAGCGAAATTATATATCCGATCAGTTAGTGTTCGCAGTTCTTTTATAGTAATCGAACACTATATTATCACTTTGGAATCGGTTGGTTAAAAATTTAATTAGTAGTATTTTTGATCGGAGATCTCAAAGGCATAGAATAGCACAAACACCAGGTGACGATTGCTTTTCGCTTGAAATTAGCGGGACGTAACAGGGATAAACTTTAGGCTCAGCCTTATTCCATTTTTTTTTATAAATAAATTAGGCACATTTTATATGTGGTACCATGAAGAATTAAACTAATTTTCATTGTGTTAAATTTAGAACAAACTGTTTTTCGCCATATACTAGTGGCAGTGCCTGTCATTTTAGCATATTTTGTTTTAGTCAATGTCTTCCAAACTGAAAATTTCTAAGAAGCAACAAAATGCCTTAAAATATCATAGTGTCAAGACGAACAGTCCAATGATTCTCAGCCCAAAACGGTACAGTCCAAAGAAAGAGGCTTGTTTTGGATAAATATTTTTCCTTGAATGTGCTACGGTTTTGAAATGTGGCAGTATTGTGGGAAAAGACGCGGTGGCGTCACAACGGAAATTGAGTTGCCAACATAGACTTAATAACTTATTTAATAAAAATAATTATTCCTTACAAAAATTATGATATACATATTTATTTGTCCGTGTATGTAGCAAAGAAATTCTGTGGTTTTGTCGAAACACCCTATTGAGTAGTTGGTTTTTTGGAAGTGCTCCCTTAATTCAACATGCAATGATGATTGAAGTGTTTCCGCTTCCTTTTTAGTACATGACAATTATTATTAC
Source organism: Linnaemya vulpina (assembly GCA_963675445.1). Classification (NCBI taxonomy): domain Eukaryota; kingdom Metazoa; phylum Arthropoda; class Insecta; order Diptera; family Tachinidae; genus Linnaemya; species Linnaemya vulpina. Next base: position 71,912,563 of record OY776279.1, on the reverse strand, counting down.
AGACATTCGTTTTGCTCTCTGTGTTTACTTGATGATTTATTTTCTGTTTGCTCCAAATGATCTCTACCGCATACATACACATATCTTCATTCATAAACATGTTTCAAGTATATGTTTCCAGTCATTAAATGGCCTTCCTGTTGCTTTATTTTCTCACCATACTATCTCACTCCTTCTCTCATTAAAATGTAGCATATTTTTGTACAGCACATGGATACATAGATAAAGATGTGAGCAAATTAATAACTATTTTTAGCTGGTTTATTAAATTATTTCCATTTTGCCGTATAGATTTTTCCTTAAGTTCTTTATCTCTTGTTTATAGTTTGTTTTATTCAAAAAGTTTTTATTTTCTATTTATTTTTTCATTCTTTAATGTCCTTTTTAATTAGTTTTGCTGTGGCAACAGTTAATAATGCATAGCAAAGCAATAATGTTAATAGAGTCAACAGTCTTCTGTTCGTTTCTATAATATTGAATGTTAACTATATGAAATGGAAAGGTAAATTAAATTGTATATAGATTTTGTGAAATCAATAAAAATAATTTTTATGTGCATTTTTCTCCTGCTAGATACATGTTCAAAATATAATACATATGTACGTATGCATGTCTACATATATGTATATATACTAGCAGCGGGAAAAAGGAGTAGGGCTAGAAGGGCTCTATACTACTTCTTTTGGATATACAAGGTCTCTGCATTCTCTTCTAATATCTTTTTTCAACACGTTGTCATTGACAAAAATGTCTTCGGCTCTCACTACTTTCTTAATGGCCGTAGAAGGCGTTTGAATTAATTGCTCTTAGAAGGCCTGTATATTAACCGCTGCTATTGTCAGATGTATTATACATTTGTGGATATGAATATAAAAAATCAGTTTTTGTTTCACAAAAAACATAATAAAAAATTTTTTAAGGAAAGTAAAACAAAAATATTACTCCTCTTTCCCCTTCTAATATATAATCAGATATTATATGTTTTGCACGGATGAGTTGAAGCCTTATATGAGGCCTACTCTAGAAGTAACATTAAAATGAGAATTGATTAAAAAATATAAAAAATTGGTCATTTATAATCAAACTTATACCAAACGCAAAATATTTTACAATTGAAATTATATGGGTTTTTTTTATAAAATTTTCTTCTGCTAGATATTCTTTAATCTAAATAAAATTCTTTTGATTAAACACTCCTTAAGCAAATAAGTAAAGTTATAAATTGTAAAGTTTTGAAATGTTGATTATCTGAAATGGTTTGTTAAAATAATTTTCATGTTGCAATAATATTGCACAAATTAATGTTTAATAACTAGTTTTACCTCTTCAGATTCGTACATGAAGTGTCAATTGATCTTTTACATATCGATAAGATTAACTAGACTTATATTTAAAATATATACATCTGATGCTTCAGCATCTGGTGATCATCTTAAGCTGTTAATATGTTTGCTTGAATGTCAACAATTGATCTTTTGCTATTATGATTTCTCCCCGGTGATTTTTAATAACTATTTTCTAAATTCTTCATCTTAAGCTGTTAATATGTTTACTTGAATGTCAACAATTGATCTTTGGTATTATGATTTCTCCCCGGTGATTTTCAATAGCTATTTTCTAAATTCTTCATAGTCATAGAAATAATTAATTTCATATATAACTGCCTGGCTCACGATGTTACTTGATGTCGTTCTGTCGCCATAAAATAAAATTTTTGAATTTATTTTACTGACTGGCCCACGGTGTCGATGTCGTTCTGTACCCAAAAACACATTTAAAACAAAAACAAATTCTAACATTTTTTTTAATTGAATATATTTTGTCGAAAGCACGATATCGATTGATATGACGGACCAGGCAATTAGTTTTAAGTATGTATATTTTATCGTCAGAACGATATCGAGTGATGTCGGCATAATATGCGCATGTCCGGAGAATCGAAGTGTTTTATAACCCAATACCTATCACTGCCTTTTGCAATTAGCATCGCTATTCTGTTCGGAATTTTTTCTGGGAAAAAAGATCAAAAAAAAAAAATTATAATTCTTGATTTTTATAACTAATTCGGTATTTAATTTGGTTTTTGTTTTGAAAAAACAAAATACGGAGTTCCATCTCTGAACGTAATTAAAATCCATGACGTTGTTGACTTCTTTTACAATACAGACGATTCCAACAGAATGTGACCACTTGTCATACATCTCGTGACATGTATTAAGGAATGCATTGTGCATATAATTTCGCTTTGAAATGTTTAATATTGATCAGTATACGCAAATAATAGGTGTGATCCCGTACTCTACTTTGGGTGCCCGCGGGCGCCCAATCTTACCCAAAACTGTTCCCGTACTCAAAGTTTGGGCAAGTGAGAGAGATTGTGAGAGAACAACATTCTTCTTCTTCTTCTTGCACGAAACAGCCCGAAAAATTTCTTCGGGCAGATTGGGAAAACAGGCTATCGATCAGATGTTTTGAAAAGATAAACAATTAAAAACTGCAAAAAGCTATTATTAAAAGATTTTAAATACAAATTGTAATAAAATAAAAGTAAATGACGAATAAATAAAGTAATCCTTCAGTTTAACCTGCATGCAGACACCATATACCATGTATTACAATGTCAGACCACTTCGACATTTTCTTTTGGTAAAGAATTTTGGCTTTTTGGTACTTTTGTACATTTTTAACAATATATGAGAGAGTTTTTTTGCTTACTCTCACTTTACCGAACTTTACCCAAAAAGTACGGGATCACACCTACTAGCAACGACCCGGTGCAGAGCAAATGCTGCACACAGTTGTGCTGAATGTAATCAAGAGATCCCATATTTACAAGAACCTTTTTCGTTACATAATTTTATAAAAGTTAAATGTAAAATGAGTTTTTACTTTAAACAAAAGTTAAACTTTTAAATTTTGAAAGATTCTTGGCTAAACATGAAATTCCCATTCCAAGTAAATGTTTGTAGGGTAGTTAATATATATTGTCACCTCTTTAAAAACTTTGTTTGTGTGTGTTTTTTTCTCATCATGCATAAGGTTTGCTCTCCAATTCAATACAAAAACATCTGTCTGCCCTTAAAATCACACCCAGCTTCAGTTATTTTTATTGCCTGCTACCACAACACATCACTATTACACCACAATGCCTCTAACAATTTGTATGCAACGCCAAGCGTGTATGTTGTATGTTTATTAGAAGAACAATAATAACGGTGTGATGATGGCCCTGATGATGAACATGATACAGTATGTATTTCAGCGTTACCATTTTTAATTTGTCCCTACCAGTTTTAGTCTAAGTTATGACGTAATGCTAATCATATCAAATTATAGACGATTTAAAACGGCTCGCTTCTTTGGGTTCACCATGTATAAGGTAATTTAGAAAAATTAATGCCATCATTGGATTAATCGTATCCGAATTAACTTTATTAGGCTGGCAATAAAACTGCTAGTGTAATAAAATTTGTGTTTTACTTTTACTCCTGCAGGACATTTGACATAATAATTTGGTCTCAGTTTGCCTTCTTGTCAACACTGATGCAGTGTATAACTTTCAATACTACCACCTTCTGCAATCTCGAAGAAGCCAATACAATGTGTCTCAATTTCCTTTGAATATCTTCGGGCAATGAAGCAGAAACAACATCTTTCATTTAGAGAACATTATTAAACAACCTCTTCACACAGTGTACGGTGTCAAGTGCAGTCTGCTGGTGTGCTTAAATCGAAATGTCAGAGGAAAATTAAAGGCGGTGTTGTGGTTAAAAAGTTTGCTATTTACATTTCTTATAAACTATTGAGGTGTCTGCAACGTTGCACAGTGGTGCAAATTAAGAAAAAAAAAAGATGATAATGATATGGAACTTTTGAAATACTTAATGAATTTTGCAGAGGAGAAGACAGACTTTTATGTTATTCAATCTTTTAAATATCTCGAGATAGGCGGCCCTACACTGTGTGATGGGAATTTTTCAGGTTTTTTTTACTCCTACCCCTTCAAATTCAAACCAATTACTAAAAAACAAGCGCACAAAAAATATTAGGTCAGTGGATATACGAAAGTAAATGCTGACGGATTTTTTACACCAAAGGATGGCAACTTTCAGCCTCCCCCAGGCACGCCTTTGGCACAGCTAAAGATTTCAAAAGACATGTGCTCTGAAAGCACATTTCTTACTACGATTTATTTTTATTTACCCCACTGTGCGTTGTTATTATAATTTATTATGGGGGTCGGTCAACTAAGAAGAAGAAACATGTCTATGTAGTTTGCTTTTCTTTGAGTAAACAATATAAAAACAATTTAAATGCAGATTTGCAAAGGAGGGAAACAGGAAGTTTTAACTTTAATAGATGGCAAATAGATAAAGGCAAACACGGACAGAGTTTGTTTTAATATGGCAACAATGGTAAATGAACAACACAAAATTCAAATTGTGCACCACAAAATAATTGTGTTAATTTCCAGATAATTGAGAGAAATGAATACTGTTTCTTTTAATTTTATCTTAATTTCTCGACAAATTAAATAACATAGTTTTACAATGTCAACATGTTTCAATATTGTTCAATATATATATTTTTTTTATAGAAAAGTGTTTACGTTTAACTTTTAGTTCATGTGAAACTGCTTTTTGTTGTATTTTAATATCCCAGTTAGCCAAATAGTCCTAGACCAAATGTCGCTTAAGTCGTTCGTGACTATCTGACAACAATGTCGTATAATATGTCCTTACTGAAATTTTTTGATATTTGGAAAAGATCAACGACATCGGTGCTCATCTCATCTTGTGTAACTTCGGTGTCAGTTGTGTGAAAATTTCGTCGACTATTTTTATGGAGCTGTCTTCAGTATGTGTTCTACGACATGCTACTTTTGTGTACCCGTCCTTAAATATGATATTTGCATATCGTCGTTCTTATTGTGCAAAAATTTCATTGAAATATCTTATATACTTTAGTCCGGAGAGGAAAAATTCGTTTTTAGATCTCCATTAAGCTGTTGGTAATTTTAAAATTTTAAAGGCGCTTTATGCAAAACTTATTTGGAGTTATAGCAACTATTGAAGTAAATAAGATATATATACATATTTCTTTATGATATACACACAATTTATAAATGTCTCATTGAGCTCTAAAAAGCAAACATATTTGTTGTTTAATTCGTTTGTTGCTTTTATATAATTTCATAAATTTTTAATAATTTCTTCTTTTATTTATTTATAATACCACCTTCTCTTACTAGTACTTTTTTAACTCTGTGCTCTACTGTTAGCAGTTTTTGCGAGTGTGATGGTTTAAAAAGAAAAAAAAAACATTTGATCAGAAAGAGTAAAATGCATTTTATTAGATGAAATAACAAAATTATTCCAAAAACGTGTTTCATATAACACGATTTATTGCTTATTTATGTGAAAGAAATGCCAATTCTTTTATACCATTATATTGTTAGCCTACCTGTATTAAAAAATTATGACGCGTATTTATAGCTGTCGCTTTAAATTCTAACTTGAGTCTAATCCATTTTCAGTTGTTAAAATTATTCATAGTTAGTTTAGTTGATACTTATGTGCAACCAAGAGACTTCAATATTCTGCACTTATTATCGTGTTGATACAATAAACATGTGAGTGAAAATATAAAATAGAATGAATATACGCTGACATAACTTTTAGTTACTGTTGCATAAATAGAATTTATTAAAATATTTGCTTTCAGATGCATCTGAAATTTAGTTTAAAGTCACGTTCTGTTTTTATTAAAGCAAACAAAATAATAAACAAAAAAGTCTATATGAAATTTATTTGTTGGGTGGTTAAGCAGTGTCTATGTGCATTTCATTGGCGCTTTTTACCAAATCGTCAGTAGACTTCAACCACAGTTTTTAAAAGTTTCAAACTTCTCAACTTATTAAAAGACTTTTATAAACCATCTGAGAATTATGTTAATAAATTAACTGTAAAAATTCACAAATGATTTAAAAAAATCATATTATAATAAGTGTAGTAGGCTATGAAACTTATACAAACCAAAACCCAACAAACAACTTTTATTCGATATGAATCTATTTTATTTTTCTACACCTTTATACAATTATAAATTATAAATTTCATATTATAATAGTACAATGACAGTATGTCAAATGGTTCATTTATTAACAAAAAAAGTCCATGTTAACAATTAAATCGGCAAAGGAAAAAGTAAATCCAAGTTGTATTGTTAAAATATAATGTCGGCTCCCCTATTTGGCTGCATAAGAACTCGCTATAGATAAATATCTATGTGATCAGAACTACAGGAAAATGATTTCCTGTTTCACGTTGTCGCAAGAATTTTTTTCTTTCGTTAAATTACATTTAAAATCAGGGATCACAAATAATGATTATTTTTCGAGTTTTATTTGATCCTCAGAAAATCAAAAGAATTTTTCGATTATAAAATCAAAGTTCTTTCTTTCTTGGCTATTATTTATTTCTCAGGAAATAATAGTTATTTCTTGACTTGCACTTATATATCAGAAAAGTTAAGTCATTGCTATAAATTCAATTATGATAGATTCCAAAGTTTTAACTATTTAACCTCCACAGCAGAGTGGAACGGCTGTTTTCGAAAGCCACTACACTTTCAATATCAGCACTCATGTGGATTTTTGTTTTTAGCAATTCTTCGTTGGCTTAGTTGAATATAATAACAATTTCCATTTGTAATAATTCTATTATTAAAAAATATACGCTTCTGGTAATAATGATTAACGTGTGATATTTTATAAAATTTATAACCGTTAAGGTCCTTGTTTGAAATTATATTTTGTTATAATAACACAATTTATGATAATAATGAATTCTTTTTCAATACATATTTACTCGCACAAATTTATGTTTAGAAAATAATATAGATTAGCTAACCTACAATAAATAGTTATTTTAGAAGAATTATAATACGTGCTATATCATGAGTAGATGTTTTGAAAATACATGCTAATTAGCATGCTTTTTATTGAAGAAAATGTCAACTTAAGAGTGTATCTGAAACATGCCTGAAAAGTTAGTTGTTATTATAATTATAATTATTATTATTATTATTATTATTATTATTATTATTATTATTATTATTATTATTATTATAAATATATATATTATTATGATTATAATAATTATTATAACCATTGCAATAATACTAATACAAATGAAAACATTGACATTTGAAAGTAAAATTGCATAATGCGCTCTTTTCACACTATTTGCTTAGTTTTTCTAAAGAATCATTTAAATAAATTTATTTTTAGTTTTACATTCTTTTTTAATTACAGATATAACAACATCAACTACAACAACCTGAAATATACACAGTTTGCAAAAAATAAACATCTGAGAGAATATAAAAGCAAACATAAACAAACAGAAATTAAAAAAAAAAATAACAACATTTAAAAAAGAGGGCAACAAGAAGAAAAGAGCAGCAACAAAATTATTAGAAAAAGGAATAAATGAGGAGTAGTTTCAATTTTAAGTAAAATAAAACTGTTGACTAGATACGTCAGTTAAATACACTTGCTAAACGACATCAAAACTATACATATTATATCCATGTATATAGTATTGTTTTGGTTTGAAATTTAAGCGTGAAATATATGCAAATATCTTAAATCAACCATACCTACATATATAATTAAATAAAGCATAAAGATCTTCAACGACAACTGCTGATACAGTTCATTTAAATGTTAAACAGCAGATATACCTTCACATATGCATTAGAAAAGATAGAGCAAAAATAAAAAATTAAATTAAAATCAACAGCAAAAACCATACTAACTTAATATGTATTAAAAACAAAAAAGTATGTATTTAGCGAAAACCTGTCAACTTAACAACAGAAAACGTAAAAGCAAGAAAATAATCACTGAAGAAAAGAATTCCTTTGACACTCGACGTAAATAGCATAAAATTTCAACGACAGCAACAAGATTTGAAATTCAACTACAAGCATAAGAAGCAACTACAATTTGGTCTTTGTAAAAATAGCCGAAGTCTATAAAGAGAAGAAATATAAAGGGGAGGCCATATACATACATACATACGTATAAAAATTTTTGAAATTGAAAACTATATTAGATCCAACAACAACAGATAGATGTAAAGCTGTTGTTGGCAATTCTTTTCAAATTCGCATGCTCTCTTTGGTGCATTATCTTACTTGATTCTTAAATAATTATTGCCCCCTACACGTCGCTTTGGTTTGTACATCTCGACGGCGTTATTTTCAACACCGTCGTTAAAATTCTGCTACTAAATGTATGTATTTATAATACGGCAGAAATACCAAAACGCGCTAAAAGAATTATATTAAATGCAATACTAAAAATTAAATTGATATACTAATAGTTTTGTATTCATATTTTAAATAAGAATACACACACAAACATATTTAAATACGAGTATACATATATTTGAAAATATAAAACGACACTTGGAAGTTTATTTCATAAAGTAATATCTTTATTTACCCCAAGTAAATTGAAAAAAAAAGTAACAAAATATTTGTTTGAAAACGGTTATTTTTATAAATTGAAAACATTACAAATTTTAAAATGAAGCGTCGTAATGCCGATTGCGGCAAACTACGGAGACCTATTAAACGTAACAAAATAACGGAAAGCATGTATGGCAGGTAAGTAATTCAATTACTAAATCAAAAGTTGAAATAAAATAAATACGAAACTTTAAACTGACCAAGCCAATATTAAGCCTAACTAAGAAGCGCAAACGTATTTGTTGAAGTATTTGTAACGCTTTAATAACAAAGTATCCAAAACAAATTTATACCAGTCATACTCGCTGCAATATGGCTAAGTATTTCCTATGGCAGTTTTCTTTAAGTACAATTATATAAGAAAGAATTGAAATCTAAGATTTCAAAATGCAGGCATGTAGAGTATTTAATACTCTGTTTTTTATTTGTCTATAAAAATATGGAACATTGGCAGAGAGCGATTATCTGGCTGGAGCACTAACTACACCACCTTCACCCATCTTCAATTATTTTACGGGATTTTCAGTGATTTAGATGGTGTTAGCCTAAGATTAAGCTTCGATTCTGCATACAGTCAGGAATATGGTATCGATTTTTGCTTGTCTGCACTACGGCATGTTTAAGTGCATTGTTATCGATCTATTTCAATGAAGAAGGCATAGCAGTGATAGCATAAAATAGCATTACAAAGGACCTACTTTTGTCGATACTGTAGCAAAACTATGTGCGAAAAGAAAGGAATAACTGTCTGTCCCACAATGTCACTAGATATCGCTCTATCGTATAATTTCAATCATAATAAGAACACCATTTTAAAACTTTTTTGACTTTAAATGTATGTAATTGTACGAAAGAATGAATTAAAAAACAAAAGATAAAGAAATTACAACTGACCGCAACACTGAAATTCTTCTAGCCTTACTAATGATAATTAATACACACATTTTCTGAATAAAGTCTAAATTTGGAAACATTGACAACCATTGGCTAAAATACTTAGCGCATTAACAAGGAAGTCGATGAGTCTGAAAATAAACTTCTGTACATTTGTTGAGTGAACAAATCCTGTACAAATAAAAAAATTTCTTCCGAAATAGTCTAAATAGTCTTATAGTCTAAAAATTAACAAATCACAACCAAAAACAATTTATATATTAAAACTATAAAGTTCAAAGTAAAAGAAACCTATAAGTTTCAAAGTGAAAAGCAACGTAATTTCTTAAAATTTTCATAACTGAAATGGTAACTCAGTAAACTAATATTCGTCGTTCGCCGGCTTAAGAAACAGAAATAAATCTATTGCATACTTTGCAGCATGTAACGAATTTATGCGACGCAATGTCTATTTTCGTACACGCAAATGAGTTCTGATATTTCCGACGGCTATTCACTTGGAAAAATTCGTCGTTCATCTAAATTGGGTTCTCGGCATTAGCCATTGAATAGCAATAATGATTGATTCGCAAATTAGCCGGCGAAGAAAAATATTACATACAATTACTTACACAAATTCTGTTTTCTCAACTTTCCCCTTAATACTATGACCTCTTTATATTCGTAATTGCTATGTAATGCACTGCATGGGTAGGACTCATGCTCTGAATACCGATCGTAAAAAGACGTGAAACCGCAACAAATACAAGATATGACGAGTACATAAAAACATGACCACAGCTCGTAATAAAACTAATTAAATTATTTTATTAAAACATTTATTAAATATTAAAATTGATAAGCAAAGTTTTTGTTGTAGCACAACAGTATTGTATATGAAGTTTTTGGTATTATGGGCAATTGTGATAACTGCGGATTTTATGTTTATGTTCCGTTTTGAATTTTTATGGCCCTTCTGGTTACTACTGCGCTCCGTGCACGATTCATTTAAATACAAAGGATTGGTAAGCAACATTTTAAATAGAAATATGTATATTGGAATTGTTAATTAATTATCTTATGACATTTTTGTCATTGTAGGCATTTTCCGTATTATTTGTTTGTATTGCCATAACATCCGATTTAGTTTGTTTATTCTTTATACCAGTTAATTGGTTGTTATTTGCAGCCAGTACATATGTTTGGGTACAATATGTTTGGCATACAGGTAAGTAAGGAAATTTCATTTATCTCTACAACTTTTTTTTTATTTACTTACCATTTTTTACCTTTTTGTTATAGATAAAGGCATCTGTTTACCCACTATTATATTGTGGATGTTATTTGTATACTTAGAGGCAGGCATAAGATGGAAGGATAGCAGACATATGCCGCATTTAGATTTATGTAGGCCGTTTGCAGCACACTGGTATGTAAACTGATTAATTTGATAAATTTTTGATATTCAGCATATTAATAACTTCGTCTGCTTGAATTCAATTGATTTTCAGCAATTGAACTTCATAAACTAACTTTGTTTTGCACAAATAATTTTCACATTAAAAATTAATTATAATAACATCAAAAACCGAATCATAAAATCGAATCATATTTAGTTTTTTGCTAATAGATTTCAATTTAATAACATCCTGCATTATGATTTTGTGTAATAAGAAACTTATTCTGTTAGAGATGTATTAATTAAAACTTGAATTCAATACGTGTATCGGTATCGAACTCGCCGATATATCGTTTTGAGTATCGACATCTTATCGACTAAAATCTACGATACGATATCTAACGAAATTTCAATACAATTGAAAATTTCGATCCATATCGAGTAATGTAATTTGTCCCCTTAATACTTGAGTTTCTTCTTTTCGAATAAACATTTTGAAACTTTGAAATATTATTTTTATGTACTTTCAGCATTGGTTACCCTGTGGTAACATTAGGTTTTGGCTTCAAAAGTTACGTGGGCTATCGTATCCGTCAGCGTAAGCAACGGGAAGTCTCAAAAGAAAATGAATTTTATATGCAACTATTGCAACAAGCACTGCCACAGGAAGAGCCTGCACTATCTGAGGACACACAAACTGTGGTAGCCACAAATACATCAAATATTAATGCTGTTGCTGCTGTGACAGGTCATGGCAGTATTGGTATTGGAAACATAACAACGGGAGTTTCATTGACAGCAGCTCATACACAAATATCGAATTCTATAGCCACAGCAAATGGTTCTGCGGCGTTATCACAAAATCAACAGCAGCAGCAACAGCAACATTATCAGCATAATCACCATCAACACCAAGATCATCATCAGCAGCACCTTCATAATAATAATCACAATGGTAACAGTTTAACAACAAACGGTAGCGCTTCAATGGCTTCATCTGCTACTATTACAGGTGTTGCCAACACAAACTCCTTCTCCTCCTCTAATTCTACTTCCTCTTCTAATTCTAATAATAATAATAATAATAACAATTCAACATCTACGTCTGGCTCATATTTATCTTCTACGCTAACAACAGCATCAACGTCATCATCATCGTCGAATGATGATAAAAGCTATGTACAAATTGGTGGCGGTAGTGGTGGTAATTTTATATATGCTTTAAAAATAAATATTATTGCTTTTTCATTTTCAAATAATTTATATTTACGTGTTCAAATTATTATTTGTATATATCTCAGTACAAATTAATATAGAGTAAAGAGCCACAAACACACATTAAATCTCTGAGAAAAGGAAACAACACAGTTTAAAAAGCTTTAAAAAATTATTACAATTCCAACGTAGTAAAATAAATTATAAGTATTAAAATTTTTTCTTAAGTTGTTACTTCAAAACGAAAAATAAGCGTGAAATTCCAAACGTACTTGCTACTCTTCCTATCAATATCGACGTACTTATCGTACATTATTTAAGAAACCTGAAAAGCAAATCTAGTATATTTGTGGTTCGCTTTCATTTATATTATAAGATAATAATTATTCTCAACTTGTATTCAATACATCTGATCTATTGAAATGGATATAGGAAAAACTTTAGAACAAAATTGTATACATGTTGCTCTAATAATAGGGCCATATAGTTAGACGCGCCTTTTTTGGAACTAAATTTAGTGTTTCAAATACTCATAAAACTTAATTTAGGCTTTCATTAACACGGCCTTTTTTTTGTAAAAAAAAATTAAAAGTAAAACCAAATAAAATGCGACGACCATATATTTCTATTAAGAAATTCAATCAAAATGCTGCAGACAGTACGACATACTCGAACATATGTACATATTATATGTATATGTATCTAGTTTTGCTTTTACAATTTATAGCTTAAATTTATAATAGTTGAATATAGTTTTGTTTTATATACTGAATATATATGTTTGAATTTTTATTACATAACAGCAGTGTCATCGAACGGCCACATAGTGGCAGGTAACGGTACTGGAGGTAAAAGTCACCGACGTAGTATGGACAAGGAAAACAAACATAAAGGATGCTCATCGTCCAATCACACTAATTTGGCTGTTGGTGATAACGAAAGCCATACAAAAACAAACAACAAAAATAATAACTATCATCAATTAAATCAGACCACTGATAACAATCATCACCATCAGCAGCAGCAACATCAAAATCACAATAACAAGGAAAAATTGACCGAATGGGATAATATTAGTTATCATCCTGCACACCAGAAAGATAAAGATAAATATGGTAAGCTAAAAATATTTGGCGTCCTCGACTTTAAATGTCACAAATGTTTATAGATTAAAGAAAAATGAGGGTTTCTTGTCTTTAATCTGTTAAATATTATTGAATTTGAAGGCGAAAATATCAAACACAATAAGAGTCAACTATTTTATTTTATTTATGCAAGAATCCAATTTGCGCAATTTTGAAGTGCATGTCGAAATCGTCCAGTAGTACGTTTTAAACAAAAACTTCAGATCAGCCGCGATTTGAAATTTATTATATATGTATGTACGTACTATATGAATATTAAAAAATTTTTTTCTTTGTTTTAAGAATTCCAATCGAAATTGAATAAAAAGTCAAATACTTCCACATCGTCATCAGCATATAATGTAAATGATAATGTTAATTTAAACATAGATTCGGAAGATGTTGTAATATTGGAACCGGTGGAGAAAACTAAAGGTAATAATGAGTTAATAAATTTACTATTCTACATATTTTCATTCAAATATTATATAATGAAATTGATTTGTTGGGTGGTTAAGCAGTGTCTATATGCATTTCATTGGCGCTTTCGCCAAATCATCAATAGACTCATCTTATGAAATTTTAAACAATCATGAAACTTATACAGACCAAACCCCAACAAATAAATTTCATATGGTAATAATAAGTTAAATTTAAAAAATTTTAAACGTAATTGTAATGTAAACATTTATTGCTTGCTATAGGACGCCGAAATCGTTCTAAGAAGGATAATGCTTCCAAGGACAATCACCACCATAATCATAATAATAATAATAACAGCAGTAGCAACAACAACAGCAATATTAATTCTCGTACAAAAGACTCTTCCAACAAAGAGAACAAGGATACTCATCATAACCATCATCAAAATTCGGATGCTTCCTCAGTATCATCTTCCTCATCCAGTACATCATCATCCTCATCATCGGGCGTATCCGGAAATTCGGGTACTTCTACTATATCTCATATAGCTTCTAAGATCGTCTCAAAGATTTGCGAATCATGTCTCAAATTGGAAGCCGATGTGAAAAAATATCGCACAGAGATTAGTCAAATGAAACAGATCGAAAATGAATTGAGACAAAAATTGGATACAAATATGACAACTAAATCCTGTTTGCAGGCCAAACAGAAAGAATGTGATGAACTGGAGAAACGTCTACACGAATTGACGAATGCTCGACACAATGACATGGTACAATTGCAGACCATTGAACGTCGTCTGACTGAGGAGAGGCGGCAAAAGCAGTCTTTAGATGCTCAACTAAATAATGAAAAGAAAGCACGTAAGTTGGCTGAGGAAAAAGCATCGCGACCCGAATGCAGTTCACAGTGTAAACAGAGAAAACTACAACTGGAAGAAGAAATGAAGCATCTGCGGCGGGATTTAAAAGTGGCAGAGGAAGCCAAACAAATGGCCGAACAACATGGTCGTAAATGGGAACAAGAAGTCTGTATTAAAAATCAAAAATGGTTTGATTCTTTGATTAAAGTTGCATTTATTTGGTTTTTAGTTACGCTTGTTCGAACAAGAGATACGTAATCGTGACTCCATACAACCTGGGACCGATGTACTAATGAACGCATTAGCCACTATGCAGGACAAAAATTGCACTTTGGAAAAAAATCTCTCGGCAGAGACGAGAGTTAAGCTGGACTTATTCTCAGCTCTGGGGGATGCCAAACGACAATTGGAAATATCAGAAAGTAAATATTGCGAAGACATGCAAATCTCTTACTTTTTTATTCATAAAGCATTATGTCCAGTAGTTGAAGTGTACTTTAAAAGAAATTTTCATAAACATTTATGTGAAAGCACTATTCCACTTCACATTAGATTTGTTCGATCACCTTTCTATAACAACCCAACAACAAGAGTATAAAAAGGAATTTGCTAAAATTGTTCTTGAAAATAATAAAAGCGAATACTTTACCATAAAAAATTATACATTATATTATAATTTAAAATTCCTTTTTTTTTGACTTAAGAAGTAGTCTTCAAAATGATTTTAAAAAAATAATACGCTTATAAGCATATAATGCTACTAAAATAATTTTTCTATTGTATAAATATGTTTTAAAGCTTTGAAACGCAACATTTACTTAAAATTTTTTAAATATTTCTCTTGGAAACATCAAAATTTTACTGTTAAGAAGTTGGAAAAAAATTGAAGCATCAATTTCTTGCTCGCTTTGAGGCTGTGTTGTTGGAAAATTTTGGAGTTTATGAACACTTGGCACAAATTATTTATAATTTTTAGTAAGTGAACAGGTCTATTTTGTTTTATGAGTGAGGAATTGTGAAGTTTTCATTCTAGTAAAAATGTACAGAATCTCAATTTTCCCATATTTAAAGAAACTTGTTTAATTTAAATAAATTTTCTTTCACCCATAAAGGCCTACGTCGTTCCAAGGAAGAAGAAGTTCATGATTTGAAAGCAAAAATTGCGCAGCTATTAGCAGTCATGCCCACTGATACCTTGTGTTTGCCATCCTGTAGCTCAACTGGTGCCAGTTCAATGCTACGTATGAATGAAACACCACCGCTCCAAACTGGACCAGGTCCAGCTTCCCCTATGCTAACCAGCTTAAATGCCGCTCAAGCCCAACAACAATTAACCGGACGTGTAATCGTATCTGCTTCGGCATCAGATTATGTACAACAATCAATGTCTGGAGAATATGTTGTTGCTCCACATTCTCAGCAGCAGCAGCAACATCAACAGCAGCAACAACATCAACAGCAGCAACAACATCAACAGCAACAGCACCAACAACAGCAATGTGTCGGAGTTGTACCAGTTTCTGTAGCAGCTTCGGTTCTAGTAACATGTCCTCAAATTTCTAATGGCGTTGGCAATGCTAATTGTTCTAATTTAGATCCGAATGCTACTGTTTATAAACCAAAAAATGGTCCTAATAATGGACCAAACGTAGTGCTTGTTGGCGGTACGGGGGATGCCTGATGCACATTCAAAAATGTTAACCAACATTTACAAAACACTAGCAGACATCATGTATGAGATTATTTTATTAAATAAAACAAAATAAACTGAAAATGCAAACCCAAACTAAATTAAAATGAGTTAAAAATATTAATGACTTGTAATATTTAATATGAAATACTAAGTGGTATATGTATGTAAGTATGTGAAGTTGACAGAGTATCTTTTTTTAACTGACGCTGAAAAAAAGTGAAAAGAGTATATCAATATTGAATCTATAGCAAATAAACAATGAACAAAATTTTTAGCAAATTCACATGATCACAGCAAGATACATACAACATAAATAATAAACAAAATATTTTATTGAAAAACACGGCTCACGCATATATGTACATACATCCATACACAAACACATGCATAAGACATAGAAAAAGAAATTAAACATACAAATTACAATTCGATTTTTTTAGATATTTTAAATCGGTTTCATCAAGCAATTTTCTAGATGATCTCGGCTGTCCTACGTATAGATTTTCGTTGCTATAAAATAATATAGCCTTAGGTGAATTTACGGCACTCAATATCGATCGCAATTTGTATTTAAATTTCGGTCGATATCGAACTGGGGGTTTGGCCGCTGATCTTATCAAAATTTGTGTGTTTGGTCTTCAATGACAAGGACGAGATACTGTTTGATTCAAAAGGACGTTTTGAAATTTCATGGACTAAATATTTTTTTTCTAATCATGTGATCTACCCAAAATTCATATTTTCGTATATGTATGTATAATTTTCTAATAAATCTTAGACATGAAGTTCTATCTAGCATATCACAGAGACATCAACCACAGGTAGAACCGCGGTCGAAGACAACTGACTACACAACCAACAAAAAAGTGTTTGTCATTTCGCCCTAAAGCTTTACAATAACAAAAAAATAAATTTGACCATGTGATGACGAAAACAATTTAAGCATACACAACAACATATTGAGATTTTTCGGTCAGGATAACAAAATATATATTTTGTTTTATATTGTAAATGAAATTGAAATGAGATCACGTGGTATTCAATTCGTCTTCTCAATACTTGATCTAGTAGGAAATTCAAAATATGTGACGTAGTCCACGTGGTTTGAATGTACACAAAATTTTTCTGCGTGTAATTTTCGATTACTATTAGAAGTACATACTCTCATCGCTAGCGCAGGGTTGTAAAGGTTTTTAACCGAGTACTCATAGTTATGCATACGGCCCATGTACGTTAACAGTCATTGTCATATATTGTACAATAATACATATTTTTCGAGAACTAATTATTATTAACTAATTAAATATGCACAAACAGAGAGGACAATTATATACATACATTAAGACATTAATATATTGGATACAAATTGATGTGTCGAAAAACAACGTATCTTCCGCGCTATTGTTAAGCATGTTGGCAGAAGAGCACAGCAGCCCTTAATTTTTGTAAGAGATGTGAGAACTTCTCACGCCGAAGCATGACTATTAAAATTTTCGATGTGAGAAGTTCTCACATCAGTTACAGAAACGATGCACAGATAATTGATGCGGAGAAGCGTCCAGGTCACAGGTTATGTTTCGGACCAGGCTATACATATATACACGCTTCGAAGAGTACTGAATAGTTATTCTTCAGTACTGAGTACCACAATATGTACTCGCTACCGAGTACGCTGTAGTTTTACAGCACTTGTTTATAATATATCAACAATTATATATTTTGCCACATTAATTTAACTTATTTATTAAGAATTTTTGATATATCAAAGCTTAAATTTTATTAGATATGGCTCCAGCAATACCAGATAGGTATAGTTTATTCTATAGAATACGAAACATTTAGAAATATATACATGTATATACTCAAATAAATATCTTATGTTAAGGTGGACGAACTATAAGCCGATTGGAAAGCAAATAGAAGGAACAAGATTCATTGCATTTAAGGTTCCCTTAAGAGAAGTAAGTTCTATCAAATATAAAATTCCGGACTAGCCTAAAAGTGTTTTGGAATTCATAGTGCCACGTGTAGTCCTTTTTAGCAATATATTACATTAAAATTTGTCGATTCCTATTTTTTCAGTCCGTTTCCAATAATGTTTGTAGATTAGACCGTTTGGATGGAGGGATGCTATTGGAAAGGATTCCAAATTTGGGTCTTATTATAGATCTAACAAATACCTATCGCTTCTATGAGCCTACAGTAAGTCCGTCTGTGTTATATTTTATTCTAAAATAATATAATTTTCTTTTAAGGTCTTCGTAAATAAAGGTGTTAATTATAAAAAAATAATGATACCGGGTCATGAAGTTCCAGATCGGCATCTAACGGATGAGTATGTTTACAGAATTCATTAATATTTAGTAGAAAAGAAATTGATTTTAATGTTTTTTACATTAACTAGATTTATAAGCGCAGTTAAAGAATTTATGGCTAATAATACTGATAATGGTAAGTAAATTAGTTAATTTTTTTTCATTTACTGAAGTGGTTTTTAATGATTTTAAACAATTTTAAATTAATGATATTTTAAAGATAAGTTAATTGGAGTTCATTGTACACATGGTGTAAATCGCACTGGTTATTTAATTTGTAACTATATGATTTCTCAAATGAATATAGATCCTAAAGAAGCTATAGATAGTGAGTACACGTATAGACATTGTTGAATGTTTTGAGTTCTTTACTTGGAATGGTTCTTGTTTTATTTTACCAGGATTCGCAAACTTTCGGGGTCACAAAATAGAAAGAAAAAATTACATTGATGCACTAACGAACCTAACAAAAACTAATAATGATAATTGGAGAAAAGGTAAAACGCACGATGGGAGAGAAAATGGAGATCAGTCCAGAAAATATCGTAGTAGTTTGTTTGATAGAAGTGACGACAAACCATGTGAAATATATAATTCGTGGAGAAGATCTCGCCGACCACGTATCAATGAAAGATATAGCGACGACAAATCTCGTGAAAAATATAATTCGTGGAGAAGATCTCCTTCCGGGTCACGCACTACAGAAAGATATAGAAAATATGAATCTCCACGGACTTCACAATATTCTAGGGAAAGAAGAAATACAACTACCCCCTACCGACTGTCTAACAGCACACAACGTACTTTCTCATCTACAATACCCAATGAAAGTAATTCAAGTACTTCAAAAGCAACTCTTTATAAACCGTCTTTAAGGTTAGATTATTATAATAGACGACCCGATGATGACAGACAACGCTCTATACGTAAAGCATATGAGTCATAGTTTTGAAATATTGAAAGCATACAAATGTAAGTATGTATATTTTTTATAAACTTCATTTGAGTAAAGGCAAAAGTTTGTACTTTTCATCGTGATCAAAATAATTTTATTTATACATAATTGGTTTGATTAAAAAAATTATTGTATTGACTGTACATACTATTTTTATACATATTTTAATATTATGAAAGATTTGCTTAATTAAAAAGACTAGTGGAATATTATTATTTTTTTCTTGCTTGGATTTGTTCGAGCCCTTGAAAAATTTTTCATTACTATTTTAAATGCCTTTAAATAAAATATGGAATTTGATGCGAAGTAGTTGATACTTTTTTTAACTTTTTAAAATTAAATAAATACATGTTTGTTTATAAGAGGGAATTTATTTTCTGGAGCTAGTTATCGCTCAAAATATATGTTTATTGTACTCTTATATTAATAATTTTGCAATTAAAATAAATTTTAATAATGTACTGATTTAATAATGTTAGGTCTAACGGCTCTAACTTTAACTCTTTAGGAACCATATTTCGCAATTCGTTTCTGCTTTGCGTGCAAACAGAAAACTTTTATTACGATTTAATTCACTTAATTACATTAGTTGGCATTTCTGCTTTCTAAAATTTTTGCACACGTCATTACCAAGAAAACAAATAGTTTACAAAATATGTGATAGTTAAATATTTTTTTTTCGCAAAATGATTAATGCACGATAAGAATGTCTATGACTGCATTTTAGTAACAGACTAGTATAAAAAAAATTTAATAAAAAAGCTTGTTTTTTATAATAATCTCGTTTGAGAATTTATGTTGAAGCAAAATGAAATTAAACTCTATTTCCTCTTTTAATGTTAATTTTATATATATATATATATATATATATATATATATATATATATATATATATATATATATATATATATATAATTTTAATCTAAGTCTAAAAATGTAATGTTAATTCTTCATTTAATTCACTAAAATTAATTTCTTTATATATCCAACGCACATTCAAAACTGAAATCTGTACGCAGTTGGCTTGAAATTTTTATCTATAAAATTTGAAAACCTGTGGGACATTGTGAAAATGGATTTGAAGGAGAAAAATTACCAAAATAATAACGAATTATTTTAGTTAGATAAAAAAGTATATTTTTAGTTGAATCGTTGACCTGTTGAATTATAATAATATTCGTATTTCTATCGTTCGGCTATAGGTCATGTTTTGAAAAAATCCATAAACATTAAATATTTTTATTATTTAATTTTATCTCCCAATATTTCGAATAGCTTCGCTATTCATCTACTGGGCAACAATGTAAATTAAAAATTAAATAAAAATATATAATTAAAAAAAAGATAAAGTTTACATATTTTCAATAAGTCGATCGTCTGTAATCCCTTAGCTGATATCAGTTTAACATGACCTATAGCCGAACGATAGAAATACGAATATTATTGTGAAGCTAAAATATTATATCTCGGATATCTTTACTAAAATTAACGGCGAGTTTCTTGGAAATAAGCATAGGAAACAAAACATTAGATGATATGTCGATTTTATTTGAGTTCAAAGGATATTTTTGGGTTTTATATAAATATTTTCGCTTGTTTTGTAATCATTTTACCAACCAATAATACACATGCTATTTCTTCCAGATTTAAACTTTGCTGAACAAAATTTTAAACTATATGAACAAATAGATGTGTTGAGAATTCGTTTGTAATTATACGGCCGCCACTGTATGTATGTACATATTATTTGTATGAATAAATTTCAAATCACGAACTTTGACTAAATTTCAGCTTTGAAGATAGTTTTTTAAATAAATAATTTATTTGTTGAAAAGTTTCGTAAATTTCAAAATATTTTGGTATAAGTTTTGATCGGAATTGGATTTTTTACATGTAGTTTGAAGTCTCGCATTCTAGTTCCGCCAAATTTATAAAAACAAGTTTTAAAGACGCATTAAAATTGATATTACAAATTATACAAAGAAATTTCTGCTCTTTGTACAAATTTCTTATTGATTTTATTTTGTATGATATTTAATTGCAGTTTATAAATAAGGTAAAAGATATTTTCTATGCAAGTACTGCGTACTTGGAAGGAAATTGTTCAAACCGTATTTATTTATATAAACCTGCCGATGCGATGTTGGCTTTTACGATGTTTTTAAACGGGTGTATTCATCTTTAATCTTTTTTGTTTTTTCAACAAAATGGATATTGACAACATTAATACGACAATTGCAGACTGAGTACATCCTTTAACCAAAGTTCATTGTATTCACAAAAATGTAAATCATAGAAACATACTACTGACACACCCTGCCGAACACTTCGTATGCGTTTGCTATTCATATATAGCAAACGCATACACAGTTGTGGGGATCACAACTTTAATTTCATACCATTTTCCAACTTATTTCATTGAAAAAACTTTAAATATATTTTGTATTTTTTATTTTTTTACCAGCCTTAGATCTTTCAAATGTTTATTATTTGAAATATTTTGTTAAGTGTTGGTTAAAATCCTCAAAAAACTTTTTTTAGAAGAGGTCGAAAAATTTTAAACGAAAGTTTTTATTTATTCATTTGCTTTGAATGACAAATTGAAACGTTAAAAAATGATAGAAACAAATCAATATAATTATTCATCGGCAATATGAGTTCATTTGGAAATCCAAATATTTTGACTGTTCATACTGCTCTTCCTTTGAAAGACATACATTAGCAATCACTAAATTTACCAACATTGTTTACATATTTTCATATTCTTCAGCTATTTTTGAAAGATTTGAATTAAAAAAGAAAATATTTATTACTTGCTCAAAAAATATATTATTTATTTTTTGTTTTTGTCGTATTTTCTCCATAAATATTCTTACATACAATAAATAAATAATTACTACACATTAATTAAAAATGAAATATACAAAAAAAATTGTATATGTATGTATGTACACACATACTTGTGTGTTGTTAAAGTAAACAAATATGTACACACTATATGCATAAACGGTTGATTAAAATTGCTTTGGCTTTTAAAGGTAAAAAATATCATCACCATAAATATTGCTGATGTCTGCTCTGTTCATTTGCTCGTCTATCAGTATCCATCAAAGAAAGAGTAAGAAAAATTTTTCTCAATAATAATGAAATGTAAATTAACACTTTTCCATCCAAAATTTTCAAGTTAAAATAGTGTTGTGTAATGCAGGTATATATGAATAGTTATTATACACATATCGTTGTTTAAGGTATATATATATATATATATATATATATATATATATATATATATATATATATATGTATATATATATATATATATATATATATATATATATATATATATATATATACACATATATATATATATATATATATATATATATGTATATATATATATATATATATATATATATATATATATATATATATACATATATATATATATATGTATATATATATATATATATATATATATATATATATATATATGTATATATATATATATATATATATATATATATATATATACATATATATATATATATATATATATATATATATATATACTATATATATATATATATATATATATATATATATATATATATACATATATATATATAAAAATATATTTTTTTTTTTCAATAAAATTAATAATGTAGTTAATAAAGACTAGCCTTACGGACTAGTATTTTTCAAAAACAAATTTGGTGAATACAAATACATACATATATATTTGCAAAAGAAAATCATTTATTACATTTAAATGTGAATATAAAATCGCGATTATTAATAACTATACACATATTTCCAGCTAGAGACAATATATCTCCGATATTCCCGCGGGATGTAACTTACGCGGGTAAATGCGCGAAGGCGCACCTAGTATAATATAGTTTTTGGTATATAACTCCTGCCGAAAATTATATTATTGAATGAAAGAAATATTCACGATTTGAATTAATATATATATATATATATATATATATATATATATATGTGTATATATATATATAGATATATATATATATATATATATATATATATGTGTATATATATATATATATATATATATATATATATATATATATGTGTATATATATATATATATATATATATATATATATATATATATATATATATATATATATGTGTATATATATATATATATAGATATATATATATATATATATATATATATGTGTATATATATATATATATAGATATATATATATATATATATATATATATATATATATATATATATACGGATGTATTGTGAATGTATGTATGCAAGTGATTTAAAAGGAATGCAGTGGTTCTTAATAATTATAAAAATAAATTGACTAACTTTAACAGAACTTAAAAATATTCACCAGCCGCTTTATAAACACGAGGACAATGTTTTTCAGCTATTGAAGTGTAAGCACATTTAGTACCTACTCGGATTGATCTTTTAATCGAATGTTTATTCCATACATGAGCTACATAAGAATTTTGAATTTTTTTCATAGTCTGTTCCAATTGTTCGGGCTCAAAGAAATCTTTCCATTGTCGCCACGGTATAGCATAAAATGCATTTATAGGATATACTTTGAAACCCATGCAACGTTCAATATCCATCATTAATTCAATGCTTTCAGTACCACAAATTTTTTGCATTACTCGTGTTATAACTCCTGGACCATTATTGCCCCAGTTACTGCCATCAAAGCTTTGCTGGAAATTCTGCAAACATTGATAGGCAACTTCGCGACCAAAACCTTCAGAGTTAAAGTTCATAATGCCAGCTGCCAAGTGAGTATTTGATTCGGCACCTGTATAATTAGGCGGTAAATTCTCCATCGAACGTAGCATAACAATATCCATGTCTAGATATGTCCCGCCCCAACGCCAAAGAGTTAAATAACGTAAAAAATCTGATATGTGCGAAAGGACAAAGCTAAAAAAGAGAAAATTTTAATTGAACAATTACATATGTATGTATGTAGTATATCTGAGTTAAGACAATTAACGTTTCTTTGCTGCTCAACACCCGATAAAATTTTTCTAAAAATCGTCAAAACTAAACAACTCAGGTCATGTATTAAAGAAAATCTAAAATTCGAACGAACATCGTCACGTATACTTATCCCAATCGTTCAGCAATACTGTATTGCACCATAATTAACACAAAAAATTCAAAATATTCAGGAGAGGAAAAAAATATCTCGGCAATATTATGAAAATCTATTTATTATTGTATTGCACTGCATATCATTTCTTAATTTTATATTATGTGAAAAAAAAAACAGTCTTCTGTTATGAACAACTGCAAATCATTTGCTTGATTCACATGAAAATAAATCGTTACAGTAGGAAACCTACAATAGCTAGACATGAGTGATTAGACAAGTACTGATTTTTTCAAAAAGACAAAACAAACACGTAAAAGAGCTATATTCGGCTGTTGCCGAATATAGCAGTCATTTCTGAGTTACTTCAAGAAGTCACTTTTGAGTTAATTCAAGAAGTCTCTTCTACGTTACTTCCAGAAGAAATTAAGTTTTTTTGGCACCTTCAGTATTCATGGAATGACAAACCTACATATATGTATATGCCCTTTCACTTTTTTGTCGCAATAATTCGTGACGTAGACCATGCCTTTAGACAGACAACTATTGCTTTGGTTTTGTATTGTTATATTTGCAGTTGTAGCGATCCACCAAGGCGAATTCACTACAGGTGGGCTTATTTTAATAAATGTCGATCAGCTGATATCAACACAAAAGTTCTTTCTTGTCCACGTCTACTTTTGTTTTTTGTATCGCCATTTTTCTTGTTTTCTGGTTATATATTTTACACAAACAATATACATGATTTGTTATATTTGAACTCAATATGTGTCCAACTTGGACACCACCTTATATAATGGATACAGGCAGCTGGGATCCGCGCCGAGAAATTTTGTCAATAGTAGCGGCTTAAATGTGCTGAATAAATATCATAATATAATATATGAGAGCCAATAAATATCACATGGTGTGAGAAAAGCTTAAAATTAGGAAAATTCATTGAACCTAGTTGAATTAAAGTATAAGCGAGAACATGAGAAATTAATAAAAGTTTAAATTGTAGTTTTTAAAAATGGTTTTAATCTGAATTAACTTTGGGGTTACACGATCAAGTTTTGCCTTTCAATTTTTAATACACTCACACTTTTTTACCAATCCACTCATACTTTTAAAAATTGAAACGAGCTTGCTTCCAATTTCTCTTTCCAGCTGAGTGTTTCAATATGCGTTCAAGAAAACAGCTGATTACAATTCTTTAGTATTATTTTTCTTGTTAATATTGCCGCCATAAGTTTTTGTATTGCCTTTATGTACATATTCTGCCACAATTTTAACATTTAAGTGCAATATTATAAAAGAGTGAAATATGTTTGTGAATAAAAATACTATATATACATATATATATATATATATATATATATATATATATATATATTTGTGTGTTGGGGTTCATAGAGCTGTACAGAAGTCATGATATCCTATAGAACATGAATCTCTCATCGTAAAGGCGAAGCAACTTAAAAGTTAAGGCCTATGAATCTATTGTTTTCAATTAAATGAATTTTAAAATTTTTTTATATTTGTCAATTTAAATGAATTTTGACGAGCAGTATGTGAGAAAAACTTGATCGTGTGGCTGCAGGGTAAGCCGGAATCTAATCGGCGTTGGCGGTTGATCAAAATGACTAGGATTAGCCGGCTCAAAGACGACCGGCGCAGGTCCCTAAAGTGTGTTTTTACATTTCCTATTTAACGCGTTCAAAACAGTTGATATTTTTTTCTGTGGTTGATATGGCTTCAAGTAAATTTACCTATGAGTGGAAGATTCCCGTTTGTAATTGCTATGGCGATAATAATTGCCCACACTCTACAACATTTGAGTTTGACAACATTGTTAATGATGAACAATTTTCTGGTACATTAAAAATTATTTCTGAATCACAAGGGCGCAGAGGAATTTGTCAATTTGACCTATCGAGTAAGACTCACTGCATTTGGAAAGTTGACGTTAAATTATTTTTAAGTGATAAATCCAAACCGAAGACGTCCGATGTTTTAAGTGAAGAAAATTGTTCTACGAGCATAACCCTTTATGATGCGTATATATGTCTTCTAAGCGATCAGACTAAAGTGATATGTGAAGTACATTTTTTTAACTATAAAAAAAATCCAATTACTCCATCAATGAGGACATTCACATTAAGTAGCAATCTATTAGAACTCATGAAATCTAAAAAACATTGGGATGTAACATTAGTTGTGGATGGACGTGAAATTCATGCGCACAAAGCAATATTAGCCAGCCGTAGCAAAGTATTTGCCGCAATGTTTGAACATGAAATGGATGAAGCTAAATCCAATCAAGTTACTATATCTGATATTGATTTTGAAGTCTTTGAACAAGTTTTGCTTTATATGTACACTGATGCAGTGGAAGATTTATATAAAATTGCTCGTCAGCTTTTGGCTGCAAGTGAAAAATATGATTTGCCGGAATTAAAATTCAAGTGCCAATATGCACTTATTGCAAATTTAGACATTACAAATGCTGCAGACATATTGTATATAGCTGATTTATATAGCGCTGAAAAATTGAAGAAGAAAGCTATTAATTTCATTTCCATTAATAGCAAAGAAGTAATAAAAACTGATGGTTTTAAGTTGTTGGAGGAAACTAGGAATTGTCATTTATTACTTGAACTATATAAGAGCATAGTAAAACAATTCTAATTACTGCTTTCTAATTCATAACTAAAAATATACGAATTTTTTATCCACAACGCTTTATGTCTTGTGGAAACAATTCGTAAAAATAAATTTAAAACTGCATATACAAGTTGTTTTCTTTAAAACTTTTTTTGTAAGTTTGATTGACGTTACCAATAATTTTAATTTGTTAATTTATAGAAAATAAGCCAAAAACATATAGGTATGAAGCCAATAGAACTTCTACACAAGAACAAATTACTTAGTTTATGTTTAAGCGCAATATAATTATATGATGATCAATTAATTTGCTTAGCAATTAGTCTGTACAATAAGCGAATTCGTTTACTTATGAATTTCTGAAATTTATGATGCAGTTTTATTTGAGTAAGCTACAGTATTTATTTTGGTGCTAAATTATGTAGAATTATATAGGAATTTAGATTAGATAAGATAGTAGAAAAATAAAAAAACAATATAGAACACAAATTTTCAAGAGCTTCAAATAATACAGCTTATTATCATTTATGTTTAGAAGCGTAGTGGAAAAAAGCATTTCTTAAGATTTCGAATCAATTTCGGAGCTCTATTGACCGATTTCATATACATCTTTAAAACATCTAAAATGATCTTTTACCCCGTCGTATTTTGTAACATGTCTTCAACGTCCAGTCAAACCAATCTTTATTTAGTAACGTCAAGCAGAGATAATATAAATAAATTAGACACTTGTTCTTTACCAATTGAACGCACTAACACTATCGAGTTGTATAGACGGTTACCAAAGCATGGTGATTAACTTCGAGAAAATTAGCTTAATATTTGCAGTGGAAAATAACTTTATGAAACTTAACTTTAATTTATTTTTAGAAAGTACTTTCAGCAAATGGATGTGTCGTCTTACCTTGATTTAAATAATTTTCCATCCTTTAGCCAATCATAGACTGGAGTATTAGCTGCATATGTCCACAAGTTAAGATTCCTTATATATACGTTTTCATATGATAATATGGCATCTAGCAGGTCCCGATTGCCCGTACTTCCAATGGTGTTATTAATATATTTATAACGAGGACTAGTAAACAGTACAAATACTTGTGAATTGGGATTGTGCAAGGCAGCTGATTCAACAGCACATGCTTGTCTAGCATTTAAATTAACAATATTCCTACGAAAAGCCTTCGATTTTTCAATCGTTGTTGAGGATATAGGACAAGAAGTTTCATGAAAGAATATAGTTCTGCCTGGTTCCGGTCTTATTTTGGCTTCCAAAATATCTTCCAATTTTTCCAACCTCTGATCGAACATTTTATTATCTTCTAAAACAGGATGAGTGTCAACGAAGCATAAACGTATGTCATGCTTTTTATATATAGTCATTATAACTCCAATTACGCACAAAATCACAAGGAATAAAAACATTACCCTTAAACGAAAATTCACCAACATAAATTTTCCAAAGAGCTTTTTGAATTTTATAAAATTCATTGAAAAAAATTTTGCGTATGTATGATTCGTTTTGTTGTTTAAAAGTCGCAGTTGGTGATGGTTGAATATGTATGTTTCCATTAAATGCGGATGCTTCTTTTGTCACATATATTCCAATAGTGTGTCTTTTGTTTTAATAGAAATCAGGGATTAAAAGATAAATTAATTAATAATTTCTTAATAACCTGTGCTCCAAACTTCTATCTAGTGGTTATGGATTGTGTACTATTAAATATACTTTTGTAAACAAAAAACTGCTCAAATACAAGGTGAACTAAATAGAAGGTGTAAGCGATATCTGATAAGCTCTCTATTGATGAGCCGCCGGTCTCTATCAGGCTGAAAACGGGTTGAAACCAGCCGCCGATTGTCCCCATAATTCATGGCAGAAAAGCTGATTTTAATGTTTTGTTTAAAAGAATATATATATATATATATATATATATATATATATTCTCTGGGAGGCAATCCAAAAACCAACCAAGGCAGATTTAATCTGTCTTGAAACCAGCAAACAAAATGAAAACAACAACGACACAACTACACATGTTGACATCTTTTTGGAAAACAAACGACAAACATATTATAATAATTCTTAGATGCCTTAAATAGCAGGGTGCGACCAACAAAATGTTTTCGCAGCTTAAAAAAATAGAAGACACTAGAGAGATACTTATCGCATTAATTCGCTATTCCTCCTATTCAGCTATTAAGCTATTTCCCCTATTAAGCTATTCAGCTATTTCCCCTATTCAGCTATTTCCCCTATTCAACTATTTTCCCTAATCAGCTAGCTACTCGGCTAGCCAGCTATTCGGCCGCCCAGCTATTCGGACGGTTAGTTAGATACTCGGCTGGTCGGTCCTCCAGCCAGATATACGGCCGGCCAGCCAGCTAGCCATAAGGCGTCGCAGTCTCGTGTCACCTACATATTGTATGAAATTAAACTACATGACATATTACTGCACATATATTAAACTCTACCAATTTTATATAAAGTCTTTACGTAATGCTAACGCTTTATACCAGTAGTCTGGTAGCATTGAATGCTTCTTCATTTACTTTGTTTTTCTTTCTATTTTGCTCAATTTACTAAAAAAAGTCAATAAACCAACACGTGCATAACACATTGTGAATAATTCAATGTTTATAAATTCAGTATAGTTTGCTTATTTTGTACAGTTAATTGCAAATACTTAATTAACTAATTATTGGGTAAATAAATAATGGCTGTGGAAGTTAAAAACAAAAGAAAAAGGAAACATCATGAGACCGCTCCCACAGAAGATGATGGTGCTGAAGCGGTACCGAAAAAACTATCAAAGAAAAAATCGTCGCCCATTATAATTCCTATAGATAACACTGTGTCCGCTCTTGATGATGTTGAGAAAGACATAAAGTTTTCCAAAGACTTTAAAATGATGGATTTTCGAACAAAACTGAGGGGAGGCAATTTTATAACAGGTGCCTATAGAACTAATCACATAAACCTTGTTTTAATATAGTACTGAAAATATTCCAGAGCTACGTCATTTTTTATACTTGTGTCAAAGTCGGCCAAAAACTGTCGCTAAATATATAGAAAAGCGAGGCAAACCGCTAGAATTTGCCGAGGCTTTAGAACGTATCGACAAGATGAATGTTCTGCATATTGCATATATATGTGAAGCTCTACAGCACGTCTTAATGGAAATTCTTAGCAATCAGCGTGCTCATATGGAATCAGCAGTGCATGCTTCACGATATTTCCTTAAAACTCATGCATCACTAATAGATTTACTTATAAAATCGACCCATCTTAATCATCGTAAAGTAGCCTTAAAATTATTGACTGCCATTGTCTGTGTGGAGCCACAATTAGGTCGACAGGTATTGTCTTCCTACGATATTCTATCGAATGTAAAAAATATAGTGCAATTCCTTTCGCACTCCCAATATGATTTGGAACAACAAACCAATAATGACACGGAAACAGTACGCAAATGTTTTATACATTTTGTCCTGTCCTACTTAGTGGATGGCAATACATTACTTATACGTAATATACTCGATCGTGGTTCTCTTATAAGAGCTTTGGCTGCTGGTCTTGTTTACGATGATTCCGTTACAGTTTGTATCGTTTTAAGTAGTTTAAAGCAATATATATTGGAATGTCCAGAAATTTCTAAAACAAAAAAGATTCATGTTTTTGATTTGGAGTGCTGTAAAGCATTTATTCAACTATATGATTGGATGGGACCACGAGTTTTTTCTGCAAAACATTCCGGTAAAATGGGTGATGTGAAAAAACTGAGTGCTGACCAAATAACAAATTTAACAAATCCTCACGAAAAGGAAGCTGTTTCAAAAGCCGTTCATGAGTTTTTATTGGTTTTATTAACATCAAGAAAATTCGGTATTGCATTTGATACCATTAAGTTCTTCCGTCAGAAACATAACACTATACAAGGTAAATTCTAAAAATTTTTTTATTTTTATTTAATCAATTTAAGATTAAGTAAAATTGATATAATGAAGAAAATGTCGGACGAATACGACAATATGCTATTTTTTTTTTATTAACATGAAGTTGTAGTTACACTTACGTAGATATACACTTATATACCATTTAATGTGAATTTTAATCAGCAGAAAAACAATTTATTTTTTAAATAGATTGTTTTCGCTTTGAATTTTGCAACATCTCGAAAGAATATATCATTTTCTTACTATATTCTAAATATTGGATGTAATTTTACTAAATATTTCCTGAAAGTATATGTCCGTCTAATTAATGAAATAGCAGCTGTCGTTTCCATTTTAAATTTATTTTGTCTCTCAATCTTCTTATTTTCACAGAAGCTCAATTCTTTCCGACACAACTTTGTTATGACAAGATTGTATAAGTACAGATATCATTGATTATGAATATGTCAAAGCATTTTTTCTTTAATTTTTATATTGTTATATTTAGGTCAACTAATGGGATATGTGCGATTTCCTTGGACAGATGAACGCAAAACTGAACTAGTAATGAAAATACTTGAATCTTGCCCCGATCTGTTCCGAAATTCAGTAAGAAATTTCGCCGGCATCATTAATCCCTTGCGTACAGGTCCCAGGTTTTGGATACAAGCCGCTGAATTCTTAACGAAACTTATAACTGTTTGTCATCCACGGCATCTCAAGGGGGCATTAGAAAAGATCACCCTAACTGATTTTTCCTTTTGGATTAAAGAAATATGTTTGCCAGTGGAATCATTGGTGCACATAAATGGTCATAAGATATTATTACACAACAACTTCCAGCACCGATTAGCCACCAATCGTTTGCTATTGGCAATGTTTCAGCAATACACCAACTATATGCAAATTATCAATCAAAGAGAAGAAAATAAAAGTTCCAATTCAATGAGACGTTTTAAATTTGATATTTTAAATCATTTACTAATTAATTTTCCTACTATGGAAAATATATTATTGTCATTAAATACATCTATCGACTTAAGATCCCAAGATGATGTAGATGTCTTAGCACATCTGGATATAGCTTTGGATTTGATATTGATTTTGTGTCAAGAGAATCGTTCATTTGTTAATAAAACTTCTGTCATATTGGACTATTTGGAATTGCTTAGGCCTCTTTATGCTCAGGAGGACGATGAAGCTATAGAGGTAGAGACTGACACAAAAAATACCATCAAATTGGAAATGAAGGCAATAAAAACCATATTATTGTTGTTCCCCAAAGCATTGCAACCAGAAAAAGAACGATTTAGCAGTGTTTTAAGATCATTCATCAAAGCTTTTGCGTTTGGAGAACCTGAAGTAAGCCGCGAAGCAGGTGCTTTGCTTAGAAAAATATTTAAAAATACTGGGATCTTTGAATCATCTGAATTTGAAATTGACATATGGCTAGAAGCATTGAAATTTTTCGACAATAATACAGTGAACGTAGTGGCTCAAGTTTTTAATGAAGTTTTAAAGGTGGGTTTCGTTTTATTCCAGCTTGAGAAAAATAACTCAATATTTTTTTATTTTAGGTAACCAAAGCTAACGTTGAAATCCCTAAATCAGTAGAATCTGATTCGAAAATGGAAAACTTAAAATCACTTTTCGAAAATATAGAAAAAGGTTTATCAGTGCAAGCCTATGTTGAGACCTTGAACATTAGCAAGTTAATGCCTTTAATCTATAAGGGTGTGGAAATTGAACCACCCTTAAGTACATATTTAGAAACTGTTTGCCTCTTAATGTTCCACTATTACCCATCAGCAAAAAGTGCCATGACTTTATATAAAGAGCAATTTGAATCCATGCTGCCTTATATGAAAAACTGGCTTGAAAAGGAACCTTGCAAAGAAAAGAATTTATTTTTGGAAACTAAAACCTGTAATAGTATACCTTTCCTTAAGGACATACAACATTTAATACTATTTGGCTCTAAGGATTTTGAAACCATATTCGAAAGTAAGTTACAAGAAGGTGCTTGTGAGTTGGAATTCAAAGGAAATGTGAAGAAGTTTACATGTTCGATACAAAATCCACGTTTGATGATGATTTATGTACAACATGTGCTCTTTGCAGTACATCAATTGCAAGAGAAACAAATGCTAACAAAAGAACAGGCGGAAAGATCGGCCGAATTTGTCAATACATGTTTAGATATGATTTTAAAGTTTCATGTTGAAGAGCTCACATTATTAACTGACGATGCTGACGGTTTGAATAACGAATTATTTATACACACGATTTTAAAATACATATATGGTGCAAGATTGAATGGTTTGAAGTCCATTGAATTCATATCAGCAGAAAACGTAAAAGAACCATTTAAAAATTATTTAATTTTTATTAATTCAATAACAGAACATTGCAACAAATTGGAAAACTTTGATATGTATGCTGAAAATTTCAAATTGAAGCTTGTTACAGCTGTGGCGATTTCTTTAAACTGTAAAGAACAGGTCAAACATAATTCCCAACATTTTGATGAGTTTATTAATGTTATAAAAGTTTTCCAATTATCAAGCGAACATTGTGTGGAAATTTTAAAGTTGCTAATGGATAACTTGTCCTATAAAGATATTTTCCTTGCTGAAAATGGTAATCAGAAAACAATTTATTATTCTTTATTGGTAATAGTTTTCCAACGCTTAGCTGATTTAAAAAAGTCAATTAAATGTCCAGAACTGATTAAAAAATTTAGTAAAATCTACTGCAACTTGTTCAAAAGATTATCTGGAGACTTTAATGTGGAACTTTTAGAACAGTCTTTCCACAATTTTCTGCTAGTAAATCACCAATATATTAAAGATTTGGATAATAAATTCTTTCAAACCTTTTTCAGTGAAAGAAAACTAACAAAATCCTGCATAAAACTAGCTGAGTTAGTGTTTGCTCGTCATGATGATTTTAATCCAATATTTGAGCAGAATTTGGAAAAGCAAATGGATAGAAAGGAACTGATGTATCCCTTAATGGATTTGGCCTTTAAGAAAAACTTACAATTGGATTCAATAATTTTGCAAAAAGTCTATCAAAATTATAGAAACGGTTTCATGAAAACTATTGAGAAACCTTTAAAGGCTGGTATGATTTACAAGGAACATGTAAACACCAGTTTGAAATTAATAGAACTCTCTATGCCGCTAACAGAATGCAAAGATTTCTGCAACAAACAATTTAAGTTTGAAAATATAGAAACCTATCAATTGAGAACTATATTTAAGATATATGAAAAGGCTTTTATAAATAGCGACTTGAAGCAAAAATCTTCAATATTTGTCAATTTTATAATGCTGCAAGTGCAAATGTTGTCTTTGGACCTGAAAATGCAAAAGGTTAATGAAGAAAAATTAGAATTGTTATGCTATCAACTGCAAAAGTGGTTTACATACGGCTGGGATGTATTTGAGACAAAGAAAATCAATAATGAACACTCCGATGAGCTGCAAATGTCGGCTCCTGATTTCTCGAAACTTCTGAAATCTCAACAATGGCTGCAATTTTGCAAATCATGTCTAAAAACTGGCATGCATATCAGTAATTCTGATGTGGAACTTGATATAAATGATAAATTTAATGGTTTGCTGTTAAAATTATTAGCATTTCTGGCAGATAACTTGTATAATGATTACACCGAAGAACTCACAGACTCTACTGTTAACATAGAATGTAGTCAGTTGTATGAAATGATATTTAATCATTCCAAATTCTATGATATTATCTTAACAAAACCATCGCAATCTGCAGTAAAAACTCAGGTTTTACATTTGCTTTATGTGATGGCCAAAAAAGCACCCTTATCTCTGCAAGGAAGTCAGATATCTGCTATTCTAGGAGCTTACCAGGCCAAATTATGTGATTCTGATCGTTATTGTTTGGCTTTGCTAAACTTGTTTGAACACTACGACTGTGGATTGGCTAAATACCGCCCTTTTATTTGGGGTGAAAGCGCTATAGCATTTTACGCTCTTATGGCTGCCGATGAAGAAAGAGCCAAATTATCCCAACAAGAAACCTCAATACAACAAGTGATGTCTTTGGTGGATCGCCAACTATGCGAATACACCATAGAAAATTTTCCCATTTGGCGCAAATTGGACACTATGCAGCAACTACCGCAAGTACATTTTGAAAATCCTTTTGTAAAAGCTTGGAAATTCGGAGCCAATAGTATGGAAGAAAAACTGGAATTGGGCATAACAGAAATATCCGAAAATGAAATGCGTCTGTGTCCCAAACGATCCGAAGTCTATGAGCAGTGCTATGATCCTGCATTTTTTGTGCCTCTAATGTCAATGTGTTTTGCAGCTGAGTCGTATGCTCATCCCGCCAGACCAGTAGAAAATGGTCTTTTGGCTTTAACTTTTGCCGCGCTATCGTCCCAAGATAAAGAAATGCGCCAGGCTGCGGGCTGTGTGCAGTTGCGTTATCGCAACCACTTTGAAAATAGTAAATTCTTTGAGAAGCCTTTATGGATACAGGCCTATGAAAATCTGCAGTCAGGTCTTAATGATTTAAGAAACTCTTGGATGAAACATAAATCTAATTCGGGTACTCCCAGAGTATCTTATATTCCAGGATTATTTGTGGCCAAA
Source organism: Linnaemya vulpina (assembly GCA_963675445.1). Taxonomy (NCBI): domain Eukaryota; kingdom Metazoa; phylum Arthropoda; class Insecta; order Diptera; family Tachinidae; genus Linnaemya; species Linnaemya vulpina. The sequence goes on along the minus strand of OY776279.1, from coordinate 71,876,833 downwards.
ACATTTAATATTACTACAGATCCAACACATTTGCTTTACAAACAACTTACCATGTACTTGCGGCTGAAAGCCAGTTTTAATTTCCAGTGTATACCCGAGTTCAATGTATTATTTTATTCACCCGAAGTAGAACATCAAGAATTCCGCCAATTTATAGTTCAAGTAATTAAACATGGCGTTAAATCCAGTTCTGATTTGTTTTTACTCGTCTCCACCAATACTTTCAAAGTTTTAATGGGTTTCTATGGCAGCACAATGTCGACTTTGGACTTAAATCTGCAAATACTTTCAGTTTTTTCATCTTGTGTCAAAATACCTGCTTCCTCGAAAATTATGATTGAACATATCGGCGTGTTGCCTTGGTTGAGTTCCATTGTCACTTCTATAGAATTTTATCAATTCGATGTTATAGAAGGTCTAATAAGCATTATAAATAACCTGTGGTATGCAGTCAAGGCCAATGAAAAGCAATTTCACAATTTCTCTCATATTTTACTGGAAATGCACAGATTAATCTTGCAACTTGTGCCCTTAATATCACCTCGCATAACCTTGAACAATTTCGCCAAATTAATGAATATTTTAAATAAGACTTGTATTCAATCTTCACAATATTTGGCCATGTCATCCGACCAATTGACCAAATTACTGTCATGTGCTGAAAAACATTTCAACACTTTGATATTACCTTTAGAATCGATTTTCGAAAATGGCGGCGCTGGCTGTTCTTCGATTCAAGAGTATTGCCAGTCGCTCTATGACCAGAATGTAGATGCAAATGCCATATTGGCTTTATCTAGTTTAAGAGATTATATCTCGTCATGGTGGTCCAGCAATAACGTGCAGGAAATGGAGTTGGAAGTAAACAAATAACGTATTAAAGTATTGATTGTGTAACAGTTGAAACTTTTCTTGTTTTGTTTTTAATTTCAATAAAATAAGTAAAATAAATATTAATTAAATAATAGTAAAAGCGAGGCAGTTTCAATTATTATGGGACGATGTCAACTGTTTCATTCGTTCACTAATGCCAAATTTTCATGGAAACTAATCCAAAAGATGCGCGCGTTCAAAGCCTAAAGAAGTGTTTAATATTTTAAGCGATGACTTGCCAAACCTTATTGAAGAGACATTCCAACAGAGTTGGAATTCCTCAGCTGTTATCGAACACCCAGTGATTAATTAAGTTACATATCCTTTTATTAACCGTTATATTTTAACTTTGTTATGGTATGACCTTTACTGTGGCCAATAAGATATATTATTACTAAAATCGTAGCTTATTAATATATATATAAATAAAATAAATCACTGCTGATTATTTGTTTGAGAGATTGTCATCAACAAGAATTGTTTATGTTACAAATACATTATATTTATGTACAGCTACATATACATAACCCAGTGGTTTACGGGTCTTGTTCCACACCTAGCTGTTAAATTATTATGCATAAATTTTTATTTAAAATTTCATAGATCTCATGTTGAAAGTTTAAAACAAAAAATAATAAATTAATGTTCTCTAAGCTTGACAGCCATATTAATAATAAAAACAAATGGGTTTACAACCGCTTACTAACCAAAAATTCCTTTAAGTTGTATGAATATACAGTTGTTGGCTTAAAAAAAGGGGTTTTAAACAGCAGGCGCACGCGCACATGCGTACGAGCGCTTCTGTCATTTAATTTGGTTGCTGTTTTATAATAGGATCGATTGAGGAAACACCTGTACATATATTTCGTTGAAAAAAATTTTTTTTTGCACTAATTGGATCTATAAAATTAGCTGGCGAAACTTGCGTACGAATTTTTATTTATTAGCACTAGACATTTGTGTCTAGAGAAAGAAAAAGGTATGAATGGTTATTTGCCATACTCCTGGGAAGTGCGTTGTTTTTAATTGAGCACCAGTTTACTAATCTAAACTACAAACTCTTAATATGAATACAAAATATTTGTTTAAAGACATAAAAAGAAATTTTATCAGAATATTTATCAGTTTAACACTTTTTAAATCGAAATATTCTGAATGCATGCGTGTATTAGCAAGTCCTCTCTTATAAAATACTGCCAACTGTTTAACGTTTTTCAGGCAACGATGTAACGAAATAAATTTGGCGAAATACGCAGATCTGACAAATACCTAAAACTGTATGTAGGTGTGTAAATACAAAGCGATGTGATGCATTGACAAAGAAAGTTCAATTCGTAACATTTAAGTCCCTAAACGACATTTAAAATTTGAAATAGAATAAACGACTGATAAGTGAAATATTTGGGGTATTCACACTTCGTGCTATTTGGTCATATTGTCATAAAGTCATAAAATCTTAGACGAGTTCTTGTGCTGCATATAAAAAAAGTCATAAAATAATAGCACTCTTTCAAGACTCAGATATAAGTAACTGCGGGAAAAATATACTATCGCCGTCTCGACTAGAGATATTCAGCCGTTCGACTCAGATCTCGAGCTGTTTTATGACAACACAAAATTATACCTGAAAGAGAGCTATTATTTTATGATTTTTTTATATGCAGCACAACAACAACTTTTTTAAACTGGTGTAAAATTTTATGACTCTATGAGGATATGACTAAATAGCACAAAGTGTGAATCCTCCAAATATCTGCGAAAAAGTTCATTGTTATTGTAGTAGTTGTGTCTCTATTCGTGTATTGTACACTGAGAAAAAAACATTTGTTATGGCACAAATTGATCATTATATCGCGAAAAGTTTCGGAATCGCCTGGGTTTTATAGCATTCCCATTTAACTACTAAACAAACTTCCTGTTAAAACTTTTAAGCTGCTTGTAATGATTTCTAACAGCTGCAGAAGAAAACTATTTTGCGAAGATGTTTCAGAACGCAAATCAAACAACTCCAATAGTTATTGAACCCATAACTTCACTATATAATAAAGAGAAACTAATTGGTATTATTATTTTTACTATTCTGAATAAATTCAGTCCTGCAATCTTTGCCGCTAAAAAACGGATCCGGGTTAAAGAATGGCAAACATAAATCGGATTAAATGCTGATATTGACTAACAAGAAAAAGAGAATATCTTATGAATTAGAATTATTGGACGTGGAGAAGGCATTTTATACTGTCTGTAGCAGCTTTTAGCCACAAACTTCACAAAATATCTTTGCGTACTGATTGCAGATTTTATAAAATAAAAAACGTTTAAGGTCATCTATAAAGATTAAAAAAAAATAATAATAATAAATCCGCAAGCAGTATCACCCCAAAGATCGCGACATCATTTCTCAGAGCGGTTAACAAATTATTTTAAAACTTTATACCACAAATTACACAAACAAAAATCTTTTTTATAAGCGTGTTATCAGACGGATATTAACTTATGTGTGTTTCCAAAAAAGCACTGATGCAAAATGCCGCCTAAAATGTCTACAAGTCATTCAGAACAAATGCCTCAAGATGATAAAAAAAACTCTACTATTAAGAAACATTCTAAGGCAAAGTTGTTGGTTCTATAAATATATTAAAATATATGTATATATATATATATATATATATATATATATATATATATATATATATATATCTATTAAGAAAACCATAGTGCCTGTTATCTGTTAATCTAGATTCTAGAACAAACTATAACTGTCTGTTCGCCGATGTCGAAAGTTATCGTTCGTTCGACATCAGCGAACAGGCAGTAAATGATCAATATACTATAAATAATAGTCCCACTGCGATCATATAAACTTTTCAGAATAATCATGAAAATGATGTTCTCGATTGTAAATATGCGATATCGGTCGAAATTTCCACATAAATTTTATTAAAATTTCGATCGAAATTTCGACATAAATTTTATTAAAATTTCGATCGATATGGAATACCGTAATATGGCCCCAATAGTGCGATTCAGTGACTTTTATTTAATTTATCGATAATTACGGATATTCGATATCGCTTGTTACTTATCGACATCGAAACGACAATAATTTTGAAGCTGTTAGTTTAAATTTTAACGATTGGACTTCCCCCTTGGCAGCAACATTCTATAAAAAAACTGCAAAGATATTTTAATACAAGATGGATACATCGTCATATGGATTTGATTTGTGTTGGGGAAAACGGTGGCTTCAAATTTCTAAAAATTTTTTGTTTTTTATTATCTATTTCTTTTGTACTTTTCTTGCATATTCATACACATGGCACAGGAAGACATATTATAACGATATAATTAACAAGAGGTTACCGAATCAGATGATGTTTACCATTATGGATAAATTTAGCTTTTATCGAATTGTTAAGAAATACTGAAGCGCACTAGAAGGGCTACAACGTCAAATGCAAATAAAGCTAAATATTTTATATCGGGTGTTTTTTATAGAGTGATACAACTTTGAGTTGGCATCACTGCTTTATTTGACCACCCATTTAACAGCTGATAGTTGCTTTTTGTTAAGTTTGCTTTGTCATTTTATTACGGATATTTAAATGTTGAAATTTTTAATCAAAATAATGGTTCTGTACGTCAAACTTATCGTGCACTTCGTCCATTTTATGGCCTACATAATCGTCCTTCAGAGCTGCTAATTCGAAGAACAATAGATCGTTTTCGGACCACATTTACTGTTACTGATAATGTGCATCCCGTGCGAAGCCGAACAGTGCGCAGTGACGAATCTATAGCCGCTGTACAGGAAAGCATTTTGAAGATGATCCTAATCAATCAATTCGTCGGCGTTCTCAGCAACTGGGGTTGTGTCCTTCCACGTTATGGAAGATTTTACTCAAAGATCTTGGCTTAAAAGCTTTCAAGATTCAACTTGTGCAGGAATTAAAGCCAAACGTCCATCGTATGCGCCGCCGATTCGGCGAATGGGCTGAAGCACAAATTGATATTGGTATTGAATTTCCATTCAAAATTTTATTTTCCGATGAAGACCATTTTTGGTTGAATGGGCACGTAAATAAACAGAATTGTCGCATTTGGGGTGGAGGAGAATCCACAAGCTTTTGTCGAAATACCAGGGAACATCCACAGAAAATTACTGTCTGGTGCGCTTTATGGGCTGGCGGTGTCATTGCCCCATATGTCTTCAAAAACGATGATGGTTAGAATGTTGCTGTCAATGGTGAACGGTGTCGGAACATGATTCGAAGTTTTTTCCTACCTCAATTAGCTGGCATTAAATCTTGCTGTTATATGGTTCCAACAGGACGGAGCCACATGCCACACAGCGGGCGCTACAATTGATTTACTCAAGGAAACTTTTGACGAAACAATAATTTCACGAAATGGCCCAATTAATTGTCCCCCAAGATCGTGTGATTTAACCCCATTGGATTATTTTCTTTGGGGTTATGTAAAGTCAGCTGTGTACGTCTATAAATCACAAACAATGGAACAACTGGAAGTCAACATTCGAAGAGTTATCGGCGAGATGCGGCCGCAAATGTTGAGAAAAGTTTGTGAAAATTGGTTGTGCCAGATTGCGCCTTGTACGCGCCAGCCGTGGCGGCCACATGGCCGAAATTATATTGAAACATTAATCTCATAAAATTTTCTATCCAATAAAGACCGTTTCATTGATATCAAATATATATCACTATGTTTTTATTATAATTTAAACTTGTATCACTCTATGAAAAAACACCCGATATAACAAAAAAAATATTAAATTAAAAAAAAGATATATAAATAAATAAAATAAATATATATAAAAATAAAATAAGATTCCCTTATTAAATCGGTTGATACAATTTGGTACGATATCACATTGAAGAAGGATTATAATGCAATTCATATTGCCTATTGGGGTATAGCTTTCGGTGAACATTTTATTTTCATTCGAAATCATGACACGGGTACATATATATTCGGCCTTGGTTCGAAATTAACATATGGTTTGCAGAGTTGTATTTTATTGTTGTAAAAGAACCGGTTTCGTTTCTGTAACATTTTCCGAAACTTAAGACCATGTTTTTACAAATAAAAATGAAACAGCTCTGGCACTAAGTCAACTTTCACACACATCAAGTTTGACTCATCAAGTCTTGAGTTTATAGAAGAAAGGGGAGAAGAGAATGAAAAGAGGTACAAACCCGACTGTACCATCAAGTTTTAGTAAACTTCTCACTTGAAGTTGGCTGCAGCATATAAAGTTGAAAGCAGAGACAATGAAACTTGATGAAACAATACGTTTATGTATGAAAGTGAATGCAGGTTTAAAAGAAAACTAAAGAAAAACTGATCAAGTAAACCTGATGTGTGTGAAATAGGACTAATTAAACTAAATTGAAAATATGAAAAAAATATTGTGGAATAATTTCTGATCATTTAAGTTAAAATTTCTTTCTGTGTATAAGCCACCCAACAGCACTAAAACAGCCCAGGGATCAACAAGAAGGGGGAGTTGCATTAAAGCCTGATATTTGAAAAAAAAGAAGAAGAAAAAAAGGTGAAATGATATGAAAACCCTATAACAGTGCAATAAAATGCAATTGAACAGCGTTTATCCAAGAGAACAACAATAGCAGAATATTATTCCAGTTTTTTGTTTGTTTGTTTTGTTTTTGTTTAAAATAAATGCATACACAGAGGAACACAAATGCATGTGCATACATTTGCGAATATAAATTATAGGGAGAAAGCAACTTGGCTTAGTTTGGCAAAAATATTGATAAAATGTTTATGTGGAATAAACGATTTTAGATGATTTTTTTTCCAACGTCGGCAATATTAAGCGTCTGTTATTATGAATGTGGCAATTTGAACGTTTTTATAATTTTTCATTTATCAGACGTTAAGGGGAAACTTTAAAATCTGATCAAAATTCGTATAAGAGGGAAGTTTAGGGAGGTTTTTTTTTAGCAAAATATTATTGAGCAGTATTTTAGACTATTTATGATTAAATTTAATCTAAAATAGCATTTAAATAGACAACTTAATGAGATGTTAGACAAGTCACATTTGGTTAGTTATTGGAACACTAACATTTTCACAAACCATTAATTTTTGTTATAAAGGGTGTTTTTTATAGAGTGATACAAGTTTATATCATAATAAAACATAGTAATATAGTTTTACTGTCCATAAAACGGTCTTTATTGGATAGAAAATTTTATGACATTAATGTTTAAATATGATTTCGGCCATGTGGTCGCCACGGCTGGCACGTACAAGGCGGAATCTGGAACATCAATTGTCACATCACAAACTTTTCGCAGCATTTGCGGCCGCAACTCTTCGAATGTTGACTTCCAGGTGTTCAAGTGTTTGTGGTTTATCGACGTACACAAGTGACTTTACATAACTCCAAAGAAAATAATCCAATAGGGTTAAATCACACGATCTTGGGGGCCAATTAATTGGGCCATTTCGTGAAATTATTGTTTCGTCAAAAGTTTCCTTGAGTAAATCAATTGTAGCGCCCGCTGTGTGGCATGTGGCTCCGTCCTGTTGGAACCATATAACAGCAAGATTTAATGCCAGCTAATTGAGGTAGGAAAAAACTTCGAATCATGTTCCGACACCGTTCACCATTGACAGCAACATTCTAACCATCATCGTTTTTGAAGACATATGGGCCAATGACTCCGCCAGCTCATAAAGCGCACCAAACAATAATTTTCTGTGGATGTTCCCTGGTATTTCGACAAAAGCTTGTGGATTCTCCTCACTCCAAATGCGGCAATTCTCTTTATTTACGTACCCATTCAACCAGAAATGGGCTTCATCGGAAAATAAAATTTTGAATGGAAATTCAATATCAATATCAATTTGTGCTTCAGCCCATTCGCCGATTTGGCGGCGCATACGATATGGTCGTTTGGCTTTAATTCCTGCACAAGTTGAATCTTGAAAACTTTTAACCCAAGATCTTTGAGTAAAATATTCCATAAAGTGGAAGGACACAACCCCAGTTGCTGAGAACGCCGACGAATTGATTGATTAGGATCATCTTCAATGCTTTCCTGTACAGCGGTTATAGATTATTCAGTGCGCACTGTTCGGCGTCTCACGGGATGCACATTATCAGTAACAGTAAATGTGGTCCGAAAACGATCTATTGTTCTTCGAATTAGCAGCTCTGAAGGACGATTATGTAGGCCACAAAATGGACGAAGTGCACGATAAGTGTGACGAACACAACCATTATTTTGATTAAAAATTTCAACATTTTACACTCGTTGCTCCTGGTGTAAGTCGATCCGTAATAAAATGTCAAAGCAAACTTAACAAAAACCAACTATCAGCTGTTAAATGGGTGGTCAAATGAAGCAGTGATGCTAACTCAAAGTTGTATCACTCTATAAAAAACACCCTATATATCTATTTATCAGGATCAAGTAATAGATGAGTAGATGAAAATTAAATTAAATAAAATTATTTACTTTTATCCTGGCACTTAGTTGTTCATTTTCTGAGAACTGAGCAATTTAAGTGAAAATCTCCTACTTTCAATACGGAAAAGAGCAGCCCCACTGGGACTTCTAAGAGCGATTATTTGTGAAATTAAAAAAAAGGAGCTGAAGTTCCATTCCTTTAAGATGTAACCGCTCAAGAACTGTAAGAAAGTGACTTTGATTTACACAAAAATTTGTATGAAGCGTTTTCGCTCTGTTATTCTCATTTTTTTCGAGCGACGAGTCTCATTTTCACTTAAACGGCCACGCCCGCAAGCAAAACTGCCGTTACTGGTAGCCAAGAACCCACAGTCTTCGAATTGAAACACCAACAACAATTGCATTGTCCCCAAGTAACTGTTTGGTGTGCCTTCTCCACGCATGAGATAAATGGACCATATTTCGGTAATTCTAGAGGCCAGGCGACGAATGTCAACATGATTGCGGAACTCTTTTCGCCACACCTGCGAGCTCATCCATTGTACGCTTTATACACGTGTGGTTTCAACAGGGTGAATTTGCTTGGGGAACATGTCCCCCCAAAAATTAATTGTTGTCTTAAGGACATCCCATGGCCACCGAGATCGCCCGATGTAAGTCCCATGGATTTGTTTTTTATGGCGCTACCTCAAAGCGCGAGTTAGATAATAATGACAATCCTTTATTTTTTGCGATTTTAAAGAAAAATATTCGTCGAGAAATCAGTAGAACACAAGGTTCCGTTTTGAACAGTGTGTTCCACTCGATGGAAGACATCTGGATGACGTACTCCTTAAAAAATTAAATCCGCATTTCCATTCTATCGTTCAATGATGCTCTTAATAAAACTTTGTGTTAATTGTTACGTTTTTTTATTTAAGACTGAAAATATAAATCTGCTACCAGACACACCCTGCATATTAATTAATGCTTCCAATATGTTACAGATGTTGGTTGCATGCTTGTGCATGCATTTTTATCTCTATCGCGAATTTTACTGTTTATGAATTTTATATTTTACTTTCGCGACTGAAATTTATTTCGCAGTTGATTTCTTTTCGTTTGCGAATTTAATTAAAAAAATTTCCAAAAGAAAAATAAATTTAATCGAATTAAATTCGTTTGCAAAAGCAAAAAAAAAATTGTATTATTCTTCCTACTTTTTGCCAAACTTAATGGACAAAGGCGGGCTTATAGATACTTATTTCGGCCTATTTGAAAACAATTTACATCATCTGGTATTTAAACAACAAATGAAATCTAACATCTGTAGTCATAAAACTATAAATTTCTTATTTTTATTATGTAAAACAATGAGTCCTGTGAAGGAAATAAATTTTTAGCGTTGGTGTCTGCATTTATAACAAAACCACCCATTTCATGTTCAGTTCTCATCACCATCATCAGCTTCATTTACCAGCAAAAAACGTAAGATTTTAATTATTTTCAAACAACATTGCAAAAAGATTTGCAAAACAATTAGTCAAATCGGAAAGACATACGACAAGTTTACAAGATATGTAAATGTACGCAGTTTACAAATTATTTAATAACAACAATGTGCAGACGTATTTATTTAAAATAAACATTTAAGGGACCCAACGTTTTCAAATGAATCTCTTAAGTAAGGCTGTTTCTTATAGAGTGATACAAGTTTAAATCATAATAAAAAATAGTATTATATTTTGGATATCAATGAAACAGACTTTATTGGATAGAAAATTTTATGACATTAATGTTTCAATATGATTTTGGCCATGTGGCCGCCACGGCTGGCGTGTACAAGGCGCAATCTGGAACACCATTTTTCTAAAATTTTCTCAGCATTTGCGGCCGCATCTCGCCGATAACTCTTCGAATGTTGACTTCCAGGTGTTCAATTGTTTGTGACTTTACATAACCCCAAAGAAAATAATCCAATAGGGTTAAATCACACGATCTTGGGGGCCAATTAATTGGGCCATTTCGTGAAAGTATTTTTTAATCAAAAGTTCCCTTGAGTAAATCAATTGTAGCGCCCGCTGTGTGGCATGTGGTTCCGTCCTGTTGGAACCACATATCAGCAAGATTAATGCCAGCTAATTGAGGTAGGAAAAAACTTGGAATCATGTTCCGACACCGTTCACCATTGACAGTAACATTCTGACCATCATCGTTTTTGAAGACATATGGGGCAATGACACCGCCAGCCCATAAAGCGCAACAAACAGCAACTTTCTGTGGATGTTCTCTGGTGTTGCCGCAAAATCTTTTGGATTCTCCTCACTCCAAATGAGACAATTCTGTTTATTTACGTGCCCATTCAACCAAAAATGGGCTCCCTCGGAAAATAAAATTTTGAATGGAAATTCAAAATCATTATCAATTTGTGCTTCAGCCCATTCGCTGAATTTGCGGCGCATACGATATGGTCGTTTGGCTTTAATTCCTGCAAAAGTTGAATCTTGAAAGCTTTTAAGCCAAGATCTTTGCGTAAAATCTTCCATAAAGTGGAAGGACACAACCCCAGTTGCTGAGAACGCCGACGAATTGATTGATTAGGATCATCTTCAATGCTTTCCTGTACAGCGGCTATAGATTCTTTAGTACGCACTGTTCAACGTCTCACGGGATGCACATTATCAGTAACAGTAAATGTGGTCCGAAAACGATCTATTGTTCTTCGAATTAGCAGCTCTGAAGGACGATTATGTAGGCCACAAAATGGACGAAGTGCACGATAAGTGTGACGAACACAACCATTATTTTGATTAAAAATTTCCACAATTTGCCCGTGTTGCTCTGGTGTAAGTCGATTCATAATAAAATGTCAAAGCAAACTAAACAAAAAGCAACTATCAGCTGTTCAATGGGTGGTCAAATAAAGCAGCGAAGCCAACTCAAAGTTGTATCACTCTATAAAAAACATTCTATATATTTAGCATCAGTGTTGTTGGCATGAGTGTTGATGTAACAACTAGAGTAGAGTGTATTCGTAGATTTTAATAACTTTACAACACTTGATTTTGCTGCATTGTAGTTTATAACTTTCCAAATTTTAAAGAGTATGTTTAGGAGAAGTAACAACTTGTTTTTACAGGAATGCTATGGAACAGTGGTCCTAGAAATGTTCCCGTATGAGTATTAAATGTGTACAAAAAGAATTAACGAAAACTTTGAACATATAAAAAGGATGTATTTTTACTATTTTAAGGGAAAAATAAAAAGCCACGAAAAGTATTTGCACAGAAAAAAATAGACTTCAAAATAAATCAAGAATAATCGGCTGAACACCAAGTTTGGCAATCGCGATTAAGAGAACAAACTAAATGGTTTCCTTTGCCGTGTGGAGCTGCTGTTATCATTCGCCTTCCCACAAGGAACGTACACAAACAAAGAATCAGGCTTCAAATTCGACAGTTTGTCTTTAATCCACTATAAACTATTGCAATAAGGCTGATTGTTTGAGATAAATTTTTTTCTTAAAAAATATTTTTATTTCTAAGCCCACTGTATCTTGCAACTGTTCTATAATGTCGCATTTTTGAAATGTTCTGGTGATAAAACTATGAAAATCAAATACTTTCAAGCCGTCATATATATAAAAATAAATACAAACATACACTCTAGCAAATCCTTTTTATAAAAAATATCTCAATCAGACTTTCACTAACCCAGCCAACATTTTGTATCAAAATCGAATCTTTTGCGAATCAGCTTGAGGTGCCAAATAACCGAACATGGCAAAATTTACGATCATTAAGGCTGTTGTTGGCTGATCCTTAAGTCACGAATTCGACTCGAAACTCCGTAATGAAAATTGTGATCTGCGTTAGTGCATGGCCCGTCTCAATGGCGAAGTCATAGCCCTGGTCGCTGAACATTTCCGACAACGACTAAAAGAGTCGGTACCTACAGCAAAAAAATCACTGGCTAAGTTAAAATAAAATCCTATAATCTGTCTTCATTTGTGCTCTTAAACACTATCCCCTCCTTTCTAGTTCTGCTACAAGGCACTGCATATGTAGGTGTCATCTCCTGAGTACTGGTCCAATAAAAGAATATGGAGAACGTTTAGCCCTAAATACCATGCCTGTAACTTCCCGCTAATTTTAAGCAAAATACTATCGTAGCCTGGTTTTTGTGCTCTTCTATGCCTTTAAGTCCTTCGAACTTAAACCCTATTATTTAAAACCAATTTTTTTATTATTGTAATTTCGTGCTGATTATTTTTTCCGAAATATTATTAAGAACTTCAAAGTGATCAATCGAGGGGTCTTATTTAGTTCCTATGCGCATTCCACTGGGGCTAATGCAGAGCAACTGGTTCCCAAGTTATAAGCAACGATTAATGTACTTTTCGATTACCATAAAAGAATTGAGAACACGAACTGATCGGATATACTATTTCGAAGTTTTTCAAAATATATCACTTTTTTGAAATTTTACCTTTAAACGGGTTAATCGATTTTGAACCGAATTTTTAAGAGTTGATTAGTTTGTGAAATCGATAGGTGAAACAATTGAAAAGTTATTAAAAAAACACTTTAAAAGAAGTTTTTGATTTAAAAACATTTTTTTTCATATTTTAAAATTTACTGGTTCGAACCGGTTCAAGTTCACAGGACTATTAAGTTCAGGAAGACTCCTGCTTACCATGAAAAAAAAATTGGAAGTACTAACTGTTCAGAAAAAATAGACTTTTTTGAACTTTATCGTTCACGATATTTCTCCAATTGATTAACCGATTTTGACCCAGCTTGCGGTGATCGACATGGTTTTTAAGTTGTTTGTAGAGTTGATCGCCAAACCCTTTTACTTGTTATTATAAAAAAACACTTTGAAATAGTATGCAGACCCCTCCAACTAATGTATAGATCAGGATCCATTCAAAAGGAGAGTTTGTGAAAATTCTATTGCAAACGAGTCAAAGAGTTTGTAAAATAGAGTCACATCGGTCCTGGTAAGAAAGTGTAATCGGTTTAAATAATAGAAAAACTCAGTTCAGGAGCGACCTTCAGTTGGGTTTGATTTTGTTCAGTCGTTCAAAAGTTATGAGCGGGTCACATATTTAAACACACATGTGCACATACTCACATGGTACACACATATATAGACATAGTGAAGGGGTCTCCCTATTAGTCAGAAAAACTTCCTGTAATCTCAAGAGGTACAGATCTGATAAGAGTTCGATTTTTTTTTTTCAAAACAGTATAAAAACAATGACTTATTGATTTTTTAAATATTATAATTTTTTTTGGGGGGGAAGTTAACAAAAGAAATTAAAAATAAAAGATATTCCTCATGTGAGAAAATGATAGCTCGCAGAGGAGTCATCCTAAAGAATCTTTTATGATCCCATTTGATGATTGAATTCTTATAAAAACAAGCAAAACAGAACCACGAAAACTTCAATGTCCAGCTGCTCAAAATATTATTGAAAAGTTGCGCTAAAAATTTCTTTCATTTTAATTTCGAGCTGATTCTTTTTCCCCCCCTAAAATGCTACTAAAAACATTATAATTTTTTTGCGGTTTCTTTGCAATTTTCTCTTGAATTTTCAAGAAATTGTTATTTGAAGTGAAACCATTTTCAATTATTCAAGTTGTAAATCAGTTCTTAAATATTAAAGTGATTTGAGAAGAATCTTAGAAGAGATTTTTGCCAACAACTATCACCCAAGTGTTTGTTGGGTATATACACGTCTATAAATATATGCATGTGTGTATGTATGTAAGTCTGTGTGACTGTGAGTACTCTACATACAGTCCTTTAACAACATACTCACACATTTGTCAAGTAAAAATAACAGGAAGTAGCGGAACTAAACAGAGATTGAGTTTGAGTGCAAGTGAGTGAGAGAAAAAAGTGTAGCATAAATAAGTAGAGCATGAGTTTTAAGTCAGAAATTGCCAACAGCACAATTTACCATTATGATAATAAAAGTATGGATTATATGCAATTGCAAGAGAGACAACTTTATGTGCGAGTGTGTGTCAGTGTTCACATGTATTATTCACTCTATGAAGACTAAAAATAAAATAATAGTGGCAATCATTGTGTAAAAACGGCACTGGAGTAAATGGATTCATGTTGATGTTACAAATTAATATAAATGGCTCCGTTTTAAAGAACACGTTTTTGTCGGTGTTTGCAAGTCCAACATATTTTTGTTTGTGTCTTTTTTTGGTTTTGGTTGAACAATAAATTAAAGAAGAGTGTTAGGGAGTTGTTTTTATTGCAGAAATTCCTTTTGTTCAACGGTTTTTAATAACAACACGTTGTCCAACACTGTGAATTAAATTTTTTCCCAATTCATAATAAATAACATCTTAACATCAATCTAAAGGCTTTTTGGTAATACGTGTTTTTTTTTATAGAGTGATACGACTTTGAGTTGGCATCACTGCTTTATTTGACCACCCATTTAACAGCTGATAGCTGCTTTTTGTTTAGTTTGCTTTGACATTTTATTATGAATCGACTTACACCAGGAGCAACGAGTGTAAAATGTTGAAATTTTTAATCAAAATAATGGTTGTGTTCGTCACACTTATCGTGCACTTCGTCCAGTTTATGGCGTACATAATCGTCCTTCAGAGCTGCTAATTCGAAGAAAAATATATCGTTTTCGAACCACATTTACTGTTACTGATAATGTGCATCCCGTGAGACGTCGAACAGTGCGTACTAAAGAATCTATAGCCGCTGTACAGGAAAGCATTTTGAAGATGATCCTAATCAATCAATTCGTCGCCGTTCTCAGCAACTGGGGTTGTGTCCTTCCACGTTATGGAAGATTTTACGCAAAGATCTTGGCTTAAAAGTGTTCAAGATTCAAATTGTGCAGGAATTAAAGCCAAACGACCATATAGTATGCGCCGCCGATTCGGCGAATGGGCTGAAGCACAAATCGATATTGATATTGAATTTCCATTCAAAATTTTATTTTCCGATGAAGCCCATTTTTGGTTGAATGGGTACGTAAACAAACAGAATTGTCTCATTTGGAGTGAGGAGAATCCAAAAGATTTTGCCGCAACACCAGAGAACATTCACAGAAAGTTGCTGTTTGTTGCGCTTTTTGGGCTGGCGGAGTCATTGGCCCATATGTCTTCAGAAACGACGATGGTCAGAATGTTGCTGTCAATGATGAACGGTGCAGGAACATGATTCCAAGTTTTTTCGTACCTCAATTAGCTGGCATTAAATTTTGCTGTTATATGGTTCCAACAGGACGGAGCCACATGCCACACAGCAGGCGCTATAATTGATTTACTCAAGGAAACTTTTGACGAAAAATAATTTCACGAAAGCAAAACCCTCCTAAAAGTAGTCAGGGAATCTTCGTAGGAAATTAAAAGGTGGAGATCCCGGTTTTTGCAATAAAAACCCGTATTTGTTTTGAAAATTTAATATATTAATTAATTAATTAATTTTAATTTGCAATAAAATTCAATATACGTGTATCGGTACTGCCGATATCCGATCCCAGAGTCTGCTTCGTTACACTAGATTTTTGTTTTACAAGTTCAACGGCTGCTTCGTATCCTATTTTCCTGGTGTGCCCTTAACCCACATCGGTATTGCCTCATTAACGGAGTCGCATCGATTCAGCTTTGACATGTGTGCTAAGCACTGGTTTGGAGTACAGAAGAGTTTAAATTTTACTCCCAAGTGATTCAATGCAAGAGTCAATAAACATATTTCTGACTGATAACGAGACAAGAAGTCCAAGAAAAGCTCCTAAAATCAGCTGACCGAATAGGATTCTTAAATAACAAACTCCCGACACTTATATATTAAGATGATGTAAAGAAAGTGACGTGTGCAAAAAGTGGAGTATGAAAACAGTTGGGTCCTATTCTATGTAAATCGTGTAATGACATTTCAAATGAAAGTTTAAAATGGGACCAGAAACGAAGTTGCATTGATTGGGAGTTTTATTTTCCAAACGCACTAATCCAAACAAGAAAAAATCAACACCAACACACGCACACATTCAAAGCATCACTAATACCACATGACACTTTTTCAGTTTGTCAAAAGCCGCAAAATTTCTATGTGCGAATGAATGAATCAAAATAAGTGACATTTGCCAACAGACACGGAACATATTTTTGCATGTGTTGGTGTACTCAATGCGGTTGAATGTGTCAAGGCTTATTTCCGTCACAGCCGGATGTGTTTGTCTACAACGCCTTCGGTTATGTAATGCCTTCTGTAAACGACTGTATTTGAGTGTATTATCGTTATTATTAACTATTGTTGTTGTGTCCTATGTTGTATTTCTATGTGGTTAACAAAAACGAGCGTATTATGTAAATATTACGAAACGCAAAACAAAACAAAAAAAAAAAAAATAAATAAAATGACATGAAATTTGTGGTTGTTTTTTCTTCAAAATAATTTTCTTTGAAGCTTTTGGTTTCGTGTTTTGATTTATTTTATAACACAAACCCGGAACGCTGACAAACACACTGGGCTTGTGCTCATGTTATAAAGCCTATTAAAACTTTTTGTATATTATTTTCTCTCTCTTTGTCTGTGTTAACTTGTTTGCATAGTTTGATGCCTTTTTCAAACATATTTTTTTTTTTTTGCTTTCTTTCATGTTTTTATTTCATTTCAATGGTCTTTTCATTCAATGCTCAAGTAATAATGTTCTTTGCCTTTAAACTATTCATTCGTTTTTCTTTTTTTCATTTGTTCATCCTACCAGCCATCCAGCCAACCAGCCAGCTTGCCAGCCAAGTCAGTCAGTCAGTTAGTCAGTCAGTCACTCAGTCATCCATTCATTCATTTTAACACAAACCAGATTTTTTACATTAATTTTAATTTTTCTTTACTCTTAAGCTAGTTTTTGTATGTTTTGTTTCTTTTTAGTGTATATGTGTGTGTGCATGTGTGTGTGTGTGTGCAAATAAATCTGTTTTTGTTAATAATTGTATGTACGTGTGTTTCAGCCTTAAGAGAAATGCCCGCTTTAGGCAGGGATATATTTTTCTAGTTACAAAACGCAAAAGATTCTAATAAAATTTCGCACTTGCAAGGCAATTTCAATTAAAGTCGTTCAGAATACGAGCAATTATAAATAAAAAATATTAAAAATTAATGAATGTTATTCATATTCATATTAATCCATGTAAGATTTTGATAAGTGGAATAGAAAGTCTGCTATCAACCGAATTGGCTGAAATGTGGTGGTCTAAAGGAAACTTAAGGTGTATCCAAAATTTCTTACAAAACGTTTTAATAGAAACGGTCTCAGAAGACATATTCATGGCACTGCTCACTTTTCTAAGCGCGAAATATTATTAGCAGAGGAATTCAAAGCGGAAGTGTGATAATGAAAGTGTGAAAGAATGTATTGAGTCACAACTACCACAACAACAAAAAATATATTAAAGGACATGCCCTTCACATCAGCAAGAATAATGCCAGCTAATTGAAGTACGAAAAAACTTGGAATTATGTTCCTGCACCGTTCACCATTGACAGTAACATTCTGACCATCATCGTTTTGGAAGACATATGGGCCAATGACTCCGCCAGCCCAAAAAGCGCAACAAACAGCAACTTTCTGTGGATGTTCTCTGGTGTTTCGACAAAAGCTTGTGGATTCTCCTCACTCCAAATGCGATAATTCTGTTTATTTACCTGCCCATACAACCAGAAATGGGCTTCATCGGAAAATAAAATTTTGGATGGAAATTCAATATCAATATCAATTTGTGCTTCAGTCCATTCGCCGAATTGGCGGCGCATACGATATGGTCGTTTGGCTTTAATTCCTGCACAAGTTGAATCTTGAAAGCTTTTAAGCCAAGATCTTTGCCCAAAATCTTCCATAAAGTGGAAGGACACAACCCCAGTTTCTGAGAACAACGACGAATTGATTGATTAGGATCATCTTCAATGCTTTCCTATACAGCGGCTATAGATTCTTCAGTGCGCACTGCTCGGCGCCTTAAGGGATGCACACTATCAGTAACAGTAAATGTAGTCCGAAAACGATATATTTTTCTTCGAATTAGCAGCTCTGAAGGACGATTGTGTGCACGATAAGTTTGACGAACAGAACCATTATTTTGATTAAAAATTTCAACATTTTACACCCGTTGCTCCTGGTGTAAGTTGATCCGTAATAAAATGTCAAAGCAAACTAAACAAAAAACAACTACCAGCTGTTGAATGGGTGGTCAAATAAAGCAGTGATGCCAACTCAAAGTTGTATCACTCTATAAAAAACACCCGATAAAAGCTATTGATTTTAGCTCACAACAAAACATCAATTTCAAAACCATTAACCCAACAAACATTTCACCAAGAGTGTCATTGTATTTAATTATGCTTGAAAAAAAATGTAGATACAACAAAAACATACAAATTATTCCACATTTTATTTTCATATTTCATTTCCATACAAATTAAGAAAACTATATGAGTATGAAGTCAAGTACAAAAGAAACGTTAAGGAAAGAATCCTCAGCAAAATCAAGATAAAATATGCAAGAAAAAAAAAAATATATGTATTAAATTTAATTTATGAGCAAATTGTTCAAAAGGAAAAGCGCAGAAATATACGAATGCATCATTTACTTGCCGCCACAATTAAAATGTATTTTTAAGGTTCTTTGTTTTTGTCATGTTGGCACTCGACGTTGTATAACAACAACAAACAACACACAACTCGTAATTATCATCAACTGGTCATTTGTCAGGCTGTCAAACCATGTTTTGTGTATGTGTGTGTGGCAGATACAATTCTGAGACATTTCTTAAGTGGGCCTTTTTAAAGTCCTTTGGGGTTTTTGTAAATTCTTTTGTATCGTGCTATTTATTCAATAAAATTTTTTATAATAAAATTGGTACAACTAGTAACTTTTTATTACCTCCAACTAAACCTGATGGTGAAAGTGTAGCGGCTTTCGAAAACAGCTGTTCTGCTGTGCTCTCTAAGTTGAATATTTAATGCTGATGTTGACTTTAATTGGCCCAACTAGAAACTGTTTGTTACATCCAATTAAACGTGATGGTAAAATTGTAGCGGCTTTCGAAAACAGCTGTTCTGCTCTGCTCTCTAAGTTGAATATTTAATGCTGATGTTGACTTTAATTGGCACAACTAGAAACTGTTTGTTACATCCAATTAAACGTGATGGTAAAATTGTAGCGGCTTTCGAAAACAGCTGTTCTGCTCTGCTCTCTAAGTTGGATATTTAATAATGATTTTGACTTTCCCTTATGCTTTGGGATACTTTTTGGAATATTTATCAAGCCTTTCTGAATCAGTACTGCTCAAGTTGGTCTCCTTGGAGTTTGCTAAAGGCCTTTTGAAAATATTCTCGAAAACTTCTTTCACTACGTCGCTACTAGTAGCGAAAATTCTACGGCGAAAAAGAAATCAAAAATATCTACAATAACAATATTTATCTTAAAATCTGTTTTCATATATCCGCTTAACACTATCATACCCCCCTTTTCTATATGTAGCATAATGCACTGCTTATGTAGGGGTTACTCTCTGAGAGCTGCTGTAATAAAAAATTTTTTTTATATATTTTAATTTTCTTGATTAACTTTTACTACACCCATTTAAAAAAATAAAATTTATCATGTTTATATTTTGTCGAGGCCCCTTTAAAGTTGTCTTCAGTTACAAATTTCCAGAAGCTTCCAGGGTTAAAGTCTCTCACTTAAAAACTCCGACTGTTGCCATAATATTTTGTTAGTTTAGTTGACTAACCCATACACAATAGCCATACCAATACACGCACAGTTCTGATTGAGTAGTTTTTATTGTAAGAAACGGAAACGGAAATTCCACCACGAATTAATGCAAAACACACGAACGTTTGAAAAAACAGTTGCCTGTTTGTGGCCAACAGCAGGTTTAATAACTAAAAATTTATGTTTTGTTTATGCTGTCGCTTTCAACACGCATTACGGTGCTTTAAGAAAATTATATATTATTTTTATAAAAAAAAGGCATAAAATAAAAGAGCAGAAATAAAACTAAACCAGGCGTATAACTGCCAAAGAAAATTGTATATAATTTATTTGTTGCTGGTCATATAAATGCTTGATGTTTATGTTGGGTAATTCATCAAAAAGTATTGAGAAATAAGAAGAACGATGGAGGTGGTAAAAGCGGTAGCCTTCAAACAATTTTTGCTTTCAAAAAAAGGCTTTCAATGGTTTTTGATTCGTTAAAGCGAGTGTATAAAACTAGTGTGAAGTAATTTAAAATAAATAAAAATACACATGAGTTCAGCTGATGAGAGTGTAGCGGCTTTCGAAAACATGTGCTCTGTTCTCCCTTGTGCTTTGCAGCATATACCATGCCTTTTTGTATTAAAAATATTTCTCAAAAGATTAGCCTGTAAAATTAAAATTAGTAGAAACTAATTCGAAAGTGTAGCGGCTTTCGAAAACATGTGCTCTCCTCTCCCTTGCGCTTTGCAATATATATTATGCCTTTTTGAATGAAAAGAATTTCTTGAACGATTAGCCTGTAAAATCGAAATTAGTAGAAACTAATTCGTGTTGTTAGTATTGATGATGGAAGTGTAGCGGCTTTCGAAAACAGCTGCCCTTGTATTTTGGAACAAGTAGCATGCCTTTTTGAATTAAAAACACTTCTCGAACGATTAGTCTGTAAAATCGAAATTAGTAGAAACCAATACGTGTGGTTAATACTGATGATGCAAGTGTAGCGGCTTTCGAAAACAGGTGCTCTGCTGTCCCTTGTGCTTTGCAATATATATCATGCCTTTTTGTTTAAAAAATATTTCTCAAACGATTAGCCTGTAAAATTAGAATTAGTAGAAATTAATTCGTGTTGTTAGTAGTGATAATGCAAGTGTAGCGGCTTTCGAAAACATGTGCTCTGCTTTCCCTTGTGCTTTGTGCTGTATATATCATGCCTTTTTGTATTAAAAATATTTCTCAAACGATTAGCCTGTAAAATTAGAATTAATAGAAACTAATTCCTGTTGTTAGTACTGATGATGCAAGTGTAGCGGCTTTCGAAAACATGTGCTCCGCTCTCCATTGTGCTTTGTAATATATATCATGTCTTTTTCAATTAAAAATATTCCTCAAACGATTAGTTCGTAAAATCAAAATTAGTTTTTAGTAGTAATAATGCAAGTGTAGCGGCTTTCGAAAACAGCTGCCCTGGTATTTTGGAACATGTATCAGGCTTTTTTGTATTAAAAATATTTCTCAAACGATTAGCTTGTAAAATTAATAGTAGTAGAAACTAATTTGTGTTGTTAACCCTTCAACAATTTACAATATAATCGATTATTTATAGCACGATATTGAACAAAAACTAGTGCATACTTCTAGGAGTGAAAAAAAAATTATAATTGTTCCAGTAGTTTGGCGACCGGCAGAGTTTTACAGATTTTGTTGTGTAAACGAATTTTTTTTTTTTTAATAAAAATGTATGAAACTTTCCAACTGATCTTGTAACATACTTGTTGTTGTATTTGATATACCAACTTTATCTTGGCAAAATAATTTATAATAATAACAAAAGTCATACCAGAGGAAATCAGCCGTATATCCACCACCATTAACATTAATAAAATTATGTTAGTGTGGGCCACATTATGCTCTTATGGTTGGCCATTTATTATACTTCCAGCCAACAAAATCCATGTCATCAGTATCATCATAACAATGGAATTATAAAAAAAGTTCTTCTCTATATCTTTTTAGCAAAATGTATTTATATTTTTTCCAGCTGGTTACGGGCTATTTAATACAGCCATAGAATAATAAAAAAACAATTTTATGATTATTTCGGTAGACAAAATGTTTCCGAAATTTATCGCCTGTTATAAAATGAAGAAAAAAGCCAATATTTTTAAAAGCCTTAACGCAAATAAATGTAGTCGATGCTACGGAGCAATAGAAGGAGTAATAGATTTTGCTATTATTGTAAATAAATAAAAGAAATTATTTCTATTCAACTTTTTTTTACATGATTATTGAAAATAGCGTTATCAGGACACCATATGGTTCAACATCATGGTGCTATTCGTAAAGTCATTTAAATGTAAATCGTTTGGTTTTATTTCATATTGTTTTTTTTTTTGTGGAATCGTTATAACAATAGAATTAATTTGCTTTGTAAGTTAACATTGACAAAAAAAAAAACAGGATAAAAAGGGAAGAGGACTTCATTAGTCGGCTGTATTTGAAGGTGTATCATGCTTAACATCTCGCTTAAAATTATACATTCCGACTAGCGAAAGAAAAAATGTGATTGATGTTTATTATTTCTGGAAATTAACGCAACCTCATGTTAATGAAACAGCAAGGCCGCAAACACGCACAGAAGTACTTATTTTTTTTTTTTTCAATTTCATGCAAAAAGTACGTAAATTATTAAGATTAAATAATCGAAAGTTTGAGTCCAATATTTATCATCGCACGAGTACTTGTATTTATAAAAATGTTTCACTATTTATTAAATGATTTTCCGATATCTAAAACAATAGGCCCATTCACAACAACGAGCAAACAGTCTTGCTTCATTACATTTACAAAACAGCAGAATATTTTCAATGTGGTTTTTAAATGAGTAGGACCAGCACTCAGGAGAGGAGCTCTACATATGAAGTGCATTGCGCTGGAACGAGGAAAAGAGGGGATAGTGTTAAGATGACAGAAGAAGAAGACAAATTAGACGGATTAGAAGATAGAAAATTTGTAAAAGCAATTTTTACTTTTTATTTTGCCGTTGAATTTTTTTTTATCCTTGAAACGGTCTTTATTGGATAGAAAACTTTATGACATTAATGTTTAAATATGATTTCGGCCATGTGGCCGCCACGGTTGGCGCGTACAAGGCGCAATCTGGAACACTAATTTTCACAAACTTTTCGCACCATTTGCGGCCGTATCTCGCCGATAACTCTTCGAATATTGACTTCCAGGTGTTCAATTGTTTGTGGTTTATCGACATACACAAGTGACTCTACATAACCCCAAAGAAAATAATCCAATAGGGTTAAATCACACGATCTTGGGGGCTAATTAATTGGGCCATTTCGTGAAATTATTGTTTCGTCAAAAGTTTCCTTGAGTAAATCGATTGTAGCGACCGCTGTGTAGCATGTGGCTCCGTCCTGCTGGAACCACACATCAGCAAGGTCAATGCCAGCTAATTGAGGTACGACAAAAATTTGGAATCATGTTCCCATACCGTTCACCATTGACAGTAACATTATGACTATCATCGTTTTGGAAGACATATGGGCCAATGACTCCGCTAGTCTATAAAACGCACCAAACAGTAATTTTCTGTGGATGTACTCTGGTGTTTCGACGAAAGCTTGTGGATTCCTCTCACTCCAAATTAGACAATTCTGTTTATTTACGTACCCATTCCACCGAAAATGGGCTGCATCGGAAAATAAAGTATTGAATGGAAATACAAAATCAATATCAATTTGTGCTTCAGCCCATTCGCCGAATTGGCGGCGCATACGATGGTCGTTTGGCTCTAATTCCTGCACAAGTTGAATCTTGAAAACTTTTAAGCCAAGATCTTTGCGTAAAATCTTCCATAAAGCGGAAGGACACAACCCCAGGTGCTGAGAACGCAGACGAATTGATTGTTTAGGATCATCTTCAAAATTCTTTTATTATACAGCGGCTATAGATTATTGGGTGCGCACTGTTCGGCGTCTCACGGGATGCACATTATCAGTAACAGAAATGTGGTCCGAAAACGATCTATTGTTCTTCGAATTAGCAGCTTTGAAGGACGATTATGTAGGCCATAAAATGGACGTTGTGCACGATAAGTTTGACGAACAGAACCATTATTTTGATAAAAAATTTCCACAATTAGCACGCGTTGCTCTGGTGTAAGTTGATTCATTAAATAAAATGTCAAAGCAAACTTAACAAAAAGCAACTGTCAGCTGTTAAATGGGTGGTCAAATAAAGCAGTGATGCCAACTCGAAGTTGTATCACTCTATAAAAAACACCCGATAGTTACTGGCTCACATAATTAATCAGGAGGAAGATTTCCTCCTGTGACCTAAAAACCTGGACATATGAGAAGATCGCGATTTTTTTCAAAACGGGATAAGACCAATTAAAAATTTCCGATTTTTTTAAACACACAAAAATTTTGATTAGTTGTGAGTCTTTTACAAATGTCATATAAAACAAATTCTTTGCTCTTTTCGCAAGTTTCATTAAGTAAAAAACATAAAATTTAATTGTCCGCCAGCACATGTTTGAACTTTCGGTTGACGGGCAACATACAAAATATAAGATGGTTACCATGCAACATAAATTCTATGTGTTGCTACAACTTTAA
This sequence comes from Linnaemya vulpina, assembly GCA_963675445.1. Lineage (NCBI taxonomy): Eukaryota > Metazoa > Arthropoda > Insecta > Diptera > Tachinidae > Linnaemya > Linnaemya vulpina. Next base: position 71,852,134 of record OY776279.1, on the reverse strand, counting down.
TGCAACAAAACAAAATACTATATAATTCTTTTTTTTTCCTTTTATCTTGGGGATTTCTTTTTATTACCAACTGTCCTGTCACTGGCAATGAGTTGTTGTATGGCACAGCAAAAAAGAGAAAAAAAAACAAATTAAGTTTAACCGACAACGTACATGTCCACAATGAGGTGTCTGTTGCTGGGCCTGCTAAATGACAAAACGACCATGGAAGAGTGAATAACAACTTATGACTGGGACTAGTCACAGCAAATCGGCCAACCAAAGCAGTTTCAAGCAAAGCAAATAACATGCAAAACACTGACATTTAAGTGTCACAGCATCACTTAAATAAATACTGTCAAACATGTTGCAAGTTCTTTTTCTCCTTTTATGTTTATTTTTTTATTTTTATTATATAGTTTCTTTTTTGTTGACCTTTATTGTCTGTTTGTTTGTTGATTGTCATCTTGCTGCCGTCTTCTAGTATTTGTTTTACATTTAAATTTATTTATTAGACACGGTTGAAATGCCATAAATGTGTACAGAAGGAAGTAATTGGTTTGAGAGTTTTGGACAACAATAGATTTGCATGTTTGTTAAAAAAATTATAAAATTAAAGATGTTTAAGGCTTTGAAATATTTCTTATAACTTTATTATTATAATTGTTAATTTGCTGTAGATTGAAGTAACGAACTGAATAAATCACTCTTGGCGTTTTCTTTTCTAGAAAAAATGCAACATTTTTTCATTTATTTTCTAAAAAGTGGCGCTTTAGAAAAGTTTTAAAAGGGAAACAAAATTTCTTGGGGTATGTTGGATTCATTTCTAATAAATTCCTTATTTTCAAATGACAGAATGTTGCCATTTTCTGTTAAAAAGTGTGAAAAATGTTGCATTATTTTTCAGAAAAGAAATCGACATAAGACTATTCTATTTGATCAAACATTGAAAATTCTTCTAACAAACATTCGATATTTGAAAGTTGCTATTCACGATTTTAGTCGTTTCAATGTGGCCAATTAATAAAATCGAATTCCCCAGAAGCGATTGCTGCTACAGGCTATTGCAGCAATTTTAAAATGTTATTATTGTGACAATCATATTGTACTGAAAATTTACCCCTTTATAAATATTATGAGGGTCTAATTACAGCGTAATAAAACAGAATTTACTCTATTACACTCTTATAAGCTTGTTATAATTTTTATGAATAGGGAGTTAGCGTTTGTAATGCTATGGGTTGCGGGGTCAAGATCGAAAATTGTTTTCAAATTATACTTTCTGAAATATGTTGCACAAAATATTATTGCTGAGACAATATTGGGAAATTTAATACAATCGTGGCTAATATTATAAGTCGATATCCTTCCTAACGCATTCAGGGTTGATGGTATTCCTTGATGATACTCTCTCTATATCTTGGCCAATAACGTTGTTAGCAAAACATAAAAAAACTGTAGTAAAATATAATTTATCTAGAGGTCTGGCACTTCAGGTTAAGAGTATCACTTGATGTGTGTAAAGACATCAGATCACTGCAATTTTTAGTTCCAAATTTTTATGCTCGTCATAATCAATTACACTCCTCAGCAGCCATATACTCCTTTGAATAACATTATGTGGACTATATGGATTTTGATGAGCTAAACTCGAATAAGTTTTCGTATTTTTTCCATCAGGTCGAGATTTTTTTTGTTATGGGTGTGGCAATTTTTTGCCCCTAAATCAGCCAGGTACGTAGACATATTTCATTCTCACTCGAGAACGGGTCATGCGATTTTAAAAAGTAAAACAACAGATCTGTAGCTTTTAAACAAAAGTGTAAAATGTTGAATATTTGCTTTAAGTTTTTTAAAATTTAATTTTTAAGCTGGAAAAAATTAAGAATTTTGCAGGAAAAAAATTTTTTTAAAAATTAATTTCTGAATAATTCAAAAACGATAAGAGATAAAAATCGGAAGACTCGTTTTCGAGTAAGGGTGAAATATAGGGTGTTTTTAATAGAGTGATACAACTTTGAGTTGGCATCACTGCTTTATTTGACCACCCATTTAACAGCTGACAGTTGCTTTTTGTGTAGTTTGCTTTGACATTTTATTATGGTTCGACTTACACCAGAGAAACGCGTGCACTTTGTGGAAATTTTTAATCAAAATAATAGTTCTATTCGTCGAACTTGTCCTGCATTTCGTCCATTCAAAATTTTATTTTCCGATGAAGTCCATTTTTGGTTGAATGGGTACGTAAATAAACAGAATTGTCGCATTTAGGGGAGAGGAGAATCCACAAGCTTTTGTCGAAACACCAAAGAACATCCATAGAAAATTACTGTTTGGTGCGCTTTATGGGCTGGCGGTGTCATTGCCCCATATGTCTTCAAAAACGATGATGGTCAGAATGTTACTCTCAATGGTGAACGGTATCGGAACATGATTCGAAGTTTTTTCGTACCTCAATTAGAAAGAAGGTGACGTCTTTAGTACATGACGCTGTTAACCACTGTCGGGAGTGTTCAGCGGCCAGTGCCTTCATCCTTGAGACAAGCTGACTATAATTAATACAATCCGGCACCAATGCCGGTCAGGAAAATATTCATGAATGAAATCGGGACCTAAAGCATCGTAGTCTTGTGTCTTACTTCAGCCAACAGCGCCCTTCCCCTTTAAAAATATATCCTCTCTAAAGAATATTTTTATTTATTTATTTCAATTATAATTTGCAAAGTAACTTTCCAAAGTATCGTCAACATTTTGCTGCTAAATTTAAATTTACATTTTAAACTAAAACCGACTTTAAATCCTTCTGTTGCTACAATAAAAAAAAAAAAAAAGAAAAGAGAGAAAACAAAATAACTCAGACTCAATCATAATGCAGCTTCTGAAAACAAGATTCTTAACAATGCAGACATGTGTGGAAATAAGCTTTCTTTTATAAATGGCAAATATTACCATGGCAAAATATGCTCAACATTGAACCGGCTTTAAGAGGAAAAACCATCATCCTGAATGTCTTAGATAACCTTTAATATCTACAAATATGATGCCAAGAATTTTTCTTATGCAACACTCTGTTGCAGGTTGCAGCAAATATACAAGGAAAATCTTAAAACAAAAATACTTAATCACCACCGTTCATGTTGGCAAAGCTGGTACGGACAAACGGATGGAAAAAGTAATGAAAAGCTTTAATAATCAATGATGATGTTATTCCATAAACAGCACATTCTGGTTGTCAGGTGAAAATAAACAAGGAAGCAGAAGGAAGTTGAATGTGAATACAAAAAAAGAAAAGAAGGAATAACAACAACAACAACAACTACTGGTTTATTTTAACGGATACATGCATTTTAATAACCTCCTTTGTATAACAAGTTCATGTCCTGTTTGCACACATGCACACAAATGAATATGTATGAGTTTCAAAATTTGTTGTTGCTGGCTTTGTTGGCTCGCCTGCATTGTTTGTCAGCTAGACTGTTTGTTAAAACTTCTATAACGTGTATGTGTGTGTGTGTGTGTGTGTGCGTGTTGTTTGCTAGTGTGTTGAAAGTATTTGCTGTTGTGTTGTGTTGCACATGTTTTATGTTTTATTTTCCTTTTTGCAGTAGTCGTCTGCCGGCTGATGGGTTTTGTTGTTATAATCAATCATATTGTTTACTATGCACAATTGGCTTAAAATGTTTGCCTTTAACACTACAGCCACGAAAAAGCTATAATAATAATAATAGGAAATAATGCAACAATTATTGCTTAGCAACAATGCAACATTTACTATGGCCAAAAAGCTCTCAATGAATCTGCATAATTGAAATTAAAAATGAAAGTGTTGAACAACAATTCGCAAATATATAAATTTATATGTTCATTTTTGTTAATTATTCAATTATGTTAATTAAAAATGTTGATCAAGTTTTTCTTGTAGTTCATGTAGTATCGATTACGATTGAACACTTTCTAAAGGGTAATTGCTGCCACTAGAGCTTTAATTGAAATCAGTTTTAATTATATTCCAGTTGCAAGTATTTTGCGACTAATTATCAATAACTATTTAATTGATATGACGAAAGTTTTAATTGAAATCGACTTTTATTTTATTTTATGTACAAATATTTTGTCTTCCTTTAGAAACAATAATTTCATTGATATCACAAAAGTTTTAATTGAAATCAATTTTAGATTTATTTCATGTTACAGAATATTATTTAATTGATGTAGCGAAAATTTTAATCAATTTTAAGCTCAGTGCAGTTGTAAATTTAATTAATTTAATTGATATCACGAAAGTTTTAATTAAAAAATATTTTTTTATATATTGTTATTATGTACAAACAATTATTTCATTGATATCATGAAAGCTTTAATAAAAATTAATTTTAGTTTTATTAAACTTTATTTAAAATATTTTCTCTTGCGTTTGACTTCAAGTTTGAGTATAAAAAATATTTCATTCGTATCACGAAAGCTTTAATAGAAATTAATTTTATATTTTATTTTCACTATATACAAATAGTTTCTTCAAATGATATTACAAATATTTTAATTGAAAATATTTTCTGTTGCATTTCAATATTTTGAAATTGCTAACAAATACTTTTGTAATTCATATTCAGAAAGCTTTAAAAAAATTGATTTCAAGTTGTTCACAAGCAATTATTTTATTGATATCACGAAAGCTTTAGTAGAAATTAATTTTAATTTTATTAAACTTTAATTAAAACATATTCTCTTGCATTTCAATATTTTGAAATTATTAACAAATACTTTTGTAATTCATATTCAGAAAGCTTTAACTGAAATTGATTTCACAAGCAATTATTTCATTGAGAACACGAAAGCTTTAATTCAAATAAATTTTAAGTTTATATCATGTTATAAAATATTATTTAATTGACTTAACGAAAGTTTTAATCAATTTTGAGCTCATTGCAGTTGTAAATTTAATTTAATTGATATGACGAAAGTTTTAATTGAAATAAATTTTTGTTTTATATATTGTTATTAATAAAGCTTTAATAGAAATTAAGTTAAATTTTATATATTATTTTCAATATATACAAATACTTTTTTGAAATGATATTTTTAATTTAAAAACAATTGAAATATATTTTCATTTTACTTTACATTTCAATATTTTGAAATTGCTAACAAATACTTTTATAATTCATATTCAAAAAGCTTAAGCTGAAATTGATTTCAAGTTTGAATACTTTACTCTTGTTCACAAACAGTTATTTCGTTGATATCACGAAAGTTTTATATTAGCAGAATATTATTTAATTGATGCGATGAAAATTTTAAGCATTTTTGAATTTATTCCAGTTGTAAATATTTTGCAAATATTTACAAGTAATTATTTAATTGATGTCATGGAAGATTTAATTGAAATTAATTTTAGTTTTATATTTTATCTTCACTATTCAAAAATAATTCATTCATTGATTTCATTAATATAACAAAACACTTTAATTGAAATCGATTTTAATCTTATTTTGTATTCGAATATTTCGAAACTATTTACAAATAATTTTATGATTCACAATAAGAAATTTTTAATTGAAATCAATTTCAATTTAATTTCACAATTAATTATTTAAGTGATATCATGAAAACTTTAATTGAAATAAGTTTTAATATTATTCCCAGTGCATATATTTTGTCATTTTTGCAAAAAATTGTTTGATTTGATGTGCGAGTTTTTTTTCAAACTATTTACAAATAAGTTTTTAATTGATACCACGAAAACTTTAATTGAAATAAAGTTTAATTTTACATTTTGTCATTATTTAAAAACAATTATTTATTGGAGGTAACGAATTTAATTGAAATCATTTTTATTTTTACATACTATTTTCACTATTTATATATAATGTTTTTAATTGACATTACGAATGCTTTAATTGAAGTCGATTTTCTTTTTATTTTGTGTTTCAATATTTTGGAATTATTTCCAAATAATTTTATAATTGACAGTAAGAAATTTTTGATTGAAATCAATTTCAATTTAATTTCAAGTTTGAATGTTTTATTCTTTTTCTTTCTTTGTCACGAATAATTGTTTAATTGATATCATGAAAACTTTAATTGAAATAAATTTCAATTTTATCCCCAGTGCAAATATTTTGTCATATTTTACAAAGAATTGTTTGATTTGATGAGCGAATTTTTTTCAAATTACTTACAAATAAATTTTTAATTGATATCACGAAGGCTGTAATTGAAATAAAGTTTAATCTTACATTTTGTTATTATTTAAAAACAATTATTTATTGGAGGTGATGAATTTCATTGAAATCATTTTTAATTTTATATACTATTTTCATTATTAATAAATAATTTTTTTAATTGACATTACGAATACTTTAATTGAAGTCGATTTTCCTTTTATTTTATGTTCCAATATTTTGAAATTATTTTCAAATAATTTTATAATTGACAGTAAGAAATTTTTAATTGAAATCTATTTCAATTTAATTTCAAGTTTGAATGAGCGAATTTTTTTCAAATTACTTACAAATAAATTTTTAATTGATATCACGAAGGCTGTAATTGAACTCACATTTAACTCTATTAAAATTTTAAATATTTTGCCATTAGTTGCAATGAATTATTTAATGGATATCAAGAAAGTTGCAGTTGAAATAGATTTAAATTTTATTCCAAGTGCGAATATTTTGTCATTATTTTCAAATAACTATTTAATTGATATCACACAACTTGTGATCAATTATTTTCTTATTATTTATAAAGCTTGCAAACTTTTTTTTTTTTTGGAATTCTATTTAACATATTTTTTTCTTGAGCGTTTCCTAGTCTTATCCAAGTTTTGTTCATGTTGTTTTCTTTAATCATACTTTTCTTCTAAATGCTCTTTAACTCTTATGACTCTGAATTGTGTGTGTGTGTGTGAGTGTGTGTGTGTGTTGCTGTGGTTTTGCTCGTTATGTTGGCCAAAACAGACATTAAAACTTTAGCCTGAAATTGTAAACTCCAACAGCAAACATTTACTGCATCTCCGTTTAACAAGTGAAAGCTTCCGGTTTTTTTTGCTTTTTTTGTTGTTGTTTTTTTTTTTTTGGTTTTGTTTTCCACCTGCTGGGTGCTAAGAAATATATTAGGTTTTATTTCCTTAACTGGTCTACTGGCCAAACAATGGGAGCCAGCAGCAGGGCATACGCTTCTAATACTGTTATAACTCCCAGTAGCCATTGTTGTTTTTACAAAGGCCATGGACGTTAAACCAGGCATGCAGTCTCTGTTAGTTGTGGGCATCTTCTTTTTTTCTTTTAATTTTTTTTTAAATTTTTTTTGGAGAAGGGAATTTTCTGTGGTTTTAGCATGTGGCTTAAAACATTTTTTCCTGTGGGTTTCTTGGCGAATATCTGCTTTTCACACACAAACACTTGCATTAAGTTTTGGTGTTTTTCCCCCCTTTGGCGATTTTGTGTGTGTGTGTGAGAGCTTAGAGGGAGTATATCAGTGTTTACCTGTTAGGAGAGGTTTTGTTTTTTGCTTTTTATGTGTGTGTGTGTGTGTGTTTTGTTAAACGGAAGTTGTCGTTTTTAGCAGCAAACTGCAACTATAAACTGTGGATAATGAGCAAACCGGAAGTTTTTCCTGTTGTTATTCTTCATTGTTATTTTTCCAACTCTATTCTACCACAAACCCTGTTAAACGTTCCTCTTCTGGTTGCTATAAAAGTGTAAGTATTAAAGATATGTGTTGTTGCAAGTTGACGGTCTGCTGGTTATGATCCTGTATGTGCTTGCAATTTCGTATATGCGGCCACATTTAAATGACTTAAATTCCTACCGTGTGTGTCCTTTCTTTCAAAAACTATTTCAGCCCTGGTCTGAAAGCAGTTTTACGAATGACTTAAATTTTTGTATTTAATATTAAGTTTTAATTTTTGTTGCATAGTAATTTCTATTAAATCATTTTCAAACTGCCTTCGTTAATGTCTTCATACATTCGTAATCAAGTTTTATTGGAATGTTTGATATTTGCTGTTGTTGTAGTTTCTTTAAGAATCCTTTTTGGAAATGGATGTACATATTTGTTAGTTGCAAAGTTTTTTCTTTTAATCTACGATATTGTTTCCATTTTTTTCCTTTTGCTTTTCTCTGTACTCGAATTTTAATATTTTTCCAAGATCTTGTTAAAAATTTAAATTTACATTAAAAGGGAGTTTCAGCAATATTTTTAAGTTTATTTCATAGTTTGATAATATTCTATTTATTCTTTTTCTTAAGGAAATTGTTAAGAATTCGAATTGACTAGTTTAAGTGAGTGGATGTGAGAGAAGAAAGGATTTTTAAGGAGTTTATATTTTGTTTCGTTTTTCTTATGATTTGAGAGAGCTTTACAATATTTAATTAAGAAGTATTATTTATGTATTTTCTGCAGTATAAGACTTTTTCCTAATGCAATTTCAAATCAAAGATTTGTTGAGCATTTTTTCATGGTCCAAATAATAGCAAATTACAAAAAAGAGTTTTATCAAACTGACTTTTTCAATTTCAAATATCTTATGAAACTTCTTAAAAGAAAAAGTGAAATTATATTAATAGAATATGAGAAAAGTTTGTGAAGATGGAGTCAATTTCACACTTATCAAATATTTACACAAATAAGTGTAACCAGTGCCTCGTTTCTGTAACTGAAGTGAGAAATTCTCGCATCGAAAAACTTAATAATATTAATAATTATCCATAGAATATTATGTTGATTATTATAAAAAACCTAACAAAATTATATTTGCATTAAGAAATATATTCTGACTCAATTTGTGTTTCACAGAGTGACGACAATTTTTTTTCGACGCGAGAACTTCTCACTTCAGTTACAGAAACCTGGTACAGGGTTGGACATTTGAGATTTCTTCTGATGCATAAAAGTAACGAACCAAAAAGTTTTTTATTTAAATAAAAATTTGTTTGGGAGTTGTTGTTTTTAACCTTTCAATTAGAAATATATTGATTCTTTATTCCTACAATTTTATTTAAAATTCAAAGTGATCAATTGAGGGGTTTTCATTTCACCGGAGCTAATTCAAATCATCAGGGAAGTATTCACACAGTTTTTAGAATATATAAAGATATTATTCAAAAAATATTAAAGTCAAACAACTTAATTGATCATTTCAAACATTTGAATAACATTTTTAAGGGAAAACAATCAGCACATTTAAAATTGAAAAGCTAAAAATTACAATTCCAAAACAAAAATATATTCGTATATAAAAAAATCAAATAAAAAAACTTTTTGTGCGTTACTTTTATGTACCGAAAAAAAACTTTCAAATGTCCAAACGATTTTTTGTCGTTTTTTCTTATAAATGAAACATATTTGAGATTTAAACAAAAGATTCAAAAACATAAAAATTAAGTTTAATTTTTTAGGTCAAACTAATTAAAGAAAACTAATTTTATTCTTCAGCCTTGTCACAGAGTACAATTCCATTCGGAAATGAATTTCATTTTGCATTTTGGCTCTTCAGAAAACAAAAACCGATTAATTTCATTCCACAGTTTGGCTTCGATAATTTTTGCGGCATAAAATCATTTTTAATATCATGAAGTGAATTATCAATTCCTTGTCTCACAGAGCAAATAAATATCAGGTGTTTTTTATAGAGTGATACAAGTTTAAATCATAATAAAACATAGTAATATATTTTTGATATCAACAAAACGGTCTTTATTGGATACAAAATTTTATGACATTAATGTTTCAATATGATTTTGGCCATGTGGCCGCCACGGCTGTCGCGTACAAGGCACAATCTGGCACAACCAATTTTCACAAAATTTGCGCAACATTTGCGGCCGGATCTCGCCGATAACTCTTCGCAAGTTGATTTCCAGTTGTTCAATTGTTTGTGATTTATGGACGTACACAACTGACTTTACATAACCCCAAAAAAAAATAATCCAATGGGGTTAAATCACACGATCTTGGGCGCCAATTAATTGGGCCATTTTGTGAAATTATTGTTTCGTCAAAAGTTTCCTTAAGTAAATCAATTGTAGCGCTCGCTGTGTGGCATGTGGCTCCGTCCTGTTGGAACCACACATCAGCAAGATTAATGCCAGCTAATTGAGGTACGAAAAAACTTGGAATCATGTTCCGATACCGTTCACCATTGACAATAATATTCTGGCCATCATCGTTTTTGAAGACATATGGGCCAATGACTCCGCCAGCCCATAAAGCCCACCAAACAGTAATTTTTTGTGGATGTTCTCTGGTGTTTCGACAAAAGCTTGTGGATTCTTCTCACTCCAAATAACACAATTCAAACTAAAAATAGGCTTCATTGAAAAATAAAATTTTGGATGGAAATTCAATATCAATATCAATTTGTGCTTCAGCCCATTCGCCGAATTGGCGGCGCATACGATATGGTCGTTTGGCTTTGCCTAAAATCTTCCATAAAGTGGAAGGACACAACCCCAGTTGCTGAGAACGCCGACGAATTGATTGATTAGGATCATCTTCAAAATGCTTTCCTGTACAGCGGCTATAGATTCTTGAGTGCGCACTGTTCGGCTTCGCATGGGATGCACATTATCAGTAACAGTAAAGGTGGTCCGAAAACGATACATTTTTCTTCGAATTAGCAGCTCTGAAGGACGATTATGTAGGCCATAAAATGAATGAAGTACACGATATATTTGACGAACAGAACTATTATTTTGATTAAAAATTTCCACAATTTGCATGCTTTGCTCTGGTGTAAAATTTATAATAAAATTTCCAAGCAAACTAAACAAAACGCAACTATCAGCTGTTAAATAGGTGGTCAAATAAAGCAGTGATGCCAACTCAAAGTTGTATCACTCTATAAAAAACACCCGATATTTAAAAAAATATTCTACCATTAAATTTATTTTAGGAAAAATAAAAACTTCAAATAGTCTTTGGGGCAGATATTTTTCTTAACTCCTTCCAAAATTAAACTTTAAAAGAAGAGAAAACTATTGGTATTGATATATGCTGCATTTCACTATTTTTAACTTTCCGCTAAGAAAATTAAAAAAAAAAAAAAAAATCGGCAAGTTGTTAGTTTTATCCCGTTTTGAAAATATCGAGTTGTTATAAGATCTAGAAGTTTGGAGGTCTAGGAAGTTTCTTACTTACGTACCCTTTCAATCGGAAATAGCGTTCATTTCGTTCATAAAAGTTTGAATGGATGAGTTTGACGAATAGAAGAATTATTTTTATTAAAAATTTTAACAATTTGCAAGCGTTGTTCTGGTGTAAGTGGACTCATAATGAAAAAATAATAACAATGAAATTTCAAAGGACATTTAATAAGAAACAACTATCAGCTGTTAAATGGGTGCTTAACTAAAGCAGTGATGCCAACTGAAAGTTGAGACACTGTAAAAAAACCATCAAGATATTGGCTGACTATTTTTGCAGTCATTTAAGACATTAAAAATGTTGTTGTTCTTTTGGCAGGACGAAAAATTCCTGTTGCTATTAAGAATTATATTTTCATGTGCGAAATTAGTTCGATTAAATTCGTTACCTGGTGACTCCTTTCTAAAGGTGTTTCTCAAAAGTTTTATCAGAGTTTCCTCATCAGTTACTTTCCCTACATTTCCAACTCTTGAACTATTATTTAAGGACAAGTTGTAATAAATTAATTAAAAATTTGTGCTAAAAGCTTTTGAGTAATTAAATAAGTATTTTTTAAATAACTTTAAAAGTTAAATAAACAACTTATTGTTGTATGTGTGAGAGGAGTGTATGTAGACAGCAGCCACTACGGTTGTGTGCTTTAGTAGCTGCTGGGGCTTTTTGTATAGTTTGGGAAATTGCCCGAGAGTATGGAAAGTAACTAAAAAGTTTTTCTTTATTTTCATATCATCTGTTGTTGTTGTAGAGTTTCTCTTAAAACATTTTGTTTGGCAATATTTTCAAAGCTTTTATCTGGCATTTGTTCTATAAGAGGAAAAAAAAGAAAAGAAATTTCAGTTGTTGAAGCTGTTATTTAAACTACTGTTGCCAATAGATTGTGGGACACAAAAGTGAAGTATTTCTAATGCCAGCAGCTGCAACTGCAGTAGCCGAAAATCGCATAAACAACGGCAGCCGCAAGTTAACTTTAAGCTAAGAAATTTATTGGCTCTACAATAACATACAAATTAGAGACAACAGCAAACTTCCCTACTTTAAAAGTCCGTATCTTTTAAAGGATATTATAATTGCAAATTGTGGTTCAATTCAGCTCAAAAATTATCCCTCCGAAAAAAGCTGCAACAGGAGAAAGTGTTTCATGACATATAAAAAAACAGAAATAAAATTCGTTTGAAACAAAATAAAATGAAATAGTTACTTTCAAAAGGCAAAGTTTATAAATTTAACCGCACTTTTTTCCAAGCCCCAGAGATCCTTTTTTCAACCCCATATCCTTTGAGCTATTGTTGAATTTAGTAGTTTTTCTATTGGCATTCATTTTTTATTGCCAACAAACAAAATTTTTTTCCGTAAAAAAAAATGAAAACAAAAAAAAAAAAAAAGAGAACAAAAACTGTTTGAAACAACTACGAACAACTGAACTCCTAAAAAAAGTTTTTTCCCCGACAATATTTTTGTTTGATTTTGTATTCAGCTAACAAAATGGTTTTACGATCATAAACTCATAAAGTTCGCATTGTGCAACACTTTACCACAAAAGTGCAACAAAGTGCAACCTAAAGTGTACAACAGCAACAACAATATTTGGAAGGAAAAACTAAATAAAAAATAAAAAGCTTTAGGGTTGCCGTGTATCGTGAAAAAGTGTTCACTGGGGGATTGTGGTTATGTGGGGTGTGTTTTGATGTTTTAAGCATTAAACACAATAACGACAGCAGACTACAGACTACAACTTGTCAAAAATAGAATAGATGTGCGTATATGAGAATGATTATTTTTACTACTACAGGCAACATGGCTACTGGTTGTTGTCCCTGCTGTTTTTATGGTTTTAGTCAATTTAAACTGATATCTGTTTTGGTAAGCGGCAATGAGTAGATACAATGTTGCCAGTATAAACTTAAAAATATATTATTTTATTTCACAAAAAAGGAATAATAAACTATATTTCCAAGCTAATGAAATGAGACTGTCTATTAAAAACTAAAAATATAAGAAAATTGTTTCCAGGGATGGGAAATTAAAAGTTTTTTGGGGCATTCAGTATTTTGTAGTACATTTAATAATTAAAATTTTTTAAAATTTCAAGATTTCTTAAATAAAAACGCTTTATACATCATGAAGATTTGCATAGGTAAAAAAAAAATTAAAATTTCCTTTCCAGGGGTGGGAAATTGATTTATTTTTTCATTTATCAAAGTAAAACTTTTCTGTTTTAAATTATATTGGTCTAATTTTTCCAATTACACCAATTGGGATAGTTCCAAGTAGACAAATTGAAATAAGTCTATTAGACCACTTGGGATACTTCCAATTGGTCTAATTGAGAGTACCCTATCGGTCTAATAGAAGCACCGCTATTGGTCTAATAGAAGTACCCCTATCGGTCTAATTTTAACTATCCCAATTGGTCTAATTGAATATATCCCAATTGGTCTAATTGAGATAGTTCCAATTGGTATAATTGGGATAGTTCCAATTGGTCTAATTGGGATGCGTCCAATTGGTCTAATTGGAACAGAAAAGCAGAAAACTTATTTTAAAATATTATTCTGCATGAATTGTTTATTAAACTTTTTTTAGAAAATATTAATTATTAGCTGATATCTTATGTCGATTTCTGCTCTAAAAAATAATGCAACTTTTTCCACACTTTTTAACAGAAAAAGGCAACATTTTGCCATTTAAAAGTAAGTAATTTATTCGAAATGAATCCAAAATTATTTCTGCTTTGAAACTTTTCCAAACCGCCACATTTTAGAAAATAAGTGAAAAAATGTTACATATTTTCTAGAATAGAAAACGCCATTATATAAAAATAGTTCTTTCCAAAAAATTTTTGCAATTATTTTGATAAAACATTTTGGCAATTTCCTTTTAACAAAAAATTTTTTGCAATTTGTTTTTAATGAATATTTTTGTAGCCTTCACAAAAAGGTGAAAGGGTTTGTCAAGCCGTGTGTAATTTCTTCGATATTAATATGGGACCCTATAAAATATATAATTCTGGGTCCTTATGAAAAACGATAACGATTGAGCGATATCCGTCTGTCTGTACGTGAAATCGGTTTTTCCAAGCCTCCAGAAAAACTAGAGACTGCGTTCTTGAACTGGTGGATTTGAAATGAACTTACTTGTTTGTAAATTGAATTAAATTACATACTTTGAGAAGCCTCAACTCTATATTCCAATTAGACCAATAGAAGTACTTCCAATTAGACCAATAGGAGTACTTCCAATTGGACCAATTGCGTTAGTTCCAATTAGACCAATTTGATGTATCCCAATTAGACCAATTGGATGTGTCCCAATTAGACCAATTGGATTGTCCCAATCAGACCAATTGGATTGTCCCAATCAGACCAATTGGATGTGTCCCAATTAGACCAATTGGGCTATATCCAATTAGACCAATTGGGCTATATCCAATAAGACCAATTGGTATATATCCAATTACACCAATTGGGATATATCCAATAAGACCAATTGGGATAGTTCCAATTGGTCTAATTGGAAGTACCTTAATTGGAATTATTCCACTTAACCTGATTGGAATTGGAAAAATTAGACCAATAGAAGTACTTCCAATTAGACCAATAGGAGTACTTCCAATTAGACCAATTGCGTTAGTTCCAATTAGACCAATTGGATGTATCCCAATTAGACCAATTGGAACTATTCCAATTAGACCAATTGGAACAATCCCAATTAGACCAATTGGGATATATCCAATTAGACCAATTGGGATATATCCAATAAGACCAATTGGGATATATCCAATAAGACCAATTGGGATAGTTCCAATTGGTCTAATTGGAAGTACCTTAATTGGTCTAGTTGGAAGTACCTTAATTGGAATTATTCCTTAATTGGTCTAGTTGGAAGTACCTTAATTGGAATTATTCCACTTAACCTAATTGGAAAAATTAGACCAATATAACTTAAAACAAAAAAGTTTTAATAAACTATATTTCCAAGCTAATGAAATGATTTCTTGTCACATATTGTGGACTTTAAATATATTTTATTGGAATTGGAGTATTAAATATATGAAAGCGGCTACACTGGCGTTTGGAGAGGATTCTACTACAAACAACAACACATGGTTAGTGATTTGGTGGTGTCGTCTTAAAAATAATTAAGTAGCTGACTACGAGGCGGCGATTGTAGCCAAATACTTTTGCAGTCGGCGTTCGCGTAGCCTGCTGTCGTTATTGTGTTTAATGCTTCATCGTTGTTGAAGGGTTTTTAACAGCAACTTTCGAACTTTGACAATTGACAACGGCCATATGAAGCTGTACAACTTTTGCCTAGAAAACTTATTTTAAAATATTATTCTGCATGAATTGTTTATTAAACTTTTTTTAGAAAATATTAATTATTAGCTGATATCTTATGTCGATTTCTGCTCTAAAAAATAATGCAACTTTTTCCACACTTTTAACAGAAAAAGGCAACATTTTGCCATTTAAAAGTAAGTAATTTATTCGACATGAATCCAAAATTATTTCTGCTTTGAAACTTTTCCAAACCGCCACATTTTAGAAAATAAGTGAAAAAATGTTACATATTTTCTAGAATAGAAAACGCCATTATATAAAAATAGTTCTTTCCAAAAAATTTTTGCAATTATTTTGATAAAACATTTTGGCAATTTCCTTTTAATAAAAAATTTTTTGCAATTTGTTTTTAATGAATATTTTTGTAGCCTTCACAAAAAGGTGAAAGGGTTTGTCAAGCCGTGTGTAATTTCTTCGATATTAATATGGGGCCCTATAAAATATATAATTCTGGGTCCTTATGAAAAACGATAACGATTGAGCGATATCCGTCTGTCTGTACGTGAAATCGGTTCCAAGCCTGCAGAAAAACTAGAGACTGCGTTCTTGAACTGGTGGATTTGAAATGAACTTACTTGTTTGTAAATTGAATTAAATTACATACTTTGAGAAGCCTCAACTCTATATTCCAATTAGACCAATAGAAGTACTTCCAATTAGACCGCAGTCTCTAGTTTTTCTGGAGGCTTGGAAAAACCGATTTTACGTACAGACAGACGGATATCGCTCAATCGTTATCGTTTTTCATAAGGACCCAGAATTATATATTTTATAGGGTCCCATATTAATATCGAACAAATTACACACGGCTTGACAAACCCTTTCACCTTTTTGTGAAGGCTACAAAAATATTCATTAAAAACAAATTGCAAAAAATTTTTTATTAAAAGGAAATTGCCAAAATGTTTTATCAAAATAATTGCAAAAATTTTTTGGAAAGAACTATTTTTATATAATGGCGTTTTCTATTCTAGAAAATATGTAACATTTTTTCACTTATTTTCTAAAATGTGGCGGTTTGGAAAAGTTTCAAAGCAGAAATAATTTTGGATTCATTTCGAATAAATTACTTACTTTTAAATGGCAAAATGTTGCCTTTTTCTGTTAAAAAGTGTGGAAAAAGTTGCATTATTTTTTAGAGCAGAAATCGACATAAGATATCAGCTAATAATTAATATTTTCTAAAAAAAGTTTAATAAACAATTCATGCAGAATAATATTTTAAAATAAGTTTTCTAGGCAAAAGTTGTACAGCTTCATATGGCCGTTGTCAATTGTCAAAGTTCGAAAGTTGCTGTTAAAAACCCTTCAACAACGATGAAGCATTAAACACAATAACGACTGCAGGCTACGCGAACGCCGACTGCAAAAGTATTTGGCTACAATCGCCGCCTCGTAGTCAGCTACTTAATTATTTTTAAGACGACACCACCAAATCAATAACCATGTGTTGTTGTTTGTAGTAGAATCCTCTCCAAACGCCAGTGTAGCCGCTTTCATATATTTAATACTCCAATTCCAATAAAATATATTTAAAGTCCACAATATATGACAAGAAATCATTTCATTAGCTTGGAAATATAGTTTATTAAAACTTTTTTGTTTTAAGTTATATTGGTCTAATTTTTCCAATTCCAATCAGGTTAAGTGGAATAATTCCAATTAAGGTACTTCCAACTAGACCAATTAAGGTACTTCCAATTAGACCAATTGGAACTATCCCAATTGGTCTTATTGGATATATCCCAATTGGTATAATTGGATATATACTTCCAACTAGACCAATTAAGGAATAATTCCAATTAAGGTACTTCCAACTAGACCAATTAAGGTACTTCTAATTAGACCAATTGAGCTATTCCAATTAGACCAATTGGAGCTATTCCAATTAGACCAATTGGAACAACCCCAATTAGACCAATTGGGATATATCCAATTAGACCAATTGGGATATATCCAATAAGACCAATTGGGATAGTTCCAATTGGTCTAATTGGAAGTACCTTAATTGGTCTAGTTGGAAGTACCTTAATTGGAATTATTCCTTAATTGGTCTAGTTGGAAGTACCTTAATTGGAATTATTCCACTTAACCTGATTGGAATTGGAAAAATTAGACCAATATAACTTAAAACAAAAAAGTTTTAATAAACTATATTTCCAAGCTAATGAAATGATTTCTTGTCATATATTGTGGACTTTAAATATATTTTATTGGAATTGGAGTATTAAACCAATTGGAACTATCCCAATTGGTCTAATTGGATATATCCCAATTGGTCTAATTGGGGTTGTTCCAATTGGTCTAATTGGAATAGCTCCAATTGGTCTAATTGGAATAGTTCAATTGGTCTAATTGGGACACATCCAATTGGTCTGATTGGGATACATCCAATTGGTCTAATTGGAATACTTCCAATTGGTCTAATTGGGACACATCCAATTGGTCTAATTGGGATACATCCAAATGGTCTAATTGGAACTAACGCAATTGGTCTAATTGGAAGTACTCCTATTGGTCTAATTGGAAGTACTTCTATTGGTCTAATTGGAATATAGAGTTGAGGCTTCTCAAAGTATGTAATTTAATTCAATTTACAAACAAGTAAGTTCATTTCAAATCCACCAGTTCAAGAACGCAGTCTCTAGTTTTTCTGGAGGCTTGGAAAAACCGATTTTACGTACAGACAGACGGATATCGCTCAATCGTTATCGTTTTTCATAAGGACCCAGAATTATATATTTTATAGGGTCCCATATTAATATCGAACAAATTACACACGGCTTGACAAACCCTTTCACCTTTTTGTGAAGGCTACAAAAATATTCATTAAAAACAAATTGCAAAAAATTGTTTATTAAAAGGAAATTGCCAAGATGTTTTATCAAAATAATTGCAAAAATTTTTTGGAAAGAACTATTTTTATATAATGGCGTTTTCTATTCTAGAAAATATGTAACATTTTTTCACTTATTTTCTAAAATGTGGCGGTTTGGAAAAGTTTCAAAGCAGAAATAATTTTGGATTCATTTCGAATAAATTACTTACT
Source organism: Linnaemya vulpina (assembly GCA_963675445.1). Taxonomy (NCBI): domain Eukaryota; kingdom Metazoa; phylum Arthropoda; class Insecta; order Diptera; family Tachinidae; genus Linnaemya; species Linnaemya vulpina. The sequence continues at coordinate 71,833,621 of OY776279.1, read as the reverse complement.
TTTAAATGGCAAAATGTTGCCTTTTTCTGTTAAAAGTGTGGAAAAAGTTGCATTATTTTTTAGAGCAGAAATCGACATAAGATATCAGCTAATAATTAATATTTTCTAAAAAAAGTTTAATAAACAATTCATGCAGAATAATATTTTAAAATAACTTTTCTAGGCAAAAGTTGTACAGCTTCATATGGCCGTTGTCAATTGTCAAAGTTCGAAAGTTGCTGTTAAAAACCCTTCAACAACGATGAAGCATTAAACACAATAACGACAGCAGGCTACGCGAACGCCGACTGCAAAAGTATTTGGCTACAATCGCCGCCTCGTAGTCAGCTACTTAATTATTTTTAAGACGACACCACCAAATCAATAACCATGTGTTGTTGTTTGTAGTAGAATCCTCTCCAAACGCCAGTGTAGCCGCTTTCATATATTTAATACTCCAATTCCAATAAAATATATTTAAAGTCCACAATATATGACAAGAAATCATTTCATTAGCTTGGAAATATAGTTTATTAAAACTTTTTTGTTTTAAGTTATATTGGTCTAATTTTTCCAATTCCAATCAGGTTAAGTGGAATAATTCCAATTAAGGTACTTCCAACTAGACCAATTAAGGAATAATTCCAATTAAGGTACTTCCAACTAGACCAATTAAGGTACTTCCAATTAGACCAATTGGAACTATCCCAATTGGTCTTATTGGATATATCCCAATTGGTGTAATTGGATATATCCCAATTGGTCTAATTGGATATATCCCAATTGGTCTAATTGGAATACTTCCAATTGGTCTAATTGGGACACATCCAATTGGTCTGATTGGGACAATCCAATTGGTCTAATTGGGACACATCCAATTGGTCTAATTGGGATACATCCAATTGGTCTAATTGGGACTAACGCAATTGGTCTAATTGGAAGTACTCCTATTGGTCTAATTGGAAGTACTCCTATTGGTCTAATTGGAATAGTTCAATTGGTCTAATTGGGACACATCCAATTGGTCTAATTGGGATACATCCAATTGGTCTAATTGGAACTAACGCAATTGGTCTAATTGGAAGTACTCCTATTGGTCTAATTGGAAGTACTTCTATTGGTCTAATTGGAATATAGAGTTGAGGCTTCTCAAAGTATGTAATTTAATTCAATTTACAAACAAGTAAGTTCATTTCAAATCCACCAGTTCAAGAACGCAGTCTCTAGTTTTTCTGGAGGCTTGGAACCGATTCGTTCCGATCGTTATCGTTTTTCATAAGGACCCAGAATTATATATTTTATAGGGTCCCATATTAATATCGAAGAAATTACACACGGCTTGACAAACCCTTTCACCTTTTTGTGAAGGCTACAAAAATATTCATTAAAAACAAATTGCAAAAAAATTTTTATTAAATGGAAATTGCCAAAATGTTTTATCAAAATAATTTTTGGCAAGAACTATATTTTATATAATTGGAACTATCCCAATTTGTATAATAGGAACTACTCCAATTGTTCTAATCGACATTATTCCAATAAGAATTACTCTAATGAGATTCTAATAATGATCTAATTGGCAGCATTCCAATAAGAACCCAAATTTCCTATTAGATTCCAGCTGGAAAAACTAATCGGATTCTAGTTGGCATATCTTAAAAGGTTTTTAATGAAAAAAAAACGCTTTTATAGTCTTACAAACTATTCAATTTCAACTCAAAGCAGCGATCGGTTTTTTATTTTTATGAATTTGTTTATATGATTTTTTTATATGATTTTTTAAATATATTTTTTAAATATATTCCAAATCTTTGTAGCCCTTTTTTGCTTTAAAAAGAAAAGTTCCCGAGTAATAATTTTAAAACAAGTTGGCACTCATGGCCAAACAAACAATTTTGCAACAGTATTTACTTTTTTATATTTTCTGTTTTACAAAATTTCTCACAAAGTATTGTGTTGTGTACGAGTAGTGGAAAAAAAAAGTTTCTTTTAGCCAATTGGGTTAACCCTTAAACAAAAAACGTCCTTTCCGCTTTACTTTATGCACTCGCTCTCTGTCTCTGGAGTGCACGAGTAATAAAAGCCAAATCCTTGGCTTGTGGTTAAAATATATTTACACTCGCACACAGAGTTTTTCTTTGTTGCTTTTTCAAGTCGTATTTGCAACAATAACAGATTTGCTGGAAAAGCTTTAAAAAAGCCTTTTTATTTTTCTTTTAATACGCGAGTTAAATTTGGTTACAAATTGTGGCGTTTTTTTTTCTCTCTCGGTTATTTAGAAAAGTATTTTGGCAATTAAGTTTATTGTGGCGAAGGCAATTGTTCAAAAATATTTTTCTAAGCATTTATTTGGTGGACCGTTTCTTTGTGTAACTGTTTGTTGTTGTAGTGGAAAAGTAATGCGGATTAATGGAGTTGATATATTTCAATGGCCAGAGATAGTTTATCAGTTACAGGCTGGTTTTATTGCCCCTTTTTTGCTGTGCAAGCAGATTTGAAAACTGGGCTTAAACATATACGAAAGTCCTGGAGGCAACACTTTTCCTTTCCTTTCCATTTTATTTCATTTTCATTTTGTTTTAGTTAATAGAACTAGAAATTTAGATAACACAAAAACGTTTAGCCTAAAATGTTGGCTCTTTAATAACCTGAATCTCGGCATGACTGGGCACTCAATAGGATTAAAATTTTTGGCTATAAATTCATCACTACCTTTCAACAGAACTCCTCAAACTTAATTTAACACCAGCACAACTTTCGCACCCTCTTTCAGTTGTTCTCCTTTTTTGTTTTTGTTTCTGTTTTATTCTGCAGCCAACTTGCAAAAAAGTTATTTTCATAGGAAAATAAAACACAATCCCAACAACAACGCCAACAACACGAATTTCCCTCACGCAATTTGTTAACTACCTTTTTGGTTGTTGGCAGAAGACAGACACCAGTTTCTAAACACCGAGCGTGCACACAAAAATTTGTGTACCCTTCCTAACAGTTAGTTAAGATTTAGCCAACAGATAAACTGAACTAAACTGAAATGCAGGTAAAATAATTTTATATAGAAATAGATTTAAGCAACCATGAAATTAAAGACTTTCAACTCTGGCAATCAAACACCCTCTCACCTTATAAAAGCGGCGCACACAATCTAGACAACCAGCCACATGGAGCAAAAAGTTTTCAAAAATTTATAAGGAACCATAAGGAATGATATAGAACAACAACAACAACAACAACAACAACAACAACAACAACAGCAAAAATTATTCACACAGTCATGGTGTGTCTTTGCTGGGAAGTAAATTTTTTACATAAATTCAAGCAGCAAATTAGCAAGCAAATCTTTAAATGTGAAAGTATATAAATGAAAGCAGCATTTAGCATTTAGGGATGTGGAGGGAAATGAAAGAAATGTTACACAAAGTCCTTTAAGGCCAGCCTCAAAGGAAGAGGAAGCATATGCTTGTTTGTTTTTATGTTCTGCCTCGGCAGTTTGTTGGGACGTTGAGCAAATTGTTGTTAAAATGAGTGCACCCGAAGGTGTAATTGAAACCAGCGGCAAATGGGAAAAGCAAACTAAAATGTTATACGTTGGATTAAAAAAAAAAAAAAAAAAAAAAAAGAAAAGATAAACCAGCGGCCTGACAATTCGAATAGGGAATATGAAATTGAGTTTAAATTAAAATTTGATTAAAATGAGCTGACCTATTAAATACTGGGATTAATAAAAAATCTTTACTATAAGATTCTAACAGGAAGACGCTTGTAATAATCCAATTGGTGACGTATTTCTTTCCAATTGATTCTTTTAGCCAATTGGGTTAACCCTTAAACAAAAAACGTCCTTTCCGCTTTACTTTATGCACTCGCTCTCTGTCTCTGGAGTGCACGAGTAATAAAAGCCAAATCCTTGAATCCAATTGATCTTAAATTAATTTTTAGGACTGTAATAGTGTTTTTTTTTTGGGATTAGAAAAACGGAATTTTTTTTATACGAAGGATTTTTCTTACCATTAGAATCCTATTAGGTTTCCCAGTTGGAATCGAATTGGGAAATTTTTTGTTGCGGAATAAGCCCAATGGGATTTATATTAGGTTCTCATTAGAATAATTATAATTGGAAGTATTCTTATAAGAATAATTCTAATTGAAATTATTCTTATTGGAATAATTTTCTTTGGAACTATGCTTATTGGAATATTTCTAATTGGCCCAATAATACCTAATTGGAATAGTTCTAATAAGACCAAATAATGGAATAATTCTAATAGGATCCATTCTGAAGATCATTCCAATTAGAACAATTCCAATAGCATCTAATAAGAATTAATCAAATGAGATCCAATAAGTTTCTCATAGAGAATAAAATTATTGGCATAATTCCAATAAGAAACAAATGTCCCAATTAGATTCCAACTGGAAATACCAAGAGGATTCTGGTTGGAAAACTTTAACCAGAAAGATGTTAATGAGAAAAACCCTTCGTATATATTTTCTTTTTCTAATCCTATAAAAAAAAACGTTTTTACAGTCTTAGAAATTATTTATTTTGGAAAATACTGGAGGTTGCTAAAAATATATTTAAAAAGAAATACAAAAAAAAAAAAACTAAATCTAGGAATCTTTAAAAAAACTTCTCTAATGTCGATTTCTTTTCTAGAAAATAATGCAACAATTTTCACACTTTCTAACAGAAAAAGGCAACATTTTGCCATTTCAAAGTAAGTAATTTATTCGAAATGAATCCAACATCCCTCACGAAAAATTATTGCTGCTTTGAAACTTTTCCAAACCGCCACTTTTTAGAAAATAAGTGAAAAAATGTTAAATGTTTTCTAGAAAAGAAAACGCCATAAGAAAATGTATTTTTATTATATTTTAGATTTTTGTAATTTAAAACGGAGTGATTTTAAATTTATATATGAAATCAACTAAAATTTCAATGCTCTCAAATCGATTTTAAGTTTAATTTCAGTTTTGAAAATGTCTTCAAGCATCTGAATATTTAAAATCGTGTTATTATTTCTGTTTCAGGACTTTGTTAATTCTGCAATAAAAAAGCAATATATTAAAGGGTGAAAAACAAAAAATTCTGAACGGCTCCAAAAAAAATTTTATAAGAAAATTTCAATCTTCTAATTCATAAACGATTAATAAAATGAAAGTAGCTTTAAAGTATGGATTTTGTATGGTTAAAGATCCCTTAAAGTATTCAATAACTTTAACAATCGTTTGTGAATTAAGGGGCAAATAATTAGACTTATGTCGTTTTCTTTTCTAGAAAATATGCAACATTTTTTCACTTCTTTTTTAAAAAGTGACGGTTTTGAGGAGTTTGAAAACACAAGCCATGTTTTGTTAAGGATAATGGATTAATTTCCAATAAATTCTATATTTTCAAATGGCAAAATGTTGGAATTTTCTAATAAAAAGAAATGTAGCATTCTTTTTTAGAAAAGAAAACAGCATCACCCGCTTTTTTAATTTTATCATGTTCAAATCCTATATAAGATTTTGTTATAAAATAACTAAGTAAGTGAATGATTAAGCATATATACAAACACACATGACTACTGAGGATGAAAATGTAGCGGCTTTCGAAAACAACTGTTCTGCTTTGTTGTTTAAAAAGATTATATCATGGCTTTTGAGGACTTTCCCTTATAGTTTGAATATATTTTTCAAGTTTATCTGGATAAAAAACGCTTTTTAAGGAACTTATATAATTAAATTGATATTTAATTTGAAATATTTTTGATTTGAAATCACAATTTTTTATGTCTATTTCATTATTTAAACGAAATATATCAAGTAAGACTTAGTCGAAAAATTTTTTTTTTGTTGCCTGGTGTAGTTAACATAATTACGAGGTATTTAATCAAAATATATCATATATAACCCAAAAACAAAAATATATATATTTGTGTTGCCTGGTGTAATTAATATATATAGGAGGCTTTCTAGGATACATTATTTGGGGGCATAATACGGACTTTTAGTATTTTTTTTTAAATTATTTACTTTTCCGATGCGAGAAATTCTCACTTCAGTTACAGAAACGTGGAACTGATTACGAAAATATTAAAAACCAAAAATAGCAAAAGATTTGCTATCGAAGAAGTAGACGAGAATATTTGTAGTTTCGACAATTTTCAAAAAAAAGGAGCAGAGAACAATTTTTTTGCGTTCATGTTGTTTAACAAAAAAGTTTCCAATATTTAACACTTCGAAAATAATACAGATTTAAACCACAAAAATTAGACAAATTTTATTTAAGCCTGGATCGAACTAAATCAGCCGCTGATTTTATTATCATTTTATTTTGTTTGTTATCATTTAATTTCATCTGCTCTTTATTTTTCTTTATTTATTTTTGTCAAATTATTCTTTCGATTTCGAATATTTACAAAACAGTTCGAATACGAACATTTCCACATCACTAACACTTGCATGCATGCTCATACATGTATGGATGTGTGAAAGTATGCAACAGAATTTAAACAGCGCCGTATACTTGATGTGACATCTTAATTAAAGTGTCTTGAGTAATACTCATACGCCTACTTCTTCATGTTTATAACCTAAGTGATAGCCTAAAGCTATGCAACATTTTTTTAATGAATTTATTTTATTTTTCCTTCTATATTATGAATCAGAGATCAGCGATGATTAATGCTTTTGGTTCATTTTTGTTTCAAACTCATTTCAAAATTTATTTTCAACTGCGCTAAATATCAGCCGTCTGAAGAACAGATTTTGAATTATACAACACCGGTCTACAGTATTTTTGCGCACGGGCTATAATTACCTAATTATCATTCCATTTATTAACTGAAATTACATATAAAATATAACAACAAGCAGTTCTCCACTTTCTTTTATGTGTAAAAAGTGGTAAAATTTATATATAAGAAAATATTGCATAAAAATGATTTATTAAAGATTTAAATTATACATCAATGGAAGCGTTCCCTTTGTTCGGAATATATCTCGCAGTTCTTTAAACTGTCTGGCTTGTGCTAATCCAATAAAAGGGCAAAAACGTTGAAATGTATTTAAGAATATCCAAACCAACAAATTTTGGCTGAATAAACATGCAACAAAAAAAATTTTGAATTATAAGACATAAAGAAAAATAGCCAAACGGCAGCACTGGGACTTAATAAAAGTGTGTTATCAACGACTTGATACTTGATCTGGTACTCTTTTTCATGATGAAAAAGGCTACGAATAGAAACAAGTGTTAATAAATACAAACACACATGACTACTGAGGATAAAAGTGTAGCGGCTTTCGAAAGCAGCTGTTCTGCTTTGCTATTTAAGAGGAATATATCCGGCTTTTGAGGGTCTTACCTTATATTTTGAAAATATTTTTCATGTTTATCTGAATTAAAAACGCTTTTTAAGAAAATTTTATTATCAAATTGATATTTAATTTAAAATATTTTGGATTTGAAATCGCAAACTTTTTTATATCTATTTGCTTATTTAATCGAAATCTATCAAGTAAGGTCGAGTAGAATTTTTTTGTTGTTGTTGTCTGGTGTAATTAATATAATTACGAGGTATTTAATCAAAATATATCGTATATAACGCAGGCGCAAAAATTTATATTTTTGTTGTTGCCTGGTGTAATGAAGATAATTACGAGGTATTTAATCGATATATATCATATATAGCCCAGGCTCAGAAATATATATATTTTTTGTTGCCTGGTGTAATGAATATAATTACGAGGTATTATTTAATCGAAATATATCAAATATAAACCAGGCTCAAAAACATATATTTTTTTGTTGCCTGGTGTAATTAATATATTTACGAGGCTTTCTACGATACACTATTTGGAGGCATAATACGGACTTTTTTTTTGCCAATCTCATCAAGCATTTATGCAAGCATATGCCTGTGTAAGTGATACCGACCAGGCTTGACGTCAAGCACACCTACACCTGCTTGATGCCAAGAATTTTTAAAATTAATTGTACTCTTTACCTGTTTATTTAATAACGGTTTTGCATTGAAAATCATTCCAACGGTACTTTTCAATTAAAGAGAGTGCCAAATTATTGAGGTGCGCCTTGAATAAGTAAATATTTATTCTCTTACCTAAAACGAAAAAAGAGAAAAAAAGAGAATATTTTTTAATTGATATTTGAAAATATATAAAAGAGCTTGACATTTAATATTTAATTTCAGCAGCTTTTGCACTGCCACTGCCAATCATTTATGCATTAACTCACACACACAAACACCCACACACACACACACACTAAAGCATTGAACACTCCTCTCCCCCAGCATTGCAGAAAAGCAATAAAATTTTCTGTTTTCCATTACAAGTGTTTCCCTCAAGCACACAAAAAAAGTCACTTAGAAAAACGTTAAAATTCAAATGAATATCAAGATAAATTAAAGGAATATGACTGGCGTGGCTGGTTTGCAATTTGGTTGACTGCTTCAGTTATAACCAGCAGCCATTAACTCTGTTACACACACACACACACACACACACACACATTGACTGCAGAGTCTTATACGAGTATGAATAATTTTCATTTTCATTTAAATGAAAAAATGTGCAGTGAAATGTAAGCAAAAAGAATCCCCCCAATTTTTCGATATGCAAAAATTGAAAAAATAACAACAAAATTATTATTTAACCTTGTCACTATATTCGCTAACGTTGGCTAAAAGTCTGTTAGACTACCAGCAGCTGCAGCTGCAGCAGCAGCAGCAGCAAACCCAATCATCAGAGAGACGGACATGCAGCACACCAGGCTAAAGCCAAACGAGAAGAAATCTCAGCAGTTTTAATCTAAAAGACGATAAATAATCAATAACTGACGAGGCGAGTTAAAGTCATCGTGTTTGTGTGCTTGTCCGTCCCTTAAGGTTGTGGCAGCATGATGATAATATTTTCCACTGCTAATGCTGTGCACAGACGGGCATTGTAGTTGTTGTTGTAGTGGCTGTTCATAAAACAGTTTGCTGTTGCTGTTGCTATTGTTGTTGTTGTTCTTGTTATCGTTGTCGTTATATTATTGCGCACTTAATGGTCACATCAGCATAAACAGCCAGCAACAACAACAGCAACATGACTCAAGGAAACAAAAAGAAAAAGAGCTGCTTAAAGGTAACAGGGCCAACCCAAGTAGATGGCATCAGTTAAATGGTTTCACAAGGTGGCCTCCTAAAAAGTTGTATTTTTTTCTTGGGAGCAAATCAAAAGCAGAGTTTCAAATGAATGAAAAGTATAAAAAAAGTTAGAGAGCGAAATTTATATGGGGACAATTTTGAAGGTACAAAAAAAAGGAGGAAAAAAATAATTAAGCGAAACTAAATAAAATTAAAAAAATTTATGGAAATAAATTAACTATTTGACATACTGTCATTATCCTATTATAATATGAAATAAATTTCATATCATTATTCAAAATATATTTTCTGTGGCAAACAATTTTACTATTGTGGATCTGCAACAACAATTTCAAACTTAATTAAATAACATGAAATTATTAGGAATCTCAAGTTTCATTTTATAGGTCTCATTTTAAAAATCTCACTTGAGTCATTTTATTTTGCTTAGAAAATAACAGTTATTTTCTGACTTTTAATTATCTCTCAGAAAATTCAAATTATTTCTCGATTTCTAATTATTCTTCAGAAAATAATAAATTATTTCTTGACTTTTACTAGTTTGACAGAAAATAATAATTATGTCTTGACTTTTATTTTTCGATCAGGAAATAAAAGTTATTTTTTGATATATAATTATTCCTCAGAAAATATAATTTATATCATGGTTTATATTTTTCTATCACGACATAAAAGTTATAACTTGACTTTTACTAGTTTGACAGAAAATAATAATTATGTCTTGACTTTTATTTTTCGATCAGGAAATAAAAGTTATTTTTTGATATATAATTATTCCTCAGAAAATATAATTTATATCATGGTTTATATTTTTCTATCACGACATAAAAGTTATAACTTGACTTTTACTAGTTTGACAGAAAATAATAATTATGTCTTGACTTTTATTTTTCGATCAGGAAATAAAAGTTATTTTTTGATATATAATTATTCCTCAGAAAATATAATTTATATCATGGTTTATATTTTTCTATCACGACATAGAAGTTATATCTTGACTTTTACTAGTTTGACAGAAAATAATAATTATGTCTTGACTTTTATTTTTCGATCAGGAAATAAAAGTTATTTTTTGATATATAATTATTCCTCAGAAAATATAATTTATATCATGGTTTATATTTTTCTATCACGACATAAAAGTTATAACTTGACTTTTACTAGTTTGACAGAAAATAATAATTATGTCTTGACTTTTATTTTTCGATCAGAAAATAAAAGTTATTTTTTGATATATAATTATTCCTCAGAAAATATAATTTATATCATGATTTCTATTTTTCTATCACGACATAAAAGTTATATCTTGACTTTTACTAGTTTGACAGAAAATAATAATTATGTCTTGACTTTTATTTTTCGATCAGAAAATAAAAGTTATTTTTTGGTATATAATAATTCCTCCGAAAATATAATTTATATCATGATTTATATTTTTCTATCACGACATAAAAGTTATTTCTTGACTTTTACTAGTTTGACAGAAAATAATAGTTATATCTTGACTTTTATTTTTCGACCAGGAAATAAAAGTTATTTTTTGATACTTAATTATTCCTCCGAAAATATAATTTATATCAAGATTTCTATTTTTCTATCACGACATAAAAGTTATATCTTGACTTTTACTAGTTTGACAGAAAATAATAATTATGTCTTGACTTTTATTTTTCGATCAGAAAATAAAAGCTATTTTTTGGTATTTAATTATTCCTCAGAAAATATAATTTATATCAAGATTTCTATTTTTCTATCACGACATAAAAGTTATATCTTGACTTTTACTAGTTTGACAGAAAATAATAATTATGTCTTGACTTTTATTTTTCGATCAGAAAATAAAAGCTATTTTTTGGTATTTAATTATTCCTCCGAAAATATAATTTATATCATGATTTATATTTTTCTATCACGACATAAAAGTCATATCTTGACTTTTACTAGTTTGACAGAAAATAATAATTATGTCTTGACTTTTATTTTTCGATCAGAAAATAAAAGCTATTTTTTGGTATTTAATTATTCCTCAGAAAATATAATTTATATCAAGATTTCTATTTTTCTATCACGACATAAAAGTTATATCTTGACTTTTACTAGTTTGACAGAATATGATAATTATATCTTGACTTTTATTTTTCGATCAGGAAATAAAAGTTATTTTTTGGTATTTAATTATTCCTCCGAAAATATAATTTATATCATGATTTATATTTTTCTATCACGACATAAAAGTCATATCTTGACTTTTACTAGTTTGACAGAAAATAATAATTATATCTTGACTTTCATTTTTCGACCAGGAAATAAAAGTTATTTTTTGATACTTAATTATTCCTCCGAAAATATAATTTATATCAAGATTTCTATTTTTCTATCACGACATAAAAGTTATATCTTGACTTTTACTAGTTTGACAGAAAATAATAATTATGTCTTGACTTTTATTTTTCGATCAGAAAATAAAAGTTATTTTTTGGTATTTAATTATTCCTCCGAAAAGATAATTTATATCATGATTTCTATTTTTCTATCGCAACACAAAAGTTATATCTTGACTTTTACTAGTTTGGCAGAAAATAATAATTATATCTCGACTTTTATTTTTCGATCAGAAAATAAAAGTTATTTTTTAGTATTTAATTATTCCTCCGAAAATATAATTTATATCATGATTTCTATTTTTCTATCACGACATAAAAGTTATAACTTGACTTTTACTAGTTTGACAGAAAATAATAATTATGTCTTGACTTTTATTTTTCGATCAGGAAATAAAAGTTATTTTTTGGTATTTAATTATTCTTCAGAAAATATAATTTATATCATGATTTCTATTTTTCTATCACGACATAAAAGTTATATCTTGACTTTTACTAGTTTGACAGAATATGATAATTAAATCTTGACTTTTATCTTTCGATTAGAATATATAAACTATTTCTTGGTTTTTATTTATTCATCAGGAAATAAGTTATTTATTGACTTTTATTTGTTGAAAGAAATATAAAAGTTATTTCTTTGTTTTTATCTTCTCCTCAGAATATAAAAATTATCTCTTGACTTGACTTGAGAGTATAAAGAAAATAAAAGTTATTTCTTGATTTTTATTTAGACTTCAGAAAATAAAAGTTATTTCTTGACTTTTATTTGTCAGTCGAAAAAATAAAAGTTATAAAAATTATCTCTTGACTTCTTGAGAATATAAAGCAAATAAAAGTTATTTCTTGATTTTTATTTAGTCCTCAGAAAATAAAAGTTATTTCTTACTTTTATGTGTCAATCGAAAAAATAAAAGTTATAAAAATTATCACTTGACTTCTTAAGAATATAAAGCAAATAAAAGTTATTTCTTGATTTTTATTTAGTCCTCAGAAAATAAAAGTTATTTCTTACTTTTATGTGTCAATCGAAAAAATAAAAGTTATAAAAATTATCTCTTGACTTCTTGAGAATATAAAGCAAATAAAAGTTATTTCTTAAATTTTATTTATTATTATGAAAATAAAAGTTATCTCGTGACTTTTACTTTTCGATCCAGAAAATAGAATTTATTTTAATTAAATAATTATTATTTTCTGTCAAACAAATAAACGTCCAGAAATAACTTTTATTTTTCGATTGTTAAATTAAAGTCAATAAATAACTTTTATTTCTTGATGAATAAATAGAAATCAACAAATGATTTTTATTTTCTGATCGAAAAATCAAAATCAAGATGAAGCTTTTATGTTCTGAAAATTAAATGAGATTCAGAAACCAAAAAAGTTTTGCTTAAAAAATATGTAAAGAAAATTCGGAAAAGGGATGTGAAGAGAATAATTAAACCGAAAGTCTGGGACTTAACAAATTATTATAAAACAAAAGTTTTATAGTAGTATAGTTATATAGTAGTGACTTGAAAGCGTAAATAATTTCTTCTTATCAATAAAAAACGGACATTTTAATCTTTTAAGCTTCTGCTTGTTCACATGCTCAACACTTTAAACACAGAATTATGAGTTTCTACGCTGTATTTTCATTTACTTCAAGCTACCAGTTGGTGTCTTAAGCTGTTGACTGCTGCCACAACCTGCAGACATCCCGTATTAAAGTGTAAGACTACGAGCAACCCCCGCCAACAACAACAATGACGATGACGATGATGACAAAAAAAAAAAAGCAGCAGAAAAAATATAAAAACGAGAGCCACATCTGCAGTTAAAACATTTCGGTGTCATAACTACAAATTGAAGTCAATGATTTATTGCTTTGGGAAATTGTGGTTAAACTAAACGGTAAAAAAGTCAATGGAAAATATAACAGAGAGGGAGAGAGAGAGAGTGAGAGGGGAAAAAGTAACCAGAACAACAACGTAAAAATGAAGTGCAAAATCATTAAGGCGAGCGAATTATTCCAATAAAGTAACAGCAGAAAAATATGCGCTAAACGAGTTCCGGAGGAGTAAATCAGCATATTTGATATATAAAACATCTACCAATACATTTTACAAACACACACACACACACACACTCACGAGTAGATAACGAGCTGCATGCATATAAAATATTTAGTCGTAATCAATCTTGATATAGAATCAGTATTATTTGCTTTCGTTTAGTTTCTGCTTCCAGTGGGATTCCAGGCAGTCTGCAGTTGACTGTTTTCCTTATGCCACATGACTGCATGGCTTTTGTATGTGTTTACTACAATTAAAAGATCTGTCAGATTGCAGTTATTTTGTTACCTTTTCGTTGACTTTTAATTGTTTATTTTTGGTGTTGCCTGGCAGCTGTCAAGGTTAAGGGGCACACAGGTTAAGTTTAAGGGTTTAAAGTTGCAGACAAATGACAGGCAGCTTTTAAAAATAAACAAAATAATTTCAAGGTTGCATATGATGCTGCAATATACTGTTATTACTGTTATATACGAGGTGTGTTCAATGAAGGAGACGAATTTTCTTATGTCACAAAATATATTTATAAATTCATCAATTTCAGGTTGGATTTTTTGATACGAAAAATTGGAATTGATTTAATATGTTTGAAGAATGCAGAGAGTGTTTTTTATAGAGTGATACAACTTTGATTTGGCATCACTGCTTTATTTGACCACCCATTTAACTGATGGTTGGTTTTCGTTTAGTTTGCTTTGACATTTTATTAAAGATCGACTTACACCAGAGCAACACGTGCAAATTGTGGAAATTTTTAATCAAAATAATGTTTCAGTTCGTCAAACTTATCGTGCACTTTGTCCATTAAAAATTTTATTTTCCGATGAAAACCATTTTTGGTTGAATGGGCACGTAAATAAACAGAATTGTCGCACAAGCTTTTGTCGAAACACCAGAGAACATCCACAGAAAATTACTGTCTGGTGCGCTTTATGGGCTGGCGGAGTCACTGGCTCATATGTCCTCAAAAACGATGGTGGTCAGAATGTTACTGTCAATGGTGAACGGTATCGGAACATGATTCGAAGTTTTTTCTTACCTCAATTAGCTGACATTAATATTGCTGATGTGGGGTTCCAACAGGACGGAGCCACATGCCACACAGCGGGCGCTACAATTGATTTACTCAAGGGAAATTTTGATTAAAAAATACTTTCACGAAATGGCCCAACTAATTGGCCCCCAAGATCGTGTGATTTAACCCCATTGGATTATTTTCTTTGGGATTATGTAGAGTCACTTGTGTAGGTTGATAAACCTCAAACAATTGAACACCTGGAAATCAACATTCGAAGAGTTATCGACGAGATACGGCCGCAAATGCTGCGAAAAGTTTGTGACAATTGGTATTCCAGATAGCGCCTTGTACGCGCCAGTCGTGGCGGTCACATGGCCGAAATCATATTTAAGCATTAATGACATAAAATTTTCTATCCAATAAAGGCCGTTTTATTGATATTAAAAATATATTACTATTTTTTTTTTAAATTTAAACTTGTATCACTCTATAAAAAACACCCGATACAGTATGGAATAATCTAGGGACCGCGCCTTAGCTGAGATGGTGAAACAGTTGATACACTAGGGAATTAGTCAAATTGTGGATTGAGATCTAGATAAAGTTTTAAGGGAACTAAAAGTCAGAAACACTCTTGATTAATTATTTATCTATAACTAGATTAATGGGCCAATTCTTTGATATGAATTTATATAGCATTTGCTGAAATGAAATAAAATTTCTTTGCAAGAATAATAAAAAAGTTGGGCACACAATTTATGTATATTTTTCCTTTTTTTTTTTTGCTGTAGCACAGTGTAATTAAACATTCCTTTAACCATAAATTGCTTTGCAAAAATATAAACTTTTAAATAAGAAAAGTCAAGTCTTTGTCACAGCGAGCATTGCACTCAATAAACTTTACCCGCTACTCCACTTTGTGTTGTGGCCCACTTTATGGAAATTTATTTTTTTCAAAATTATTTCATAATATCCTTTTCTTTCCGTTTTTTGTTTGTCTTTTTCCATAAATAACAAATTATATAGAACTCATTTGAAATGCAAAGATTAATACAGAACAAACAAAACGTGCTGCTGATTATCAATGATGGCACTTAACAAAAAGTGTGTGTTTGCGTACTTTCTGCTTTTGTATGCTCGACTGCCAAGTCAAAAAGTTGCAACAACCAAGTGCCACCATGTTTTGAAAACAATTTTAAAAGAATTACAAAAAAAAAAAAAATTTACAAAAAGGTGTGATATTAGGCTGCAGCAAATACTTGTACAGTCAGTCACACTTTCGTTGTATAGGACGGCTTGACAGAGATCTTCAGTCTCTTCAGTGCAAACCCGTGCTGGTCATGTCGTCAGTTAGTGACAATTTAACTGCCGTTGATACACACACACAGAAGTACTAAGTAAACAACAACAAAGTTTTTTTTTGTTTGATTAAAAGTAAAGCTGAGAAAAAACAAGACAAACCAAATGAAAAAAAATTTTATATAAAAGAAAACTCTGGGCAAAAAAATTAAACAAAAAAATATGAACGGTCATGCAAATATAAACAGGAACAAAATCTGGTCTTAAAAATAAAAAAATGCAACAAGCATTTCCACATAAAGCATTAAACACAATAACGACTGCAGACTACAACTTGTCAAAAATAGAATCCATGCGCGAATGATTATTATTACTACTGCAGATAACACGGCTACTGGTTGTTGTCCCTGCTGTTTTTGTGGTTGTAGCCAAATTAAACTAAAGCATTAAACACAATAACGACGGCGGACTAAAACTTTTCAAAACTAGAATAAATGTGCGGCAACAGGTTGTTGTCCATGCTGTTTTTGTGGTTGTAGTCAAATTAAACTAATTTCTATTTTGGTGAGCGACAGTGAGTAGATGCAGTGTTGCCAGTATAATGTAAACAAATTCAATTATTCTAAACCTTAAAATATATTGTTTTATTATACAAAAAGAAACAAAGAACTATATTTCCAAACTACTGAAATGATTTCTTGTCATATACTGTGGACTTTAAATATATTTTATTGGGATAACACTACTTAAGAGTATTAAATATATGAAAGTGGCTACACTGGCGTATGAAGAGAATTCTACTACAAACAACAACTCATGGTTATTGATTTGGTGGTGTCGTTTTAAAAATAATTAAGTAGCTGACTACGAGGCGATGATTGCATCCACCAGCTTTTGTAGCCGGTGTTCGTGTAGCCTGCTGTCGTTATTGTGTTTAATGCGAAATGTAAAGGTTAATAACTGCAGTGCATCTCAAGTAGACGAACTAAATATAATAAAGTATTGCGATACAACGCTGACAAGTGTTGGTTGGATACTAACACCATTTATCGGGTGTTTTTTATAGAGTGATACAACTTTGAGTCGGCATAACTGCTTCCTTTGACCACCCATTTAACAGCTGATAGTTGCTTTTTTTTAGTTTGCTTTGACATTTTATTGTCAATCGACTTACACCAGAGCAACACGGGCAAATTGTGGAAATTTTTAATCAAAATAATGGTTCTGTTCGTCACATCTATCGTGCACTTCGTCCATTTTGTGGCCTACATAATTGTCCTTCAGAGCTGCTAATTCGAAAAAGAATAGATCGTTTTCGGACCACATTTACTGTTACTGCTAATGTGCATCCCGTGAGACGCCGAACAGTGCGCACTGAATACAGGAAAGCATTGAAGATGATCCTAATCAATCAATTCGTCGGCGTTCTCAGCAACTGGGCGTGTGTCCTTCTACTTTATGGAAGATTTTACGATTCGGCTCGAATAGGCTGAAGCAGAATTTGATATTGATTTTGAATTTCCATTCAAAATTTCATTTTCCGATGAAGCCCATTTTTGGTTGAATGGGCACGTAAATAAACAGAATTGTCGAATTGGGGGTGAAGAGAATCCACAAGCTTTTGTCGAAACACCAGAGAATATCCTCAGAAAATTACTGTTTGGTGCGCTTTATGAGCTGGCGGAGTCATTGGCTCATATGTCTTCAAAAACAATGATGTTTGAGAAAATTGGTGTTCCAGATCGCGCCTTGCACGCGCCATCCTTGGCGGCCACATGGCCGAAGTCATATTTAAGCATTAATGTCATAACATTTTCTATCCAACAAAGATCATTTCGTAGATATCAAAAATACATATTATGTTTTAGTATGATTTAAACTTGTATCACTCTATAAAAAACACCCGATACTAACGGAATTTAAAAAAAAATAACAAAACAATTATAAATATATGAAACAAAAATATAAAAATATACTAATAAAATTTAATTAATCATAAATAAATAATATCAAATGATAACAAATTTTAGAAAATTAAAATAAAATTATGATCAATTTCATGAATAATTTTTGCCTTAAATTGCAGTCCTGAAAGAAGTTCTCCTTGAATAATTTCATGGTAAAATAAAATTTGATCTCTAGTGAATGAGGTTTTCTCTAGAATTCGTCCACCTTTCTACAGATTTTATTTTTACTGGGGAATAGAGCAAATTAAAGAAGTAGTTGTTGCTATGCCAGCCTCAGACTGTGCGACTAGTTGCGCAACAGGACGAAGTTGGTTATGAGATTTTAAAGTGCGAGAGATCGTCACATGAAGTTGTGCCGCGGTTGTTCCAAAGATTAAAAAGTCTTAATGTCTTAGGAAGTTGTATGTATTTATTCCGATATATTTGGAGTTTGTTGTACAACTTCATTTCAGTTTGCTTTCGTTTTGCTTGCCCATAAATTTAAGGATGCCTTCAAAAGTGGGAATACAACAGATATGGGTAATTTTATTTAATTTTACAAAAGTTGGTTGGATCCTTGGAACTTTAAAAATGAAAACTGTTAAAATAAAAATTTTAGAAATAAAAGAAAATTATCTTCAATTTTAATTATGTGCTGTTTCTGTTTTTTTATCCTGTATTTTGTAATTCTTTGGATCGTTTTTTTATAGAAATCACTCCTTTGATCTGATCCTTTTTATTTTCCTGCTCAATTTTATATTCTTTTCCCAGATAGAAATAGTTTTACTCAAAACTATTTTTTACCATCTGAAGTTGCCTCTTAAAGTTGTATAACGTGTTGTATAATTTGCTCGTAACGGCACACGACCTGGTAAACCAACGTGTTGTAACCACAACGGTCGCGAGGTGTGCGACCTGATTTATAACTCCAATTTTTATTTGAAAAATTTATAGGAAAGAAATGGTCCACACTGATATAGATTTTGCAGCCTTTAATTTGTTGTAACTGTTTTCTTTGGCTTTCCGCTGGGAAAAAGATTTTTTTTAAATCGGGAAATTATTGGTTTTATTTCGTTGTTTTGAAAAAATCGAGTTTTATTCAGATGTCCACGTTTTGAGGTCCTACGAAGCTTCCTTGATTAATTATGAGAGCCCGTGTCTATGTCTGCTGGTATGTATATGTGTGTGTATGTGTGTATGTGTATGTGTATGTGTATGTGCATGTGTATGTGTACGTGTATGTGTATGTGTATGTGTATGTGTATGTGTATGTGTATGTGTATGTGTATGTGTATGTGTATGTGTATGTGTTTGTGTATGTATTTGTATGCGTGTGTGTGTGTGTATGTGCAAGTATGTGACAGAACTTGTAGCGTTCTGAAGAGATTTCGAACTGGTAGAGTTCAGGACATCAAAAAAACTTAAAAAGAATTTTCCAAAATATTTTTTTCGGATAAAATTTAATACCCGCCTCGACCCCTGCATTCTGGGTCCAAATCTATTTCAAAGTTCTGTATCCCTGCAATAAAACAGGACTTTACTGAGCCCTGATTAGGACTAACACGTCAGTCTAATTTCGAGTCAAACATTTTCCACACTCTTGAAGTGTTTTCCTTTGTCGCAAATTATTTAAAATTTTAATCAAAATTCTATTTCAATAAATTCTTTGCAATTAAGAATTTTCCTTGCAAATCGTTGTAGTCCCTGCATATGCCGAGTTCATCCAATTGCCAGCAATTTAAATGCAACGTTAGTAGGAAGTTCTTCAGTGCATTTTTATTGTATAAATTTTCTCAGTTTTTGTTTTTGTTTTTGTATTTTTCTTTTTTCTTTTCGCAACATCTTCCTTGGAAAATTGAGCTGTTTTGCAATGTTCGTTGTTCTGACTACTGGTTTGGGTTGCACTGACTCCGTTTTAACCAGAATAGAAAAAGCAAAAATAACAGAAAAAAAGCTAATAAAAATGCTAAACATTTTAATGTTTTAAATTGGCTCGTTTCCAGTTGAGAGTAGGTTTTCAACTGACTTTGTTTTTATTTTTGTTGCTTTTGTTTTGCTTCTCTCTTGACTGCTTTACAACAGCAGTTTATAATTCTAAGACCAGCCTGTCCATACGTTTTATGGCGATCTTTATGCTAATAATTCTTTCCTTTTTTTCGTTGTCTTATTTGAAAAAAAATTATATCAAAACATTTTTTGCATTCCTATTGTTGGCAGTTTGTTGGTGTGTATGTGTGTGTGTGTGTGTGTGTGTTTTATTAAGTTTATTTATTGTTGCGTGTTGTGTGTTGGAAAGTTTTATTAAAAGGCGTTTGTCTTAGACTTGTAAAAAGGCGTTGACAAATAGATAATATATTTTGTTTCTTTGCATTGTTGAAATTGTTTTTCGCTGTTGTTATTGTTGTTGTTGCTTTTTTCGCCCTGCTTATATCTTATTTGTTTCTAGCGATGTGACAAACAGTGCTTTCAATTCGGTCTCATGTTTGTTCATACTCGTATGCCCGCCTGACATTTAAGTGATAAACAAATTAAAATTGCATTGTTGTTTGGCTGTTGTCGTTTCGCTATGGAAATCTGGCTGGAAATAATGGTTTTGCGAAAAATAATAGAAAATTTTTTCTTCTTAATTTGCCAGCTGGCTGAAGGAATTCAAAAACAAATTAGCTTTTGGACATTTTATCCGAATACGTTACAGATACTGTCAAAATATGACGTTTGATTTTTTGGAAAAAAAAAAACAAATTATGTAAAAAGTTTAATGGAGGCTTTTTGAGTATGTCACACATGTCTGATTGCATAATATGAGCTGTAGTCGCGCAAGTTGCTTTAGAAAATTTAAAACACAACTACTCAAGTCTGTCGAGTTGTAAGAGTTGATTGGGAGCAGAGAATGATTGGGCTGTTCCTTTTATGGTTTGGAAGACAATCATCCAAAATGTAAATAAGTGACTGATGCGACCGAATAGATTTCATTCGCCCGTATTATGAAAGACGACATCGACGTCAATGCAACACGACAGCAAAAAATTGCAACTTGTTATCTAATTGTCCACAACTAATAATTATTATTGACTATCTTCTGCTATTCTCTAAGGCATGTCGTCAAAAGTTAATTTTTGTCGAGAAGAACTAGACAATTAACAATTTTTTGCTGTCGTGTTGCATTGACGTCGATGTCGTCATTCATAATACGAGCGAATGTCGTACTATAAAAAATTTAAAAAGCTACGCTGACTGATTCAAATAATTTTAAATGAGAAAATGTAAATTTTAACAAGCATTTCTAGGAAAAAAGACTCTTGCGAGTATGTACCTTTTGGTACTTATTTTTGCGAAGGGTAATTTTGGGTTAAAGAAGATTAAAATATACTCTGAAGAAAAGTTACAAAGTTGAAACTGTTACAATTTAAAATTATTTGTTTGTGAAGAGTATCAGGGCAAAAAGTATTTTTTTTCAAAAAGTACTCTTTTGAAAAGATACTTTTCTAAAAAAGTACTTCTTTGAAAAGAGTACTTTTTTGAAAAAGTACTTCTTTCAAAGAGTATATTTTTTGAAAAAGTACCTTTTTGAACAAATATATGTTTCTATGAAAAAGTACTTTTTTGAGATGGTAATTTTTGGGCAAGATATTCTTAAAATATTAATTTTAGGAAAAGGTTCTTTTGATAAAAGTGTTTTTTTAGGAAGTACTTTTTTTGGAAAAAGGTTCGAAATCAAAATATTCAGTTTTACGTTTTTTTTTTTTAAGTATTTCTAAAACAAATAGGTGAGAGGTACTTTTCTTGCGAAGCGTAATTTTGGGTAAAAAAAGTTAAAAAAATAAACACTTAAGAAAAGGTACAAAATTAAAACTGTTGTAAATAATTTGTTTTCGCAGTGTATCAAGGAAAAAGTATTTTTTTTCAAAAAGTAGTTTTTGAAAGGGTACTTTTTTGAAAATAACTTTTTTTAAAAAGTACTTTTTTAAAAGTACTTCTTTGAAAAATTACTTTTTTGAAAAACTATTTTTCTATGAAAGAGTACTTTTTTGAAAAGTTAATTTTTGGGCAAGGTACTCTTAAAATGTTAATTTTTAGGAAAAAGTACTTTTTATAAAAGTTTTTTTTAAAGAGAACTTTTTTGAAGAGATAATTTTTGGGCAAGGTACTCTTAAAATGTTAATTTTAGAAAAAGGTACTTTTGTTAAAAGTTTTTTTAGGAAGTACTTTTTTTTTTGGAATAAGGTTCGAAATCAAAAAAGATTCTGTTCTAAATTTGTTATTTTAAATAAACTTTTTAGTTATTATTTCTAAAAAAATTGCTTTTTGGAAAAAGTACTTTTAAGCAAAATGAATTTTGGGAAATGCCATTTTTTAAGAAAAAATATAGTTTTTTATGAAGTGTATATTGGTAAAAGTAATTTCTATATATTATGCTTTTTTGAAATAGTTTTTCTTTAAAGGTACTCTTACAATGTTAATTTTAGAAAAAGGTACTTTTGTTAAAAGTTTTTTTTAGGAAGTACTTTTTTCGGAAAAAGGTTCCAAATTGAAAAAGATTCCGTTTTAAGTTGGAAAAAGTACTTTTTTAAAAATTTATTTTTTTTTTTAAAGGACATTTTAGGAAAAAGTACTTGCAGGTAAAGTTAGTTTTAGGAAATGGCATTTTTAAAGAAAAATCACAAAATTGAAAGAGATACTGGTTTATGTTATTACTTTTTCATAAAATATAGTTTTTATGAAGTATTTGTTGGAAAATGTAATATCTCGATAATGTGCTTTTCTGAAATAGTTTTATTTTTATTTTTTATTTTTTATTTTAAAGGTACCTTTGGGGTAAATTTAGACAAAAATTATTTTAAGAAAAATATGTTTTGCGAAGAGGCATATTTTTGAAAAAGAGGAGCAAAACTGAAAATATTTTGATAACAAATTTTCTAAAATGTTTTTTTCATAAAGTGTTTTCAGTAAAATAAATTTTTGAAAAAAAGTACTTTTTTGAGAAGGAATTTTTTTAATTATGTAACTTTTTTTAAAACTTTCATCTTTGGAAAAGATTAATTTCAAAAAATTATTATGATTTTCAAAAAATTTCCTTTTCAAAAATATATTTCCAAAAGTGTTTCTAACAAAAATAACTTTTTAAAAAACTTACTACTGGTTTAAGAAGGTACAATTTTTTTATATATTTTTTTCTAAAGTGAATTTTAGAAAAGCGGTTCCTTTAGGAAAAGGCACGAGATTGAAAATGTTACGGTCTTACATCAATTTTCTTTTCAAAATATAGTTTTAAAAAATGCTTTTAAGAAATTTACTTTTTGAAAAACTTACTAGTTTCCGAAACTACATTTTTTTAAAAATCTGTGAATGTTAGAAAAATAGTTCCTTTTGGAAAAGGCACAAAATTGAAAAAGTTATGGATTTTAATAAAGTTTCTTTTCAAAATATAGTTTTAAAAAATGTTTTAAAGAAATTTACTTTTTAAAAAATGTACTTTTGTAAACTAGTAAGTTTTTCAAAAAACTTTCTAGTTTACAAAAGTACATTTTTTCAAATATTTTTTCTGAAAATTGGATTTTAGAAAAATAGTTCCTTTAGGAAATGACACGAAATTGAAAAAAAGTTATGGTTTTAAATGAAGTTTCTTTTCAAAATATAGTTTTGAAAAATGTTTTTAAGAAATCTACTTTTTAGAAAAAGTACTTATTTGAAAAAAACATTTTTTGAAAATGTGTTTATTTGAGAGTTAATTTTAGAAAGATGTGCTTTTAGGAAATGATACAAAATTTTATTTTTTATAGTATTATATTTGACTAATAATATTAAAAAAAATTAATCCCATCGAAAAAGTACTTTTTAGAGAAAGTACTAAAAAACTATTTTCAGGGAAAGGTACTTTGAGGTGTTTTTTTTTTGTGGAAAAAAGTACTTTTAAAAACATGCGCACAACTAATCAACTATTTGATCTTCTTTCTTATGCGACATTTTTGTTTTGTTCTGTTAAACGATTGAAATTTAAAAGGAATTAAATAGAGGATTAGGGAAATTTTGGGGAAAACATTTTAGATCCTTATAAAATTGTAGAACAGCACAAGAGTAAATTAATAACTCGTAAAACAAAACAGAACATATATTTTTTATTTGAAAGTAGAGTCAATAATCATAATCTACGGAATGAAAATATATAATCGATACAATTTATATCCAGTTGTTTTTGCTCAACCATTATTTTTTCCCTTTTACAAACTTAAATCGCTTGCCATTTCCCTTAAAACATCTATTGAAAATTTTCAATTATAAATATTGTCTTATTTTTCAAATGTGAGTACGAGTCTTGTATTATTTTACTCCACTAAAAAAAACAAAACATACAAAAGCAAAAGACCCCGCAGTAAAAGTGTGGAAAAAAAAACCAAGAAGGAAGAAATAATAATAAACGAAATAAATAAATTCCATTTAAAGCAATAAATTACTTTCGATATGTTGAAATGTTTGCTGAAACATTTCCTATTTCCTGTTAACGTTTCAAGTATTTCGAATTTAACTTTTCAAATGCGCGTAAACTTACATGCTCCCACCTACACATACAAACTGAAAACACTCACACTTTAATAATTCCAAAGTGGAAGTGTTTAAACATCCTCCCACCTCTGGCATAAAACAAAAACCATAACTGACAGTTGCAAACAAAAAGATGTACAGAAAAGGAAAATATAAAAAAGAAAATATAAAAAAAAATTTATTACAAAATGAAATTTTCGAAAACGAATTTCACTAAAAACATTACAAAGCGTAACGAAGTGAAATGCAAAAGGAGAAAAAGAAAAAAACACAAATTAACTTGGCTGTAAATATGTGGATGATGCAAAATATATATAAAAAAGAATAAAATATATAAATAAATACTTTTTATCATTGTGAAAATATTTATAAAAAGTTACAATCGAAAGGTGTGAATGTTTTGGAAACAGCAACGCCGCGAAACGAATAATAGAATCAAGTGCTCTTCGTAATTGAGTAGAATTTTGCTGCTTTATTTTGCGAGCACTTAATTTAATTTATTGCTTTAAATAACTTTTTATTTAGTTAAAATGCTGGCGCGGATAAATGAACTTTATTGTTCCAGAAGAGCGTTCATTTCAGGCCCCTGTTCTTAAGGAATGTTTGTTCAAATATAATTTATTTCTTTTACTTTATTAATAAGACAAGACAGTAAATGAAAGCAAGAGGAATTTAGTTTCTTCCGTTTGCTATTGTTTTCTTAACAGAAAAATTTAATTAAAACGACTGTAGAGGGGAGTATTCCACCCCCCTCAATATGCAAAGTCGTCAGAATGCACCAAAACAACAACCGTAGCTTGAATAAAATATTGAATAAAATCGTCAAAAATAAAAGCGCCAAGGATCCGAAAATTGCGTTTGAAAGTGCGCAACGTCCTTAAAACGACGATATTTTTGTAAAAAAATCTATTTAAGAATTTAAAAGTTATAGCTTCCTCAATATGAAAAGTCGTCAGAATGCACCAAAATAACAACCGCTTGAATAAAATCTTGAATAAAATCGTCTAAAATAAAAGAGCCAAGGATCCCAAAAGTGCGTTTCAAAGTGCGTAACGTCCTTAAAACGAGGATAGTTTTGTCAAAAAAATATATTTAAGAATTCAAAAGTTATAACTTCCTCAATATGCAAAGTCGTCAGAATGCACCACAACAGAATGCATAACAACCGTAGCTTGAATGAAATCTTGAATAAAGTCGTCAAAAATAAAAGTGTCAAGGATCCTAAAATTGCATTTGAAAGTGCAAAACGTTCTTAAAACGAGGATATTTTTGTCAAAAAAATCTATTTAAGAATTCAAAAGTTATAACTTCCTCAATATGCAAAGTCGTCAGAATGCACCAAAATAACAACCGCTTGAATAAAATCGTCAAAAATAAAAGCGCCAAGGATCCAAAAATTGCGTTTGAAAGTACGCAACGTCCTTAAAACGCAGATATTTTTGTAAAAAAAAATTATTTAAGAATTCAAAAGTTATAACTTCCTCAATATGCAAAGTCGTCAGAATGCACCAAAATAACAACCGTAGCTTGAATAAAATCGTCAAAAATGCTAATAGAATTTATTTAATCGTGTATAATTTAATAGAAAAAAATTGTTTTCTAAATAAATTGCAAATAATATTTTATATTCATACCCCATTTAATAGATATTATGGCCGCAACTTTCCATACAACAAAATTGATATTTACCTGGAATAAAGAAGAGATATATAAAATTATTAGTCATATTCCCAACTATTATAATAATATAAAATATTAATTGGTTTATATAACTGTAGTAACAGGTAACTTTCTTCAAAAGTCTATTGGAGTTGTGTAAGTGATAGTTTTTGGGATAAAATCCAATTTATACGATGAGTTTTAAAACGTCAATTTAGCACATGGCAGCGACAGGTGACAAAAAGACTTAACTGACGTTTTTAAGGATTTTTTTTTCAAAAATAAAACAAGAGATGCAACTAAAATTTAATATTAAAAAAAACAGTTCTATCCCAAAAAAATAAAACTATTAGATTCTGTGATGTTTAATTTTTGATTGCTGCCTTAAGCAATTTGATTTCCAACAAACAATTTAATAATCCATATCCAAAATTGAAGTTCAGCAAACTATTTCATTAATTATAACTTCTAAAACATATTCAAGTAACCAACCACCACATTGTCAGAAAAGAACAAAATATTTTATAAATATAACAAAAATCCTGAAATATTTTCTTGAATATGGAGGTAGCGCGTGTTTTTAATAGAGTGATACAAGTTTAAATCATAATTAAACATAGTAAAATATTTTTGATATCAACAAACCGGACTTTATTGCATAGAAAATTTTATGACATTAATGTTCAAATATGATTTCGGCCATGTGGCCGCCACGGCTGGCGCGTACAAGGCGCAATCTTTCACAACCAATTTTCATAAACTTTTCGCAGCATTTGCGGCCGCATCTCGCCGATAACTCTTCGCAAGTTGATTTCCAGTTGTTCAATTGTTTGTG
Source organism: Linnaemya vulpina (assembly GCA_963675445.1). Classification (NCBI taxonomy): domain Eukaryota; kingdom Metazoa; phylum Arthropoda; class Insecta; order Diptera; family Tachinidae; genus Linnaemya; species Linnaemya vulpina. The sequence goes on along the minus strand of OY776279.1, from coordinate 71,806,752 downwards.
ATTTATGGACGTACACAAGTGACTCTACATAACCCCAAAGAAAATAATCCAATGGGGTTAAATCACACGATCTTGGGGGCCATTTCGTGAAAGTATTTTTTCCTCAAAAGTTTCCTTGAGTAAATCAATTGTAGCGCCCGCTGGGTGGCATGTGGCTGCGTCCTGTTGGAACCACATATCAGAGAGATTAATGCCAGCTAATTGAGGTACGAAAAAACTTGGAATCATATTCCTATACTCTTCACCATTGACAGTAGCATTCTGACAATCAACGTTTTTGAAGACGTATGGGCCAATGACTTCGCCAGCCCAAAAAGCGCAACAAACAGCAACTTTCTGTGAATGTTCTCTGGTGTTTCGGCAAAATCTTTTGGATTCTCCTCACTCCAAATGAGACAATTCTGTTTACTTACGTACCCATTCAACCAAAAATGGGCTTCATCGGAAAATAAATTTTTGAATGGAAATTCAAAATCAATATCAATTTGTGCCTCAGCCCATTCGCCGAATTGGCGGCGCATACGATATGGTCGTTTGGCTTTAATTCCAACACAAGTTGAATCTTAAAAGCTTTTAAGCCAAGATCTTTGCGTAAAATCTTGCATAAAGTGGAAGGACACAATCTGAGAACGGTGACGAGTTGATTGATTAGGATCGTCTTCAATGCTTTCCTGTACAGCGGCTATAGATTCTTCATTGTGTACTGTTCTCGGCGTCTCACGGGATGCACATTATCAGTAACAGTAAATGTAGTCAGAAAACGATCTATTGTTCTTCGGATTAGCAGCTCTGAAGGACGATTATGTAGGCCACAAAATGTACGAAGTGCACGATAAGTTTGACGAACAGAACCATTATTTTGATTAAAAATTTCCACAATTTGCACGCGTTGCTCTGGTGTAAGTCAATTGATAATAAAATGTCAAAGCAAACTAAAGAAAAAACAAATATCAGCTGTTAAATGGGTGGTCAAATAGAGCTGTGATGCCAACTCAAAGTTGTATCACTCTATAAGAAACATCCGATACTTGCATGAATATTAATTATTTAAAAATGTTTTAACGCCAATATAGCTGCGTTTTACTTTAATATTGGTTGCATAATAAATTAAAAAAAAAACAAACAACGCAACGTTGTTAAATAATAAAATACATACTAAACAAAAATAAGGACAAAACTGTAATAAAATAAATATTGTAAGGAAAAGGTAAAAACATGACAACTGACCTTATAATTAATATAATGGAATACAGCTGATGAGCGTATGAAGAAGGTGCTTTACATGGTTTTTACGGCCAAACTCATAAAATCCCTGGTGCCATCGCAAAGAAAAATTTTGTGGCAACAAGATTTATTCGATGATTCGCATTTTTTCAAACCATTTCCGTTGACACTATTAATTCTTCAAAAAATAACAATTTTTTTAATATATAATTTTTTCCTGCTTTAGAGGATTCCATAAAAAAATTTTTAATGTTTTGCGATGTGAAGATATCACATCGGCAAAACCAACCAGTACTGACAAGGAATTACGGAAACTCATTCCCAATTCAATTATTAATAATGTTTTTGTTTGATTAGCACAATAACTAATACAACCTTTAAAAAACTTATTTTTTATTTATAATTTTTTATAAAAACACACGCACATTTTTGCCAAATTTGGCAAAAAATATCTATTTTTTTTACAAAAATTAAAAATCTATTCAGAATGCTTCCCAGTATTGCTATTTCTTAATCTTTAGCGCTTATTTAATTTTTTCTGATTTTTATATTATTATAATATAATACATAATTTTATATTATTATAGGTTTTCCAGCCCTGGAACGGTATTCTGAAATTAGGACCATTTTCAATACTTTAGGAATCAAGTCTTTATTTCTTTGGAAACCCGATTTATTGTCGATTTTACTTCGCTATTCTTTAAAATCCCGAAGTTTCTAGAGGTCGTTCTCTACTTTAGCCCACAGGGTGTTAAAAAATGTGATGAAATTTCCTCGTAATAGTGTCTAATATATTCTACACTTATGACAATTTGCCTCTAATGGGTGATTGTTATCAACATTCAAAACCAAAAATCTTTATTAAATGACAATTTTAAGTTATTCCGACAAAAATAAATTCTTTTTATATTTCCAAACGTGTACAGAAATATTCTTGACCACTTTCTGAAGCATTCCTTTCGGTTAACTCGACTGTTAAGGAATAATTTAAATTTATTTTTTTCGTTTGAAAAATGCCTTCAACTTGAACGTGTGTCCCTGCAGATGTGTGGCTCTCTGTCGTTTTTGCAGGTGCGATAATTTTCTCTAAAATCACTCTACTTTCAAAAAAATGCTAAAAACAAACGGTTAAATCAATTGAAAGCAATTTTTTTTTCTTTAACTCAAAGAAATTTTATTCTGGTTCTTATTATCAGAGATCTCAGCATTAGCAGGCGTTTATCTGTGCACACGTATGTGTGTTACATCTTATGGATATTATAAATTGGTTTTTGTCCTTTTATTTATTTGATTTTCTTATGATATGAAAGATGTCCTTGTTATTAAACTATCTATCAAATATTTCTGAAGGTAATCAAATGGAAAAATAGTGATTTTTTGCAGATATTTATCGCAACATGATTGCTTTGCTTTCATTATCATCATCATCATCCTCCATTAGCATTATCATCAGTTTCACAAAGTGGCTATAAAGAAGAAGCACACAAGAAAGCTGGCATTTAGATATTATATTGAACTGACCATAAGGATGTTGGCTAATAAAAAAAAGGATACGTATCCCAGATATCAATAAATTGCAATCTCAGTGTGTGATTTGTTCGCTGTGTAGCAAAATTGTATTAATTTTTTTCTCTCTTCAGGGAAAAATAAAAAAATAAAAAAATATATTAAAAAATAACTCGAAACCCCTATTTCAGAGTTGGATAATTGATGTTTTAATATTTATTTTTATAAATGTTTTAATATTTATTTTTATTAATAAAACATACATGATGCTCTTGAATGAAATTTATTACAACTACAAACTAAAAATTTTTAATAAAACAGTTCCAGAGCTGGGTGTGTTTTATAGAGTGATACAACTTTGAGTTGGCACCACTGCTTCCTTTGACCACCCATTTAACAGCTGGTAGTTGTTTTTTGTTTAGTTTGCTTTGACATTTTATTATCAATTGACTTACACCAGATCAGCGCGTGCAAATTGTAAAAATTTTTAATCAAAATAATAGTTCTGTTCGTCAAACCTATCGTGCACTTCGTCCATTCTATGGCCTACATAATTGTTCTTCAGAGCTGCTAATTCGAAGAAAAATATATCGTTTTCGGACCACATTTACTGTTACTGACAATGTGCATCCCATGAGACGCCGAACAGTGAGCACTGAAGAATTTATAGCCGCTGTACAGGAAAACATTGAAGATGATATTAATCAAGCAATTCATCGCCGTAGTCAGCAACTGGAGTTGTGTCCTTCCACTTTATGGAAGATTTTAAGCAAATATCTTGGCTTAAAAGCTTTCAAGATTGAAATTGTGCAGGAATTAAAGCCCAACGACCATATTGTATGCGTAGCCAATTCGGCGAATGGGCTGAAGCACAAATTGATATTGATTTTGAATTTCCATTCAAAATTTTATTTTGCGATGAAGCCCATTTTTGGTTGAATGGGTACGTAAATAAACAGAATTGTCGCATTTGGAGTGAGGAGAATCCACAAGCTTTTGTCGAAACACCACAGAAAGTTGCTGTTTGTTGCGCTTTTTGAGCTGGCGGAGTCATTGGCCCACATGTCTTTAAAAACGATGATGGTCAGAATGTTACTGTAAATGGTGAACCGTACGAGAACATGATTCAAAGTTTTTTCGTACCTCAATTAGCTGGCATTAATCTTGCTGATGTGGGGTTCCAACAGGACGGAGCCACATGCCACACAGCGGCCGCTACAATTGATTTACTCAAGGAAACTTTTGACGAAACAATAATTTCATGAAATGGCCCAATTAATTGGCCCAAGAGCGAGTGATTTAACCCCATTGGATTATTTTCAACAAGCGAAGAGTTATCGGGGAGATACGGGCGCAAATGCTGCGAAAAATTTGTGAAAATTGGTTGTGCAAGATTGCGCCTTGTACGCGCCAGCCGTGGCGGCCACAAGACCAAAATCATATTTGAACATTAATGTCATAAAATTTTCTATTCAATAAAGTCTTTTTCATTGATATCAAAGATATATTTCTATGTTTTATTATGATTTAAACTTGCATCACTCTATAAGAAACACCCTCTATTAAAGGAACAAAACAAATTATGTTTCCTTAATAAACATGTTTTATATATTAGTTAATAAATTAACTATTTGACATACTGTCATTGTACTATTATAATATGAAATTTATTTGTTGGGTGGTTAAGCAATATCTATATGCATTTCATTGGCGCTTTTTACCAAATCGTCAGCAGATTTCAACCACAGTTTGGAAAAGTTTCAAACTTTTCAACTTATTAAAAGACTTTTATAAGCCATCTGATCAACCATCATCACAAATGATTTCAAAAAATCACATTATAATAAGTGTAGTAAAAAGCGCCAATGAAATGCATATAGACATTGCTTAACCACCCAACAAATAAATTTCATATCATGCTTTATATATTTTAGAGAAAAGTTAATCTTTCAGTGCTCTGAAATAAACTAAACGGTGAGTTGTTTTCGTTGCCAATTTAGAGTCACTGAAGAGGAGTATGACACTAATTGTTTTTGATATATTCGCTAAAAACGAGGTTTATTTGCAGTTCACAAAAATGCTTCTCGAAATCTTGAAAGTTTTTGGTTCCAGGGATTAGGGGAAATGAAAAAGTTATTTTGTGATTTTAATATAAAAACATGATTTAAATGTCCTGAGATCCCGAGTTCGAATCCGCACTCAGTCATGAATATGACATCGCATTTTTCTGTGGATATCAACATTGTAAGAGTTATAGGCGAAATACGGCCGCAACTGCTTCGAAAAGTTGTTTGAAAATTGTTGTTCATATTTAAACATTAATTTCATAAGATTTTCTTTCAAATAAAGCCCGTTTCATTGATGTACAAAATTCATTTCCTTGTGTTATTATGACTTAAACTTGTGATACCGTATAAAAAAAGCACCCATTATAAAATACCTTGCCGTCAAATAGAACGCTTTTGTTTAACATTTACAATGGAATTTCTTTCATTAATAATTTTTTCTTGCAAAACGAACTCTAGTAACTAAAACCATTACACGGCAAGTGATCAAACACGGCAGCAGTTTATTCTGAATCGAGTTTCAATTATTAACTTAATTTATTATTATTATTTTTTTTCTTTTGTACCGAATTGAGTGTGACCAATCGTTTGCTCAAATAAACTAGAAAAAATATATGCAAAATAGTTTTGCTAAACAATTTTTATACCGTGTGATTTTTTTTTTTCAAACAACATCTTTCCAACGCCGGTTTGTACAGGTTCTGGTTTTACGAAAACCAAAACAATAAGCTGATCATCAGCGCGCAACAACTTTCTTCAATGGCCAAACACTCAATACGCAAGTGAAGCCAGTTTTGTTGTACTTGTTATTGGCTTGAATAGCGATTAGTTTATTGCAAACCTGGCAAGAATATTAATTAAAATATAAAAAAATTATATGAAGAGTAAGAGAAACCGCTCTGTGCGAATTATAAATATTTTTTTTTCAATCTAGTTTCGTTACATCAATCCACTCCATTAGCAAAAGATAACAAAAGACGATACTACCAGGTCTTACTTGATGGACGCACATTTAGTTGGCCAATGCCAGTGAAACGTGAAGCATTAAAAACGAACGCTTTTTAGCAAAATGAGAATTTTAAAAAACTTTTATATATTCACCATAACCCTCGCTGTCAGCAGTGCCGCTTTGGGTAAAGCCCATATCAGCAGTGGATCACAAGCCAGACAGAACAACTTCCTGGAATGGCTGGTTTCCATATTCCAATTCAATCCGATTGCAACCACACCCACACAGCCGCCTACAGTCACCAAACAATGTCAACCCTGTACTTGTGGCACGCCCAATATTATTAATCGCATCGTGGGCGGAGAGGAGGCAAAAGAGTTACGTTATCCCTGGATGACTTTGTTGAGAAATAATAATAATTTCTATTGCGGTGGCTCTTTGATAAGTGATCGTTATGTAGCCACAGCAGCTCATTGTCTGAGAGGTTTTGCGCCCAGGCGCATTTCGGTGAGTTTATTGGTGCATGATCGCAGCACAAACTCTTCGCGAGAAATCAACAGGAATATAAAGAGAGCCATCGTACATGAACGTTACAATCCCTTTACCATAGACAACGACATCGGCCTTTTGGAACTAACAGAAGCAGTGCAAATGTCAGATGTCTTGAGGCCCGTGTGCATGCCCATGAAAGGCAATACGTATGTGAATGATACGGGCATTGTTACTGGCTGGGGGGCCGTGTCGGAAGGCGGACCGGTGGCGCAAAAATTAATGGTATGTTTAGGTGTAAGAACAAAAAAATGGGTAGAGAATTAATTTAAATTACAAAATTCTTGCAGCAAGTCAGTCTGCCCATAATATCGAATGAGGAGTGTGACAAGAAATTGGGCGATAGCCGTATTACAGCCAACATGATGTGTGCTGGACTACCGGAGGGTGGCAAAGATGCCTGTCAGGGTGACAGTGGTGGGCCATTTCATGTACTCAATGACGATTTGAATACTTTCCATTTGGCCGGCATTGTGTCGTGGGGTGAAGGCTGTGCTCGTCCCAACAAACCCGGTGTTTACACACGGGTCACTCAATATTTGGATTGGATAGCAAGACGCACTAATGATTCCTGCCAATGCGATATGCCCAGCGCCAAATTGTTGCAAAATATATTGTGGGAAAGGGCTAATTAATTACAGTAGTTCAATTAAATTGTAGCGAAAGAAATTAATATATAACTTTGCTTTTATTATTCGTTTTGCTGGGACTTTACTGTAGATTAAGACTGTAGATGGTGCGAGAGATCACTTTGAAAAGTTTATCTTGATTAAGTCTTTTTGATATTCTGTTAAATTTTTGTTCGCTTCATATGAAACAACAACAAAATATATAAGAAATGTTATAAAGAAACTTTGCCAGCACTTCAACGCATGCACTCATCCGCATTCTCTCTCCCCTTCTCTTTCCCAAAAACTCCAGACTTTGCAAACCAGTACAACAGGACTCCAAGAATAAACTACAGAGAGAACTAAAACCTCTAGAAAATTGGGAGGACTCTTCAAAGGAAGTGAGTCATTTAAACCTCTAAGCATCATATTTAGAAATATGTCCGATATTAATTTATATACTGATTGGATCGAAAAACAATACGAAAACTAGTAAGAATTATATATTCGTGGTTACCCTTCGCCATAGTATGTGTGTTACTTTTGCGTATTAGAAAAGTTTCAAATGTCCAACCCTGTAATAATCGTTTTGATTTCGTTTGATTTTAAATTGCAATTTAATTCGTTCAAAAGTATAAAATAATTTTAACTATACAAATAAAACAAATAATAATTTTAGATGGTTAATTTCATTAAAAAAATAAGCTTCAATTCTCCAGCTCTGAAACCATATTTTGAATTTCCATATGCATCTGCATCTATTTAGGACAATTTCAAGTATATAAATCCAGCAAAATAAGTTTCAATTATCCAAACCTGTAGTCATGTTATTGGTTCCACTTGATTTTTGTGTGTTACTTTTACGTATTAAAATGTCTGAATTGTCCAATCCTGAAGCTATAATTTGATTTTTAATACAAATTGTATTCTTCTAGAAATATAAACAAATTTTAATTATAAAAATAAAAAAAATTATAGTATTAGATGGTTAATTTTTCATATATAAAAATAAATAAGCTTCGATTTTCCAGCTCTGAAATCATAATTTGAATTTAAATGATTTTCCATTTAGGAACCCGGGAGTCATGTTACTGATTCTCTTTGATTCTTAAGACCAACTTTATTATCCAAAATAAGTCTCAATTGTCCAACCCTGGGGTCATCTTTTGATTTTTAATACACACTTTATTCTTCCGTTAATAGGAAACAATTTTAATTTAAAAAAAATAAAAAATTATAGTATTAGATGGTTAATTTTTCATATATAAAAATAAATATGCTTGGATTTTCCAGCTCTGAAATCATAATTTGAATTTAAATGATTTTCCATTTAGGAGAATTTTCATTACATAAGTCAACAAAAAGAATTTATAATTCCAAAACCCTGGAGTCATGTTATTGGTTCTATTTGATTTTTAATGCCAGTTTTATTATCCATAATAAGTCTCAATTGTCCAACCCTGGAGTTATCATTTGATTTTTAATGCAAATTTTATTCTTCCGTAAATAGGAAACAATTTTAATTAAAAAAAATTAAAAATTAATAGTTTTAGATGGTTAATTTCATATATAAAAATAAATATGCTTGGATTTTCCAGCTCTGAAATCATAATCTGAATTTAAATGATTTTCCATTTAGGAGAATTTTCATTACATAAGTCAACAAAAAGAATTTATAATTCCAAAACCCTGGAGTCATGTTATTGATTCTATTTGATTTTTAATGCCAGTTTTATTATCCAAAAATAAGTCTCAATTGTCCAACCCTGGAGTTATCATTTGATTTTTAATATAAATTTTATTCTCCTCGAAATAGGAAATAATTTTTATTATAAAAACAAGAAAATAATAGTTTTAGAAGGCTAATTTCATATATAAAAATATATAAGCTGCGATTTTCCAGCTCTGAAAACATAATTTGAATTTAAATGATTTTCCATTTAGGAAAATTTCTCAACGAAAAGAATTTGTGATTCTCCAACCCGGGAGTCATGTTACTGATTCTATTTGATTCTTAAGACCAACTTTATTATCCAAAATAAGTCTGAATTGTCCAACCCTGGAGTTATCATTTGATTTTTAATACAAATTTTATTCTTCTCGAAATACGAAATAATTTTTATTATAAAAACAAGAAAATAATAGTTTTAGACGGCTAATTTCATATATAAAAATTTATAAGCTGCGATTTTCCAGCTCTGAAAACATAATTTGAATTTAAATGATTTTTCATTTAGGAAACTTTCCATTATATAAGTCAACGAAAGCCCAGCAGTCATATTATTGATTCCGTTTGATTTTTAATAAAAATATAACCAGGGTAGCCAGTGGTGCAACCCTGTGACTGTCAAGATCATCTACTTTGTCATTACTCGGCTCTGCAAGAGGGTCGGCTTAAACATGATGTCGCAGCAGCTCCAGTAGCGACCATCGAGGGGAAAGGTTAAACGCTGTGACATGTGCCAGAATCTAAAAGTGGTCCGTCATATCTTCTACCAGGAAAGTCAGTGACTTTTTCTAAAAAGTTAGAAGTTGTTTAATCCCAACGCTACTAAGTGAGTGCCGTAGAGTTCTAGATACCCTACGGGAGGTAATTGTTGACCGCCTGATGGTTATCTTCCTCTCTGTCCGCTCCTTAAAAGTTTTTAACAGGCCAACTGAGGTAATATCAATGCCCCTGCGTGAGTCTAATTCATCCCGGGTCCAACCTGCTCTTGTGCACTCGCCTGCTATTTCATTTCTCTTGTCATTTAAGTCGAGCTACAGATTGAATTCATGCCAGTACGTACCACGATTTTATCTTCCTCGAAATTCAGTGGCCCAATTGCTGCCCATTAAAACCTAATGCTACCTGAAGAACCCTCGATTCAATTTCATACAAAAGACTTTAATTTTACAACTTTAATTTTTAGTCCCAACTCTGCTTAGTAAGTGCCGTAAGGTTTTAGATACCCTACAGGTAGTAATTGTTGACCACCTGGTAGTCATCTTCCTCTCTGTCCACTCCTTAAAAATCTTTAATAGGCCAACTGTGGGAATATCAATACCCCTACATGAGATTGTTTCGTCCAAAATCAAACTTGCTTTTGCGCACGCGCCTGCCAGTACGTACCACGATTTTGACCTCTTCGGAATTCAGTGCCCATTAATTCCTAATGCTACCTGAAGAACCCTCCAATCAATTTTCTACAAAACACTTTAATTTTAAGATCATAAAATATTTAATTTGATGAAAATAAATTTATAATTTTTAATTGGCAATAAAATTTCTTTTTTTTTTTATTAGCCCCCAAACATTTATTTCATGTTTCTTTCTTTATCCAACTACAGACTTTTTTATTTGGAAACTATTTTTACTTAATTCCCCCACTATAAAATTCTCTTTCTTTCAAACTCCGAATGGTATTTGTATCTTTGGAAATTTCTTTTGTTTAAAAATTCCATAGCATTTGTTTGTGCTTTCTAATTTAAAATGCCCCTTCTACGAGATGTATTAAATAGTTTTAATAGAGAAGGGACAATAATGGTCATTTAGTTTTCATGTAATTGCCCAAACCCATTGGATTATTTGGTTTAGTTCCTTCTGGCGGCAGTGTGGTAGGATGGTGTATTATATGTTAGTCTGGCATTTGACACTATCTGAGAGTAATTGTTACACAGTATCATCGTACAACCTCACACTCATAGATACACTACAAAAGAAAGAATATTGTAATAACTTAAAGTTACAGTGGGGAAGAAAATTGTGCACACTTATTAATTACAATTCACGAAAACTATACCAAAAGATGTTTAATGGAAGAAATAAGTTAATAGAAAGAATTTTTCATGCCTTTTAAAAGATTAACACAAAAATTTTATTTTATTACCTTATTAAACTGCCACTGTACAGTAAAGATTTTTATTGTTATAGTGCTCTTAATGTTGCATGTGTATTTGTATGAAAACTTGTATACGTGTTAGCAAGTAGAAACGATCAAGTGTGAGTTTTCATTGTCTGAAGTGGCTACCACACAAAAATAAATGTCAGGATAAAAAGAAAAATAAATAAAAGTTTCTTTCTTCTTTTACAACTCCATACAAGAATACACTGTCATTGTATTATAGCAAATTTGCGGTTATCAAACATGTGTCATCACCATGTAATTTCGTTTTAATTGCTGATGACTGTGACTTTAAGTCGAGGGAAAGTATAATGAAATTTTGATATGTTCTCAAGATAAAGGAAACCATTTAAGGCAAAAATTAAAATTCAACACTTCAATAGGAAAGAACTGTTAATTATTAATAAACAATTTATTTTAAGGGAAACTTTAAAACGAATTGTTTTCCACAATTAAGTGGTTTATTCAGGTTGGATATTAAGTGTCGTATATTTGTGTCAGGCTTAACGGTGTTCACACATTTAAAGATAAAACTATAGATATATATTTCATTTTGCTTTTAAAGCACAAGTCTAATAAACTTATATTTTGGCCCACAAATTGTCCTAAAAATTCTATCACAATAAATGCAATCTGTCATAGAAATAAAGTTAGTTGCTGGTACACTGTTCTACAGTTATTCTAACACTTAATTTACAGACTGTACTGCTGTTGTTTTTAAAAAATACAATATATAAAAATTCATATAAAAAATTCTATTGCATTTTCCAAATGAATATATTAAAATTATACAAATATTTACACAAAATTAATAAACAATTTTAAATTTCATATAAAAATCATGGAAATTCCAAAAAAAATGCGGTGGATTTTTCTGTGCAACCTTTCAACACTATCAGATGTTTTCTACACATAACTTGGCAGCACTCAACTTAGCACAAACAAAAATACACAAAAACCAGGTTGTGTCTTATAAAACCTGCTTAAATCCCATGCAAAAGAGGTTTTAAGCTGGTTCCAACAAAATAAATTTGTATACTAAAACCAGCTTTTAAAAGTGGTTTTTCAAGTTAAAACCATAATTTAATATAAAACCAGATTAGTGTTACCCCCATTATATGACGTCTTATAAAACAAAAATTTTTATTATTGGAATGGAATAGCAACAGTTTGTACAAAATTTATGGATGAGTAAAATCGAGCACAAAATTTCGAAACTACAATTTGCAAAGTCTTAAGAAATTATTTGGCGAAAAATTATTTTTGGCATAAAACAGTGATTTAATAAGAATTAAGTAGTCACCAAATCAACAATGATGAGTAGGTGTTTCTAATAATCGGTACATGTTAAGGAATTTAATATATCGATATTTTAATCGAATTAAAATCTAACGAATCAATTTTAATCGCTTAATGGTTTAATTTCAAAATTTTTCTAATTGTTTAAAAATAAGACCAAAAATCTGTTGTCTTAAAATATATATTTTCTTGAAATTTAACAAAAGTTACTTCATTCGATAGAGAGGAAAAGTTTAAGAGAATCGCATAAAAATTAAAACATAAATTTTCTAAAATAGTTTTTCAAACAGGCGAATACTGTAGTTTTCTGTAAAAGAAAAGTGTAAGAAATGTTGCATTATTTTCTAGAAAAGAACATAACATTAGAGAAGACGAGAAAGGGGAAAATAGAGGGATGTAAAAAAAATTTACACCGTCTAAATATTATTTATATCTTTTGTTTCAATTGAACTTGATTTAGAAAAGATTTTTTCACTTATTGTGGACGTTGCAGAGGTTGTAAGTGCAGCGTTATTAGCTTATTCAATTTCTCTCTTCTTCCTTTTCTTCAATATTGATCTCTTTTCTAAAAAAAATGCTACATTTCTTGCACTTTTTTACAGAAAATGGTAACATTCAACCGGGTGAAAACTAAAAATTTATCTGAAATTAATTTAACATTCCTTTTTTCCCCCCTTTCTGGTCTTCTTTAATATTAAGTTCTCTTCTAAGAAATAATGAAACATTTTTTACCCTTTTTTGCAGAAAATGGCAACATTCAACCAGTTGCAAACAAAGAATTTATCTGATATAAATTTAACGTCCCTATCTTTTTCCAACGTTAAGTTCTTTTCTAGAAAATAATGCTAAATTTTTTACACTTTTTTTACCGAAAATAGCAACATTCTGCTGCTTGAAAACTAAAAATTTATCTGAAATAAATTTAACATCCCTCTCTTTTTCCCTTTTTGGTCTTCTCTAATGTTATGTTCTTTTCTAGAAAATAATGCTACATTTCTTGCACTTTTTTTTTTATAGAAAATGGCAATATTCTGCCGTTTGAAAGTAAATTATTTATTCGAAATTAATTTAACATCTTCCCTCTCTGGTCTTCTCTAATGCTGAGTTCTTTTCTAGAAAATAATGCTACATTTTTTACACTTTTTATTACAGAAAATGGCAACATTCTACCGTTTGAAAATGAAGAATTTATTGGAAATTAATTTAACATCCCTCTCTTTTTAATTTTTAAGTCTTCTCTAGCGTTGAGTTCTTTTCTTAAAAATAGTGCAACATTTCTTACACTTTTCTATAAAAAATGGCAGCATGCACTTTAAAAGTTAAGAATTTATTGGTAATTAATTTTAAATTCGTTTCAAAAATTATTTTCTTTTTGAAAAATCCTACAAACTATCTTTTCATGGAAAATAATTTTAAAAAATTTTACAATGTTTATCAGAAAAGAAAATGTGGAGTACAAGGCAAACTGAAAATTCCACATGACGTGCAGGCACCGGATTATTTTTTTTTTATCAAGAAAACACAAAAGCTGCGAACAATCATGTATTCGATTAATCGACAAATATTATTCGAATTTTTTGGTAATCGAAAATAAGCGATATTTAATTATTTAAACAGTTAATCGCCCAAAATTAGTCGATTGATTGGACAAGGTCTGAATACCCTCGTACATACGACTGTGTTGCCGCTTTAGAATAATTCTGTTACAATAACTCATTTACAATTCAGTGGTGCCTTTTTGGATTTATTGTTTTTTAAACTTTCATCGAATTAGTGCTCAATATCAAGCCAAGCTCGTCCTACAATTAAACAGAGCAAATGGTCCTTCTCAGCGAAAGGACTCTAAGAATAGCATCAGAGCCCACGGACATAAAATCAGGAGCACTTGATACTAAAATACTCGATACGAATTGTTTCTGAAATGTTTATGAATGAAATTTAAATTTGCTTTAAATTTTCAATTTCAAATAACTATTTTGTTTAGTTTTTGTTGCATAACAGATAATAAAAATCCTTATTACGAGTGCATAAAGCAAACGGAAGCATGCAATAATACATTTAAAAAAAATATATATGCGAATACAAAAGTGTTAATCTAATAAAGTTGTTTCATATGTACGTCAGACAAAAGCTTTTCCTAATACCGTTGCCTCGCCTTGTTGTATTATCTCTGTGGTACACTTCAACACACGCTACACTTTAGACGTCCTCAACTAAACACGAAGAATGTTTGAAAAATTCCTTTTATTTATGAATAATTTTTATTGTACTTTTTACAGGATTAAGAAAAAATAAACAAAGACAAAAGAAAACCCTAAACCGGCTGCAACAAATAAAAGCAACAACTTTTGTATTATTAAAAATTGTTGTTATGGAAGATAAAAAAAAACAATAATAACAACTCAAAGAATAGTTCAGTTTAAAATTTTTGTGGGTGTATGGGTGTTATTACAGTAGTTTGTGTTGGTATATGTTTACTAAAGATATTAAGTACAAAAGACAGTGGGACAACAACGGCTAAGCAACTGTAAAGTGGAAATTAAAATTACAGTAATTCATAGAATTTTATTGCTGGGCAAAATCTTAATTGATTATTATTTTATAAAATTTTTCATATCCTTTTTTTATTATCCCTTCATTAAAATTTTTTTTATGAGGAATGAAAAGTTTTTAATGCAACATTTGAGACGTAAAGCTCTGATCGCAAGGTTGTTAATATATATATTTACCCTTTTAGCATTAAGTTTCATTGTTGCATCCATTTCAACTATTAGATTTAAAGCCCCGGCTTTGCTCTCTATTGCCGGCATGTGTATGTCACTTTGCACAAACAGGATTAAAGGCAAAAAAACAAAAAAATCATGTGCAAATAAATTTACAAAGAGTTGGTATGGAATTAAAAAGTACTATCTAACAAGTTCATACATCAGGTAAACATGGAGAAACCAAACTGACGATGATGGCAACGACAATATAATAACGATGATATTGTGTAAGACGAATTTCGAAAAGAATGGAATAAAAAAGAATAATTCAAGTTCGAAACAGTAACAGCAGCCAGACATGCTGCAACGTGTATCCACTTACATTTCAAACCATTTAGTTGTAAGTATATTTTGCATGCACTTGCATGCACATGCTATCCCAGTTAACATATTGAATCATGTCGGAATCGGTACATGAATAAAACTATCGATTATATCATGCTTTTTATTGTAGGGTTATCTACAGGATAATATATTTATTATTATAAAAGACCAACAAAATTTTAAATGCATTAAGAAATATATTCCGACTCATCCTGTGTTTCACAGAGTGGCGATAATATTTTCGATGCGAGAAGTTCTCACTTCAGTTACAGAAATGAGGCACAGGTTTGGCCAATATAATATTTTTTAGTTCATGTAATTATCCAATTTAAGAAATAATTTTTTTCTTTATAAATTATGCATATTTGATTTTTCGGATAAAAGAAGCTAAAAAGCCAGCTCCAGAGTTGGAAAATTAGTTTTTTGAAATATTAAAGTCACTAGATAAAACTATTTCTTTGAAAGAAACATATTTTATATATCCTTAAGGTTTACGTATAAATTGGTATTAAAAATTTAAAAATGTATAAAATTAGATTCCAGGGTTGGATAGTAAAATATATTTTGCCTTACCGTAACCAGCATTGAAAATGTTTTCTTCTTTTTTATACATTAAAAATGTTTAATATTTCTGAAAGAAAATTATTGGAACCAAAAATAAGAAAAGCTTAAAAAAATTCCAGAGCTGGAAAATCAAATTTTTTTTGAATATTCAAATAACTAGATAAAACTAATAACTTTTTATACAAACATATATTTTATATCCTTAAGGTTAACCATAATTTGGTATTAAAAAGTTAATATATAAAAAAAAAACTTTAAATCGATACCAGAGCTGGACAATTGAAATTGGTTTTGTTTTACAAGTGTACCCAGTATCGAACTTTATTCTTTTTCTTAACACAATGAAAAATATTTAATATTTTTAAAATAAATTTATTACAACTAGAAATAAGAAAAGCCACAAATGCAGTACCAGAGCTGGAAAATCAATATTTTTTTGGAATATTATAGTAGCTAAATAAAACCATTTTTTATATATAAAAATGTATCCTTAAGGCATAAATCAACATTAAATATTAAAAGTATCAAAAAAAAGAAAAAATAAAAAATTCGATTACAGGGTTGGAGAATTGAAATATATTTTGTTTCACAAATGTAGCCAGCATCCAACTGTTTTCTTTCAAAAAATCTCTTTATACATTAAAAATGTTTCATATTTCTGAAAGAAAATTATTTAAACTATATATACGAAAAGCCAAAAAGACAGTGTCAGAGCTGGAAAGTCAATATTTTTTTTGGGAATATTATAAAAGCTTTATAAAACTACTGTTTTAAGTAAAAAATTCTATATCACCTAAAGCCACACGCATAAATTGGAATTAAATAAGAAAAAATATAAAAACATCTATACCAGGGTTGGGCAATTGATATATTAATTATATTTCACTAACGTAACCAGCATCGAAATTTTTATTTTTCTGTACACATGAAAAATATTAAGAAAATTATTGTAACTTTAAATAAGAAAAGCCACAGAGACAGAGCTTCAGAGCTGGAAAAATCCAAATTTTTTTCATATATTATATACAATATAAAAAATATTTTTTGTTACACAAATTGTAATACATTTTTGAAACACATTTTCATTGGTATGAAATATAAAACAAAATAAACAATTCCATTGCAGGGCTGGGCAATTTGTGAAACATATTTGTTTTTATATCAAACATATTTGATATATTTGAGAGAAGTATATGAGTACTAGAGATTAGAATAGTCGAAAATACAGTTCCAGAGCTGGACTTTTTTTTTTAATATTAGAGAAAAGTATTTCTTTTTTTTTTTAAATTTGTAATCAAACATATTTTATAAATTAACAAGAATTTATTAAAAATTAAATGAAATCGAAAAGAAGACGCCAGGTTTAGGCAACTGAAACTTTATTTTTGGATTGAGGTATTCGAAATAGTCGTGAATAGATTTCGTTGGAAAATAGGCAGCATCCAGAATGCAATCCCAGAGCTGGAAAGCTTAATATCCTAAACTAATTTTTATTAAGTTATTAATTTAACTAAGTTTCTATATCAGAAAGAGTTTAATTTGTTTTAAAAATAAAAACAAAAGCACTTTTCCAAGGTTGGACAATTTAAATCCCACATAACCTGTCTAATGAAGTATAACAAGGGCTGACGTTTGGCCCAAATCAAGTCACGACATGAGTATTAAACTTGTTAATGTTTTTTATTTTATTTAAAATATCTCATACCACAATTGTTTCGAGTTGGTAACCCGCTGCTGAAAAATATCATATAAAAACCTGCAGCTAAAATAATATTTCATATCTAATTCTCTATTCATTTTGGCCTTCCAACCATTTCACAGAACAAATAAAAACATTTCCAAAATATCATCTGTTTTGCTGTTCGTTAATAATTTTTACAGACAATCAAAACTTTTTCAAATATTCCATCAAATAGTTGTTTTTAGTAATTGTTTTTGTTGTATCCGCTGGATCATACTTTTGATTGTGTTATTAAAACTCACAGCAGAAAAGGCATTCATTATTAACAACAACAACAACAACAACAACAACAACAGCTACGGAATGAATGGCAACCACAAAAAAAAAAGTTTAAATTTGTGCTGCTTGTTTTCTCTTTTACGAATTTTTCCATTTTGGAAAAACTCATTTTTATTATTATGGCCTAGAGCACAATTTCAACTACCCTTTTTGGAAATTTTATTAGTCAGTTGTTTGTTTGCTCCTCTTCACTGTTCCAAAGGCAAAATGTGGTAGACCAAATATTTCCATACACATTTTGCTCGCCGCACGCCCTTTTAATAAATATATTTCTCTCTTTGTTATAGTTGTTGTTGTTGTTGTTGTTGTTGTTGTTGTTTTTTTTGTTGCTGTTACCGGTCTATTGTTAAACGTTATTGTTAAACAATTGACATTGAATTTGTGTACAGCAATTCCAACGATTTGTTGTGTATGTGTATGTTTTCTTTTTTAGTAGCAAATATAAGACGCTGAAGGAGTGGGTCCTTTTTCTTGTTTTCAGGGCTAATTGAAATTGCATTTTTAACCCTCCGTCACAGTCATGGGTCTGGCCAGACCTTTTCCAATTTATTTTGCATTCACTCTTTGCATTCAATATATTTTGCATTCTGATGGTGAAAAAACGGGACGAAAAACTTAATAAGAAAGAAGTTAGAAGGATATTTTGAAACCTATGTCATATTAGTAACCACAGTGGGTCTGGCCAGACCCACATATATTTTGTATGAAAAATTGCAGTACATTCGTATTTAACCATCCATCACTTGATTATTTTTTAAATTTGTTTCCACAAAATATGCTAAAAGCCATCAACATTTCTAAAACAGTTGACTAAAACAGGTGTTCAGCGAAAAAGTTTTATATTTACGCCCAGAAAAACGCCAAGTAGCCATCACTTCTTAACCGTTATATTTTTTCACCGAAGCAGCCTTTGATTGTTTTGTTTTAATTTGACGTGAGCTTTTAAAGTGTTAATTAGAAATTGTTATACCAAAAAAATGATAAAATTGGAATCACTGGAAAATGAATGATGAGTTAGAATTTATTTTCAATACGCGACATTCTAGTAACTTAGATTTTTATATCAGAATTGCCGAGGCTTTGGCCAATGGCTTGGAGTGTGAAAGGGGTAATGAGAAAGCCGGACAGCATGAAGAAGAAGACTCCTTTTCGGATGAAAATTATGAAGATAATTTGCCAATCGAAGATGACGCATCGGACGTTGAAAATGATTTGGTCATCGAACCAAATGTAGAAGACGACTGTGAAGAAGAGAAGGAAGTCCCTGGTTCTGAACTGGGTGAAGGGAATGATAATTGTTTCATTGAAAAAGGTGGTACTATATGGCATAAAAACTGGCCGAACAGTGGTATACGTATTCGTCAACATAATGTGATGCGTTTTCGAGCTGGGCCTAAAGAGCAAATCTCTACTCCACTTGAAGTTTTAAAAAAATTCTTTAACCAAAATATTACATTAACATTTATGTGGGGTCTTCTGGCCAGACCCAGTGTGATACTAATGTGAAAAAGCAAAAGTGTGTGTCACAAAGGGTTAAACAACAGTTATTTACCTTCTGTCTGACTTTGACAATAACGTGAAGTTTTGCATGAGCAAAGTGTGAGTCTAAATACACGTGCCGGCAGTTCGGCAGCAAAAAAAGTCACAACTTGTTCGACCAGAAGTGAGAAATTAATTTGTATTTTATATGCATTTTGTACGGCGAAAACAAAAGGCAATTCCAAATGGCCTTGGGGATTTTAAGGGCTTGTCTGGATTGTTAAAATGAAAATTATTGTGTTAATTTAAATTATTTATTGGCTAAAGCAAATATGTATTACGCAAGGAAGGAGGGTTGTATTTTTAATGTAAAAATTTTAGTTTATTCAATTGAAATTTATGTTGTTCTTAAGTAAACATTTTTTAGAACGAATACATCCTTAAGAAATAAGTTTAAAAGAGTCTTAAAAACACGTCCGAAGTTATTAATATTAATAGATATTTTCAATTGAATTTTAAATAACTTTTCAATTCCTATTTGAATTCAATGATTGCGAAAAACTAATGGTGTTTTCTTTTCTGCCCAAAAGTGTCACCTTGTTAAAAGGTGCATGCAAAAAATATCCTGGAAATCCTGTTATAATGCAATTTGTTATTTCACTAGAGCAAAACACAATTCGTGGAGAAATGTCAATAAATTTAAAACTTCATCCTCATCAGAAGAGTAGGATGAATCTAGCAATTGACTAATTGCCATTTCTGCACATATCGGGTGGTTAAATTGTAAGGGCCGATGTTGAATGTGAACCACACCTAAACGCCAAGCTTTTTTCTGAATTTTATTTGACATTTCTCTATTTCAGACTTACTCAATTTGAACATGCATATCGTGCACTTCGTGATTTTTTTTGGTCAATTTGATCGTCCAAATGTGCGTACAATCGCAAAAATCGTGGAAAAATTCGAGCAAACCGGGTCTGTAGAAGATGTGAGAACACCAGTGCATGCTCGTACAGCTCGTACTGTAGAAAATATTGCTGCTGTTCCTGATAGTGTGATTGAAGAGCCGTCCACCTCAACTCGTCGTCGTGCCCAACAATTGCACCTCTCACGCTCGTCGTTGATGAACATTATGCATAAAGACTTGCATTTACACGCTTACAAGGTGCAATTGTCTCAAGAACTAAAGCCTCTTGACCATTCCAAACGTCGTGAATGGGCAGAATGGTGGCAAGAAATGGCAACCGTGGATGATAAATTTTCGAAGAAAATCATCTTTATAATTTATAATTGATGCGGAAATATTAATATGTTTAGAGTTGTTCAAAATTTTCTTTTCTTTGTTTTCATAAACTATACAAACGGTAAAAATTAGTTGCCAGACTGCCAGACAGTTAATCGACCCGAAGTTTTAATGATTTTTTTATATAAAGACTTTTTTGAGCGCAATTTCACAACTCCATATCCTGTAAGATATAGTATCACTTTATGTAATGTTTTCTCATAGTTGTTATATAAAACAGTAACGATATTGACTTTTAATATGTAACTTTTTACTTAGTAGTTCTAGGCGATTTCTTTCCAAATTCTTCTGGTAACACTATTAATAAACAAAAGTCAATATTACTATATTAATATTTATATAGGCTAAATTGTTCTAACTAAAGTTAAAATCTCAGAAAGACATGATGATAAATATCCCTAGGCACAAAGGAAGTCAACATCAGCTTTTATTCAACTTACACAGCAGAGCAGAACAGCTGTTTTCGAAAGTCGCTACACTTTCATCTTCAGTGCTCATGTGTATATTGTGTTTATCACTACTGTTTAGGTGGCTTAGTTGAATGTGATAACAATTTTCTATTTACACCAATTCTATTGTGAAAAACAATCCGAGAATTGTATCAACCTGATGTTAACACTTGTGTGTTATGATACCTGTGTTACCATTTGATTATTTTCTTTATGTCCCATTTTTCTGAATCGCCTACAATTTAAGCTTTGGCTTGAGCTACCAATGAAAATTGGAAAAACGTTCACATATACTGAAGTATAAGATTCAAAACAAAAAAGTTTGACTTAATGTATAATAGAACAAAAAATTCAATTTTTACATGGAAATGGTGTATATTTTTGTAAAAGAAAAGAAAACACCATAAGACATGAATTATTATTTTCTTATATTTAATATTGATTATTAAAAAACTTCCCAACCTTGCTGACTATTATTTTAAATATTACAATTTCTTCTTCTTTGCTTTTTCCAAAAGTATCGTTTGCTAAAATCAAAAGCTTTTTGTTGTTTATGTCCTTGATATATTTAATATATTGATTATATCAATTAATATTTCGTTTTCAATTAAGTTTATAATCAATTTTCAATTACTATTTGAATTTAATGATTGCGAAATACTGAGAAAAGAATTATTATTTTCTTGTAATTAATTTTATTTATTACGAAACTTCCCAACCCTGGTGAATATTATTTTAAATATTAAAATTTTTCGTTTGCTTTTACCTCATATATCGTTTGTTAAAATCAAAAGCTTTTTGTTGCTTATGTCCTTGATATATTTAACGATATTTTCCAATTAACTTTTTAATCAATTAATATTTCGTTTTCAATTAAGTTTTTAATCAATTTTCAATTACTTTTTGAATTTAATGATTGTAAAATACTGAGAAAAGAATTACTATTTTCTTATAATTAATTTTATTTATTACGAAACTTCCCAACCCTGGTGAAGAATATTTTAAATATTAAAATTTTTTCTTTGCTTTTTCCACAAATATCGTTTGCTAAAATCAAAAGCTTTTTATTATTTATGTTTGTCCGTGTAATATTTAACGATATTTTCCAATTAACTTTTTAATCAATTCATATTTCATTTTCAATTAACTTTTTAATCAACTTTCAAATAACTACTTGAATTCCATGATTGGAAAATACTGTGATAAGACTTATTATTTTCTTATATTTAATTATGGTTATTAAAAACTACCCTACCCTGGTGACTATTATTATAAAATCATTTGTTAAAATGAAAAGCTTTTTGTTATATATGTCCGTGTACTATTTAACGGTATTTTCCGATTAACTTTTTCATCAATTAATATATCATTTTTAGTTACTATTTTGATTACAACATTGTTTTCATATCTGTAATCCGGATGCCCACTTCGGGAGCTTTTCTTTGCAGATAACTTTTTAATTAAGGTTTCCAGCTCTGCAAGCATGTTTTGACTTGCTTGCTGATTTTCAATAGCAATTTATATAGAACGACTTCCAAAACATTCTTGCACCAAAAATTAATTAACTTGTCCAGCCCTGGTATCAGTCTTTTATTTCATGTGATTTTTAGTACAACTTCACATGTCTTGCATACGTATGAATATATGATTTATTAAAAAAAGTATTTTTTTTTGTTACATTAAAATTAAAAAAAAATAATAAATAAAAGATTCCAGCCCTGCAGCTACATTCTTATTTCCATTTCTAAGTACTTTCTTTCAGAAATATCAAGCATGTTTAATTTATAAAGATAGTTTTTTATATTTACTGCTATGAGCCAGATATAAAACAGTTTCGATTCTCCAGCCCTGGATTTTATTTAATTGATTGAATCGGTCTTCTTTAGTTCTTAACAGCAACTCAGAAATATTAAATGTGCTGGATATTTAAAGAGATAAATTTGTTTGATTTATAAACAGAATATTCTTTAAGTTGGTGGCTTTCAAAAGTCAGATACAAAATAATCTTACTTCTCCAGCCCTGGATTTTATTTAATTGATTGAATTGGTTGTTCTTAATTGTTAAAAGCATTTCAGAAATATTAAATGTGCTGGATATTTAAAGAGAATATTTTTTAAGTGGGTTGCTTTTATGAGCCAGATATAAAATAGTCTTACTTATCCAGCTCTGGATTTTTTAAAATTGATTGAATTGATTTGCTTTAATTTTTAACAGCAAATTTAAATTTTTTGAAGTATAAAATCAAAACACAAACCAGTTTCAGTTGCTTTTACCTAACAAATATGAGTTTAAGTTTCCCAGCTCTGGGGCTGTATTTAGAATATTTAATGAAATTTAACTTAATAACGTCAGTATTTCCAAACCAACTCTAGTGAGAAATAAAATATTCAAGTTATTACCAAAAACAGCAGTAAAATGGGTGCCCTCAAAATATGGAATCACCCCTATAATAATTATCGACTAGATTCAGAAAGTATTTCTTATAATTTTTATTTGAAATTAATGAATTACAGATATGAAAAAATTGGTTTTCTTTAAAAATTCATATAAATCGCTGTTCATTTCTGTACAAATAAATTGGCAACTTGTCTTTCTAGGAACTTGCAAAAATATTTATTCTCATACAGTCTTGAGTTGAGTTAGTGATTTGACTAATTGCTTTCGTAAATCTCTGGGAAAAGTTTGTTGTAAAATTAATTAAAATCTTCCAAGTCATGACAAGAAATGGGTTTGTTTGCTCAAGCGTAGCAACATGAGAAATAACAATGCAACAACAGCTACAGCAGCAGCAGCAGCAACGGCACAACCAGAAGCAACAAAATACCAAGACGATGTCAGCAAGACAGAAATAAATAAACGAGAAACTAAATGAAACGAGCATCCAGAGTGTAGCAAATAAATAAAAAGAAAGCGGAAACAGGAAAACAGACAACTTTTAACGGAGTCTAAATGGAAAACACACGTTGTCACGGCAGAGAGTTGATAATTTTACTAAAAACATTTGGAGCGCTGGAGTGCATAAAAGTTTCTAACACAATTCCTGGTTACATTTCTAATACCTCATCATGTGTGTTTCTCTATTTTTTCTTCATTTTTTTGGTGGTTTGGCAGGACACCTGGTCCTGCATCCTGTTTGAAATTGGTTTTTGTTTGCTTGCAAATTGCAAAATTATTTTCACAACTTTTCCTTTTTTTATTTTAATTTTATTTCCATTGCTTTCTATGAATATGAAGAAAAATATTGAATCCTTGGAATACTATTAAATGAATCCTTTTTTGGTTTGTATTTAAAGTTCTTTTGTGGTTTTGATTTAAAAAAAACTATACTTAAAAAAATTGTTAGAGATCGGCATATTTGTTTTTGCAAATAACACGTTTACAGACTGTTAAATAGACTGCTATTGAAAGTAGGCAAAATCCAGAGCTGGAAAATTACTGCTGATATTTGTTATATAAAAGTAACTTTCTCAAATTCATTTTTATATTTCTTTATATTAAAAATATATTTAGAAAGATGTAAAATTGGTGTTAAAAACCAAGCAAAATAAAAAATTAAGTCATTCCAGAGTTGGACAATTCAGTTTTGTTTGTGGAGCCTTAAAATAACAGATGTAAAACAGTGAAGGGTGTATAAGATTCGGCACAGCTAAATATTTAAATATTCTTGTATTTAAAATATTCATTTTATTAAAATCCCTGATAATTTTATCATGCCAATTTTGGAAATTTGAATTTGATTTCTGCTTTCAGTCCTGGTGCCCTTGAAAATTATTTTTAATATAAAAGGAAACATATATTTTATGGAATATTTAAAAATATTCCTGCCTCTTAATTTACTAATTAATATGCATTGAATTTCATGTTACTGATGGCTTTCATTAACTACCCCAAAACTATCAATCAATTTTTAAAGTTGCAACATCAGGGGCACCCATCACTTTGGTTTGGATCAAAGCAAAAGCCATTAACAAAAACTGTTAAAACTGTTTTTTTCCTTTTACTTCAACTTTTTGCACGAACGTGGCTTAAAGCTGTTGCAAAATTTACGTTGCTCATTTATTTGTAGCGTCAGTGCAGTGCAGTTGTCAAAGGCTTTTATGTTGTGTTGTTGTTGTTGTTGTTGTTGTCTCTATAACTCATCACAATGTTTATTGTCGCCCGGGGTCATTTTCATTGATACACAGCGATTGACAGCAGAGAAAGAAAGAGAGAGAGAAAGAGAGAGAGAGAGTTATTTTTAATGGTTGACTATATTTAATGCCGTTTAAACTCTGTTTCGATCAAGTCAAGTCAAAGTGTTGTCACTACAATACTCAAGGCGAAGTATGCAAAAATAAGGAGAAAATATATTCTGTTAACGCGCAAGATGGTTGGCAAAGGTCGACTTGGATGGGTCACTAACTCATTGTGTTTGTTTTTTATATATAAAAGACCATGTTAAGATTAATTAATATGAATGAAAGCTCAAATGAAAAATAAACAATTGCAGCGGCAGTGAGTTGTCTGAAAAATTATACATCTGACTTCAAGCTTAAATTGAATAAGACCCAGCAACTACAACTCTGCCACAGTTAAGATAAACTGCTGCTAACATCATATGGTTTATTTGATAATTTTATTTCTAAAATATTATGACACACAAGCATGATGATGCATGCTTCTCTTGGGCCAACTACGAGTAGTTCTGTTATCCCACTACATGTTGCAGAAAATGGAAAAACATGTTGGTTGCAAAATAGGACAAACTAAAAAGTCATTTAGACTTTATTAAGCGTTTGCGTTTGCAGTTGCAGCTGCAATTTTGTTTGATTTATGATGATTATTGAAAGCATATTTCTTGGAAAACTTTAAAAGTTGCAATATTAATGAGTTTTGGGTAGAGCAGTAGCCGTAGCAGTCAGTAGCCGCAGTGCAAAATGTGAGACTATTTATCAAAAGGCTGCCATGATATTTTTAAAGGTTTATTAATTGTTTAGGCATTAAGATTTCTCAACATATTGATAGATTTGCCTAAACAATTTCAAGCTATTCCCTTTAACGTTAGCCAATATTCATAAATCTTTTGACAATTTGTTTTGTTGTTATTTCTATAGCAGTTTGGCTCCTATTTTCTATGACGGAGATTAAATCATAAATTTTGCCTGGTTTTCCTGTGATTTTAGTGGATATATTTTTATTTTTTTTCTCCTTTTTATAAAGTTTTTACTGTAATACTTATCCATTAACTTGCCCTCCTGCTGCTTTTCTGTTAAGATATAACCCAGCAAACCTTTTTGTACCAATTTAACATTTCAGATATGGAAAGAAACAATTCTATCGACATCGTTCAACAGGCAGTTACTGTGTGATTAATTTTCCGAAAAAGAGGTCAGTCGTGACAGGATAAAGGACTTCTTGTGGCTAGAAATTGAGGATAAGGACCTGGATGATGCGTGGTGTCAACAGGATGGTGCCACTTGCCACACAACCAACGAAACAATAACTCAGTATATATTTTGGGGAATTTTCTTCTTTTAAACTCTTTAATTTTAATGCTGATTCTTTTTTCCCAAAAACTTATCAAGAAATTCAAAGTATTCAATTAAAGAGTTTAAGAAACAATAACTATTTAAGAAACAATAAATAGCCGTGTTGTCTCACGTCATGACGACCGCTGTTTGGACGCCACGATCATGAGACGGGACACCGATGGACATGCTTCTATGGGGATAATTAAAAGAAAAAGTGCACGTTTATAAGTCAAGAGCGAAAAGGATGATACAATTCGGCAGGATAACCATATTGAACGTCAATTATATTCTTGAATTATATTATCTTTCGCGTAGGAAATTCAATGGCTCTGTTATCTTAAACCGCCAAGACCATGGGATTTGATACTTTTTGGATATCTTTCTTTGAGAATATTTAAAAGAAAAGGCGTGCGTCAATAAGCCAAAAAGAATTCAAAGGACAAGATGATTCGCTACATTAACCACATTGAAGCGTAATTATGTCTCAGAGTCATTAAAAAACGCACCAGCGAAGACTTGGAAGGGCATATGACCGATATTTTATTTCACACATAATCGTAATGGATCCTTTTGTTATAATAAAATATCATAAAAATATTTCTCTGTAAATTTTTTATGTTATTTGCAATCAATATTGTGCATTCCGATTGAATCACCCTTTTTTATTTAGACCGGCACTCAGAACAAGGACGCTAATAATGCAACTGCAGATGCCGAAACTATCAAATATGGGGTATAATATTAACCCAACAAATCTTTTTGTACCAATTAAGATTGTTTGAAATGGTACAAAAAGGATTGTAGTTGAATGAATTACTAGTTTTGCTTAGATATTAAATCAAGTTTTTAATATCCTGCTGGCAATAACAATTTTGTCCATTAAATACTTCAACTAAAACAGCAGAAGTCGTGCAAATATCAAAGATTAATTCAATATGAAACAGTATCTCATATCTGTAACAGATATGAGAGTTTCCCATATGAAAAAAAAATTTTATAAAAATAAAATAAAGCAAAATTGGTGGTCTTTTATGAAATGCAGGATGAGTCGGAATATATTTCTTAATTTTTTTATATTTTACTTAAGCTTTTATAATATAAAATAATATTTTTATAAATATAAAATAATATGTTGATATTATTGTATGGATTGCCCCACAATATACGACATGACAACAATAATAATAAAATTTTCTCTAAAATAAAAAAGTTCTTTAATTTTTATTTTCGTGCTGATTCTTTTTTCCCAAAATTTTACTAAAAAATTCAAAGTGATCAATTGAGGGGCTTTAGCTAGTTCCCATGCGCATTTCACTGGGGCTAATGCAGATCATCAGGGAACCTTGAGCTTGAGAAGCTTAAAAACAAATATCAAAGTCACAACAAGAACTCACTGATCACGATGACTTTTTAATTTTCTTACGTTTTTATTTCATTCTACAATTGGTTGGCTTTTTTCCGACTCCAATTGTAGTTGTAGTTAGAGAACACCAACAGCTAATAATTGTTTTAATGTAAAACGAATTTATTTAGAGTGTTGACAAAATAAGTTGTTTAAGTGCGGGCACTCGCTAATTGAATTAGTTCATGTTTTTTGTCAACTGTCGTTTTATGTCAGTTCTTATATCAGTTACAGAAAAGAAGCACTAAATATGTCCTAATTATTTGGCTAAGGATATAAACTAAAAACTCTTTTAGTTTAAAAAAAAAATGTTTATATAAAAGAAAGCTTCATATTACTTAACGACAATATGACTAAATAACTTTCAGCAAGAATACCACAAGATAAATAAAATAAAAAAAAACTATGGCTCTTATATTCTTATTAAAAAACCCTATTTTAACATTTTAAAATAAATTATAAAATACTTTTAAAACAATAACGTAAACAATATAAAAAAAATTATTAGGAAAAAAGCATCCAGAGTTCGATATGAGAAAAATAGGACGCAGCGGCCATGTTTGTTTTCATAATAAAACTTGTATAGGGTGTTTTTTATAGAGTTATACAACTTTGAGTTGGCATCTGCGCTTTATTTAACCACTTATTCAACAGCCGATAGTTGCTTTTTGTTTAGTTCGCTTTGACATTTTATTATGAATCAACTTACACCAGAGCAACGCGTGCAAATTGTGGACATTTTTAATCCAAATAATGGTTCTGTTCGTCAAACTTATCGTGCACATCGTTCATTCAAAATTTCCGATGAAAATAAAAAATATATTACTATGTTTTATTATGATTTAAGCTTGTATCACTATAAAAAACACCCTATATTTTGTCTCATTATTTTTATTAAAGTAAATTTTGTAGTAGTAAATTTTAAAATATATTTTTCAAGTTCGCTTTCTTTAAAAACCTATTTTTTTCTATCAACTAAATTAATTTCTTGTGATTTTATTTTTTTGAACATTTTTATTTTGCTATATTAATATTTTTATAAGCTAATTGTTCTAACTTAGTTAAAATCTCAGAAAGACATGATGATAAATATTATTAGGCACAAAGGAAGTCAACATCAGTTTTATTCAACTTACACAGCAGAGCAGAACAGCTGTTTTCGAAAGTCGCAACACATTCATCTTCAGTGCTCATGTGTATATTCACCCCTATCGTGAATATTGTGGGAATAAGTTGTTTGGGAGCAAAATTATTTTCCCATCCCATCCCAAAAAATTGGGATCGTGAATTTCTTGGGAGTAAAGATTTATATTGTGAATTATTTGTGAATGCTCTGTAAACACAAGTTTTTACTGTGAATTATTTCTCAACATTTTTTTTTTTTGGAGGAAAACATAAAAATTAAAAAATGAATAGCGTCTATCTTCGTTTTCGTTTGCTGGAACAAGAGAAACAATCATTGGAAAGATTGCAGCGAAGGTATATTCGAGATGACTCGAATCCGCTATCACTACCGGAGATAAAGTAAAAATTATACATACAAAAATATTTATGTTTGACGTTAAGCTATGTTCCGAAAACTTCCACATCCAAGCCTTCAATACTCTTCTCCAACGAGAATAGATCAATGATGGCTTCTTCATTAGAAGAAAATACATACTCACGGCTTGGGCCACCACCAGTCTTGTTACGATTTTTTTTGTTTCTGTCAATCCACACCTGCGAAAATTTCTTGTTATTGCTTTTTAACCGACATAAGAATATATTCTCACTTTTTTCCACTCCGCTGTAGACTTAGTAGGCGGTCCTAGGCTGCGTTCAACGACACGTTTAACTCACTCCAAAATTTGGCCACATCCTCTCTTTTCTCCTTTTGGAACCCTTTCGCATATGAAGGTTTCGCGACCATCGCTTCTACCATGCAATTTATCTGCTCCTTATTTACATTTGCGTTCCTTAAATAAAGCAAAGCCTATAGTTTTACAAATTCTATAGCAGAAACAATTTATAACTTACATTTTCCCTTGTCGTTCCCATTGGCACGTGTTGTGAATATATTTTACAAAATAATTCTTGGGAATAAACATTGGCGATACCATATTTTTTATGTTTGTGAATTCATTCCTAACTAATTTTTTATGGGAACAATTCACAATAGGAAAAAGGGAAAGTTGGGAGTTTTTTAATGGGAATAGTTGATTGCGATAGGGGTGATTGTGTTTATCACCACTGTTTAGGTGGCTTATTTGAATGTGATAACAGTTTTCTATTTACACAAATTTTATTGTGAAAAACAATCCGAATTTCTTATTTTTGAAATTAATATGCTTCAAAAGCGTGTAAAAATATTTACACTTTATGAGAAGATAAGAACATAAAGCACACCAACACAACCTGGCACGAGTGCATTGAGACGTAAGAGTAACATTAATAATAATATTAAGTATACGCTTGGAAGCTCAATACAAAAAGGCAAACAAGCTAACATACAGCTGAAGCTTAAAAAATCACTCGAAAGGATACACGCAGATAAAAAAAATGGGTTTAAGTTCCCAGCACTCAAAGGAACAGATGAAGAAGTTGACAGGGTTCAGGAGGGTAAGGAGGAAAGTATTGCCTGTCTTTATAAACATAACAGTGCAAGTTGCCATTAAAATGTTTGCTGGGCTATTATGCTTTTGCTGCCTTGTTTTTCTGTACTCCATAGAAATTTAGTTCTGGTCTTCAAATAACGATAAGTATAACAACAAATTTAATTTCACGCTTGACGCCCTCATTTCCATTTTCCAGATTATTTACATTCTTTTTTTCCTACATCATTTGCTGTGATATTTTTGCTGCAGGTTTTTCATTCTTTTAAAGGCATCTTTTTATGTTCTCGTTGACAAAACTTCTAAATGTAGCGTGGCCAATAAATTTCGTTTCTTTGCTCGTTTATATTCAGCTGGAAACTACACGCATGGAAAAGAAGCCGTTGATGTCAAATAAAGTTGTTCTTTCTTTTTTTAATTTTTCCAATATTTTTTATCAATATTTTTTTGAAAATCAAATATGCTAAACATTTTAACAAGTTTTTTTGTCTCTCTGCTCTTTTGTATCTGTTTTGGAACCCTTTTTTTCGTATATAAAAATTATTGACAAAAAAATTATGACAGTTTTGCTGGAATAGAAGTGGGAGACTTTAGCGTGAATTGGAATATATAAAAAATAAGTTATTGAAATCACTTTATTTTTTTTTCAGGGAAACAAATAATAAAATGTATTATTTTTATGGAAAAAAGCATCCTTATTTATGGCCATAAATTTTGATTTGGTGACAAAAACGAGACCTTTTTTTTATATTTTACGCTTCATAGATTTCTTTTTGTATTTCGTGCGTGTAAAAAAGAAAATATTGTGTTACAATTTTTATCGCTTTTACAGCGTAATTTTGGGTTTGCATTCAAATTTGTATATTGGAAAATGGAAATGAGAACAGGGAGAAATTAAGAAAAAAAGTCCTTAAAACCATGATTCACAATATTGATTATGAGAGTTTTTTTTTCCAACTTTATTCCATATATTTTTGTTTCAATAATTGACAAATTCAATTATAAAGAGGTACACAATTAAGTAGGTCCTTGAAACTGTTGAAGCCTTTTACGTTTGACTACGTAACTTTTTTGGAACAGCACAATTGCCCAAATGTGCCAACAATCAGAAAAATTGTGAATGAATTTCGGCAAATCGTGTCTGCAGGATATCTGACCACATTCACGCCCAGTTCCTTCTCCAGAAAACATTCCTGTTGTTCGCGATAGTGTAGCAAAACAGTCGTTAACCTGGAAGCATCATCATGCCAAAGAACTGAACATCTCACGAACATCGCTGAGACGAGTTTTGAATAAAGATTTTTCAAATGAAAGAATAAAGAGCTGTAGCCTAATCAATATTTCAATGGCTGGTGGAGCAGACAGAAGTGAATGGAGACTTTGAAAAGAAAATCATCTTCAGCAACGGGGCACAATTTTAATTCAGCGGACTCGTTAACAAGCAGATTTACCTCATTTAGGCAAATAAAAATCCTCAAAATGGCGAAATGTTGGCATTTTCTATTAAAAAGTGTAAAAAATGTTGCATTATTTTTTTAGAAAAGAAATCGACATTAGTACTTTGTATATGGGAATTTAAAAAAAGGGGGCTTGAGAAAAGAACAAATCAGTGTTTTAAAATTTCAGAAAGACTTGTTTTTCTTATAACAAGAAAACCGGAAATTAGTGGGGAAGAATGCAAGATATCAGATGCATGTTATTGGAAAATCCTTTTAGAAACTGCAAAATGTTTTTCCTATATTTTTCAACACAATTCTCCCACTGTGCAGTGTTGATAGGGAAATGGTATGGAATACCTTCTGACCAGAGGCCATACTACCGCATTCAATATCGAGCGAAACTTCAATATAATTTAAAATCAAATTTCGTTGGCTTTCATGGGCCGCATGGCTGCCCTCAGATTTCAAGGGCGTGGCAAATTTTTTATGAGGTTATAAAAAAGGGGCGTCATGCTTGGTTTTGAGAAAAAGTAATGAAACAATCTTTTAGATCTTTAAACTTTCGAAAAGACTAATGGTGTGTTCTTTTCTGAAAAATAATGTAACATTTTTTCACTTGCTCTGTTAATAGTGGGAGTTTGTAGGAGTTTTAAAACAGAAACTACTTTTCGTAATTGATTTTGGATTTATTTTCAATAAATTCGTTAATTTCATATATGGGAATTCTGCCATTTTCTGTTAAATACTGTAAAAGGGGAAGAATGCGACAAGACAACGTTAGATTAAAAGGCATTGAAAAACTGAAGTGAAATTCAGGTCGGGCTATAAAGAACGATGTGCAACATGATGAGATCAGACTTCAAGAGGTGTTATTTTATATATTGAGAACAAAAAGAGTTGGGGCCCAATTATGGTAGTCAATACCGATCGATTTCATTTTGGTATTTTGATATTTCCATCGATATCAAATGCTGCAGTTTGGCCTCTATATTTCTGGGCATGGAAAATGTTTGTTGTTGTTTTAGAAAGTTTATTGACGCAAGTTTTATTTGAGTGCTTAATTGACACAATTTCTGTGCATCGTTTGTCTCTTGAGTTGGGCAAGGACAGGGTGTGGCCAATTTTAAATGATTAATGTTTTAAATTATTATTTCATTTCCTTAAATATCGAAGTTTCGTTTGTAGAGGGTGTTTTTTATAGAGTGATACAAGCTTAAATCATAATAAAACATAGAAATAAATTTTTGATATCAATGAAACGGTCTTTATTGGATAGAAAAATTTCATGACATTAATGTTTAAATATGATTAAGGCCATGTGGCCACCACGGCTGGCGCGTATAAAGCGCAATGTGGCATAACCAATTTTCACAAACTTTTCGCAGCATTTGCCGATAACTCTTCGAATGTTGATTTCCAGGTGTTCAAGTGTTTGTAGTTTGTCGACGTTTTTAAGTGACTTTATATAACTCCAAAGAAAATAATCCAATAGGGTTAAATCACACGATCTTGGGGGCCAATTAATTGGGCCATTTCGTGAAATTATTTTTTAGTCAAAAGTTTCCTTCAGTAAATCAATTGTAGCGCCCGCTGTGTGGCATGTGGCTGCGTCCTGTTGGAACCACATATCGGCAGGATTAATGCCAGCTAATTGGGGTACGAAAAAACTTGGAATCATGTTCCTATACCCTTCACCATTGACAGCAACATTCTGACTATCATCGTTTTTGAAGACATATGGGCCAACGACTCCGCCAGCCCATAAAGCGCACCAGACAGTAATTTTCTGTGGATGTTCCCAGGTATTTCGACAAGAGCTTGTGGATTCTCCTCCCCCCAAATGCGACAATTCTGTTTATTTATGCACTCATTCAACCAAAAATGGGCTTCATCGGAAAATAAAATTTTTGAATGGGAATTCAAAATCAATATCAATTTGGAATGGACTTGATTCCTACGAATTTGGCTTTGATTCCTGCACAAGTTGAATCTTGAAAGCCTTTAAGCCAATATCTTTGCCTAAAATCTTCCATAAAGTGGAAGGACACAACCCCAGTTGCTGAGAACGGCGACGAATTGATTGATTAGGATCATCTTCAAAATGCTTTCCTGTACAGCGGCTATACATTCTCCAGTGTACACTGTTCGGCGTTTCACGGGATGCACATTATCAGTAACAGTAAATGTGGTTCGAAAACGTTCTATTGTTCTTCGAATTAGCAGCTCTGAAGGACGATTATGTAGGCCATAAGATGGACGAAGTGCACGATAAGTTTGACGAACAGAACCATTATTTTGATTAAAAATTTCCACAATTTGCACGCGTTGCTCTGGTGTAAGTCGATCCGTACTAAAATGTCGAAGAAAACTAAACATAACGCAACTATCAGCTTTTAAATGGGTTGTCAAATAAAGCAGTGATGCCAACTCAAAGTTGTATCACTCTATAAAAAACACCCTATTTAAGAATTTATTTTTTTTGTATTTAGAAATTTTTCTTCAACTCCTTAAACCCTGGTAAAACAAAATACAAAATGTCACCACATAATTAATATATAAAATACTTTTACGCTTTTTAATCACTTAAAGGAAACATGTAAAACAAAATCTGCTCTGTTGTCTTCTGTTTCAAATAAATTTCTATTAATTCCCAGATGAATTTCAATACAAAATTCACTGAGACTTAATGGCCCTCATTAAACAATTTCTTAATGTTTTCCAAGTGTATTTTTTAATATCGTTTTTTATTTTTGATTACGAGTCCTGCTGCGTCTAAATAAAGACAAAGAAAATATATCCAGTTTTGGAGATGATGAGAATATTTGCTTTTTCAATCATTTTTAGCTCATCAGCAACAACCGTTTTGATACCCGCTGCACCCTTCTTGTCTGGAGTACGATTTAAAATTTTAGTAAAACTTTTTAGGAGGGTGGCTTTTGATTCCACAAAAATAAAAGGGTGTAACGTATTTGAGTTCGACACAAGTTTTACATTGAAACGAGTGTTGGTTTGGCGCTTTTTAAAAAGCATAATTTTACAGTTGCTGTTGATAAATCTCTGCACATAAAATACAAACCATTTGAAATTAATGGGTCGGTCTTGTCTGGAGGGTGTGTTGGTTTGAATGTTTTCATTTTGTTTTTTTGGGGGGGGAGGGCAGCCAAAGTGAGTGCCATTAAAGCATTTACATTAATTGAAAAGAAAGAAAAGAATAAAAATATAAAAACAGTTCCTGAATTAATCATGATGTACGTTTAATTGTTGGATATCAATTTCGCTTTTGAATTTCAATCGTAATTAAGAGTCTGCAGTTAATGTTTGTTGGACTATGTGAAGCGTTTGATTGTGGAAAAAGGATTTAGTTTCTCTAACGTCAAAGGATTGTTCAAATTCTTTTTTGAAACTATTTTTCAAACACATTAAGCTTTTGAATAGTTTGTAACAAAATATATTTATTATAAAAGAAAATTGCCGCTCAATATGTGACCCAACACTTTGAAAATTACCCCTGTAACAGAGAGATTTTTCAAATCATTCGCTCTGAATTTATGTCTACCACAACCAGAGTTTATCTCCATAAGAAATTTGAATGAATGTTTCATATTAAATTCAAGTGACTGAATTTTATAAACAGCTTTCATATGGTTTTACAGTCCACAAAATTTCTTGGAAATAAATGTAATCCATCGCTTGACTGGATTAAAAAAATCCTTTACAAAAGCTGATATTTTATTTGAAATTAAATTCAACTATTTGTCTCATCCTATTTTCGGCTCCACGATATATATTGAAACTAAGTAACTATTCATAAAAACCAGTAAATTTTACTGTAAACAGTAAATAATCGTGCCTGCTGCTCCAATATCCTTAATTTAAAAATATAAAAATTTTTTCTCTTATAACTAAACAGAATGCAATACAACTGGTTAACTACTCATATAACCATTATGCCCACAATTGTAGTGAATTTTATTGCAATCGGTGAAGGATCATGCCTTCCTCCCACACATCCTTTATATGAGATATATAAATTTTTTAAGTTAGATTATTACTAGGAGGCCACAAGGCCTTATAAATACTGCTAAAATTATGTTTATACAACTTATTGCTGATTACAGTACAATAAGTAAAGAAATGTAGTCATTTGGTATTTGTCCTTCATGTTAAACATTTTATTTTTTGGTGAAATAATAATCAGACTGCAAAAAAATTAAATAACTATTCGTATAATAGTGCTGGTAAGCTCCTCTGTTAGTTTCATTGCAATTGGAGATAGATTAAAGATACCTGCCATATGTCCTTTATTTCAAGAATTGAAATTTCCGCCTCAACTATCGTTTGAGTGTAACAAGAGCTCAAAACTTCTTTTATATATATTTTTAAGTATTTAGAATATGAAACACAACGTGTTTAGCTCCCTTTCTTATATCCTTTATAAAAATGTATTCTATTTTTGCAAAAATTATAAAGAAAATTTAATAAAACTATTACGTACAATTTTGTTTGGAATGCAAGAAGACTTGGTAACTATTCGCCGAACAGTATTTTTAGTCCTAAAATTAAGTTTCATAACAATTGATCAAGAAACGAGCCTGCCTCCCATATATCCTTTATTTTCGAGATAAAAAAATTTTGATATATTTATCATCAAAATTTATTAAAGTTTGCAGTTTTATTACATTTAAAACTGTGCTCTTGAGTTCTGTGTTATATTACAACATTATTGGTGCAAAAATGTTCTTACTACCCGAATATCCTTAATTTGAAATGTCTTATCTGTGGTCGATTTCACTTGAGTGTACAAAAAAAAATTTAATAAATATTTCTAGAATAGAATTATAGAGATTTTAATGAAATTTTTTGATAATTAGTGATATATTTTGTTATTCTGTTACATATCCTTAATATTAAAATGTTTATTGTTGCTGCAATTTTGTTTGGAATGTAATGAAACTTGGTAACTATTCGCCGAACAGTGTCTTCAGTCTTAACATTAAGTTTCATAACAATTGATGAAGAAACGAGCCTGCCTTCCATATATCCTTTATTTTCGATATCAAATATTTCATTCAGTTATAATAAAAATCTATTTAAGTTTTAATTTCTAAGATTTCGTTATTAAGTTTTGTATTAAATCACAATAAAATCGGTACAATAATGTGCCTTGTGTCCTTATATCCTTTAGTTCCCAGTGTTGCCGTCTTGATTATTTCTTTATGTCTTAACTTCTGAATTTTTGTGTTACTTTTGCTTGAGCCAAATTTTTTTCTGGTGTGAATTTTTTCTATACAAGAGAACGTTAACTTTTAATGTAAATGTTCGTTTCGAAAACTATTTCCGTCTTCATTGTGGTTTAAGTCCTGCTTTGAATTCGTCCTGCAGTGAACTCAACGGAGATGTTGCTTTTTGCTAAGAACCAGGCTTTAGTTAAGATGTTGTCTTTTCAACAGAATTTTAATTTTTCCTCTTCGTTTGGAGTTTTATAAGTTTTTAGGGAATTTATATGCACACCAAACAATCTCTCAAATATATTTATTTAATCCTTTATTGTTAGCGCCTCTTAATAAAACGTTAGCCCATTTTTGTATTAAATGGCTTAGAAAAGCAGCAATTTGTTATTTAAAATCAAAATGTTAATAATTTAAAGTAAATCATTTTCAAAAAATGCTTTAAACTACAAATAACATTTTTGCTTTGTGCAGTTAATAAACTTGACGCCAGTCTCATGCGCCTGTAGCCAGTTCACTAGCCAAAATGTGAAACTCTTAAAAGGACTAAAAAAAATTATATATTTGAAACCAAATACTTTTTTTTTGCTTACGAACGCATGATGCCTGAATTGTAAGAAAAAAGATATCAGATTTTAAAATAGGGTTCATTAGCATTTTGTTATAAAACGAGGAGGCATCCTTTTTACTATTTAAATTAAAAAAAAAAATTCTTTTAGCCTGCATTTTTTAGGGTAACTTTGGCCTTTAGCCAAATATGTGTGAGTTTAAGTAGAGTTGAATGTATATTTTATAGAGGTTATATATTGTCCTGAGTATCCTGCTGCAAAGATTTTGCACAATAAATTTCTTGGTATTGTAGGTCAGTGAACTAAAAGAAGAAAATTAACTGAAGATACTACAAAATCATATTAAAGTGTTTTCTTACAGTTGTCTATTGTCATGGTAAATATTTCAATATGGAACTAATTTTATACTTATAACTTCGTATTTCTTTAATGCTATTAAAATTTAAGAACAATTATGATCAGGATATAAAAACTATAAGCAAATTTATGTTAAATTGTGTATTTAAGCGCTGTAAGGAATTTGAACAAATCATTGAAACAATGTACTTCACTTTAATGCACACT
The DNA here is from genome assembly GCA_963675445.1 of Linnaemya vulpina. Taxonomy (NCBI): domain Eukaryota; kingdom Metazoa; phylum Arthropoda; class Insecta; order Diptera; family Tachinidae; genus Linnaemya; species Linnaemya vulpina. The sequence goes on along the minus strand of OY776279.1, from coordinate 71,768,459 downwards.
TTATTTGTAATTTAAAATTTTAGTACCCAGTCCTATCAAAACTCAACAAACTTGGTAACTATTTGTAGAATTATTGTGATATTATTATAGTAAATTTTCTCAGCTATTGGCAAACTATTGTGCGTTCGTCTCATATATCCTTTATTTGATGTATACAATTTTTGGCACCAAGATGTATTAAAACTAGGGAGCTATTCATAAAACTAAGTTAATACTAGTATAAGAAGTAAATTTTAATAAAAACAGTAAATAATCGTACCTACTTTTCCAACATCCTTGATTTTGAATAAATTATTTTTCCCTCAAAACCAATCAGAATGCCACAAAACTTTGTAAATATTCATATAACCATATTGGTCACGTTTGTAGTAAATTTTATTGCAATCGGTGAAGGATCATGCCTACCTCCCACATATCCTTTATATGCAATATATAAATTTTTTTAGTTAGATTATTACTAGGAGGCCACATGTCTTATAAATGCTTTTAAAATTATGTTTGTATAACTTACTGCTGATTACAGTACAATAAGTAAAGAAATGTAGTCATCTCGTATATGTCCTTCATGTTATACATTTTTTTTTTCGGTGGAATAATAATCAGACTGTAATAAAACTAAACAACTATTCGTATAATAGTGCTGGTAAGGTCCTCTGCAAGTTTCATTGCAATTGGAGATAGATTAAAGATACCTGCCATATATCCTTTATTTCAATATATGAAATTTTCGCCTCAACTATAATCGGAATGCAACGAAAACTTACGATTACTTTTAATAATATATTTTTAGGTATTGAGAATATGAAACATAACGTGCTTAGCTCCCTTCCTTAGATCCTTTGCGAAAATGTATTATATTTTGGCAACAATTATTAAGAAAATTTAATGAAACTATTGTATACAATTTTGTTTGGAATCAAATAAAACTTGGTAACTATTCGCCGAACAGTGTCTTCAGTCTTAGCATTAAGTTTCATAACAATTGATAAAGAAACGAGCCTGCCTGCCATATATCCTTTATTTTCGATATAAAATTTTTGATACATTTATCATCAAAATTTATTAAAGTTTGCATTTTTATTACATTTAAAACTGTGCTCTTGAGTTCTGTGTTATATTACAACATTATTGGTGCAAAAATGTTCTTACTACCCGAATATCCTTAATTTAAAATGTCTTATCTGTGGTCGATTTCATTTGAGTGTACAAAAAAATTTAATAAATATTTCTAGAACAGCATTTTAGAGAATTTAATGAAATTTTGTGATAAATAGTGATATATTTTGTTATTCTGTTACATATCCTTAATACTAAAATGTTTATTGTTCCTGCAATTTTGTTTGAAATGCAATAAAATTTGGTAACTATTCGCCGATCAGTATTTTTAGTCCTAAAATTAAGTTTCACAACAATTGATTGAGGAACGAGCCTGTCTCCTATATATCCTTTATTTTCGATATTAAATTTTTTATACAATTATAATGAAAATTTATCAAAGTTTGTATTTCTAACATTTCGCTATTAAGTTTTGTATTAAATCATAATAATAATGTGCCTACTATCCTTTATGTCCTTGATTAGAAATATTTTTCTAATGAAAAATTTATTTTAGGAATACAAAACGCCTTGATGAATATCTCTAGAATATAATTTTAACGTTTTGGAAACATATTTTATAATAATCAGTGATATATTTGGTCACACTGTTACATGTCCTTAATATCAAAATTTTCGTTTCTGTTTCATTTCGAATAGAATAAGGCTTAGTAACTATTCGTAGAGTTTGTATTTGTGGTCTATAAATAAAATATCAAGACAATCACTAAAATAACAAGCCTACCTCCGACATATCCTTTATTTTAGGCGTAAAATTTTTAATATAATTATAAAGAAAATATAATAAAATTAAATATTTTATATCTAGAACTGTGTTCTTAAGCTCTGCGTTACATTACAAAATCTCTATAGCAAGAATATTCTTACTATGCATATATCCTTAATATGAAAAACTTGATCTCTGGACGATTTTTTTTGGGGATATAAAAAAAATTAATAAATATTAGTCCTAGAACACCATTCTGAAGGCTTGCTATCAAATTTTTATGACAATCAGTGTTAAATTTTGTTAGTCTGTTTTATATCCTTAATATTAAAATATTTATTGTTGCTGCATTTTTGCTTGGAATTTAATAAAACTTAGTAACTATTTGTGGAATTTTATTATTTGTATTAGTGCCGAATTTGATGGCAATCGGTATAGAAACGAGTGTAGCTCCCATATATCCTTTATTTTTAACATCACATTTTCGCTTATATTATAGTCAAACTTTAATGGAACAATAGGTTTATTTATGAAATTAGTTTCCCAGACTTCTTAAAGCCTTCATATCCTTAATTTATATTAAGTCTATATATAATTTGTTGTTTTAGAAAACTTTTTATAGAAGCGTTTTTTTTTGCTCGTTAGAAATTAAATTTGAGAAATAAGCACCTTTAATTGTTTGCCTTCTTAGACCATATTTTTTATTTCTTTTGCATTTTTTATGTCCTGCACATTAATAATTAATTATTTCCATTTATATTTAATACAACTTTTGGTTTTAAGTTTCCAACTCAATTGACAATAAGGACTTTTTTAAAAACATGCAAGTTTATTTAGGAAAAACTCCCTTGAAAAGTATGGTTGTTTTTAACTCTTTAATTTGATTTCTATTTCCTGAAAATACTAAAGAGTTGTTTATTATTATTTTGTTTATCATTTCTGCTCTAAAAATATCTGTTTTAATTGAAGGAAAGGAAACATGCAAATGAAAGTAATTTTAAGGCCACTAGAAAATTTCTAATTAAAACAGCATATAAAATTTGTTTTTTTTCAGATCTTTAAAATATCTTAAGGAATTGTCTTAAAGGATTTAAATATTGAAAAAAATTTGGAGGCAGATAGAAGTAAAACAATTCTACAGTTAATTATCAGCATAAAATAGTATTGAAACTAGTGGCAGCAGTTAATCATATTAAAACTTTTTGGTTTTAAAAGATTTTTGAATTTGTTGGTGTCGCTGTTTTGCTTAAATATTTGTCAAGTGTGAACGTACCAAAACTCACAAGAGAAGGGGACATAAACAAACAGAAATTTTATTAAAACTTCTTGTTTCCTTTTCTACTCATATTTACAAGCACATAAAAATATAACAATTTCTAAAAATAAAACTCATTTGAATTTTGTGGCAACAGGAAAATGATTTCTTTTTCCTCAAAAAAAGAAGAACTTATTTCATTTCATGTGGTATTTTTTATACAATTTTTCATACCACAAAAATTCAAACTGAATCCTGTTTTATGTTTGAGTTTTCATGCATATTTGCCAGGACTTTTTCTCTCTTATTTTTTTTTGCATTTTAAATATTTTTAGGTCCTTTGGGTTATAAAAGGCCAATTGCTAAATAAGTTGATTTTCAAATGGCTTTTATATGCGGTCGATTTATTGGCGAATTTATATCTTTATGTGGGTTAAATGTGGGTAAATGTCAATCCGTTAGATCATCACATAAATAACCCGGTTGTGTTTATATTTGGACAGTGGAATAAATAGATGTTTGAGATAAAAATATTTATTTTCATATTTACAGTGAAATCTTGTTAAAGTGGGTTACTAATAATTGTGTCTATTTTGTGAGTTGAAAGAAAAGGATATGGGGATGGATTTGTGCTCTAATTGAGCGTTTATATTAATTCAATGTTCACTTTATAAGGACTTTACTGTATGTTTATTTGTATTTGTTTTATATATTTTTATATATTAATATCTCATATTTTGTTTATAATTGAGCAGTGAAATTGCTTTTGTGCAAATCAAAAGGTGCCAGGATGTCCTGCATGACCCATCGGACTATAGCAGAGAGAGTTCTTGTTTTCCTTATTTATGCGTTCATCAGTTAATTGCTGGTATAATTTTGGGTTACAAAAAAGTTATTTAACATCAATAAAATATAAGGAGCGTGTCCTGTCTTCGTTATTCCTTAGTAAAACTACGTCCGTTTGCTTTATAATGAAATAAAAATATATCACTTATAAATAAATTTCCAAATAATGTGCCGCCAGTTTTACTTTCTTTTTGATTTTCATTTAAAATATATTCTTCAACTCACAAGCCCTCATTAACGTTGAAAAGTTGTTTGTTTAATGTTGGTAGTTTTCATAAAATTAATACGTTTGAATTTTATATTTTTTTCATATAATTTTATTGAGTGTGGAAATTTTCTGTTGGTTAGTTTGATTTATTAAGATATTTGATAATTAACAGCAGCAAATAAACTCTTCCTAATTATAAATAAAAATGTATTTCATTTCAATTTAAATTTCAAACCATTTAAAAGGATCTATTGTAACGATTGTCCTGGAACTAACCTGTCCAAAGACTGGTGCAAAAGAAGGGAGTTGTGCAAAACGTTTCCAAGTCTTGACTTGTAAAATGAGGACGTCTGACAAATTTAGATCGCAACTGTTTACAAAATTCTCTCATTCAGGATAATAGCGGAAGGCGTATTATTTTAGACGGGATATTTCAGAAAAAAACATTTAAAAAAAGTTATCTGCTCTCAAACATATAAAAAAATAACCAAATTTTTTAAATATTAAATAAAGAATCGAACAAATTTATCAGTGAGTTGCTTCCTTTGCATGTATGATTTTTTTATATATAATTTTTCTTCCATACTGAAAAAGGATTATAAAAAAATTAGGAGTCCTTTTTGGCAACTGGATTTCTTTCAATTTTGTATGCAATCATATATTTATCCCGAGTTTTCGAAAAAGTTTATTACAATGACTTGGAAAAACTATGAAAGGACAGGTTTAACCCTGAATGGTTACTCTTCGTTGAATGGACAAACGGTTTTTAAAAACAATTCTATAGCAACAGTTTTTAAACTTGAAAAAAAAAAAATAAAGGGTGTTTTTTACAGAGTGATATAAGTTTAAATCATAATAAAACACAGAAATATATTTTGATATCAATGAAACGGTTTTTATTAGATAGAAAATTGTATGACATTAATGTTTGAATATGATTTCGGTCATGTGGCCGCCACGCCTAGCGCGTACAAGGCGCAATCTGAAACACCGATTTTCACAAACTTTTCGCAGCGTTTTCGGCCGTAACTCGCCGATAACTCTTCGAATGTTGATTTCCAGTTGTTCAGTTGTTTGTGGTTTATCGACGTACACAAGCGACTCTACATAATCCCAAAGAAAATAATCCAATAGGGTTAAATCACACGATCTTAGGGGCCAATTAATTGAGCCATTTCGTGAAATAATTTTTTCGTCAAAAGTTCCCTTGAGTAAATCAATTGTAGCGCCCGCTGTGTGGCATGTGGTTCCGTCCTGTTGGAACCACACATCAGCAAGATTAATGCCAGCTAATTGAGGTACGAAAAAACTGCGAATTATGTTCCGATACCGTTCACCACTGACAGTAACATTCTGACCATCATCGTTTTTGAAGACATATGGGCCAATGATTCCGCCAGCCTATAAAGCGCAACAAACAGAAACTTTCTGTGGATGTTCTCTGGTGGTTCGACAAGAGCTTGTGGATTCTCCTCACTCCAAATGAGACAAATTTATGTGCCTATTCAACCAACAATGGGCTTCATCGGAAAATATCAATTTGTGCTTCACCCATTCGCAGTATTGGCGGCGCATACGATGGTCGTTTGACTTTAATTCCTGCACAAGTTGAATCTTGAAAACTCCTAAGCCAAGATCTTTGCGTAAAATTTTGCATAAAGTGGAAGGACACAACACCAGTTGCTTAGAACCGCGACGAATTTATTGGTTAGGATCATCTTCAAAATGTGTTCCTGTACAGCGTCTATAGATTCTTCAGTGCGCACTGTTCAGCGTCTCACGGGATGCAAATTATCAGTAAAAGTAAATGTGGTTCGAAAACGATGTATTGTTCTTCGAATTAGGACGATTATGTACGTCATAATTTGGACGAAATGCACGATAAGTTTGACGAACAGAACCATTATTTTGATTAAAAATTTCCACAATTTGCACGCGTTGCTCTGATGCAAGTCGATTTATAATAAAATGCAAAAGCAAACTAGACAAAAAGCAACTATCAGCTGTTAAATGGGTGGTCAAATAAAGCAGTGAGGCCAACTCAAAGTTGTATCACTCTATAAAAAACACTTTATAAGTATTTAATACTACTTAAGTATTTTATTAAAAAATTAATAAAAAAATCAAAATAACATAAAAACTTAAAAATTTTTTTTGTTTTATTAAAATTCCCAAAAAATCTGAGCTTTCCGGATGCGACCAGCAGTAGCTATCCAGGATTAAAGGAGTGAATAGTTGGAACGAAAAATTTATGTTTAAATATTTCAAAGCTGTTCAAAATCATTTTCTATATTTTATAATTTATTTTAAATATATTTATTACAGCCAGGCGCCTTAAAGGAAGTCCCCTGAACATGCAGTATATTGTGGCGGAAAGATGAGAATATAGAAATTGTATTGTAACTATTTTCATTTATATAGTTTTACCTCGCCCCTAAACTTTTGCTAACGCACCCACAAAAAAAGAAATAAGCAAAAGGATTACAATTGAAAATTGACAAAAGGAAAGATGATTTTAAAATTTAAGTTTAAAAATTTTATATTTTAAATGTTGAAAAAGGACAATAAAAAACAACAATTCCAGCAGCAAAAAGAAAATGTGGCAGCACACCTGCAGAGCCTTAAATATATGAATTTAATTCTTTAAAGCAAATTTTTTTTTTGAAATCTATTCCTACGAATGTGTTTCATAGAATTTTGCTTGTTAATAAAAAAGAATTGAAGGAAAACCAAATAAATAAACAACAATTTAAGCAAATAAACAAATTCTCTGCAAAACAAAACTATAAAATATTTCAAAAACAACTTTCAACAGCACTAAAACACTTGTCCCAATACATAAGCACGCACACACACACATTCACACACAAATAGAGTGTAAAAAAAGGAAATTTTTATATATAGAAAAGCAACTCACAAAAGCACCCACTATAAAGTCATCAAAAAGTGTTAAAAACACCAAATGAATAAAAAAATATATATAAACGAAAATATAAAAAGAAACAATAAAAAGCATTTGAAAACAATCTATTGAAATTGTATAGCAGCACTTAAATCATTTCATAGTTAAAAGAACGCCATTTTTAAAGCACCAATAACAGCAATAACAACAACAACAACACGAACAACAGCCAGCCAGCCACAATGAACACAGCAGCGTTACATAAGAGAACAACAAATTGAGTGTTTGAACAGGCAACTTGAAAAATAAATTTACCATTCAAATTGAATGCAGCAAAAAAAAAGAGGAAGAAGCACAAAAATATTTATAAGAAAAAAAGCCAACAAAAATAAGCGCAATAATAACGAATGACAGAAAACAATATCGGAGATAAAAGATAACAAACAATAAGAGCAACATTTGATAGCGACAGCAACAACTGCTGCTACTGCTGCCCGTAATGAAAAGGACACTGAAACTTTTTAATTTTCATTCATTTTGCTTTTCAATGCACATTCAAGTTTTTTTTTATACTTTCGAATAGAGAGCAAATTTTTTCGCAATTTTTTTTTCAAATTATTTCTTTAATGGCATCAATTTTATTGTGAAAAGCGGGCAGCTTTAAAAAGTAGATGGAATATATTTTTGTTTTATATTTTAGTTTCTTTTTTGCTATAGTTTTGGGTAAAGGGAAGGGAAGGGAAGTTATGGGGAATAAATAAAAATTGTTAAAGATTTTAAAAGTGATTCGTTCACAATAAAAAGCAAAGAAAAGTTGACAGGGTTTCGGCTGTGGTTTGATTGGATTTTCATTGTTTGAAATTTGCTGATTTCATCTCAAGTTATATTTAATGCAATCAATACCATTAAATGTGTCCTTGTTTGCCACAACCATAATATAGTTGTTCCAATTATTTTATATCGGGTGTTTCTTATAGAGTGATACAACTTTGAATTAGCATCACTGCTTTATTTGACCACCCATTTAACAGCTGATAGTTGCTTTTTGTTTAGTTTGCTTTGACATTTTATTATGAATCGATTTACATCAGAGCAACGCGTGCCAATTGTGAAAATTTTTAATCAAAATAATGGTTGTGTTCGTCACACTTATCGTGCACTTCGTCCATTTTGTGGTCTACATAATCGTCCTTCAGAGCTGCTGATTCGAAGAACAATAGATCGTTTTCGGACCACATTTACTTATAATGTGCATCCCGTGAGACGCCGAACAGTGCGCACTGAAGAATCTATAGCCGCTGTACAGGAAAACATTTTAAAGATGATTATAATCAATCAATTCGTGGCTGTTCCCAGCAACTGAGGTTGTGTCCTTCCACTTTATGGAAGATTTTACGCAAAGATTTTGGATAAAAGCTTTCAAGGTTCAACTTGTACAGGAATTAAAGCCAAACGACCATCGTATGCGCCGCCAATTCGGCGAATGGGCTGAAGCAAAAATTGATATTGATTTTGAATTTTCTATTCAAAATATTATTTTTCGATGAAGCCTATTTTTGGTGGAATGGGTACGTAAATAAACAGAATTTTCGCATTTGGAATGAGGAGAATCCACCAGAGAACATCCACAGAAAGTTGCTGTTTGTTGCGCTTTATGGGCTGGCAGAGTCATTGGCCCATATGTCTTCCAAAACGATGATGGTCAGAATGTTACTGCCAATGGTGAACGGTATCGGAACATGATTCCAATTTTTTTCGTACCTCAATTAGCTGACATTAATCTTGCTGATGTGTGGTTCCAACAGGACAGAGCCACATGCCACACAGCGGGCGCTTCAATTGATTTACTCAAGGAAACTTTTGACGAAATAATAATTTCACGAAATGGCTCAATTAATTGGCCCCCAAGATCGTGTGATTTAACCCTATTGGATTATTTTCTTTGGGGTTATGTAAAGTCACTTTTGGACGTCGATAAACCACAAACAACTGAACACCTGGAAATCAACAATCGAAGAGTTATCGGTGCGATACGGCTGCAAATGCTGCGAAAAGTTTGTGAAAATTGGTTGTGCCAGATTGCGCCTTGTACGCGCCAGCCGTGGCGGCCACATAACCGAAATCATGTTTAAACATTAATGTCATAAAATTTTCTATCCAATAAAGTCTGTTTCATTGATATGAAAAATATATTTCTATGTTTTATTATGATTTGAACTTGTATCACTCTATAAAAACCACCCTTTATTTTTATTTATTTTCAAGTTTAAAAATTGTTGCTATAAAATTATTTTCAAAATCGTTTGTCTATTCCAAGGTTGAACTCTATGAAAACACCCTATATATAATACAATTAAAACTGGCAAATGTGTCCTTGTTTACCACAACCATAATATAGTTGTACCATATATTTTATGCACACCAGTTGGTGTTCCTTCCCTTTTGCATCAACAACATTTTGGTTTTCTCTGCCAAAATTAGCTACTTGCACGTATGCTTTCGAAGTGTGCATGTGTTAGAGTGTATATGTGTGCGCATACAAGTGTGTGCGTGCGTGTTGATAATGCTTTTGAATAGTTATGGGTTCCATTTTATTAGCATATTACGGGTACGTTTAATGCAAGTATTTGTAATGATTTCGAATATGCATAACATGTGCTAAACGTGACTAAAATGCATTTCTTTAATAAAAATCAACACAAAAGAGCCAATAATATTGTAGGTTCTCTTATATACATATATGAAAGTGTGTGTGTGTTTGTGTGCGCTCGCTTGATTGTGCGAGCTCAAGTATTTGATTGTGCTCATATAAAATTTTATTTCCTCCAGTGTTTTTGGCAAGAAACCAAAGGTGGAGATTTCCAAATTAAATGAATACCTAAACGTATGATGATTATTGAATTAGAACTTTTTAAATTACGTATACGTACAGGCGTGCTCCATGTAAATTATGTCAGTTAGAAATAGGGGTTTTCGTTTGTGGTTTCCCTGGGAAAGTGGGGTATTGAATAAAAACTTCTGTTCGCCTGGCATTCCCGGGGTGTGAATGAAAACTGTTTTAGATTTCAAAAGACTTTCTCATACTCTTCAACAAAATGTGACAGGGTGTGCACAAGTTTGTCATTGCGTGTGCAGGTTTCTCCATATTTATTAAGGATTCTTCTGAGAAGAAAAATCACATATAAAAATGTGGAACTGTGAGTCTGTCCATTAGCCGGCATGCGGTTTGCGAAGCCCACAAAACAGTTAAAGATCTTATTCCTTAACTGATGTATTCGATATGGTACGAAAACGATTAGTACTGAATATTAGTAAAATGCCGTTCCAGAGCTGGAAAACTTATACTGACTTTTGGTCTATAAAATTAAATAAGATATAAGATAGAAATATATATTAAGTTTTGTTAATTAAACTTATTTTCTACTTCAACAAAAAATAACTTGATATTAAAAATTAAACAGAAATAGAAATTAAAGTTCAGGGTTGGAACAATTCAAAATTTTGTTGAACATAAATATAATAAAGAAAAAAATTTATCATTTATCTCCTTCTAAATCACCATTATTTGATATATTCGAAAAATGAGTACAGGCAATCAGAGAAGCAAAAAAGACAAATCCAGAGCTGTAAAGTTGATAATTTTCAAATATTACTTTAATAAAAAAAGGGATGTAAAAAGTTTTTCTTTTTTTTGTTAAATCATAAATGTTAGAAATATTTTAAGAAAATTCTTAAATAATAAAATTTAAATTTCTATAAATTTTAACGAAATTCTTCAATAATAAAAATCTGAAAACCGAAAAATTAAACAGCTGCAGAGCTGGATATAATAAATATATTCGGGATTATTAAAATAACTTTATAAAACTAATACTGCTGTTAAACATATTTATAGGGGTATTAAAAATTAAGTGAAACAAAAAACTCAAACCCAGGAAAAATTAATTGAAATAAAGCATCTAAGCCCAGGGTTGGACAATTAAATAACTTTTGTAAGCGACAAACATTAAAAACACACTTTTTCTTTTTATAAACAGGAATAATTAATTCAAAAAATCATTTCGTTTTCTTAACAAATTATATTTTAATAAACTTTTTTGGTATTGGGCATCAGAAAAGCCAAGAAACAGGCCCAGAGCTGGAAAGCCTAAACTTGTTTTTTTGGAATATTAAAGCAAATAAATGAAAAAATTGTTTAGCAACACAACATATTTAATAAAATTATTCTAGAAAAAAAATTTATTGGTGCTAAAATTCATATAGTCGATAGCAGGGTTGGACAATTGAAAAATTATTTTTGTATAAAAAAGTACTTAAATAAAAAAATATTTTCTTCATAAATCACTCATAGTTGATGAATTTTAAAGAAAAAATTATTAATATTAAAGATCTAAAAAACTATAAACCCCGCTGCAGAGCTGGATATCTCAAATGAATTTTTGCATGTTAAAGCCACTAAATAAAACGTGTTTTAATTTGTATTGAAATCAAGTAAAAAAATAACATTCCAGGCTTGGATAACCGAGTTAGACAACTTATACATATTGTCTTTTTTCTCCATTAGTTGCAGATATATTTATATTTTTTAAACAAATTTATACAACACCAGAGGTGGAAAACTTTTTTTACATTCTCAAAGTAACTAAACAAAAGCAAATTTATTATTCAGTAATCAAACATATTTTTTTTATAATAAAAAACAGTTTATTGGAATTAAGAGGTAAAAGAAATCAATTAGATGATTGCAGGGTTGGACAATTGACATTTTTTTAAACTGATGATAAAAGTCACTGTGCAAAACCAATTTTATTTCTTCGTTCAACCTATTTTATACTTCATTATGAATTCAATTGGTATAAAAAGTCAAAAGGACGATTCCAGGATTGGAAATAAAATTTTTTATTAAATAAAAGTAGCAGAAATACAGGGGTGATGAGGTGGAGCAATTTACTTGTTACTTTCACATGCACCCTTTAAAGTTGCGTCTCAAAAGGGTTAAGTTATTAATTAATTTCTAATTGTTAGTAGACAATATTTTTTATTTTAAGAAGATTTTATTTAAAATCTCTATATTTTTTATTTTATTTCCGCTGGCCTCACTTCATGTCGTCAATTTTTGTTTTATTAAGTATTTGTTCATATAAAAAGCAATAACTATGAATCGTTATCAACGACAGTATTTGATTGGTAAACGAATCCTTTTTAGTTATGTAAATTTCTGCATGCATTATCCTGGGAAATAAATATAAACAATCTTTCTGGGCACTTTCGAAGCGGGAAAAAACCATAAAAATTTTTATTTTATATAACGAAATTATTAATAATAATTACTTAAATAACAACTAAAAATATAAGAAATTAGTTCTTAGAATTAACCCAAATTCGAAAATAGATTTGCTTACTCATGTCTCTTATTTGAATTGCATTTATTTATATCAGAGATGGAGGCCATTAAGGGAAAAACATTTAATTGAGTATTTACAAAATAATTTACAACTGATGCCAGCATGTCCTTTTTAAATTATTTCATGCAATTGATTTTAGTTTCGCTTAAATGATCAAACCTTTACTTGTTTCCATATTTTCAATTGCTAAAATATTTTCTTTATATAACTTTCTTATTCTCCATGTATTAATTTCTCTTGGTGATTTGAAAATGCCATTCATTTTTCTTGTGAAAAATGTGTGAATCATTAATTTCCATTTTTGTTTGTTTGTTCATGTTCATGTTTCGGTTTTGATTTGTGTTCTTTCTTACAATTATATTTTAATTACATGTTGGCATGGCATTTCTTATTGCACGCATATCGCTCACTCCTTATGAGTTTCAAGCTTGTGAAACAAATTAGACATCTGCCATTTCTGCTGAATTTACAGTGAGACAGAAAACAACGTGGTTGCTACTGTTTAACCTCAAGTAATAGAAGTATTTATATAATATAAATTGAGTTCATGAATATTCAACTCTGGTTGGTTTATGAATATTTAACTTTAAGCGGAGTAAAAGTCTTTTAAAGAAATGCAAGAAATAAATTTTTACAAAAAATCCTGCGGTTTAATAAGTTTCTATCTAATTCTATCTATCGCAGAATTATATCGGGTGTTTTTTATAGAGTGATACAAGTCCAAATCAAAATAAAACATAGAAATATATTTTTGATATCACTGAAACGGTGTTTAATGGATAGAAAATTTTATGACATTAATGGTTAAATATGATTTCGGCCATGTGGCCGCCACGGCTGGCGCGTACAAGGCGCAATCTGGAACACCAATTCTCACAAACTTTTCACAGCATTTGTGGCGGTATCTCGCCGATAACTCTTCGAATCTTGATTTCCAGGTGTTCGGTTGTTTATGGTTTATCGACGTGCACAAGCGACTCTACATAATCCCAAAGAAAATAATCCAATAGGGTTAAATCACACGATCTTAGGGGCCAATTAATTGAGCCATTTCGTGAAATTATTGTTTCGTCAAAAGTTTCCTGGAGTAAAACAATTGTAGCGCCCGCTGTGTGGCATGTGGCTTCATCCTGTTGGAACCCCACATCAGCAAGATTAATGCCAGCTAATTGAGGTAGGAAAAAACTTCGAATCATGTTCCGACACCGTTCACCATCGACAGTAACATTCTGACCATCATCGTTTTTGAAGACACATGGGCCAATGACTCCGCCAGTCCATGAAGCACACCAAACAGTCATTTTCTGTGGATGTTCCCTGGTATTTCGACAAAAGCTTGTGGATTCTCCTCCACCCCAAATGCGACAATTCTGTTTATTTACGTGCCCATTCAACCAAAAATGGGCTTCATTGGAAAATAAAATTTTTAATTGGAAATTCAAAATCAATATCAATTTGTGCTTCAGTCCATTCACCGAATTGGCGGCGCCTACGATGGCTTTAATTCCTGCACAAGTTGAATCTTGAAAGCTTTTAAGCCAAAATCTTTGCGTAAAATCTTTCATAAAGTGGAAGGACATAAGCCCAGTTGCTGAGGACGACCACGAATTGATTCAATAGGATCATCTTCAATGCTTTCTTGTACAGCGGCTATAGATTCCTCAGTGCGCACTGTTCTCGGCGTCTCACGGGATGCACATTATCAGTAACAGTAAATGTGCTCCGAAAACAATTTATTGTTCTTCGAATTAGCAGCTCTCAAGGATGATTATGTAGGCCATAATTTGGACGAAATGCACGATAAGTTTGACAAATAGAACCATTATTTTGATTAAAAATTTCCACAATTTGCACGCGTTGCTCTGGTGTCAGTCGATCCGTAATAAAATGTCAAAGCAAACTAAACAAAAAGCAACTATTAGCTGTTAAATGGGTGGTCCAATAAAGCAGTGATGCCAACTCAAAGTTGTATCACTCTATAAAAAACACTCTATATATGAGTTGTATTATTTTACGTTCGTTTCTGATTACCTGCCTATTTGACGATGTCGTAGGAGTTCTATCTTGCGTATAATTATATTTGAATTTAAAACAATTTATGAAATTTTGTAGGACTGAAAGGACCCTCTTGATGTTGTGAAATAAATAAATTTATTACCAAAAATTTATCGTTTTAATTACTCCTATAAAGATTATTCGAATAACTTTTCGAATCAATTCTTTTCATTGCAGTCTTTTTTTTATAATATTATTTCATTAAACGAAGATTTGAATGAAAGTTTTGAAAGCACTTACAATAAAAATATTAAAAAAAAGTTAAAAGTTTTTAAAATAATTTCTTTTTCAAATAAGTTTGAAATATTAAAATATATTTTGCAGAGAAAAAAATGCAAGATTTAAGAAGGAAATAAGTGGCAGTAAAAGGATATTAAGCGCAGCGGAAATAGCCTAAATTAGTGTTTATCTCTCGCAAGGATATTGGCATTTGCAGAGAAGAAGGACTAACAGCTTGGAATACTACGAATTGGTAACACAACTGATTGGAAAATCTAAAAGTGGAGAAGTGACTAAAGAAATCTTCATTCAAAATGATATTTAAATCGTTGGATTCCACAAATTCTGGCAACAACATGAAATCGATATTGATGAAACCTTTTAAGAAACTGTTGCTCAAACCTTTTCTGTTAGTCACTGCTTTTGTGTGCAGCGTAATTTATTATTAAATGCTCACACAAACACCTTCTGTTTTCGTAACACGATATTATTCATCAGTTTCATGTTCAATTAACGTACAAGATTATGTTTGCGTTTTTAGTGTTTCTTCGATTTTTAGCGAAACAGGATTTTTTCGTATAATTTTTTAAGCATTCTTTTGTTGAAAAAAACATTTTATAAATTTCCATAAAAATGCAATTTATTCGGTTAAAATATTCTCTAGTGGTATGATATAAATTTTTCTTATAAATGGGTTAAAATTTAAATTAATTAGATTCCATAAATTCTGATAAGAAGTGGGAGAGAGTAGAAGAGTTTTCCTGAGTCTTTTTAAAAGGGTGGTAGCAAAAAAATCTTTCTTAAAGTTATTTAGACATAAATAAATATCATGTGATTTTCTATCGTGAAAGTTAAAATATGATTTCAGCATTAAAACCACAAACGTGTGATTTTGTGTTCACCCTGTAGATTTAATAAATTGCGGTTTTAATATAGAAGTTGTTTAATAACTTTCAACACTATGAATTAAATCTTTCACAGAAATTGGTGTTCTTTTCCTCTACATTTTGTAATACTGAAGGCCCAAACAAACAAATAATAATACTTTTAGATGCTGTTAATTTTATTCAATATGAATATTAAAAACCTTTTGCCGTTTTTTAATCGCTTACTAAAGTTAATAAACAAACAGTTTTCGCACTCTTTCAATTCATGGCTAGAAGAAGTGAAAACTAGAAATGATTAACTAAAAGTGTTCATTAAATAGAAAAAAGAAAACTTTTTATAAAAGTTAATATTAAAGTGCATGTGTTGGTATGAAACATGCGTTACATTTATTCCGTTGACACGTCATGTGACAGGCGAGAGAGAGTGCGAGTGTTTTTATATGCGTTTGTATGCGTTAAATGTAATAAAATGAAATATGATGTGTAGTCTAAAGAAGTAATTCACTGTACTAACACGCACACATAACACACACACACACACACAAACGCTTGCATATGATTATGTTAATGCTAACGAGCACTCACGCACGCACACTTATGCACCGAATATATGACTATCACTATCACTAAATATGCATACAAATCATATTATTTAAAAGGACAGCTGGAGATGGAGAGTTGAAATATGAAATTGTGTGTTTGTGTGTGAGCGGTAAGTGTATGCGAATACATGTTAGTTGGTTATAAAAACCCAGCAGTTCTGAGATTTTTGAATATTTATAATAAGACGAAAGCCTACAGTTGCTAGTGCTTTTTCTCTTTAGTTTTTGTAATTTAAATTGTAATAAAATTAAAAATAATATAAATAAATATTTAAAAGTAATTAAGCAACACACATATATTCACCTGAAATGCAAAAGGGCCTGTCGTCAGTTTTAAAAATTCTATAGGGGAGACGCTGTTTCTCTTTAGTTTTTGGAATTTAAATGAAAATGAAATTAAAAATATTAATAATAACTATTTGAAAGAGCTTAACTAACACACATATATTCGCCTGAAATGCAAAAGGGCCTGTCGTCAGTTTTAAAAATTCTATAGGAGAGACGCTGTTTCTCTTTAGTTTTTGTAATTTAAATGAAAATGAAATTAAAAATGTTAATAATAAATATTTGAAAGAGCTTAACTAACACGCATATATTCACCTGAAATGCAAAAGGGCCTGTAGTCAGTTTTAAAAATTCTATAGGGGAGACGCTGTTTCTCTTTAGTTTTTGTAATTTAAATGAAAATGAAATTAAGCATATTATTAATAATAAATATTTGAAAGAGCTTAACTAACACACATATATTCACCTAAAATGCAAAAGGGCCTGTCATTAGTTTTAAAAATTCTATAGGGGAGACGCTGTATCTCTTTAGTTTTTGTAATTTAAATGAAAATGAAATTAAAAATGTTAAAAATAAATATTTGGAAGAGCTTAACTAACACACATATATTCGCCTGAAATGCAAAAGGGCCTGTCGTCAGTTTTAAAAATACTACAGAATAAGCAAAAATCAATAAAAATCAATTTTATTTAAATAAAACAATGATTTTATATTTCTGCAATATAAAGAAATTTTTAATTTTTGTAAAATATTTTCTAGAACATTTCTAAATTGTAAAAAGCCATCATTTGCTGTTACAACCTTTTGAATTTGTTTAATAAAATCGTTACATAAAGAAAAGTTTGTGAAAATGTGTGCCTCTATGCGCTGCAGCAATATGCATTAATCCAATTATAAGTGTTTTGGGTTGTAACGCCTTTTTACATTTCCGAAGACGATATAAAATTGTTACTTTGTTATTAAAAAAAAATTATTAAAACACTTTGTGTAGCTCAATAAAAGCAATTCAATTATTCTAAATATACTCGGTCTTATTAGGAATTTTCAATCGGTTAATTGCACGATTAAATAATCGAGTTCTTAGCTAATTTGAATAATTAAGGCTCTCGTTCAAGTCCTTGGAATTTTAACTTCCCTTTAGAAAAAAACTGAAGATTTTCAAATATCGGAAAGTTATTGATTTAAATCCATTTTGAAATATTCCAGTTCTCAACAGATCTCCACATTTTGAGTCACGGAAGCTTCCAGTCCTTGACTCAAAATGAGAGCCTATCAATATATTTATATATATGTATGTGTATGTGTGCATGAGTGCATGTGTGTATGCATGTATATGCTTGTAAGTATGTGACCCACTGGCATCTTTTGAAGGGCTTGACATGTCATGCTTGACATGAAATCGAACCGATTCAAACCGGTGGATTCCGAGATACCACAAAACAATTTAGGAAAAAAAACATTTTTCAAACTTTCTTTTTTTAATAAAAATTCTCTAGTGGCCTCACCGATTGACTTCACAAACTAATCAGCTCTTAACATTTAAAAGCCAAGTCGATCACCTTAAGCCGGCTCAAAATCGGTTAATCCGTTCGCGAGATATCGTAAACGAATATCACGTGAGAGTCGCTTGACTTTGAAAATGAAAATAATATCGCTTTAGCTCGAGGAGGTCAAAAAGCAGCAGAAAATAGTGGCCCTTGGTGGTCACGGTTTAGCCTATTTTTGAAAAAATTTCTTTGTTCTTGATTTTTTAAGAATTCGTTTTTGAATTCGTTTTTGAATTCAAGAATTTTATTAATAAAAGAAAACCTGCAAGAAAATAAACTAGAAAAGTTATTCATAAATATAGGCTGCTTATTCAATAGAACCCTGCCTAATTTATTTTAGAACAGCGAGTGATTTCATCGATTTTGTTACACTTTTAAAATCAAAAAAATTTTTGTAATACATAAACAAGACTTTGAAGCCGCAAACCTGTTGATAAAATATAAGTACTTAAAAGACTCCGCTTTGTTCAGCACTATGGGGCAGTTATATTCTGATCTTCATACTTGCATGCGTGTGCATGTTTGTGCATGCTTGTGCCTGCTTGTGTGTTAAAGTTTATGGTTAACTGAACATGTTCCCAAAATACACTTCAACATCTACATAATTCTGTCCAGCTATTTTTTTATTATTATTTTTTTTTAATGTTTTCGTTACCACAAAAATGTCACAATTTATGAAAAGTAATAAGTTAATATGTGCATATGAGAGACTCCGTTATTTATAGTCGAAAGTTTAGTTGATAAAATCGGGATATTTTATTGTTGAGCTACAGAAGCGGGAAATATATTGAGTAGAGTATTAATAACGTTTGTACGACTCAAAATTTTCAAGATTTTCTTCAACTTTAACAAAATGAGATTTTATTGAACTCGAAAAAAACTGCAGAAAAATATACGAGTTGTGCGGTTTTACGTTTGCGAGAAGCAACCAGGATTTCCAGCGATAATTGGGCGCACCAACATTGGGATGACAGGCCAGCGTTACTATCTACTTGCGGCACCAGTGCAGCGACCTTGCCTCAGATTTTTACTACACATTAATAGACGCTTACAATGCACAGTGGTGCTAAATAGAGAAAAAAGTACTAAGAAGTGCTTATTTAAAAGCACTAAATGGATTTGGGTCAAGCATAAAATAATTATACAAGAAAAGACCTGCTGAAGAATGTAGCTGCCGTGAGCTGACATAGTCAACACTTGGACCACGAAGGCTCAGAGCACGGGTTTGTTTCTGTAAAAGCGCACAAAAGTATCCTGATAAAGAGCGCACTAGAATATCCTTTTTCTTTGTTAAGCCAGCAAAATTTTACGGCAAAGCAATTAATAAATAAAAAATACCCATTGATAATGATGCTGACAGTGTAGCGGCCTACGAAAACAGCTGTTCTGCTGTGATATGTAAGTTGAATATATAAAAAACTGATAAGCGCTTTACTTTGGAACATTTATCATGTTTTTCTGAATTAAAAACAATTTTAATTTTTCATCAATGTAACAAAATTAAATTTAATTACCGATAGTGTTTGAAACCATCCTGTAGTAAAGAGCAAAATAAAGCCGCTACCTTCGAAGACAGTGTGGGCTAAAAAAGTTCAAGGAGCTACAAAAAGGTTGTCTATCTCTTTTCAATCAACTGTCTTCATCTGTGCTCTTCACAATATCCTCAACTTTATAGTTCTGGAACAAGGCACCGAATTAAATATTAGGCGCCATTTTCTGAGCTCTGAAATAAAATTAATATAAAAAAAATATATGGAAACTGGTTGACCCTAAAGGATATCTCTTTAACCTCTCGCTAATTTTAAACGCAAAGCTCAAGTTACCTGGTTCTTGTGCCATTCTCTGCTTTTGAGGTCTCCGAACTAAAACGCTTTTATTTTAATATGCCAGTCAACCGATTCCCATGTGATAACCGGTAATTGATGTAGTTTTCGGTAACTATAAAATAATCGGTATATAATTTAGGAGTTTTAAAATAAATACTTTTTTTTAAGTTTGCGTTCACAATATCACGCGAGCAGATTAACCGACTCTTAACTCTTAACATTTAAAAGCCGACTTGGCTTTTAAATGTTAAGAGTTGATTAGGTTGCGAAATCGATCGGTGAAGCCTTTAGAAAGGTTTTCTAAAATAAGAAACCGTTTCAAAAATGCTTTTTTTTTCTAAGTTGTTTTTGAGTATCTGGATATCTACCGGTTTAAATCGGTTTGGTTTGATACGGTCAAGCCCTTCAAAAGTTAAAAGTGGGTCACATACTTACATACACTCACATACACACACACACACACACACACACACACAAATATATGCACACATACACATGCCCACATATGTATTTTCGCACATACACATGCATACATATAGACATAGTGGCGGGATCTCACAATTAGTCAGGGAAACTTTTAAGGACTTTAAAACGTACAGACCTGATGAGAACTGGTTTTTTTCAAAATGAATTTAATTCAATAACTTTCCGATATTCAAAACTGCTCAGTTTTTTTCTAAAGGAAAGTTAAAAAAACCAAAACTTCAACAAAAGCCTTAATTATTCAATTTAGCTAAAACCTCGTTTAATTAATCGTGCAATTAACCCATTAAAAATTCCTACTGGCACAGAAGTTATTTATAATAATTTAATTTCGTTTAGTGTTTTGTACCAAATTTGGAGATCTTGTGAGAACTTGATGATTTCAAAATGGGTATTAAAAATCATATTAAAAATTTTTCCAGCGGAAATTTAAAATAAATTTGAGATGACAAGATGCGTAATAAAAACGAATACAAGAAGATTTCATATTGAATTTTATGACAAAGGTTCACCAAATAAGTGATATTCCCACCGATCTTGAGAAGTGAAACAAATGAAAAGAGCAGGTGTAGCGTCCTTTTTGATAGTTTGATGATTGTAAAATATATTCGAAGATATTGCATTTTTAAGAAAGTTTCAATTTAAGAAAAGTTTTTTATATAGGGTGTTTCTTAAACAGTGATACAAGTTTAAATCATAATAAAATATAGTAAAATATTTTTGATATCAACGAAACGGTCTTTATTGGATAGAAAACTTTACGACATTAATGCTTAAATATGATTTCGGCTATGTGGCCGCCACGGCTGGCGCGTACAAGGCGCAATCTGGCATAACCAATTTTAACACATTTTTCGCAGAATTTGCGGCCTTATCTCGCCGATAACTCTTCGAATGTTGATTTCCAGTTGTTCAATTGTTTGTAGTTTGTCGACGTTTTTAAGCGACTCTACATAACCCCAAAGAAAATAATCCAATGGGGTTAAATCACACGATCTTGGGGGCCAATTAATTGGGCCATTTCGTGAAATTATTTTTTAATCAAAAGTTTCCTTGAGTAAATCAATTGAAGCGCCCGCTGTGTGGCATGTGGCTCAGTCCTGTTGGAACCACACATCAGCAAGATTAATGTCAGCTGATTGAGGTACGAAAAAACTTCGAATCATGTTCGTACACCGTTCACCATCGACAGTAACATTTTGACCGTCATCGTTTTTGAAGACATATGGGCCAATGACTCCGCCAGCCCAAATACGACAATTCTGTTTATTTACGTGCCCATTCAACCAAAAATAGGCTTCATCGGAAAATAAAATTTTGAATAGAAATTCAAAATCAATATCAATTTGTGCCTCAGCCCATTCGCCGAATGCGTACGATGGTCGTTTGGCTTTAATTCCTGCGCAAGTTGAATCTTGAAAGCTTTTAAGGCAAGGTCTTTGCGTAAAAGCTTGCATAAAGTGGAAGGACACAACCCCAGTTGCTGAGAACGGCGACGAATTGATTGATTAGGACCATCTTCAATGCTTTCCTGTACAGCGGCTATAGATTCTTCAGCGCGCACTGTTCGGCGTCTCACGGGATGCACCTTATCAGTAACAGTATATGTGGTTCGAAAACGATCTATTGTTCTTCGAATTAGCAGCTCTGATGGACGATTATGTAGGCCATAATATGGATGAAGTAAACGATAAGTGTGACGAACGGAACTATTATTTTGATTAAAAATTTTCGCAATTTGCACGCGTTTCTCTGGTGTAAGTCGATCCATATTGAAATGTCAAAGCAAATTAAAGAAAATGCAACTATCAGCTGTTAAATGGGTGGTCAAATAAAGCAGTGACCCTAAACACCCTATAATAAAAAATAATTCTAAAATAGTATTCTATACTGATCGATATTTAAAAAAAATTTTATGAAAATTTTGATCGATATCGAATGTGGCAATTCGGCCACCGATTTGAATTGAATCCTTTTGACTGTTAAAATGCTGCTTTCCCCGACTTTTGAAACTATTGAATTTTAAATCACTGAAGTGATTGTCACATTCGTTGTGGCTCAACTTCCCAATTTTATTTGCTTTGGAAATGAAAAACTCAAGCGTATGCTGACTACTGCTGCCAAAAATTAAACAACATCACATTATGGAGAATTCAAATACACGACATCACGAATTTTCGGTTAAATTTTTATGCAGGAAATCAAGAGAGAAATAACACTCGCACACACACACTCGCACACACACTCGCACACACACTCGCACACACACTCGCACTCGCACGTTATCGAACTGTGAACTGTTGGTTGGAAAGCATTTTCCAACCGCAATATGTCACATTTTCACATTTACTGGCACATTTTTCCCCAAAAACAAAACTGAAAATAAAATATTCAACAAAAACAAATACGGAAACATGCAGACCGACCGACCGACTGCCAACATATTTTCAATTCGAAAGTGAAGAATCCGTTTATATATATTATTTATACTCAATGCAGGACATGTTGCCGACATCTATCATTTGACAAAGAGCACGATTTATAACCAAAAAACTTTGGTCAGCACAAACGAACGAACGAACCAACAGTACGATAACATGTGACATAAACGTAATATTATGCGAAGCGTTTATGTAAGAGTATTTAACACGTGTGTGTGTTTGTGTGTGTGTAGTAAGAGAATTAGTGGTTGTTGTAAAAGTAAAAGGGCTTGTGTTAGCTTTCACATTGTTGTTGTTGTTGTGCTTTAAATACAAGTTAATACATTTACAGCAGCTGTAAAACCGTTTGCCACGAGGATCATATCACAGCATGTGTGCCGGTCTAACTTTCATATTGTTTGTATGTATTTGTGGTTGATTGTATCCGTATTAGTGGTCGTAAGCTTTTATATTAAAAAATATGGTTTTAGCGTTTATATTTGTTTGTGCACCATATTTCTGAGTGTTTAGCTACGGAATCTATTCGTGGCTGGTTGTGGAGTTGCATGTGTTTTTATGTTAATCAAAATATAATGAAAATGGCTAAACACACACTTTCACCGACACGCCACATGTGGCTGCATGCACATGCATGGTTCTTTATAATTTTTTTTTGTTTATTTTTTCTGTTGCATGTTGTAGCTGGAGGCTATTTATTTTCCATAATTATTAAAATTCCGTGAAAAGTGTTGATGTTGGAAAATTTCTAGTTTCATATGAATCCTTCCATTTGGCAACTTTAATTTTGTTTGACTCCATGCAAATTTCACACCATCAATTTTAAGGACAAACTTTTCATTTGATTTAATTTGAGGCGAATTAGTTGTGCATTATTTTGCACACGGGAAAATCGCCACACACGCAAAACATTTTCAAGTTTTATAAGTCACCCAAAAATAATTGGCAAATAGATGTAGACTGGAAAGTAAATTCGGAACAGTGGAGCAGCATGGAAAATTGCTAATCGAGTGTAGTTAACAAATTTGAGGTTAAGAATTTAATTGGCTTAAAACACACACTTTCATTGACACCATTTTAAAGTAGAATAATATAGGGTGTTTTTTATAGAGTGATATAACTTTGAGTTGGCATCACTGCTTTATTTGACCACCCATTTAACAGCTGATAGTTGGTTTTCGTTTAGTTTCCTTCGACATTTCATTATGGATCGACTTACACCAGAGCAACGCGTGCAAATTGTGGAAATTTTTAATCAAAATAATGGTTGTGTTCGTCAAACTTATCGTGCACTTCGTCCATTTTATGGCCTACATAATCGTCCTTCAGAGTTGCTAATTCGAAGAACAATAGACCGTTTTCGGACCCTCATTTACTGTTACTGATAATGTGCATCCCGTGAGACGCCGAACAGTGCGCACTGAAGAATCTATAGCCGCTGTACAGGAAAGCATTGAAGATTATCCTAATCATTCCTAATCGTCCCTGTTCTCAGCAACCGGGCTTATGTCCTTCCACTTTATGCAAGCTTTTACGCAAAGACCTTGGCTTAAAAGCTTTCAAGATTCAACTTGTGCAGGAATTAAAGCCAAACGACCATCGTACGCGCCACCAATTCGGCGAATGGACTGAAGCAGAATTTGATATTGATTTTGAATTTCCATTCAAAATTTCATTTTCCGATGAAGCCCATTTTTGGTTGAATGGGTACATAAATAAACAGAATTATCGAATTGGGGGGGAGGAGAATCCACAAGCTTTTGTCGAAACACCAGAGAATATCCACAGAAAGTTGCTGTTTGTTGCGCTTTTTGGGCTGGCGGAGTCACTGGCCCATATGTCTTCAAAAACGAAGACTCAAAATATCAAAAGCATACAATTAATGTTAAAAAAAATAACTCGCCCCATGTTTGGTACTTTTTTGCTTTAGGTACTTTCCGGGGATTAATACAAATTTTTGGTACTTCTTTTGCACTTCATAAATTTTTTTTTAAATTATAATTCATAGCATAATGAGAGCGCTCTTTTCTTCTTAAAAAAAAAACCTCGAACATGTTCTGGCACTTTTATTAGGGCTAAAATTCTACCCCTTTTCGGTACTTTTCGGTAACTAATGAAATGCACAAAAATTAAAGCTACAATAAACATACAACTTTTGTAAATTCAATTGCCACTGGGTTAAAAGGGAGTAAGAGGGGGTAAAAGTTGGTAAAAGGGGGTAAAAGGGGACGAAAAGGGGTAAAATCGTTAACTTTAAGTTTCAAAATATGATGGATAGGCTAAAAATTTCAAAAGCATAACATTTTTGTTAAAACAAAGTTCGAAATTTCTTTGGTACTTTTTTGTGGGATTAATATGGGGTAAAAATTAGAGGGATTAAAAGGGGGTAAAAGGTGTCATAAAGGATTAAATCGGTAACTTGATATGTAGGAAACTATTAAGCAGACCGTTAATGCTGCAAAATAGTTTGCAAAGAATTTGGTACTTTTTTTGTTTTATGTACTTTTAGGGAATAGCAAGGGGGTAAAAATTATGTATGGTACTTTTTTGGCATTCCGTACATCTTTTGATTTATGGTACATATCAGAATGCTGCTTGACGCATTTTACTACTCTGACTAAAACTATCGAATACGTTGTAGGTACTTTTTAACAATTCCTAATTATAAAGGGTAAAAGTATACCCCCTTTTTGGTACTTTTTTGTTATACTAAATTTTCCATAATTCCAAAGGGTTTTCGCAGAAAATGTACTTTTTCAAAAAGTACTTTTGAGCGAATGAACTTATTTCAAAAGGTACTTTTTGCCACATGCATGTCATAATTTATTTATTACTACAACTAAAACAAACACTTCAGCCCACTAGACTGCATTTAATTTTCTTATCGCCACATTAACTCAACTAGACTCCTGTTTTAAATTTAATAGTTTTTTACAGTCTTTAAATTACCCAAAGTCACCTTCAGTAGATACTAAATACTCGTTTTTTTATAAAAAATGTTTCCATCTACTTCCAAATACATCAATTGGAGTTTCCTTTTATGGATCAGTTTTATGCAGCAACATTATTTTCAATTACCGAGTACTGGATAAGCAAATGACAAGTATAAGACTATAAAGAGGAACATATAAATAAACAGACGATTTATATTTATAATATAACGAAAGGAACAACTGCTAAGACAATATTTATTTTACTATCCTTTCTGTGATGCAGAGAGGGCAGTCAGGCAATCAATCTTGCCAAGCAGAAGCGAAATGTGGCAACATATTGAATGGACTTGCATTTGAAGGAATGAACAATTTATAGCAAACAGATGCAATTTTGTATGTTAAACGATTCGAAGTAAACAGTTTTTCAGTTTGTTTTTATATAGATATTCTTATCTATTTTCATAGTTGTTTATACACTGAGAGAAATTTCTTGATATACAGTGAAATAGTGATTTTTGGGGAAGTGCATTTTTTTTTAAATTTCCAAGTTTCAATTAGTTTTTTTTTTGATTTATCAGAAAGCGAATAAGAAAATGGAATTCGTTTTTGCTTTTTATTTTAATGAACATTTTATTTTTGCTGTAATAATATTTGTATAGGCTAATTGTTTTAAATTAGTTAAAATCTCAGAAAGACATGATGATAAATATTCCTAGGCACACAGGAAAGTCAACATCAGTTTTATTCAACTTACACAGCAGAGCAGAACAGCTGTTTTCAAAAGCCGCTACAGTTTCTTTATCAGTAGTCATGTCTCTGTTTCTACCAACTTTATTGTTGATAAGTATTCCAAAGCACACGGGAAAATCATTGTCAGTGTTATATATATTCAACTTATACAACAGAGCAGAATAGATGTTTTCAAAAGCCGCTACAGTTTCTTTATCAGTAGTCATGTCTCCATTTCTACCAATTTTATTGTTGCTAAATATTCCAAAGTACACAGGAAAATCATCGTTAGTTTCATATATATTCCAATTACATAGCGGAGCAGATCAGCTGTTTTCAAAAGCCGCTACAGTTTCTTTATCCGTAGTCAGTTTCTATTTCTACCAACTTTATTGTTGATAAATATTCCAAAGTACACAGGAAAATCATCGTCAGCTTCATATATATTCAAATTACACAGCGGAGCAGTACAGCTGTTTTAAAAAGCCGCTACAGTTTCTTTATCAGTAGTCATGTCTCTATTTCTACCAATTTTGTTGTTGATAAATATTCCAAAGTACAATGGAATATCATTGTCAGTTTCATATATATTCAAATTACACAGCGAAGCAGTACAGCTGTTTTCAAAAGCCGCTACAGTTTCTTTATCAGTAGTCATGTTTCTATTTCTATTAATTTTATTGTTGATAAATATTCCAAAGTACACAGAAATCTCATCGTCAGTTTCATATATATTCAAATTACACAGCGAAGCAGTACAGCTGTTTTCAAAAGCCGCTACAGTTTCTTTATCAGTAGTCATGTTTCTATTTCTATCAATTTAATAGTTGATAAATATTCCAAAGCACACGGGAAAATCATTATCAGTGTTATATATATTCAAGTTACACAGCAGAGCAGAATAGCTGTTTTCAAAAGCCGCTACAGTTTCTTTATCAGTAGTCATGTCTCTATTTCTACCAATTTTATTATTGAAAAAGCTACCAGAACTGTATTAAACCGATAATAAAACATTTTTGTTAAATCTCTGTGTTGCCGTTTCATTATTTTTCTTCATGTCCTATTTTTATGAATTTTTTGTTCCATGTTTCTTAAGTCAAAAATTTTTTATTTTTTTTTTATTTTCTTAAGTAGATTTTAAAGTTTTTGTGTTTTAATTGGATTGACATAACACATAGATTTTTTGAAAATTTTGAATACATTTTTGCCAGCGTGGAAAATATGCAGGATATTTTTTTTGTTTTAATTAAAATAAATTATATATTATTAAGCAACTAAAAACGCAGTTATTGAGTTTTAAAGTCTTATTTGCCTTAAAAAAACTAAAATCTTAATAATAATACTCTTTATTATAGTTTGCTGTTGCTTAAAATAACTTCTTCATTCATTTTCTTTGCAGCACAAACTACTTTAATTAAAAATCTCAATAAAATTCTTGGCAGCACGTAGTTTCGTTGAAAAGCAACTTCTTTCTAGTTTTAATATTTTATTCAATTTTATTTAGTCATTAAACAAACAAGAAAGTTGAGATTAAAATATTTTTTCTTTAGAAAAATCTCAGTTTTTTTTTCCTTTTCTTTTCAAAAGCTACAAGTATCCGTGTAGAAGGAAACCTATCAAATACAAAATAAATAAGAGATACAAAAAATGACTAAAAAAAAGAAACGAACAACAACGCAAAGAAATCATTAACATTAAGAAGCGTACAAGAAACAGAACCAGATGCATTATTTTCCTTTTTTATAATATAATTTTTTGCTTTACAACTATATCTCGCTGGTTTTTCGAAAAATCATCAAACGAATGCTGAAATAAAATCCGTGTAATAAAATAAAAGACTGACGGCTTCTGCGGGAAGGTAATATTTGCGATACTCTTCAAACATGTTCTCCATTCATGTTCATTTTATTCAATTACACCTCTGGGTGTTGTAATTTCAGTTGGCTGTTGGGAGAAATTTGGGATTCTTTTTTTTTTTTTTTTTGTAAGGAATCGCAGAAAGTATAAACACCTTCTTGTAACATAGAAAAAACGTTAACACGACAAACTCGAAGGGAGCAAATAAACAGAAATAAAAAAGACATAAAAACAGCATTCGTTAGCGAAAGTACAGAGATGTTTGAAAAATTAGCATAAAATTTATTTGATAATTGAGGCATTTGTGCTTGAAATTTGGCAGCACTTTTTGGTGAGTATCACACAAAAAGCATCGTATGCTGCAACGTCATTTCCTTGTGTCACTGGCTGGGCCAAGAAAACATTCCTCAAATATTTCTGTCTTTCCTCTATTTATTTATTAAAAATAAAATTTAAATTCAATACAATTCTCGTATTTCTGCTTTAAGTTGGTGCAAATAAAATTGAATTTGTTTAAGAAGAAGTGCGTTGTTAAGCCAATTTATTTTAAATTTGGCCATTCTGCATCATTTAAATTAACATAAAATATGAAGTAAAATATTTTAAAAATTGTTTTTACAAAATTTGCTATTTTCATAACCGCTACTGTGTAAATTAGAAAAAAAAAAAATGAGATATACAATCCTAATGTTTGGCTGATGATGATGAAAGCAAGAGAAAAAAGTACCCATAAAAACTTTAAGCAGCTTCTTTTGAAGGTCTTATTTCTTAACGCTGCACGGTGGGACAAAAGTAGTAAAAAAGTAAAATATATTTACTTACCCATATTTAATCTCTGGAACAATTTCAAGCATAAAAAAACAGCTCCAAGTGTTGCTGCACTCTGTTAAATTAATTATTAAAGTCTGGAACAAGAAATTTAAGAAAATTATGAGTTAATTATTAATTAATAATAAATGATTACATTTTATTTGATTAAATTTTTGTTAAATTTTTGTATTTTAATTTATCAATTATCAATTTAAAATTTATCATATTTTAGGCGAAGTTTTCATTAAATTAATTTGAATGAAATTTGTTTCGTTAATCCAACGAAGCGTGACGTTGGTTTAGTTTAAATTAATATTTTCATTGGATTAATATTGACATCCATAGAGTTCCTTGAGCAAAGTTTTTTTCAGTGGGGGAAATAGTTTTACTTCTCTTGTTGTTTTTAATAAACTGGTTAAATAAAAATTAAATTGATGTTTTATTTCATACAAGTTTTGTAAAATTTTTATAAAATAATTTTTTTCTTAACTTTGATATCACAAATAAACTTTCTTCACAGCGAATTTTTTAGCGATTTCTTATTTTTACAGAGTCAGTGGATAAATAACCCAATTTTCGATTCCCAGAACCCTAAACTGAAACATATTTCTTAACACTTTCCCGGAGAAACAACGGCAACACTCCTTGTCCTTAAAAGTCTATAAAAGCAGGTAACCCGTTTTTGAACCCCAAAAACTTTGGACAAAATTCTAACAGCTCTGTAAATGCCTTGAAATTTTTTCAGAAAATCAACGGCACCAATTCCTTTTTTTTTTAATATACTGGAGCAGAAGTTCTCTGTGAATTCCCATGATATATAGGGTGTTTTTTATAGAGTGATACAAGTTTAAATCATAATAAAACATAGAAATATATATTTGATATAAATGCAATGGTCTTTATTGAACAGAAAATTTTATGACATTAATGTTTGAATATTATTTCGGCCATGTGGCTGCCACCGCTGGCGCGGACAAGGCGCAATCTGGAACACCAATTTTCACAAACAGTAACATTCTGACAATCAGCGTTTTTGAAGATGATGACTCCGCCAGCCCATAAAACGCACCAAACAGTAATTTTCTGTGGGTGTTCTCTGGTGTTTCGACAAAAGTTTGGGGGTTCTTCTCACTCCAAATGCGACAATTCTGTTTATTTACGTGCCCATTCAACCAAAAATGGGCTTCATCGGAAACAAAATTTTTATTGGACGAAGTGTACGCTAAGTTTGATGAACAGAACTATTATTTTGATTAAAAATTTTAACAATTTGCAAGCGTTGCTCTGGTGTTAGTCTATCCACAATGAAATGTCGAAGGAAACTAAACGAAAACCAACTATCAGCTGTTAAATGGGTGGTCTAATAAAGCAGTGATGCCTACTCAAAGTTGTATCACTCTACAAAAAACACCTTATATATCCAAGGACATCATTATTTTTCTCATATATTCACCACGGCAACGCCGAATAAACTTAGCGATTTATCGTGTTGTTAGCGGATCTTGTTCGTTCATAGCCGGTCGAAATCTCTCGACTATAGAGGCGGTCGCAAACACACAAACAATATAATTGTGAAGTTAATGAAGGCTTTTTAAAAATTAAATTTAAGAAAATTTTAAGACTGTGCACTCTAAATCTCTTAAGCATTAAACACAATAACGACAGCAGACTACAGGCTACAACTTGTCAAAAATAGAATCCATGTGCGTTTATGAGAATGATTATTTTTACTACTACAGGCAACACGGAAACTGGTTGTTGTCCCTGCTGTTTTTGTGGTTGTAGTCAAATTAAACTAATTTCTATTTTGGTGAGCGACAATGAGTAGATGCAGTGTTGCCAGTATAATATAAATATATTTAATTATTGTACACTTGAAAATATATTGATTTACTATACAAAAAGAAACAACAAACTATGTTTTCAATTTAATGAAATGATTTCTTGTGAAATATTGTGGACTTTATATACATTTTATTGGAATAGCACTATTTAAGAATATTCAATATATGAAAGCGGCTACACTGGCGTATGAAGAGAATCCTACTACAAACAATAACTCATAGTTATTGATTTGGCGATGTCGTTCTATAAATAATTAAGTAGCTGACTAAGATACGACGATTGTAGCCAGCGGCTTCTGTAGTCGGTGTTGGTGTAGCCTGCTGTCGTTATTGTGTTTAACGCTTTGGTTTTAATTGTGGTCTCACTTTCCAAATCTTTTTACATGCCAACATATTCACTTAGAATTTGTTATATTATTTTTATCATTTTTGTCTCCCTTTTCTTTCAGCCCCACTGTGCAGTTGTTGTTATTTTTGTTAATGTTTAAATACATTAAGAGTTGATATCCTCCAAGAAGCGAAATGAAACCGTGCTTTTTAGATATCCAGGCGCATGCACACACACACAAACACACACACCCACACACATACACTTGCCTGCTTAAGAGAATATCTTAAAAGTTAATGCAAAATAAAATCTGTTGGGTTTCAAATAACATTTTGAAACATTTCGCTAAAAATTACTTAATGGCTGAATGGTTTGGCTTTTTCTTTGACTTCCATTCAAATATTCATTAACTGAAATGAGGGTTTTCCTTTAAGAAAATCAGCTGAATACTGCGGAGATGGAATGGATTTCGCTAATTTTCTTGGCTATTTTTCATTTTCGCCAACGATGTTTTTATGGGATTTTGCTTGGAAGAAAAAAATAATCAGAGAATCAAAAGAAATTGAATTTGCAGGACACCACACAGTGGTTCTGATAACTTGCAAATAATTTCTTTAAGAATTCAAAAACTTAAAGACCGACTTGAATATATTAATATTGAAATATGAAATAATTTGGGCATTTCAAAATGCTTTTTTCATATTTAAAATACATCCCATTCGTCCTACCCGCCGCTCTGGCAGAGTGCATGTGCGACCAATCATCCCTCTGCTGGCTTCTCGAGTCATATTTCATAATTTTAGGCAGATGTACTTTTTAAATGAGCATTCTCTTTTAATGTTTATTAACTTTTCCCTTTAACTAAGAATTTCCCAGAACTGAAAATTAAAGTGATCCTGATATCGAAGCCTTCCAAAAATACTTGTTTGCTTTAAAGCGAAGCACAATATTCAAAAGATGACAGACAAGCAAACTGGGGTTGGTTTAGCTTTCTTGCCGCTGGCGTTCTTGTCTGCAAGAAGCTTCTTAAAAGAAGGTTGGCAAACAGTATTCGGTTTTTAATATATTCAGAAATGCAATTGAAGGATATCAAGAGGAGAGAATCGTACTGACGGTTGGGCAAATGAAAAGGAAAGTAAATAATTTTCTAAAAAGCTATTGCAAGTTAAATAATTGGAAATTCGCTTGAAATATATTTTTTACAAGTTATTAAAAATGAATATAAAAGAAACAAGAGAAGTTCCTAAAAGTAGGCAGCAGTTATTTTGTTTCAAGCAACGTATACTTGACGTGAGCATTATTCAAGCCAAAATATTAATCATACGCACGTTGCACAATTTGCAAGCAAACTAAGTTTTCATATAAACAGTCGAAGCTCGATATAACGAATGATGGAATTTTTGCGTAACACGTCATATATTCGATATACTTCTACTTCGGTTGATGTGAATAACTCGTTAACACGGATCAACACAAAATTTATCTTTCAGTACTAAATTTCAGTACTAAATTACGATATTTTAACTCATTATTACACGCCTAAAAAAACGTATGGCATGAGGAAGTTTGCTTTTGTATTTAGGGAACCTACTTAACGATATTTGCCAAATTCTGTGTCTTCAATTTTCAATTGAACAGGAAACCTCTAAAATGTTTATGTTTATATTTTTTGTCCTGTTTTTTTGTTAAAATAAATAACAAAATAGTCAAGAACATTTTCAAACTGCACCCGCTTATTCATTCTTTTTTAGTGTTCAGAATATATTTACTTTCAATAAACCCCAATACATAGACTCCCTTCAAGTTTTCGTTAGTCGAAACACATCGTGTGGTGATGGATATATTTTACTGGCTCTTCCTTATTTTTTGGCATCACGCTAGAAAAATTGAAAGCTTTTTTTATCAAAAATTTATTGGTTTTACGCCCTTTTTAAAAAAAAATTGTGATCAAAACAGTTGTAACCATTTTGAGATTTTTGGAAAGTGCCCAGACTAATTCGGAAAAGCCGTCACTACTGTTGTTTTATTTTCTAAAAAATAATGTTACATTTCTTACACTTTTTTAATAGAAGAACGCAACTTTATGTCATTTAAAAATGATAAATTTATTAGAAATTATTTCAACATTCGTTACGAAAAATTGCTTTCATTTTAAAACTCCTCTAAATTGCTGCCTTTAAGAAAAGAAGTGAAAAAATGTTGCACGTTTTCTAGAAAAGAAATCGCCATATGTTATGTGTGTGTGTGTGTATAAGTGTGGGTGAGTGTATAAGCCACTGATAGCTTTTGAACGGCTGGACGGAGCCGGTCAAGGACGGACCCAGTCAAGGGCATTCCAAAAAGGATTAGATCCTATTCGAGTGAGAATATTTTAAAGGATCTTCTATAAAAGAAAAATTTTCTTTTAAATGTAGATTTCTTCTCAAGTTTTTACTGAACGATTCCACAGAATAATCAGCTCTTTGCCATTAGAAAGTCGTCAGAATCGGTAGATTCGTTCATGAGATATCGTGAACAATAAAATTCTAAAGCGATATTTTGTAAGACTTCGAAATTCGGTATGGCGACAGTCGCGTCATCTTCATTATTATTTAATAGATGGTTTTTCATAAAAATGTCCTTTATTTTCCTAACTTTTTTTTTTATTAGTTGTGGATGTGCTGGACCGTCCAGGATGAGCGTCTCTTGATCTTCATTGATTAGCCTGCATGAATCGATAAAATTCTTTTGACTCAATCTTTGTCAAGAATTCAAATGAGTGTGAGCATTTATTTTATTCAAGTTTGAATAATACTCTAGGAAAATTGAAAATATCCCGGGGGGGTTATTCCCCGCTTTCAGAAATTATAAAACAATCGAGTTCTCATCAGATCTCCACGTTTGGAGGTCTTTGGAATTTTCCCTGACTTATTCTGAGCGCCACTCACTGTATCTGTTTATGTGCGTATAGGTATGAGTGTGTGTGTTATTGTAGGTATATGTGTATATGTGTAGGTGTGTGTATGTGTGTGTATGTGGGTGTGTGTGCAAGCAGCTGACATGCTTATAACTTCTGAGCGGCTGAAGCGAATCAAACTGAATTTGTTGCTTTAAAAAGAGTGCTCTGGAACTTCGACATCCTGTAAATTGTTAAGAACTCGATGTGGCAGATTTTAAAATATATAAAAAAAATTCAGAACTAATATTTTTTTAGAATAACTTTAAAACAGCTCCACCGATCGTTTCCACAAAACAAGCAGCCACTTAATCAGATATTTCAATACCACGTCGATCACTCTAGACCGGTTGCAGGGCGGTCAAGCCGTTCCAAAGATATCGTGAAAGAAAAAAATTCGCGCGAAGTGAGTGTTTTTTTTTTAAGAACTCCGAATTTATGTTTCGTGTTCCCGACTTTCTTTTTGTAGTATTCGCAAATTATTTCCCTCGTCCTTTTTGGTTGCGACACAATGAACTTTATGTTATGCAGGGGTCATGTTTTGAGTGCTACTTTAAGAGAAATTAAATCGTTCAGTATCCTGCACTATGGGCTGAATGAGTTAAATATATCTTTAACTTTCTTCTTCAAGTTTAATATATTTAGATTGACAGTATGAGTCACCACAACGATGCCACCACTGAATGTCTTTAACTTTCTTAACTGGAGAGTTTTAATTATTAAATCTAAACAATTTAATGGAAACTATTGTGGATCATATTGACCTAATAATTTTAGGAAAATATTGGAAAATTTTTATTTGTAAGAAACTGCTGACTATGAAATTTCTTTTGTTGTTTTATTTTTTTCCCATCAATTTCATTTATTGTTTGCGGAAAAGCTATTGAAATTTATTGGGGTTATATTATTTTTGCCGAATTTCTGTTTCTTGCTTATTTGTTTTACACACACACACACACACACACACACACACACACACTCACATAAATATGTATGTGTGTTTATATTATTTCACTTTTGTTCATTTATGTCTGCTTAGATTTCCTTTTTTTTTTTGTTCCTTCAATACTGTTGACATTATTTGCTTCATTAATCATGCAAGTCTTTAGGAAAATGTGCCAGTTTCTGGGCTTTTTAATAAATAAAAGTCCTCTTAAGTTATTGTTTAATATTTTAGCACACCGAAATTCGACAGAAAATATACAAAAACAATAACATAAATGAAAGAAATAAAATTTATATAAACGTCAATATAAAAATAAGCAAAAATGTGTTTTGCAATAAGAAAATGGGAAATAAATATTGACAGGAAAATGTTGTGTGAACAGAGGAAACTTTAATCATAAATTGAAAGGATTATTTTGCAGGGAAGGACTAAAGATTTTTTTTTATAAAAAAACATATTTTGGGTATATGAAATTATACACACTCCTGGCGTAGTACAGGAATTTGTCATACACGACAAAATCTGAAAATAAATTCATTGACTTTTTGATCGCTGGTTGGTGAATAGGCAAACCAAAAAGTCACTTAAATTTCTAATAAATTTTAAGAATAAGTTTATTTCTTAAAATTTTTACTGCTTTTCTTCTAAGTGTTTATTATCAAAGTTAAACTTTTAAGTTAAAACACTAAATACTTAATGTTATTAATTATGTTCCTCATGCGCCACAATGTACTGGTTGAAGATTGCTGGTGTGGTTTCTGTTCTTATTTTCTCATAAGGTGTAAGTATTTCTACACTCTTTTTAAGCTTTAAAGGTCTCTGCTTTTGCCTGATAATTTTCAAAAAGTTTTTTGAAATATTTTGTTATTTGGGAATTCGATTTTGTAAAGAGTTTCTTATTTTGGAATTGGAATAAAGTCTACTGATTATTTGCTGCCAGAAATAATGAAATCTAACAGGCAGACCGACATACTCAATCACACAATAAATCAAACAATTGTGTGTTCAATAAATTAACTGAGAAAAGTTTCAGATAAATTACAATTTAGTACGTTAGGTCTATGGCATCTTGACATTTTATCAATAAATTAACTTCGCTGAATTTATGAAATTAAAAAATAAATAGGATTTAAAAATAAGTTTTTTAAGAAAATCGAGCCCATTTTTTTTTATATATAAATTTTAAAACAATTATGAAGCAAATTATTGAGAAAAACG
Organism: Linnaemya vulpina; assembly: GCA_963675445.1. Taxonomy (NCBI): domain Eukaryota; kingdom Metazoa; phylum Arthropoda; class Insecta; order Diptera; family Tachinidae; genus Linnaemya; species Linnaemya vulpina. The sequence continues at coordinate 71,732,078 of OY776279.1, read as the reverse complement.
AGTGGACGATTTGTGCCTTATTCTTTTATATCGAGCGCTCTACGCCTTTTTTTATTCACAATTATAATTTTATTTAGGTTATTAATTGTTTTCAGTTTATTTTAAAATATATTTTTAACTTTTCAGTTCATTTTTTTAAACTATAATTGCTTTACTTAATTGTTAACTTTTTAAATTGATTTCGTTCAAAAAGCTACACACTTTCTTTATGTGAAAAACATTAAATACTATTTTTATGTAACTAGCCCACTGTGCAGTACTTAGGCTTTTCATTAATATTCATATTTACGAGTACGTTCATGTTTGCCTTTGTCGTTTGAAATTCATATAAAAGTTGTTTATAAACGTTGATTTTCAATGGTGCCAAAGCTTTGCCTGCACACTGGACCGTTAAAACATTTTCAATTGTATTGGGGGAGAAAAAAAACTTTTTTTTTATATTCCACTTGTTAATAATATTAATGTTGAGTGATTATTATCAAGGTTAATGTTTCAAGTTAAAACACTAAATCCTGGGTCCCAATTATCGCCTTCATGATCGAATGACTTGATTGGGAACGTTCTTGTTTCAAATCATCCTATACGATAATGAAAAGTTTGTAGGCAAATTTTAAGTTCAACATCGTAACAACAATTTTTTTTTAATTAACTAGAAAAGTTTGTAAAAAAAGAGTTCAAAAACTCCTCAAGATTAATAATCATTCCCATCGTGTTTTGTAATAGATGAAAGCAAAATTAAGCCTTTGACTTTAATCTATAACAAACTAACGACTTTGTAGGCTAAAAATGCCACCCGTTATCAGGCTGAATAGTGGACCACCCAAATACTGTATTCATAGAGCCACAGGCATGGCAAATTATTGAATAAAAATAGTCTAATAAAATAAACTTTTTAACTTGTTAAAATTTTCCTTCTCAAAGTCATCAAAAATATAATAAAATTATTCTATTTTTCCCAAAGTGAAACACGATGAATAATTATTTCACTTAAACTCCACAAAATAAAATAATTTTATAGAACATAAAACTTTACTTTCACTTTAAATTACTACAATTGAGTTAATTACCGAAAATGCAACTGGCGCACATTAAATTGCAAATGGCAAACAGTTAATAACCAGAAAAACACCCACTTTCCACAAAAGTGAAGCAGCAGTAGCAGCAGCAGCAGCAGCAGCAACAATTTAATTTCCAACAATATTTAATGGGCAACAATATTTTTAAGGCCATGAAAGAATGAAGAAAGTTTCTTTCAACACCAACCCAAGCGCCAGCACAAATAAGCTAAAGCTGCACTATTAATTAACAAAAAGGAACGTTAGAAATAAAAAGGGAAAAAAAGAAAAATATATAAAGAAAAACCAGGCAGAGGTTGAAAAAAAAAGTAGGACGACGTTAAGAAAAGTTCAAACAAAAAATGAGGCTGCTATTTCTTTTGTCCCCGCTGTCAGTCAGTGTTTCTTCCAAACATCTATTACAGCGCAGTAAAAAATATGTCAGTTGTTACTTCCAAGAGAAATTGGCTAAATGAAAATTACTTCAATTTAAACTTTAAAATTCATAGTAATCAAAACAACAACACGCCAAACAACAACAAAAGGGTGGCACCATCAACTCTTAACTTTTAACCAGAATTGGCGGGCTTCAGACCTACAAACAAACAACTGTAAAATGTTGGCATGTTTGTTGTCGTCATTGAGCATAAAAATTTGTATGCAAGTAAACTTCACAAACACGCACACACACACACACACACACACACACATACACAAAACCGAACAACAACTAACAGCCACCACCTTTTTCAAGTTTTTCCCTTTTGATATGAAACCAGCGTTTGCTTGTTTAACATTCAAGCGTGTACACATTCGCACAAGTGAAATACAAAAATAAAAATTTTTCTTTTTTTTGCTCCAATACAATTGAAAATGTTTTAACGGGCCAGTGTGCAGGCAAAGCTTTGGCACCATTGAAAATCAACGTTTATAAACAACTTTTATATGAATTTCAAACGACAAAGGCAAACATGAACGTACTCGTAAATATGAATATTAATGAAAAGCCTAAGTACTGCACAGTGGGCTAGTTACATAAAAATAGTATTTAATGTTTTTATTTCACATAAAGAAAATGTGTAGCTTCCTGAACGAAATTAATTTTTTATAATAAATCAAATTAAAAAGTTGATAAATAAGTAAAGCAATTCTAGTTTAAAATAGTGAACTGAAAAGTTAAAAATATATTTTAAAATAAACTGAAAACAATTAATAACCTAAATAAATTTATAATTGTGAATAAAAAAAGCGTGGGCGCACGATATAAAAAAATAAGGCACAAATCGTCCACTCGTTTTTTTCAATAACAATTTTCTTCGTTATTGTTTTAAGGTTATTTTAAAATATATTTTTTAAAACATAATTTAAGTCTGATTTTCTTAAAAAAGTGTATTTTTAAATCCCATTTATTTTTTTAATTCCATGTGCTTGAAAAGAGTGTAAAAATACTTACACTTTATGAGAAGATAAGAACATGAACCACACCACCAGTATTTGAAGAATACAAGGTGGCGTATGAGTAACATTATTAATAATATTAAGTATACGCAAGGAAGCACAATACAAAAGGGGAAATAATACACAAGCAAACAAACAAACACATAAACGAAGGCTTTAAAAGGCGTATAAAAACACTGAAAGAAAATACTTTTCTATAAATTATATTCAGAAAATAAATGTTTTTGAATAAAAGTTTCACCTAAAATCGTTAATATAAACGAGTGACAACAAAGATATTCTTATAACATGACGAACACTAAAATAGTTTTACTTCGTTAATCCAACGAAACAATTTCATTAGATTTTAATTTTTTGAAGAATCCCACACAAGCTTTACAAATTCAATGAAAGTTTGGAGAATCCAATGAAACTTAAACAAATTAATTTCAAAATCACTTAAGTTTTGTGACAGACTTTCTTTGGAATTGCCTAATTGGCTTTCAGAGATTCGTAGAAATGTTTTATTGGATTAATGACAACAACATTTTGCCCCTTTTAAAATAAAAATATTCAATTCTTGCTTAAATACATTTTAAATATGATTTTTAACACAATAAAAAATTCAAGGTAAATTTCTTAAAATTAAATATATAAAAAAAGTTAATAATTTCTTAGCATCTATGAAATATATTCGTTGTTTCAATTAACATTTTGTTTAAGTTCTCATATAATAAATGTAGACATATTTTAAAATTTTATTGAAGCGTTTTTTAATCAAACTCTATTTTGCATAAAAGTTTCAGTTAATCAGTGAAATAATTTAATTGCATTAACGAATTTGCTTCATTAAATCAATGACAACTTCACAATTATTTGCAGTGTTTTCTAGAAATTTTAAAGTTTCTGCTTTTGCCTGATAATTTTCAAAAAGTTTTTAAAATTTTTTGTTATTTTGGAATTGGATTTTGTAAAGATTTTCTTATTTTGGAATTGGATTAAAGTCCACTGATTATTTGCTGCCAGAAATAATGAAATCTAACAGGCAGACAGACATACTCAATCCCACAATAAACCAAACAATTGTGTGGTCGAAAAATTCACTGAGAAAAGTTTCAAATAAATTACAATTTAGTACATTAAGTTAATGGCATCTTGACATTTTATCAATAAATTAACTTCACGGTATTAATGAAGTTGTTTCAAGAAATAAAAGCAATTATTTCATTTTATTGATGCTATTAATTTCTTACATCATTAATAATGGGCCGTTGTATCAATGAAATAAGTTCATGGCATCAGCAAAAGTGTTTCATTTATTTGATGAAGTTTTTTATTAAACTAACTTTAATGAAAAATGTTTCGTTAATCCATATTTAATGTTGGCTGAATTTCAATGAAATTGTTCATAGTTAATGTCGAATTTCATGGAACTCATGAAGAAAATATATATTTCAATGCAGGGGTTATTTCGCTTCTTTTCTTGTTGGCCATGAACTATTAAAATAAAGAAATTATTACTTAATTTTATTAAATTTTTGTTAAATTTTTGTATTTTAATTTATTAATTATCAATTTATCATATTTTAGGCGAAGTTTTCATTAAACTAATTTGAATGAAATTTATTTCGTTAATCCAACGAAGCGTGACGTTTGTTTTATATTAATGAAATTTTTCATTGGATTAATATTGACATCCATAGAGTTTGTGAACAAAATTTTTTTCAGTGTGGAAGTAGTTTTACTTGCCTGGTTGTTTTTAATAAACTGGTTAAATAAAAATAAAATTGATGTTTTATTTCATTAAATTTTTGTTCAACTTTTAATAAATTATTTTATTTCTTAATTTTGTTACTTGTAGATTTTTAACAACTTGACCGAATCGAGCTAAATTAAAGGCATTTCTATTAATTGGGTCCTAACCAAACAAGTAAATTGCGGGGAATCTAAAAATTATCTTAGAAAAAAGTTTATTTTTAAAAATCCAGATTTCTTTGGAAAGTCTTTACTGAACGATTCCACAGAATAATCAGCTCTTTGCCATTGGAAAGTCGTCAAAATCGGTAGATTCGTTTATGAGATATCGTGAACGATAAAATTCTAAAGCGATATTTTGTAAAACTTTGAAATTCGATATGGTGACAGTCGCGTCATCTTCTCTATCATTGAATAGACGATTTTCCATAAAAATTTATATCCCAGAGACAAAAATGTTTCCCAGTTTCTTACTTTCAATTACAATATTTTAAAAAAACTCCAAAATATTGTTAAATTATATAAATAAATTTCGAGCGAACAAGTTTTTCCAACAATTTCCCAAGAAAGCAAACATTCAGTGTATCCAAACAAACTTTTCTTCGTGAAAAGCTCCCTGGAATCTTTTTTTTTTCACCCGGCCATTGTGCTTGTAAATAATTCCTTTTTTAGCTGCTTTTTGGTATTTCAATTGTTTTGCCCGTTAGTGCGATGGCAGTTCGCTGCACTACAGCACGAAGGGCACCAGCAAAATAATTATTTGTGCTTGTATTAGTAGGAGAGCTTAAAACAGTCTTAAGAACTTAAAATAATTTCCAATTTTCTTCTTCAGAGGACAAAGAAAAGTAGCAGGACACGAATTTTGGGAGCTTAAAAAGGATGTAACAGCAGTTAAAACAACATAACGTTTCTTCATGTTGGGAGATGTTTTAATGGCGTTTGGTGCTGTTGCTGATGTTGTTGTTATTGCTGGCAAAAAGGCGACAACAAGTACTTTGTTTTTATAATGGCGTGAATATTTTGCTGTAAGTTTTCTCTTCGACAAAAAAAAATAATAAATAAACTTTGTAGCACCGAGTACAACTAAGACTTGTCGGGTTGTTTGTGTGTGCTTGCGTGTGTGTGTGCGTATGTTTGTGTGTGAACTGTTTGTGCAAGCGAAACTCAAGAAAAGTGTTAAAAGCATTAAAGTATGGCTACTTGGCTGCTCTTATTGTTGTTGTTGTTGTTGCCGTTGTTGATTTTAATAATTTTGAACTTTGAACTAATAAAAAGCACCATAAAAGTTTTAAAAGCATTAACGAGTTTTTGCCAATTTAATGACAAAGTTTTTAATTGGCACGAAGCTTTTTTTTTATAAATTTGCATTTTTATTTAAAATTTAAACCTCGAATAACATCTCAGCTACAACAAAACTATAGATGTAAAATAATAAATGGAAATAAATGAAAACGATTAAAAGTAAATGGAAAAAATTTAAAATAAAAACGTGCCTTTAAGGTGTCGCACAATGGCACCAATTGCTAACATAGTGCTAACAAATTTGCATCACAAGGAAGAGTCATAGAAAAGGATGTATATATTTGGGAAATCCTTATCACCGTGTATTAAGTATTAAATGAGCTACAGTATGTCACAACTGTCGATGGACACTAATAAAAATATATAAACTATATTTTTTGATCATAAATATTGAATTCAATTATTATTGACACGCTAAAAGTAGTAAAATATGATGTGAATAATTCAAGGAATAAAAGGAGACATCCAACATACATTTAATTTTCACCCCACCCAGCAGACTAGAACAGGGGTGTTTTCGAATGCCACTACACTAAATCATGAATGCTAAAGAATTGATTTTTTTAAGAATTGTCAAACAACAATAAACTTAAATATAATTGTGCCGAAAGCATAAGAAATAATATTTTCACCCCACATAACAAAATAGAACAGGGCTTTTTTCGAATGCCACTACACTAAATCATGAGTGCTAAAGAATTAATTTTTTTAAAGATTTTTTGTCAACAATAAACTTAAATTTAATTGTGCCAGTGGTATAAGAAATAATATCTTCACCACACACATCAAAATAGAACAGGGCTGTTTTCGAATGCCGCTACACTAACTAATGAATACTAAAGTTCTTGCTAAAATATATTTAAATATGTTTCTTAATACAATTAAAGTTTGTGATAGATTTTTTGAAATCAAATATATAAAACAGTTGATAATTTCTTAGTATCAATGAATTATATTCGTTGTTTCAATTAACATTTTGTTTAAGTTCTCACAAAATAAATGCAGACACATTTTGTAATTTTACTGAAGCGTTTTTTAATCAAAGTTTATTTTGCATAAAAGCTTCATTTAATCAGTGAAATAATTGAATTGCATTAACGAATTTACTTCATTAAATCAATGACAAATTCACAATTATCTGCAGTGTTTTCTAGAAATTTTAAAGTCTCTGTTTTTGCCTGATAATTTTCAAAAAGTTTTTAAAATTTTTTATTATTTTGGAATTAGATTTTGTAAAGATTTTCTTGTTATGGAATTGATTACAGTCTACTGATTATTTGCTGCCAGAAATAATGAAATTTAACAGGCAGACAGACATACTCAATCACACAATAAACCAAACAATTGTGTGTTCAATAAATTAACTGAGAAAAGTTTCAAATAAATTACAATTTAGTACATTAAGTTAATGGCATCTTGACATTTTATCAATAAATTAACTTCACGGTATTAATGAAGTTGTTTCAAGAAATAAAAGCAATTATTTCATTTTATTGATGCTATTAATTTCTTACATCATTAATAATGGGCCGTTGTATCAATGAAATAAGTTCATGGCATCAGCAAAAATGTTTCATTTATTTGACGAAATTTTCATTAGACTAGTTTTAACTCATGAATACTAAAGAATTGATTCTTTTTTAAAGAATTGTTAATCAACAATAAAGTTAAATTTAATTTTGCCGGTGGTATAAGAAATAATTTTATCTTTTAACAACGGAAAGGATTTAGTTCCTTTCTGCCTCTTCCTCTTCTTGCTAAAGGAAACTAAGCAAATTTATTGAATTGTTTTAGTGCGTTATGACAAAACGGAAATGGCAAATAATTACTTTTACTCTAGATATTTGGGTGGGAAGTATTACTAACCTACTTATTTTCCAACATTTACAAAATAAATGAGGAAAAGATATTTTATTTTATTGCATTTTATTTTATTCTGTTAATCTCGAGTGTTTTTATGTGTGTAATTCTTGTTAGAAAAAGAAGAAGAAAAAAAGTAGCAGAATAAAAAGAAAAGCAAAACGTTGGCATATCCAATTTTGTTCTTATATCATCCATTTATCTGCTCTAATGAAACTTCAAATCCCAACAATTTAACATTTTTATCTTGCGAGTACTTTCTGCCTGCTCAGAATTAAATGTGTGTATGAGTGTGTGTGTGTGTTTGTGTGCGAGTAGTAAAAAGTGTGTTAAGCGATAGCAACTAAGTCGGCTATAAGTTGTACATGTAATTTATATAGATCTCTACTTGTGTTCTTCTTCTCTTATTTATTACACTCGAATCTCATTTGACTTGGCTGGTTCATTCATCTTCATCAATTTTACTTGTGCAAGATTACAGCAATTAAATTGTTAATTAACATTCATCCGAAAAATGGCACTGCCACAAGATAAAAAGCAACAAAAAAAAAATATCATAATATAAAAAAATTTCAAGATAAAAGAGCTAAAGTAATAATACTTACTCTAGTAGGACGAAAAGAAGAAGAAGTCATGAAACTGATATGTAACTACAATCGTTAGTTAACACTTAATATCCCTGTAGAAAAGCAGGAATTTAAAATATAAAAGAACTTCTAGAAGGACGATGAGCTGTTATCAGACGGTGCCTGCAAAAGTCACTCATTTGGCGGGGATCTTATAATTAAATACACATTTTTTATTACTACTTTGAGGCTCCCCCGTAGACGTCAAGCAAGGGCACACATATCAAATGGTTGAAACTATTTACTAGGTTAGGAAGGCAGGCTGAAAGGGCCTCTGGAAAGCTATTGAAGCCCACAAACGTATTTAAGGCACTTAAAGATTTTAAGTTTTCTTATATCTTTTTTTAAATTAAATTGAGCGATCTTAAACTATAAAAAATAAGTTAAAAGTTAAGCAAATTAATGTCAAACTTGAATTGAACATATAGGGTGCTTTTTTATAGAGGTACACAATCTATAAATGATATAAAATGCAGGAATTTTTTTAATTTACATGATTTTAATTTATTCCACTGATATCCTGGCGTTATAAAATAAATATGAAGCATGAAACACAATAACGACAGCAGGCTACACAAACATCGACTACAAAAGTCGTTGGCTACAATCGTCGCCTCGTAGTCAGCTACTTAATTATTTTTAGAGTGACACCACCAAATGAATAACCATGAGTTGTTGTTTGTAGTAGAATTCTCTTCAAACGCCAGTGTAGCCGCTTTCATATATTTAACACTTTTAAATAGTGTTATTCCAATAAAATATATTTAAAGTAAACAGTATATGGCAAGAAATCATTTCATTAGCTTGGAAATATAGTTTGTTGTTTCCTTGTGATAATAAAATAATATATTTTCAAGTTAACAATGATTGAATTTATTTATATTATACTGGCAACACTGCATCTACTCATTGTCCCTCACTAAAATAGAAATTAGTTTAATTTGGGTACAACCACACAAACAGCAAAGACAACAACCAGTTGCCTGTAATCATTCTCATGTATTCTATTTTTGACAAGTTGCAGTCTGTAGTCTGCTGTCGTTATTGTGTTTAATGCTTTAGTTTAATTTGGGTACAACCACCAAAACAGCAAGGACAACAACCAGTAGCCGTGTTGTCTGTGGTAATAAAAATAATAATTGTCACTTGAATTCTATTTTGACAAGTTGTAGTCTGTAGTTTGCTGTCGTTATTGTGTTTAATGCTTTAGTTTAATTTGGGTACAACCACAAAAATAGCAGGGACAACATCCAGTTGCCTGTAATCATTCTCATGTATTCTATTTTTGGCAAGTTGCAGTCTGTAGTCTGCCGTCGTTATTGTGTTTAATGGTTTAGTTTAATTTGGGTACAACCACCAGTAGCCGTGTTGCCTGTGGTAATAAAAATAATAATTTTCACTTGAATTCCATTTTGACAAGTTGTAGTCTGTAGTCTGCTGTCATTATTGTGTTTAATGTCTGACCGATTTATGATGTTCGCAAAGCGAATAATTAATGAAAAATCTTCCCAAAAATTGTTAATGGGAAAAGGAAAAATTACCCTGGGAATATGTATTTTTAATTGAACTAATTACAGTTGATTTCTGTTCTCGAAAAAACAGTGCAGCATTTCTTACACTTTTTAGCAGAAAATGGCAACATTTTGATATATGAAATTAAGGAATTTATTAGAAATTAATCCAACATCACTGACGAAAAGTAGTTTCTGTTTTGAAACTCCTTCAAACTCCCATTATTAACAAAAGAAGTGAAAATATGTTACACGTTTTCCAGAAAAGAAAACGCCATTATTAAAAAGCAACAAACAGCTGTTAAATTTGAGACGCTCGAAAAAAACACTGGGTATTAGTTAGGCAATTTTGGCTCTTGAATGCAGGATAAGGGTTAAAGAAATTTTTTAAAATTTTTTATTATATAATCAGAATACAGTTTTTTTTATTGTTATTTCAATATATTTTTAATTTAATTGCTTTGAATGCTTCAAAACAAAAAGTTTCTCAAATCAAGCCCGCTATTCAGTCAGCAACGGGTTAAGAAAATTCGATTTTAGTACGCAGTATTCTATCCTCTATTCCAATATGACCTCAACAACTTGGCTAAGCGCGTACTACTCTATTCAATCGCTTGACCCATTAATCGCTGTCCCATTAACTATAACGTTCTATCAAATAAACCGAACAATTGAATTAACCGGCCTGTTGTTTTAAGCCGCATATTTAATAAATTTTTCAAACCAACATTTTAATTAAAAATCTCTAGATTCTGGCTATTTTAAATAATTGCAAACATGTATTTAGAGCAGGATATATACAAGCCATATTTATTAGATATTGTTGTTGTTGCTTTTATTATACAGCAACTATATTTTTTTAATGTAGTGAAAGACAGCGACAAGAGCCAAGCAGCAGTTAAATAAAAAGAAACACACACACACACAATCAGCCAACTAAACTGGCAATTTAGTCTCACTTCTACTATGCGAGTCTACAACTCAGGCAGACTGTCTCAGTCACTCAGTTATTTGGCATGAACACCAAGAACAACACAACACAACAACAACAACAACAACTTTTACTTGTTCCAGCTGACTGAGTGGTAGTAAATCACAATGTCGTTGAGCTTAAATTGATTGTCACCAAAATCAAGATAAAGCCCTTTTAACGAGACTTGGGCTTTAGGCTTTTCCTCTTTTTTCCCCCAGCTTCTGCTTCTTCTTCTTCTTCTTGCTACTTTGTGACGGAATTCTCTGTCTGTCTGTCTGTCTGTCTGTTTGTCTGTGAAGTAGCAAAACGTTGAGGCATAAAATAATAATAATAAAACAGAGAAACACACGTAAAAATGCTAAAATGGTAATAAAATTTATGCCCCGTATTATCACTACAATTCATCGTTTGGCTGTCAAATTTTTTTTATTTTTTCGTTAATGTTGTTGTTGTTGTTTATGTTTTTTTCTTTACTGCCGATTAGAAGTAACAAACAAACGAAACGGAACATTCATTAAAAGGCTCACTTTTTTCAGTTCGTTTGTCATTCGCTGCTGCTGTTGCTGTTGTTTTCTTCTTCTGAATTTTAAGTTTTTATAGGCGCAGCGTTAGCGGATGTTTCCTTAAGAGATTTTAATGAGTTGATTAGCATGGAAATTGAGTGACAGTGATTAAAGCAGATTAGATGCTGATGTATAGTAAATTGGAATAATTTTATTTTGATTTTTTTTTCAATAAAACTTCTTGCTTTTTAGCGTCTTTCAAGGGTTTTGCAATAAATGATGCTGGAGTGTCCTTATCTGCGATTAAAGTTGAAATATATTAATGCTGATGATTCATTTGGTTTCGTTCTTATAGTTTGCAGAGAAATAATTTATTCAAGTTTTTTTTTGTGTTATTAAAGCAGAGGTCATATTTTCTTAATAAAAATTTTATTTATTTAGAACCTCCACCCCGAAGGACCGAGTTGTTGAGCATTGAGGTCTTTCAAATGCTTTAGCTTAATCCATGGGTAGTTCCATGCCAAATAGGCATATTTGCAGGATGTGGTTTTTCCTTTCGGCTTAACTCACAACACATATGGGTGATTCCTTACCAAATCGGCATATTTGCAGGAATTGTTATTTTTTTGGGCTTAATTGACACTATATATATATATATATATATATATATATATATATATGGGTGATTCCATGCCAAATGAACATATATGAAGCATGTGGTTTATTCCTTTTGCTTAATTCACAATATATATGGGTAGTTCCATGCCAAATGAACATGTTTGCAAGATGTATTATTTTCTTTTGGCTTAATTCACAATATATATGGGTGATTCCATGCCAAATCGACATATTTGCAGGATGTATTATTATCTTCTTGCTTAATTCACAATATATGTGGGTTACTCCATGCCAAATAGATGTGTTTGCAAGATGTATTATTTTTGTCTTAATTAACAATATGTATGGGTAATTCCATGCTAAATGTGTATATATGCAGGATGTATTATTTTCTTTTGGCTTAATTCACAATATATATGGGTAATTCCATGCCAAATCGATATAATAGCAAAATGTAAATTTTTATAGACAATTTTTAAAGAATATAATACAGGATGTATTATATTCTTTTGGCTTAAGTCATAATATATATGGGAAGTTCCATGCCAAATAGACATATTTGCAGGATGCATTATTGTTTTTTGGCTTAATTCTTAATATATATGGGTAGTTCCGTGCTAAATTGGCATATTTCCAAAATGTATTATTTTCTTTTGGCTTAATCCACAATAATATGGGTGATTCCATACCAAATCGGCATAGTTTTCCAAGAAGCATTTTTTTCTTTTAAGTCAACGGATGCATACCCGGGTGTATGGAATTTCTTGTCCTGCTAAGTTTTTTTTCTTTGTTTATTTAGTTTTACTTGTGTTTTGTAGTTGCATTTTTCTGCTTTCTGTTTCAGTTTTATTTATAGAAATTTTGAAAATTCTTATTCTCCTGCCTTTTAACTGATTATTTTAATTTAATTTAATTCAATTTATATTAAAAACCTATGAAATGAATGCACTAAACAAGCAATAAACATGTAATATCAAGATATTTTTATAAACAGTGGACTCGCGCTATTACGAACACCCCAAATTAGGAACACTTTTTACCTTCCATTGACTACTCTGATAAATACTAGAGGATGAATCAGAAAATTTCAGTTTTTAATAATTACTTTCTGAGATGCAAGGGTTTAAAGGCACAATACATACCCGGGTATGTATTCGATGACAGTGAGATTAATATGAATTTTATTTTTTCATGGGCTAATAATATAGTTTATTGTGGGGCTTGTATTATTTTATGGAAGGTTTATGAAAGGTTTATGAAAGGTTTATGAAAGGTTTTATTAAAGGTTTTAAAAGAAAAAAGTTATATTTAAAAAAAGGGTGTAAAATTAATTAGTTTTCTAAACTCCAGGGTCTTGAAACAACAGTTAACGCTGTTACTAAAAAATAAATTCAGTTGTAAAAATATAAATATTCTTTGATTATTTCAGTTTTCAAAATTTCAAAACTTGGCACAAAAAATTAAAGTTGTTTTGTTTTTCTTAGCCCCAAATAATATCTTTAAAATGATATAAAAATAATTTTTTTTCAGATGGTTTTTGAGATATTGAATATATAAAATGGCAAAATTGACGATATTATGAAACTTTTTAAGGACAATAGTATTTTTTAATATTTTTTGCGTTGCTATAAGATCTAAATAGAATAAAATGGACTCTAGAAATTAGTTTTTTTTTTTTTTTAATTCGAAAGGCTCGTTTGAAAGTCCTTGTCAATTTGATATGGAACTACCCATATGTGCATCATGCAATTTCATTTTGTCGGAGCTATTAAGACCAGGGATTTATTTAAATATCCAGAAAAAATCAAAAAGTCTATCAAGAAAATGAAATTGTATTTCTGACAGTTTTTGTGTGATTTCAATAGTTAAGGCGTCAATTTATCCACTGTGCAGAGCACTTTGAAATAATATTAAGAAATAATAGAGTTTAACTAAATAGTTAGCAATTAATAATTTAATCAAATTAATGAAAAGTGTTCGTCATATGAAAGAAGTTAAAAGTTGAATGAATTTCGAACTTTCCATTGATACAGAAATACTGAAGTTGGAAGGGCAGTTAAAGAGCTACTGAACACGATTCAAACTTTTTTTTTTACAAGCCAAATTTCAAATCCAATCACGCCAAATCGTGCCACATACAGCAACTGAAATTGGAAATATATTCAGCAACTTTCTTTACAGCCATTCTATTGTTGGCATTTTATTGATCTTCAGAAGCACTTTCTTAGAGAAATTAATTTATTTTTATTGTATTTCGCTTTACCTGCCATAGCAATTTAACATGAGAACCCGTCACTAAACAGCCAGTCACTAACTATTAATTTTAACTAAATTGCAATCAAATAGCCAAGTAATCACACAAGCAAACAAGGAGTTAAACAAATACAAACACACTCTTATACACGTACACACACTTCTGTTAACAATCTAACAAAAATAACTGTCGTTTAAACATGCAGCCAAACAAGCAGCAAAACCAGCGGCGATACGACTCACAGCAAGTGGCTAGAAATTGTACGTATTAACTGGAATTGTAATAGTTAAAACGATTAGTTTTACTACAGTTACAACCTCTGCCACCAGCAGCAGTGCGAGCCGTAGCAGTTTAAGTGATAATAATGCTAAGAATAGTCGCTACATACGACACCAGTTAGTAGATTATGAATACGAGTCTTTTGCGTATTGGCCAACAGTGGAAAGCACAACTTTATTAACGCTTCAGTTTTATTATGGCAATAGAATATTTTTTATTAATTTTTTTAAGCAGATATTTTTCTATTAGAAAAAATATATAAGAAATCTTTACAATTAATTTTTATTTCTTAATAATTACTGGCAATTAATTATGCACAATTTTAGCGCTTACTGTAGCTGTATGAGTGGCACCACCATAACCATGTACTTAACAACTTTCAATAAAAAGAGAAACAACAACAAAAACAACAGCGGACTAAGTTTCTTATATTTAGGAGGACATGAGCTAAAAAAAGAAGACAAGGAAGAAAAAACTTTGCAGTAAAATTTTACGCATTGAATCACGAAGTGATTGGGGGAAGGTAAGCCAACCAATTGCCATCAATTCTCATTCGACTTATTCAAAAAATATATAGATATTGCTTTATACCACAACCCACACTGCCAGATGATCTAAAGTTTCGAAGAAAGTACTCGATATCATTTTTCGCACATCCATTAATTTGCCAAATCTATTTATATCATGTGGCACTCCTTCCCCTTTTTGTGTGCTGGTTTTCTTATATTTTACATATATTTGCCAGTTACAAAAACAACAATAACAATACTAATAATAGCCGTATCTTAAATTTAAAACTTTAACTAGTTTCACATACCAACTTCTTGCATTGCAAACTATGATGCGTACGAAACTACACTGAAAGAAAAGCAGCAGTTAATTTATATTAAAAATATAATGAAAGTTTTTTATTGATGCCATGATACTATGAAATTGAATGAATAAAATTAATATTTAATATTTTTCTAATTTTAAATTGTCTTTAATAATACAAATCACTTACCCCGTTGGCCTACCAAAGCAGTGCACTTTAATATATATATAACATGAAGATCAATATTTATACTTGCTAAGGATGTATTGGTTTGTCTTTTTTTCGATGTGGTAACAATCTGGTATAGAAAATAGTATTGACTTTTAGTCCGCGCTAAAAGTATCGGGTGTTCTTTATTGAGTGATACAACTTTGAGTTGGCATCACTGCTTTATTTGACCACCCATTTAACAGCTGATAGTTGCTTTTTGTTTAGTTTGCTTTGACATTTCATTATGGGTCGACTTGCACCAGAGCAACGAGTGCAAATTGTGGAAATTTGTAATCAAAATAATGGTTCTGTTCGTCACATTTATCGTGCACTTCGTCCATTTTATGGCGTACATAATCGTCCTTCAGAGCTGCTATTTCAAAGAACAATAAATCGTTTTCAAACCACATTTACTGTTACTGATAATGTGAATCCCATCAGATGCCGAACAGTGTGCACTGAAGAATCTATAGCCGCTGTACAGGAAAGCATTGAAGATGATCCTAATCAATCAATTCGTCGTCGTTCTCAGCAACTGGGGTTGTGTCCTTCCAGTTTATGAAAGATTTTACGCAAAGATCTTGGCTTAAAAGCTTTCAAGATTCAACTTGTGCAGGAATTAAAGCCAAACGACCATCGTATGCGCCGCCGATTCGGCGAATGGGCTGAAGCACAAACTGATATTGAATTTGAATTTCCATTCAAAATTTTATTTTCCGATGAAGCCCATTTCTGGTTGAATGGGTAGAGAACATCCACAGAAAGTTGCTGTTTGGTGTGCTTTATGGGCTGGCGGATTCATTGGCCCATATGTCTTCAAAAACGATGATGGTCAGAATGTTACTGTCAATGGTGAACGGTATGGGAACATGGTGCGAAGTTTTTTCGTACCTCAATTAGCTGGCTGATATGTGCTTCCAAAGGGACGGAGCCACATGGCACACAGCGGACGCTGCAATTGATTTACTCAAGGAAACTTTTGACGAAAAAATTATTTCACAAAATGGCCCAATTAATTGGCCCCCAAGATCGTGTGATTTAACCCCAATGGATTATTTTCTTTGGGGTTATGTAAAGTCACTTGTGTACGTAAATAAATCACAAACAATTGAACACCTGGAAGTCAACATTCGAAGAGTTATCGGCGAGATAAGGCCGCAAATTCTGCGAAAAATTTGTGAAAATTGGTTATGCCAGATTGCGCCTTGTACGCACCAGCCGGGGCGGCCACATGGCCAAAATCATATATAAACAATAATGTCACAAAATTTTCTATCTAATAAAGATCGTTTAATTGATATCAAAAATATATTTTTATGTTTTATTATGATTTAAACTTGTATCACTGTATAAAAAACACCCGATATTAGCACGGAGCTCGAATACTTCCCATATGGCCCGTGCAGTGGACCAACTTATTTATTTAATGCATTGACAAGGCAAAAATGATGAGCCCGATTATATTCTCAGTCAAAAGTCATGAACTATTTGCTACAATACCAACGAACGAGACGTGCTATTGAAAGTCCTTTTCTGGTACATAATTTTTTGAATTACAGTCGCTACTGTTCACTTTCTTCTGCCTTGTCTACATCATTAGATCAGCTGATTTAAACTGACAGCTGGTTTACAACCGAAAAATAATAAATAAATTATGAAAACTATGAAAA
Organism: Linnaemya vulpina; assembly: GCA_963675445.1. NCBI lineage: Eukaryota > Metazoa > Arthropoda > Insecta > Diptera > Tachinidae > Linnaemya > Linnaemya vulpina. The sequence continues at coordinate 71,715,211 of OY776279.1, read as the reverse complement.
TGAAACTATGAAAAATAATAAATAAATAAAATTGAATACATTTTGTTACTGCACATTAATTGACGAACAGCAACGACCGCCTGGCGAAAAGTCTTCAATATAAAAATGTTTTTCTTTCAGTGTATGGCAAATAAAATGTAATCATTTAAACAACAATAGCAACAAAAAAAGACGATCTACAACATTTTGTTGCACGTAATTGTATAATAAAATTGTCTAAACCGTGTACTTTTGTGTGACTTGGCATTACCCGACGATGACTATGATGACGATGATGATGACGATGACGATGATGATGATGATGATGGCATTGCAATGCAGATGAATTTTGCATTTCGATTTAGCTGCACTTGCATGACTGTGCCAATACTGGCAGTTAGTAGCACACTGGCAACTACCAGTCAGTAGACAGTCCTTAAATTTTTCTTCTTTCTTTTAGCAGTTTATTTTTATGTTTCGTATAACTTTTCTTGAAAGAATGTAAACGAGAAAATTGCAAAACACTTAACTTTCTGTTGAATCTTCGTTGTTATTCCACTAGATTTTTTCTCTATTGCAGTTGTTTTAGTTGCAGTTAAATTGAATTAACTTCACAAATCTTAAGTTCACTTTTTTAACACTATTTAAAGACAAGAACAGAATATAAAAAAATAAAAAAAAGAAACTGGTCAAGAAATCTTAACAGAATTGGAGGAAATCAAATTTGGTCATCAATCTTTTATGTGCGATAATAAGGAAGCGATTTTGAGACAGTAAAAAGTTGCCAAAGACAGCGGGAGAAGCAGCTAATTTTGCACAAGAGATGCCAGGGATTGTAGGAAATATTTTAGTTTTCAAAGTATTCAGTCAGATAATCATTTAGCTATTTAAAGAATTTTATTATCGAAATTTGTGTGGATCAACTCTTTCTTTATTTTCAAATTTCAATTGTTTAATAGACAAGACAAAAAGAGTTCTTTTTTTTATTGTTTATGACAAAAAACTTAAGCGAAAATCGTTTAAAGAAGTAGAACGCATAAGCAAACTGAAATCATGAAAAGCCACACGGTGCTACAATATCAGAAAAAAAACTATTAAAATGACCTTAAATAAAAGTAGAGCGACTGGTGGAAATAGTTTTGTAATTTTTATGGAAAATTAGAAATAATTTACGATTTTCTTAAAGCATTTTCACGGATTTATTTTTCACTTTGAAGTCTTTCCACTGCCGAGCAATTTTGTAACTTTTATGACGACAATCATGTCCCCAAAATTATTATATAATAAAGATTAACCGATTTTGGTATTCTGTTAAACTTTTAACAATATTCGATATCGGTGGAGGTCAAAAGAAGATAATTCAAAGTTTTACGAGTTTCATATTAAAGACTTTCAAATTATAAAAATTCGTCTGTACACCCTTCACTCGAATGACATGTGAATTAGAGTCAAAACTTTTTTTAATTGTGACTATATTTTTAGATAAAAATTGGGAAACTATAAACAATTCTCAAGTAGAGAAGTTTTTCAAAAAATAAAAATAAAAGGCATTTTTATAGAGTTATAAAATTTTAACTTGGCAGCCCTTTTTAACTAGCGGCTATATTGTCAGCGTTCAAGTTATTTCAACATTAAAGACTGATGCCTGAACTTTTTAATTGTGACTATAATTTTAGATCAAAATTGGGAATTTATAAAAAACTTTCGAGTAGAAAAGTTTTTTAAGTAAAAACAAAAGCCATTTTAATAGAGTTATAAAATATTAACTTGGCAGCATTGTCAAGTGATTAAAGGACTGATGCCTGAATGTCAATGAGCTTTCTCACAATTTTCAAAACCACCCTCTAGTTTTGTTAAAAAAAGTGAGAGATAATAAAGTGTGTTTTTTATAGAGGCATAAAATATTAAGCTGGCAACACTTTTCCAACTGGTAGCTTTTCCAGTTGTCAGCTGTCCAGGTGTTTAAGTGTATTTCCGCTTGGCATTTCAACATGAAAAGACTGATGCCTGAAGAACTCTTCCAAATTGTGCAAAACTTATTTAGAAAATCACGGTGCTGTTCGAGAGACAAAGCAAAGAAGCTCACATTTTGTGGAATGGATGCGTCAGTAAACTAAACTGACGTATTGGGAAAGACGCCAATCCCCAAACGACAGCGTTACATTAAAAAAACTGACTGCGTGTCGTGCTTAAGAGGCTGGTGTAGTTATTGGTCCGCTAAGACGTTGCCGCTAATGGTGACCGCTATAGAACCTGATATTGTCGGTCATCAATTGAACAACCAGGATGTGCAGAAGCTGTGGTTTTAACAAGACTGCGCAGCATATCCCGCAGCTCGTGCCTCAACTGATTTGTTGGAAGGAATCGTTTGGTAACAGTATAGTTTTCCATTTCGGACCCATAAATAGGCCTCCGAGAGCACACGATTTAATATGTTCTGTGGGTTACGTGAAGTCAGTAGTCTATGACAAAAAATCCGAAACGATTTACAACTTGGAGGGCAACATTTGCCGCATTATTGCCGATTTACTTCCACATGTGCTAGGAAAAGTCCTAGAAAATTGCATCTCCAGATTGGATTAAGTTCGAACCTGCCGTGCTGTCATATTCAAATTAAAATGTCACAGGATTATCTTTCTATTAGAGTATTCATCATGTCCTTTTGAAATATGCAAATTTATTTTATGTCGTTTCAAAGCTTTGTACCTCTATAAAAAACACCCTTTACAAGCTTTATAATTCTTGGTGAAGGGTATAATAATAAATTGAAAATACTTTCTTTAAAGGGATCGCATAACTCACACTTAAGGCCTGTTTGTTTGTTGGCTCGTTCCGCAGGGCGGTATGAAAGCCCACAGCAAATAATTGCGGATGTTTGCAAACAAACATTCACTTTCTCTCTTCCTCCCTCTCTCTCGCTCTGACTCTCTCTATTAATTATAAAGCACACATGCTTGTACATGTATTTCGATTCTTCTTTTTTTTAATTTATTTTCCTTTTCAAACTCAGTAGTGTTGCGTTGTGTGTTCCTGATTGTGTTCGATACTCGTTAAAATTCCAATAAAAGTTTGTAATTGACGTTTGTCTTTGTTGTATATTTATTGTGAACAACAATTCCAGTAATCAACAACAGTAATAGCTAAAGCACCAGCACCATCACACCAGCTCCAACTAACAGGCAACATGCAACAACAACTCTAACAACAGCAATTTGGAAAACAAACTAAATCATCACTTTAACATGCTGCAAAATAACGAATAAAGAAGTACATCCGAATGGGCGGGAGTTGGAAAGAAAAAAAAGTTGGAGAGAAAAACATGTTGTGTTACCACAAAACATGATTAACCATGTTTCTAAATCGAAAAGCGGGCGCTATAGAAATGACAAAAATGCTACCACTGCTGCTGGTCGCTTTTGCTGGAGTTTTCAATGCGAAATGAAAAATTCCAATAAATAGACAGAAGAAGAAAAAGGAAAAAATTTCAAAAGATTATGGAACTTTTGTTCTTCAGCAGGCTGGGGGAAAGGTGTTTGAGAGTTGTAACGGAAATATGGTTTCCAAAAAGTTTGAAATACTTTTCAAAGTTTCAAGTTGCATCATTTGATTGTCTTTTATAGGGAGAGTTTGCAAAGAACTCATATTTATTTCCTTTTGTGTTGCAAATATTACAGTTGAGAGCAAAATGATAGTGGTGGTGTGGAAATGTATGAGATAATTTAAACAAAAAACCCCTTTTAAAAAGCATGTAAATTGTTTTAATTAATTCAAAAAATTTCACTGATTGTTCTAAATGAGTTCTAAGTCTCAAGTATGAATAGAACTTACGAAGTTTGAGCCGACAGGATAGCACACTGCTCCCTAGTTTAACGAGCTACACAGTTATAATTTTAGGAAATTTAAAACTTTTAAATTCAGCCAAGATTTTAATTCAGAAAGAGATGGAAAGTCATCATAGATTTAATTATTCAACATGCACAGCAGAGCTCAGAGCAGCTGTTTTCGAAAGCCACTACACTTTCATCATCAACAGTCATGTGTAGTTTGCTTATCAACTCTTGCGAGGAGACTTACTTGAATGCGATACAAATTCTTGTTTATATAGAATTTATTATGAAATACTAGAATACGAGAATTATAAGACACCGATGATGGTACACTTTAAAAATCTATTTTGTCACTAGATTATGTTCTTCATATCATGTCCTATCGACATGATTTCTCTCTTGTAGCCCACTACTGGTCGTCAACATCCTGTATATACCGCTCTCAAATCGGATCCTATTTTCGATATATAGAGAATTTGTCCTAGCAGAGCCAGGCCTAACCAACTCTTCTGCCTGTTTGCTACCTGGGGAGTCGCTGTATGCTGAGAGCCAGAGGAGCATCTAACTAGATTGGAGGAACATGAGTATAATTTTGGAGTACAAAAGATGGTGGCCTGCCACTTTTTATCGGTCAGAACTTTTCCCATCTTCCGCAGGGCAAATATCTCAGCTTGAAACCCACTGGCGTCATTAGGGAGGAGGACACAGCGCTCTAGCCCAAGATCGTCTGTAAAAACTAAATAATTTTATCATTATAAGCCTCGATGTCATATTGTTTTTCTATCTTTACCCCTCTTTTCCAATGCCGCTTGATCGGAATTGAAATTTTGAAGACTTTGTCAAAGTCCTTTTTAGGCACCGTATAATTGAAGCATCTCCTTGGACTAGGGGGTAGTTTGGAATGACCGAATACAATAAAACTCTAGAATTCTTTATATCCAGATTTTTGAAGTTTTTAACTTCCCTCTAGAAAAATGAATATATAAAAAAATCGCGACGCTTTTAGTTTTAACCCATTTTAAGTATATTCAAAATCTCAGAAGATCTCTACCCCTGGAAGTCGTGGGATGCTTCCCTGAGTTTCTGTAGGTGTAATAGTATATTTGAGTGTGTGACCCACTTATAATTTTTTAATGGCTGAAACGAATTAAATCATCCCGATAGAGTTCTCACGAGCGTTTCTAATTTCCTATGAACTCAAACCGATTCGAACCGGTAGATTTCAAGATATTCCAAACAAATTTTAAAGAACTTTCTTAAGTGGTTTTCTTAGAACAACTTTAATGGCTCTATCGATCGTTTCTAAAAACTAATCATTTTGTCTGATATATAAAAACCACGTCGATTACAGCAAACCGGTTCGAAATCGGTTAATCTATTCTTGAGACATTGTAAAAGAAAAAATTAGAAAAAATAGTGTTTTGTAACGTTCCGAAATTATATATGCGACCAATTCATGTTTTTGATTCTTTTGTATCGGATGTTTTTCATAGAGTGATACAAGTTTAAATCATAATAAAAAATAATAATATATTTTAAATATCAATGAAACAGACTTTATTATATAGAAAATTTTATGACATTAATGTTGAAATATGATTTTGGCCATGTGGCCGCCTCGGCTGGCCCGTACAAGGAACAATCTGAAACACATATTTCCACAAACTTTTCGCAGCATTTGCGGCCGTATCGCGCCGATAACTCTTCGACTGTTGACTTCCAGGTGTTCAAGTGTTTGTGGTTTATCGACATACACAAGTGATGACTTTACATAACTCCAAAGAAAATAATCCAATAGGGTTAAATCACACGATCTTGGGGGCCATTTCGTGAAATTATTTTTTCGTCAAAAGTTTCCTTGAGTAAATCAATTGTAGCGCCCGCTGTGTGGCATGTGGCTCCGTCCTGTTGGAACCATTTAACAGCAAGATTTAATGCCAGCTAATTGAGGTACGAAAAAACTTCGAATCATGTTCTTATACCGTTCACCATTGACAGTAACATTCTGACCATCATCGTTTTTGAAGACACATGGGCCAATGACTCCGCCAGTGCATAAAGCGCAACAAATATCAACTTTCTGTGGATGTTCTCTGGTGTTTCGGCAAAAGCTTGTGGATTCTCCACATTCCAAATGCGACAATTCTGTTTATTTACGTACCCATTCAAACAAAAATGGTCTTCATCGGAAAATAAAATTTTGAATAGAAATTCAAAATCAATATCAATTTGTGCCTCAGCCCATTCGCCGAATTGGCGGCGCCTACGATGGTCGTTTGGCTTTAATTCCTGCGCAAGTTGAATCTTGAAAGCTTTTAAGCCAAGATCTTTGCGTAAAATCTTCCATAAAGTGGAAGGACACAACCCCAGTTGCTGAGAACGCCGACGAATTGATTGATTAGGATTATCTTCAATACTTTCCTGTACAGTGCCTATAGATTCTTCAGTGTGCACTGTTCAGCGTCTCACGGGATGCACATTATCAGTAACAGTAAATGTGGTCCGAAAACGATCTATTGTTCTTCGAATTAGCAGCTCGAAGGACGATTATGTACGCCATAAACTGGACGAAGTGCACGATAAGTTTGACGAACAGAACCATTATTTTGATTAAAAATTTCCACAATTTTCACGCGTTGCTCTAGTGCAAGTCGGTCCGTAATAAAATGCCAAAGCAAATTTAACAAAAAGCAACTATCAGCTGTTAAATAGAAGGTCAAATAAATCAGTGATGCCAACTCAAAGCTATATCACTCTATAAAAAACACCCTATAGTAATTAAGGGGGAATCGGTTGATTTTAAAATTAAAATGTTTTTCCAATTCCCTCGATTTTTTTTTAGTTTTTTTTTTAGTACGAAGAGCTCAGAAGCATAGAATTCGACAAAAATCAGGTTGCGATATTTTTGCGGTTAAAAATAGCGGTTGAAAAAAACTTACAGGGATGTCCTTTGGGGTAATTTTCTGGTTTTATTTTCTGTTTCTTAGAGCCAAAGTTTTTTTTGGTGTAAATAGAGTTCTTTCTGAGTTTTATTCGCTCATATCTTTTTGACTTCTATTTTAAATTCCTAATCACATCTTCTCTATTTTAGATGTTATCACGGCCTTTAAATGTTATCAAAACTTTTGCAAAAAGGACCAACAAACTTTTACTTCTTTCCCCGTTTGTGTATGTAACATGACATTGTAAATGGGATTAATTCTTTTCCGCAATTTACCAGCGCTTTGAATCTCCACTATAACAAATCTGGCTTTAAATATAAACCGTCTGCTGGTGTTTTCAAAGCGCTTTATTTACTCTTCGCTATATGACCCGTTCACATGTGGGCAAATACAAATAAAAGAATTTGTTTGTTAACCATCCCCATTATGTTTTCCCACACACCCACACACCGCTTACACACACTTGAGTGGTGTGTGGTTTGCAATAGAGTACTTGTGTTTGTGTGTGTTGGAGTAAATACAAATCAAAAACACTGCAGGCAGTTGTAGCAGCAGTTATTGAGTTGGTCAACTAACACATGCAGAGCGACAAGCGGGCAGACAAACAAATAAAAAGCCATAGACAGACAGACAGACGGCCGTTGTTAACAACAGATGAAAGTAAATTTTCTATTTGATTTTGCTGTTGATGTTGACTGTTTCTGCTGCTGCTGCTTCCGCAGATGTCTAGGAAAAGCGAGCCAAATAGTTCATGTCTGCTCACGATTGCAATTACCAAATAACAAATAAACTTGTGTGGTCGATGCTGAAATACAATAAAAAAATGTCTAAACAGCGACCGGCCGCAATAAAATCTTTAATTTGAAAACTGCCTGTTACAGAAGAATCACTCAATTCAACTTCAATGGAAAAGAAAGTGTTTTTTTGCGTAACATTTTCTTTTAATATTAAATATTTTCGCATAATTTTTTGTACACTTTTTTCCGCCAGCACAAGTTTCCAAACTCACTTATTGTTTTGTTGTTGTTGTTGTTGTTGTTGTTGTTGTTGTTTATTTTAATGAATCGTTTATTTTCTTTGCTCCTGGTTTTTTTCCCTCTCTCGACTGGCAACTTTCTCTAGAGTTCTAGTTATTTTGTTACACTGGCTGTTTATTTAGCGGGAATTAGTAGTTCATTCTTTTTTTGTTTTTGTTGCAACAGTTCTTGCAAGTTTATTTTCAGCAATGGCTAATTAGCCAGTGTAATTAAATGCTGTTGCAAAAAAGCGAGTGCACTTTTCGGTTAGTTTATTAATACTTTTGCCGTTTATTATTAGTTTCAGAGCTCAAACAAATTAACAAACTTGGCGAGAGAGAGAGAGAGAGGGAGAGAGAGAGAGAGAGAGAGAAAGAGAGAGGAGAGTGTGGAATACATTATAAATAAATATTTTTTAATAAAACTATTCATGTACAACAACACTACACTGTGCAACAGTTAACAATTTTTTAAGAACAATAAATATCTAACGCTGGATAGTGTTTGCAGAGACTCTCCTGTTAAGTCAACAAGACAAATAATCACACAGGGGGAAACTCACAAATAAAAAAAATTAAATTGTTAAAAAATAATTGCATCACAAAAAAGATCACTTCAGTGTTGGATTGATGTGTTCCGGAGCATTCCTGAACTTAGATACTCGATCAATTTGAGTCGATTCGAACCGCAGACTTCCAGATGTCTCAAAAATCTGAAAAAAGGAATTTTCCAAAATAGTTCATTCAGAAGAAGTTTTCAACAGCTTCACCAATCGATTCCATAAATCTTAACAATAACAAAAAACACATCGATTTCAGCAATAACCCGTCAAAATCGTTTAATCCTTTGACTAGATATTGTGAACAAAAAAATTCTAAACAAGTAAAAGTGCAGTAATCGGCTATGCCGAATCTGATATACCCTACACCAACCTACCTCTGGCGTTTTATATATTTTTAAGTACCGATTTGATTCTTCCTAAGTTATCAAATAGTTTTAGTTAGAAAAACAAACAATGTCAGTGGCCTTTTTATTGCTTTTATGAATTAAAAAAACCTAGATTTCCCACCCCTGCAAACGAAATTTAAATTTTTTTAAATTTTTACTTATCAATGCAAGTCTTCATGATTTATAGAGCAGTCTTATTTAAGATAAACCTAAAATTTGTAAATAGTTTATTTCTTACATGTTTTTTGCTGAATGTGCAAAAAAAAAATATGTTTCCCATCCCTGGAAATGATATTTTAATTTTTCTTCAAATTTCTTTTCATCAATGCAAGTCTTCATGATGTTTAAAGCGGTTTTATTTAAGAAAAACTTAAAACTTTTAAACATTTTAGTTCTTACATGTACCACGAAATACTGAAGGTGCAAAAAAAATTTGTTTCCCACCCCTGGATTTTTTTTGTAGTTCTTAATAGACAATTGAGGTTTTCCCAAGCACGAAATGGGTTCAATTTACGAAGAAACAAAAAATAAAATGTTTTTGGTATTAATTTTTTCCAGCTCTGGAACCATATTTCGAATTTTTCTGAATTTTACCCTATACCACTCTATTTTAATTCATTTCCAATCCATCAGTCCAATAATGAAGTCTCTAGCTTTTCGGGGTTTGGTCCTACCGATTTCACTTACAGACAGTCGGACAGACAGACAGACACCGCTCAATCGACATCGCTTTTCACAAGAATCCGAAATATATATACATTATGGGGTTCCATATTAATATCGAAGAAATTACACAGGGAATAACAAACCCTTTCACTTTATTGTGAAGGATATAAAAAGAGATTATTTTTTTGCTCTCAAATTATATATCAGATCAGTTAATGTTCTCGATTCTTTTATAGTGATCGAAAGAAATATCGATTGCATGGGAATTGGAAAAGGAACACGATACAGTTTCAGCATGAGGGGTGAAATGATTAGCACAACAATCAGGTTACTTTAAATTTACGGTTGATATTAGCGGGAAGTTACAGGGAGGGCCCTTAGGGTCAACCCTTTTTCTGTGTTTTGAACTCAGGTTCTCTTCAATTTATATCAAAATTTTGAAATTTAAAATATATTGAATTTTGTTAATAAAAAAAGAGGTAACAAAACTAGCAGACTTATGGCGTTTTCTTCTCTGAATAAAAAGTGTAAAATTTTTTCTCTTCTTTTATAAAAAGTGGCAGTTTGGAGGTGTTTGAAAAAAACTTATCGTTCTTAAGAGATGTTGGTTTTATTTGTAATAAATTATTTATTTTCAAATCATAGAATGTTACCATTTTCTATAAAAGAGTGTAAAAAATGTTGCCTTCTTTTCTAGAAAAGAAACCATCGTTATATAAAAACATTTGTAACCATTTATTTTATCAGGCTTAAGGATAACTTCATTGAAATAAAGAACAGATTTTATAGATTTGAATACCAGACTTCGTTGTATTAAAGATCAGTTACTAAAATACTTTTAAGCGAAAACAGAACATATTTGTTTTTAGATAAAAAGGGTTCTAATAAAGCGATTCCAACGAAACTTTTTCGCAAAGTGAAGTTTTCAAGGGTCTCGTGAAACTATAATTAAATTTATAAAATTTTGTATTGGATATTTGAAAAAGAAAAGGAATCAAATGCAGTTGTTTTTTTTGAATTGAGAAAGCGGGAATTCTTTGTGTGAAGCATCTTTTTTCTCGAGCGATCCACACCAATTGCCGGTGGACTGCAGATACAAAAATTTTAATAGAAAAAAATATATTAAGAAAATTTAAAAAGTCGCAAAAGTTTTCAATGTTAAACTGATTAATTTTTCTTAATTCTTCCTGTTTTCGGTTCATCAATAAATGAATCTGCAAATAGCAGATTGTTCACAAGCACATGTTGTTGTTGTTGCTGTTGTTGTTGTTGTTGCTGTTGTTGTTGTCTATAATGCCACAAGTTGATCTGGATTGCAGCTCCAACTGTAGAGGACAACAAACATGGAAATTGTAAAACGACGTTTTAACCAATTTTTATTCGTACGTTTTTTTTATTTAAATTTTTTTCTTAAAGCAGATTTGTGTGTTGAGTCGGTGCGTATGTTTCTATATACATGTGTGTGTGTGTGTTTGTTTGTATGTGTTTGTGTGTGTATAACTGACTTAACTGCGCATGTGATTAAATCTATCAAAAAACAAAACGCAATTTTTTTAAAACTGCTTGACTTTCTTCAACTCCAGCTTCCTTTCCACATGAAAAACACACATACATACATACATGTGCACATGCATAGATATGTTTGTGATTGTATGTGTTTCAAAGTATTTTATATTCTTTCAAGAAATGATTGCAGCCGCAATATGCAGCAGTTGTAATTTTTGCGTAATTCCTTTTCTCTTTTATTTTGCGGACTTTTTTTCTGCTTGATTAAGCAAAACAAAACAAAAAAAAGGAAATAAAAAATAGTTTATAAAAGTCACACTGAGCTTAACATAAATTGGATAACAGTGGGAGGTCTGGCAAAGGGATCACACATGTCTGAGGCGTTAATATGTGTTGTTCACAAGAATTTCAGTCTTTCAAATTAAAGATATTTTGTAGACAATTTTTGTAAAGTTTCTTGGGGTTTTATGAAGGCACAGAACTTTCAAATGGATCACAATTTTAAATTGATATGAAATTTATTTAATTCGAAAGAAATATGACTTGTGGCATGTGACCACCATGGCTGGCTCGGACGTAGTCTTGTCTGGAGGTCCGATTTTCGATGACTTTTCCTGGCACATCTGGTAGTAAATCGGCGAAAATGCGACAAATGTTGCCCTCCAAGTTATAAATCGTGTCGGGCTTATCGCCATAGACTACTGACTTCACGTAACCCACAGAACATATTAAATCGTGTGCTCTCGGAGGCCTATTTATTGGAAATGAAAAACTATGCTGTTACCAAACGATTCCTTCCAACAAATCAGTAGAAGCACGAGCTGTGGGATATGCTGCGCAGTCTTGTTAAAACCACAGCTCCTGCACATCCTGGTTGTTCAATTGATGACCGACAATGTCAGGTTCTATAGCGGCCACCATTAGCGGCAACGTCTTAGCGGAGCAGTAATTCCACCAGCCCCTTAAGCACGACACACAGTCAGTTTTTCTGAACGTAACGCCGTCATTTTGGGATTATCGTCCTTCCCAATACAACAGTTTTGTTTATTGACTCATCCATTCGAACAAAACGGAGCTTCTTCGCTAAACGAAATTTTAGCGTTACGTCTCTGGAACAGCACCGTTATTTTCTAAATAAGTTTTGCATAATTTGGAAGAGTTCTTCAGGCATCAGTCTTTTCATATTGAAACGGCAAGCGAAAATACAGTTAAGCACCTGGACAGCTGACAACTGGAAAAGCTGCCAGTTGGAAAAGTGTTGCCAGCTTAATATTTTATGCCACTATAAAAAACAAACTTTATTATCTCTCACTTTTTTTTAACAAAACTAGAGGGTGGTTTTGAAAATTATGAGAAAGCCCATTGACATTTAGGCATCTTTGAATCATTTGACAATGCTGCCAAGTTAATATTTTATAACTCTGCAAAAATGCCTTTTATGTTTACTTAAAAACCTTCTCTACTTGAGAGTTTTTTATAGTTTCCCAATTTTGATCTAAAAATATAGTCGCAATTAAAAAGTTCAGGCAGCAGTCGTTGAAATAACTTGAACGCTGACAATATGGCCGCTAGTTAAAAAGGGCTGCCATTTTAAAATATTATAACTCTATAAAAATGCCTTTTATTTTTATTTTTTGAAAAACTTCTCTACTTGAGAGTTTTTTATAGTTTCCCAATTTTTATCTTAAGATATAGTCACAATTAAAAAAGTTTTGACTGTAATTCACATGTCATTCGAGTGAAGGGTGTACAGACGAATTTTTATAATTTGAAAGTCTTTAATATGAAACTCGTAAAACTTTGAATTATTTTCCTTTAACCTCAACCGATATCGAATATTGTTAAAATTTTAACAGAATACCAAAATCGGTTAATCTTAATTATATATTAATTTTGACGACTTGATTGTCGTCATAAAAGTTACTGAATCGCTCGGCAGTGGAAAGAGTTCAACGTGAAAAATAATTCCGTGAAAATGCTTTAAGAAAGTCGTAAATTATTTCTAACTTTCGATAAGAATTACAAAACTATTTACACCAGTCGCTCTACCTTTTATTTAAGGCCATTTTAATAGTGTATTTTTTTCTATATTGTAGCACCATGTGGCTTTTCTAAATTGAAAGGACTTTCCGAAGAATGAGCCTATAAAATTAAATTTATATTATATGACCTGGTTTTGTTGAACAAGGATTGGGATGGAGATGGTGAATGTAACGCAATTTAATGTCTTCCAATTTTACATGTGACATTCGTATTCGCGTTCGTATTTGGGAATAATTTTTTAGATACTCGTATTCGTATTCTTATTTGCGAATATTGAAAATTAATAGTCGTCACATCGCTGGTAGCACCCGTGAGACATTTATTTTCTTGCTGTGAGTGTAAAGTTTTTTATAGGCAGCGTTTCAGTGACTGTAATTGTTCCCAAAATATATATATTTTTTAAACGGTTGAGATTTTTTTTTAAATATTGAACTATTTGCTGATTTTTCAATAAATTATTCTGTTATTTTTATAAAAATCTTTATCATAATTATTTCAAAAGTTTAAATAATTCAAAATATCTTATGTAAAAACTATTTCCTTATTGTCTCATATTAAAAGCTTCCACTGTAAAAGTGTGTGTACACGATTTTTTTTTCAAAAACATTTTCCTTATTTCTTATTTTTTTTTTTTTTGCTTTTTGGTTTGTTTCATTATCCTCATTTATTTCAGTTGACACTGTAATACATTTTCGCATTTAGTGTTGCGTTTTAGCAAAGCACACGTACGAATGTGTACGCTGTCACATTCGTTCTCTTTTTCTGTTGCCGCTTTTTTTGTCTGCGTGCAAAATAAAAGCAACTTAAGAAATTTTAATTTATAAAATATATCGTCATTTCATTTCTCTACTGTTGCCGCTGCATGATAAAAAGTCGTATACGAGAGATGCTGCGATGTCACTTATTCTGGGTGTTAAAAATTTTTAATAATAAAATGCCGGGAAATATCCTTTTATTGTTCCGGAATTCTGTAGAAATATTAAGAAATCCTTGAAAATGTTTATTAGCTCTTTTTGGGTGGACTATTTCATTTCACTATCTGCAGGGGGAAATCGATTTCTGGATTATCTTCTCCCGCAGGATTTATTGATCTTGAGTTACGTCTAGTTCGTTCTGTTAGAATCACATGTTGTTCATATCCTGGGAACAAATTAACGCATTCGATAGCGATCGAAATTTTAACACGATTTAGTTGGATATTTCTGATCACATCAGATCGAAGCCTTCAGGTCTTCCAATTCGGTTTAAGAAAAAAATTATAATAATCGACTTATAGCGCTCGCCGTCAAAAGTAGTGGTTTGGACAACGACCTCATACTTTCTTGCACAATCTCACCGATAGTGACACTCTTTTCGGCAAGTCCTGGGATGCGTCGACGTTGATCGAAGGATTCAAATTTATTTATCACATTCCAAATAGTTTTCTCGTTACAATGGTCATGGCAACTGTAAAATAATTTTGTTTCTGAACGTCTTATTGAATACTGCAACCGTCCGGGGTAATAAATTAAAATAAATTGAATAAATAATAATAATAATAAATTTGACAGATGCAACATCAACAAAATGGCCGTTATCGACTGTCAAAGAGCAGATGTCTGTGTTGAAAAATCTTTTTAATATATTCGCCCATATTATGAATGACGACGTCGACGTCACATCAACACTACAGCAAAAATTTGTCACTTATCATTTAATTGTCGACAATAATTATTTATCATTAATAGCGTTTTGGTATTCTCTAAGGCGAATAATATTAATAGAAGTTAATATTAACACAAGTCAATTTCTGTCGACAAAGACTAGATAAGTGACAATTTATTGTTGTCGACGTCGTCATACATAATACGGGCGATTAACTCGTTCGGTTTTCTGGAATCCAGAACCACAAATCTCAAGGATTTGTATTCTCCGATCTTCCAACAATATTTCGAGCGTTTTATCCATAATTTCAGCGTATTGAAGTGGTTTTTGCGTGACCTCAACATACAGGGTGGTTCAAAGTTAATCAGCCTGTCGCAAGTAAATCAAGTTTTACGTCAATCATATTTGATATTTGGAAGCCAGACAGCTGACGAATACAAACAGAAAAATGATGAAGCGTGAAATAATTGTGCGGATTTTTCTAGCCTTAATTTCGACAACGAAGAGGGTGGTTTTTGGTAGACAATCAGCTTCAAGGACGAGGCGTAGTTTCATTGAAGCGTTTATGTCTGTAAAGAGAAGCTTCGTTTCTGGGGTACTAAAAATCCCCTAGTGATGGACCTATGCCTACTGTGTGCTGCGGTATTCAAGCGGTAGGAGTAACTGAATAATATTTTTATTGAGGACTCCATGGGCATTACAGTTGCCCTGATAAGTGACACCCTACTGCAGGCATTAAATAAGGAAGGCATGGTGAACATGTCGTTTTAACAAGAAGGTGATCCTGCAAATAAAGCAGGGGCCGAAATGGATATGGGGAAGAAAGTAGTTTCCCCTGGGCGAATTATCTCCCCTCTTGCAGATTTGGCATAGCCAATAAGATGCCCAATTTGACCGTTCCAGGCTTGTCTCTTTGGGACTACTTTAAGTTGCGGGCTAATGACAACAGGCCTCATTTCTTAAGGCAAATATTCGACAAGAATGCGAACAGTTATCGCCAGAAAAATTGCGAAAAGTTATAGGAAATTTAAAAAATGCTTGGCAACACTGGCTGCAATCCACTTGGCTGATGTCATATTCTCTAATTACTAAAAAAAATTTGTGGAGGCCCGAATAAAGTTTCGTACTATTCGAATCAATTTTTATTAGTAAAAAAAAGTTTTTAAAAAACAAAACTGGAGGACTTATTTTAAGCCACTTTGTACGACGTTACTTGAGCCGGCACACCCAGATCTCAGTGAAATACTTCTTAGCCATTGAAACTGAGGGCGTATAGCTGCCATTATATTTATAAGGTCTTTTTTGTTGTTAAGAAAGTATTTACTCTTTTAAATCTCTTGTTAAAACTTAAGGAGTTCTCTGCTGTTAAAGCAATTTATTTTGGTTCCTTGTTAGTTTTTACTACATGTCACTTGCAAACACTCACACAAATTGTTATTAAAATTTTCAATATTATAATTAATATTTTTTATTTACCATAAAATAATTTTTTCCTAATTTTATGCAATAGAAAACTGTAAAGAAAAGTAACAGTTCAAGAGCTCCCAAAACCATTTCATATATCCTGCAGATTGTCTCCTACTCTCTTTAATTTATTTTAGCCCAAAGAATTTTGTGCAATTATTTTGTTAAATTTAATTGAAATCTTTAATTTAAATAGAACGTCTTTCCTTAAATCTTGAACAGCCGGTTTTGAACGGCAACAAATGCTTAAAATTGTTTCTACAAACATTTAACTTCTTAAAACTTTTAAATATGTTCTTATAAAAGCTCTGATAAACTTTAAACTTTATTTGAAAGTAGATTTCTTTCCTTATGCAACTATTTGCTTAACTGTAAAAACTATAGCATATTTGTAGGCTGCATAAGCACAACAAATATATCATGTACAGACCTTAAGTTCAAATCCTTTCATTTCGTTTGCCAGGATTAGTAATAAACTCTAAACAACAGCAACAACAACAAAACTTTTACTTTTTCAAGACTTTGAAATTCTTTAGCAGCAGCAGAGAAGAAAGAATAAATTAGTTTCCCACAATTTAGTCTAACAAAAATTTGTAGACATGATTTCCATAAATAAAAAATTTTGAAATAAAATATATTTTAATATCTTAAAAATATGGTAAAACTGATATTAAGTCCTTGTAGTCTTGTGTTTTACTGCTATAGAAAGTTGTTGCTAATAGTTGTCTTATAGGAGATATTGTGGGGTATAGTTTTAGGCTTGGGTAGAGGGTTATAATATAAATATGTTCTTTATAAAATATTCTTGTATAATTTTGCTTTTGGCAGACAAAAAAATTTACACTTCAACGCCTTTAATATAAGCAAAAACAAGACATCTCTCAGTATGAGATTTTATATGAAAAGGCTTAGACACACAATTGCAACGTCGGGCCACAAGCGTTGGAATATTTGTCTTCTAAATTATTCTATTTATTTTCTCTGTTTTTTAATACAATATAACAAATTTCATTTTACTTTAAGTGTATTATTTACACTTAATGATTTCTTTATTGTTTCACTGGCAATTTTCTCAAAATATTTGCATACTTTTAGGCTGTTTTATACTGTTTAGCATATTTAGCCCCTTCCCAGTTATCTAACGCCCGTTTCTTATCCCCTTTTTCGTACAGTGAAAATAATTTCCCAGCCTGTGATTTTGTATAAAACCAAATCACATACTTTAAGTTTCATTACACGCCATAAATTTTGTGTGCTTCTTGAACGTTACAAAATAGTTTCTACATGAGTTTTTTATTACTCTATATATGCCACGGTTTTTGTAACGCGTGTGTGTCTCTGTTTTAACACAAACCAAAATAATTATGTGTTTTTGAATTGTTGTTCATGTTGATGTTTATTTCATGCAGATGCTAGAATTTTATTTGCCAAAATATTAGATTTAAGACTATTAACATATAAATGACAATTTATTTTTATAGTTTTTTATTGTTTTAAAAGACACTGAATATATTAAACATTAAAATAAAGTGTTATTTTTTCATGTCTTACAACGATTATATTGACTGTTGGGTGATAAAATATTTTGAATAAAAAAAGGAAACTTCAAGAATATTTTTAATATAACTTTTTTTTATAGAAATGCAACAGTGGATTTCATAACTTAAAAAATTATTATTTAAAATCAACTTTTAGGCGCATTTATTTTACACACAATTTTTGAAAGCACTTTTTATCGACATGCCTTGAAGACCTACATTTTTATACCCTTCACAAAAGGGTGAGAGGGTTTGCCAGTCCGTGTGTAATTTCTTCGATATTAACGTGGGACATCATAGAGTATCGGGTGTTTTTTATAGAGTGATACAACTTTGACTTGGCATCACTGCTTTATTTGAGCAGCTATTTAACAGCTGAGAGTTGCTTTTTGTTTAGTTTGCTTTGACATTTTATTATAAATCGATTTACACCAGAGCAACGCGTGCAAATTGTGGAAATTTGTAATCAAGATAATGGTTCTGTTCGTCAAACTTATCGTGCACTTCGTCCATTTTATGGCCTACATAATCGTCCTTCAGAGCTGCTAATTCGAAGAAAAATATATCGTTTTCGGACCACATTTACTGTTACTGATAATGTGCATCCCGTGAGACGTTGAACAGTGCGTACTAAAGAATCTATAGCCGCTGTACAGGAAAGCATTTTGAAGATGATCCTAATCAATCAATTCGTGGCCGTTCTCAGCAACTGGGGTTGTGTCCTTCCACTTTATGCAAGATTTTACGCAAAGATCTTGGCATAGAAGCTTTCATTATTCAACTTGTGCAGGAATTAAGGCCAAACGACCGCAAATGCTGCGCAAAGTTTGTGAAAATTCGTGTTCCAGATTGCGCCTTGTACGCCCTGGCAGTGGCGGCCACATGGTCGAAATCATATTTAAACATTAATGACATGAAATTTTCTATCCAATAAAGACCGTTTAATTGATATCAAAAATTTATTTCTATATTTTATTATGATTTAAACTTGTATCACTCTATAAAAAACACCCGATATATATATTCCAGATTCTTATGAATCGCTTTTCCCGAACCCCAGAAGAGCTAGAGACTTCGTCAGCTTCCACTGATGGATTGGATATGAACTTAAACAGAGTGTTATTGAATAGCCCAAAATAGGCTTCCAGAGCTGGGAAGCTTACACCTATTTCTGGACGTAAAATTAATACCCAAAAACCAATATTTTTTTGTTTGTTTGTTTGTTTGTTTGTTTATAAATTGAACCCATTTCATGCTTGGGGAAGCCTCCATGGTCTTTTAAAAACTAAAAATAAAAAAATAAAATTTGCAGGGATGGGATATTAAATTTTTTTTTGCACATTCGGTATTTTGTAGTGCCTGTAGTAACTAAAATGTTTAAAGGTTTTAACTTGTTGTAAAATAAAACCGCTTTAAACACCATGAAGACTTGCATTGAAAAAAATTTCGTTTCCAGAGATGGGAAATTACATTTATAAAGAAAAGAATGAAAATATTTAAATTTCGTTTGCAGTTGTGGGAACTCTGTTTTTTTTTTATTCATAAAAGTAACCAAAAATGCAACTGACGTTGTTTTGTTTTCCTAACTAAAACTATTTTATAACTCAGAAAGAACAAAATGGGTACTTAAAAATATATAAAATGCCCGACGTTCGCTGGGGTATATAAGATTCGCTACAGCTGAATATATTACTTTTACTAGTTCTCCTTAATTTAATGCTCAAGTTTTAAATTTTTACTTTCAAAAAACAAACACTTTTTAATTTCTACTCTTTAAATAGTTGTTGTGCAAACATGTTGCATACTTACAGGTTAAATGCTTGACTAAATTCTATTGCATACTTTTTGGGGTCAAGATATAAAAATGCTCTTATCTTGTTTAGTTAAGCATAAAAGAAAAGTTGTTTCAATGCTGTTTCTGCAAAATTTGTGTAAACAAATCAACACAAAACTTATTGAGGTTTGTTGATTCATAAAAGTTATTAAGATAATATTTTTTTGGGGCCAATTCAAAGGAAATTTAGGCCAAAATAATTTCCACAAAAGCACACAAAACTTATCATAAACTTTGAGTTTTAACAAGTTTTAGTAGCACATTAAAAAGTTGTACAACAGCAACAAAACATTATTAACTGATTTACAACCTAATAAAATTGGTCTTAATATTAAAGTCTGCTTTTAGGAGTTAGTAAGAGACCTTGGCTGTAAATTTAATTTACTCGCATTCTGCCATTAAATAATTAACAAATTAATTTAAAATATTTTATAAACAGTCACAAATCTGCCACTTCTCTGCTGTTGTTCTGCTTGTGTTCTCTTCTTGAACAGTTTATTTGGCCAAATTGTTAACAAAAAAAAAATTGTCTTCAGGCCACAACCACAACATCAGCTACCCAAAAGTTTCTTTGTTGACCCAAATTTTCTTTTATTTAAAACTTTTTGAAATAACTGATGCTCATGAACTGATTTGAGAATAAATTTGTCATTTTCGTAATGAATTGCAATTTAATTGATATTAATTTTAGGAAAACGATTTTGTTGTTGCTGTTATATTTTTTGTTTATTTTGCCAAATCTCTTTTGTCCTTAAATAAATTTTATCCTACACATTTAGTTTGTATTAAACAATTTATCATTGATTTCAACATAATTTTCTATTGTAGAGTTTTTTAATTTTTGAACTGAAGCTGCAGTGTTTCAGTGTGGATTTATGTTACAGCATCTGTGCACTTCTATTGAAATCTGCACTGCATTTAAAGAGAAAATTGTTGCAAAATTTCATACGATTTTCAACACTGTGAGAAATTCTTTTTCTGTCTGTTCATTTCAAAATGTATGAAGACTTCAGTCAAGGATTATCTTGCAGATGGAATTATTTGCGAGTTTCCCACGTAAGAAAGCACTTTCTAAACTCGCTGCTAGTTTTTTTAATGAACCTGGCAACTCTGGTATTAAAATTTAATTGTCTGGTGCCGTAGCAACTTTGAAAGACAGTGGAGTTCTCATGGCTTTAAATGGTCGGCATGGATGTGCACGACCTGTGGTTCCAGCCAGACGGCGCTACACCGCACTTGAAACAGCTGATTTATTACAGCAACATTTTCTTCCTTTTATGTCAACAGGGAACATATTATACGTACATTAAGAGAAGCATACCCGGGTATGTTCATGCACTTTATAAGGTAATTTTTTTTACTGAGATTATTGTTGAAATGATTTCATTAAAATTGTGTTTTTTAATTTCACTGTTTCGTTTCCATTAAGTTTTGTTTGAATGTTTTTAAAATTTTTATTATTCTGCCTTGAATTTCAATTTTATTTCATTTAAATTATTATATTTAATTAATTTAATTTAGTTTACTCAATTTAACTAATTTTATTTAATACTAGTAATTTAATCTAGTTCATTTAACTTATTTTCGTTTAATTTCACTATTTTGTTATATAATTTAATTTAATTTATTTCATTTAAATTATTTCATTTAAATTATTTTTTTTTAAATTAGTTTAATTTACTAAATTTAAATAATTTTATTTAACACTTTTAATTTAATTTAGTTCATTTAATTTATTTTAGTTTAATTTTACTATTTTATTATTTAATTTCATTTAATTTATTTAATTTAATAAATTAAATTATTTATCATTTAAATTATTTCATTTAATTAATTCAGTTTAATTTATTTAATTTAATTTATTAAATTTAATTAAGTTTATTTAACATCTTTAATTTAATCTCATTCATTAAATTTACTTTCTAATATTTGTATTATTATTTAATTTATTTAATTTAATTTATTTTATTCAAGTTTTTAAATTTAATTTGTTTGTTTTATTAATTTAATTTAATTTAATTAATGTAATATAATTTATTTAATTTGAGTTTTTAGATATAACTTATTTCATTTAGTTTACTCAATTTCATTTAACTTTTTTAAACTTATTCTAATTCATTTAATTTATTTTCTTATATAAATTTATTTAATTTAATATATTATATTCAACTTTTTAAATTTTATTTATTTATTTCATATATCCAATTTAAATCATTTAATTTAATTTAAGTATTTTAATTTAATTTATTCAATTTAATTAATTTAATTTTATTTATTTAATTTAATTTATTTATTTCATTAATTTAATTTAACTTAATATCATTTATTTATTATAATTTATTTTATTTGTATTTTTGAATTTAATTAATTTAATTTAATTTACTCAATTTAATTATTATTTTATTTTAATTTAATCTAATTCATTTAATTTATTTTCTTTTATAAATTTATTTAATTTAATTTATTTTATTCAACTTTTAAATTTTATTTGGTTTATTTCATATATCCAAATTAAATAATTAAATTTAATTGATATAATTTATATATTTTAATTTAATTTATTAAATTCAATTCATATAATTTTATTTATTCAATTTAATTTATTTATTTCATTAATTTAATTAAATTTATGTAATATAATTTATTTAATTTGAGTTCTTAAATTCAATTTATTTAATTTATTATACCAAGTTTAATTTATTCAATTTAATTAACTTTATTTAACATCTTTATTTTAATCTAATTCATTTTATTTAGTTTCCTTTATCTTATTAATTTAATTTGATTTAATTTATCAATTTATCATATATCAATTAATATGATATAATTTACTAAATTTTATTTACTTAATTTAATTAGTTTTATTTAATAAATTCCATTTAATCTAATTCGTTTAATTTATTTCATTTCAATTATTTAATTTAATTAATTACTTATATTTCATTTAAATTATTTTACTTAAGTAATTTAATTTAATTTAATTTATTATATTTAATTAATGGAATTCACTTAATTTAGTTTCTTTAATTTTTATTATTTTATTATCTTGTTAATTTAATTTGATTTAATTCATATAATTTAAACTACTTTATATAATTAACTTAATTTAATTTACGAAATTTAATTTGTTCAATTTCATTAACTACATTTAACATCTTTAATTTAATCTAATTTATTTAATTTAGTTTTTTTTTATCTTATTAATTTAATTTGACTTAATTTAATTTTTTTAATTTACTTTTTTGTTTATATTTATTTTATTTTATTTATTTCATTTAAATCATTCTAATTAATTAGTACAGTTTAATTTCGTACTCTTAATTTATTCAATTTATTTAATAAAATATCAATTTAACATATTTCAGAGATATGAAATAAAAGAAGAACGATTTTAGCAAAAAAAAAAAACTGTCAGAAAATATGTTTTGCTGAAAATTATATCAACAGTTTTTGTCAGTGTATTTGTTTTATATATGATTTCTGTTTATGTCCTTCTTCTCCATAAGCTGAACTGCCATTCTCTTGCCAACGGGGAGCATTCATAAGTTATTATAATGCAATACGTGTATGTATGCATGAGTTGCAGCAACAACACTCCGAATAGTGTGTGTGTGTGTGTGTATGTGTGTGTGTGTAAGTACTTCCGGATATCCGTTTGTTATTGCTGCACAGTTGTTCATAATCTTGTTGATTTTATTGTGTATTTCTGTTATTGTTCATTTGCAACAAAAATCGAAATGAACTTTCGTGTTATTGTAGTTCTTACCACTTGATGATGTATTCCTTTCAGGATACATATGTGCGAATGAGTTTTCAATCTTGTAGATAATAAAGTGATGTATAGGAAAATGCACCAAATAAAATGATATAACAATTTTGAAACTTAAAAAAAAAGAAATAAAATAAAATAAAATAAACTATCGTCATCATTTAGAACAGATTCTGTTGGTTTCCAAGTATTACAAAAGATGCTGCAATCTGCGTGGCATGACAACTTATAACAGAGAAAAGAAGTGTTTAAATCTTTAATAGAAATAAAATCTCTCAGCAGAGAAAGATATATGGGATTTGCATAATCCTTTACACAAAATATAATAACATTGTTTTACTCAGAGAACAAAAATCCATTTGTAAATCTAAACTACATGTTTAACCTCAAATATAAAAATTATGCTGCATACTTTGAGGCTGTTAAGCATATTTTTATATACTATTTGCTACAAATTACTTTTTAAGTTGATTTGTTCCCTTCACTAAACCCTACTGCAAAATCCTAAAACACACAAAATCTTTATATTTCTGTTTTATTTTTCCAACTTATTGTAGCATAGAATTAGGCTTGTTGCAGGAGAATATTTCATGTCTTCCTTTTATTATGTTAATTTCCTTTTTTTATAAAAATTTACATCTTTCATTTAACTTTATTGACCCTTATGGTCTGCTTTTATTTTTAAATGTTTTTAAATCCTGTTTTTCAAGAAACTATAAAACAATTTATATTCTTCGTTTTGTTGGGCTTCTTATTTACTGTGAAACTTAAATGCCTGCATAAAACCAGGTATTATTTATAAATTAAATAATTGGACTGCAACATTTTTTAAGCTTAAGATTTTATAGTTTGAAAGTACAAAAAATAAAATGAAATATCAAAATGAAAGAATATTAAGTTTTGCACAAAATCAATAGCATACTTTTGGGGATTTTTATTTTTCTATTGAGTTTTAACTGTTAAGGGATTGAATATCATGTTAATTTAATACTTTTAATTGAAAAATAAAAATCTGTAGCACATATAACTTTTAAGCACACACACATATGCATGTATGTGTATTCTAATACGCCTGGAAGCTGGCTATAGTCTATCAACTTTAAAGAGAGTTATTGGAGGTGCAGTGAATACTTTCAAATTGTTTTATAAATGTCGTATAACACAGTCAGAGCTCTTCGCAGTGGATTTTAATTATTATTATTTAATTTTTTGTTTACAATGAAAAGGGCGGAAAAATTTGAGGTTAGGAAATAAATTGGCTTGAAACACACATGTTTTTTTGAGAAATTCAGTTCAATTGTTAACAGTAGAAAAAAGAAGTATGGGAATTAATAATGAAATATATGGGGCACATGACCACCTCTAGCGCTACGACAAACCTCCCCACTTTTCACAACATTTTTAAGCACAGTTTGCGACATTAAGGTAGTGCCGAATTTCCTCTTTCACGTAGTCAATTATATATGATTTGTTCACATTAATCAAGCGTTTCAAATGGCCCCGGAGAAAATAATCTAGCGGCCAATATAAGTCGTCAAATCGAGAAATTATGAAACCGGGATATGTCTCTTGCAATCACTGAACTGTTCGGCCGGCTGCGTGGCTTAAGCCGCCGTTTTACTGAAACCAAAGATCACTGATGTCAACAAGAGCCCAATTGAGGGCCACGAAAGATCAGTTATTTGGGTATGGCAGCACAGAGAGTTCACAGTGGCGGCGTTTACACGCTTGATTGTGACAAAATACAGGCCGCTGCTATCGCCTGACCACAAAACGCATCCTGCGGCCACTTTCTGTCGATGCAATTATTTTTCGAGGACAGTTCGTACATATTGTGAGCCCTATAAGAGCAAAATTTTTTGTTCTATATAAACGCCTAATTGAAAAGGAGCCCTCATCACTGAGTATGATTTTATTTAATGGCGTTTCCTTCTCTAGAAAACATGCAACATTTTTTTAAATTTATTTTCTAAAAAGTGGCGGTTCGGAAAAGTCTTAAAAGCAGAAATTATTTTTCGCGAGCGATGTTGGATTCATTTCGAATAAATTCCTTATTTTGAAATGGCAAAATGTTGCCTTTTTCTGTTAAAAAGTGTGAAAAAAGTTGCATTATTTTTTTAAAAAAGAAATCGACATAAGAAATGCGTTGTTTTCCTTCAGTTACACAATTGACAAACGTTCGACGCCAACTTTTATCGGCCGGGTGTGATTCTTAAATAAACCAAACTTCATAAGCGTGAAGAAGAAGATCTTTAAAAAAATTTTACTCGTCTGAAGATGCCCAACTTTTGCGAACGTGGACGAGTTGAGATTCCAAGTTCATTCTTAGCCCTCTGCTGCACAGTGGATCTGTTTGCACCACCATGGCCTTTATAAACGTATTGTTTTGGTCTGTTATCGGCAATAGTACCGGGAGTTTTGTGTTAGATGATTAAATAACGCTTAGCGGTCTCACAAGGAGACCTGATTACAATGAAAATTTGCCTGAATGTTCACAATTTTAATAGCAAAATTTTTATAAATTCTTTGTTTGAGAGTGTAGTGATCTATATCTAAAAAATTTCCCAAGTCTTTAGCAAATAAATGTCAAAGGACGATGTCTTAGTTTTTAAAATTTCATTAATTGGCAGCCAATTTACTTCCTAACCTCAAATTTGCCCATCCTGTTTATTTTGATACCGGGCCCTAATGATGTACTAAACAGCGACTATTGCAAAGAAAATCACTAATAAATAAAGTTAAATATTTTTTTTTAATTTTATGATCGTTTGCGATAATTTATATCTTGAAAAAATCTATATAAAAACAACGAGTTTAAGTTGCAACAATTTAATTGAATTACAATGCGAATGAGTTGCGTTTGTCACGCCAAATCTATACGATTTTCGTTGTGTGTACCGATTTAAGTTTTTTGAATTTCCAGCATTATATTTGTGTACGTGACTGGTATCATAAATATGAGAATTAATTTATTTTTGTAATGATTTTAGCAAAAAAAAGTTAAAGTTTTGCAAAAATCATTAAAAAATATTTTTCCGAACAAAATTATCTTTAAATCGTTGGCCCATATCTGAAATTGACTTGAATGTAACAACAACAATAAATATAATCATTAGATTCAATATGTGTTTTTAATTTGAAAAACAACAACAAAAACAACAACTAAATCTATAATGCCAAATGCTTAAGCCAATCGTCACCAAACAATAATCAGCCAGTGATCTTGACTCTGAAATTGTGCACGCGCAACAGTTCGGTAGCATGTTGAAGGCATTCAAAAGCGGTATTTATTTGTTTTAGTTTTTTGTTAAAATAGAAAAACAAAAAAGCATGTGTATTTCTAAAGCAATTGCTTGAGCATATAAATACAAATTAAATAAAACATGTGGTTTTAATGTTTTGTTTTGCGCGCGCAAAAATCTCTCAAAGCAGCGACAAGTCAATTGTTGTACGCTGGATTATGGAAAATGGTTGATTATGCGTCTGGTTTCTGTTTATAATGAGTTCATTATGTATTTAAAAAAAACATAAATAATTTATGTCTATCGCTGGTAGGCAATAGGAAAACAAAATAGATGATGATTTTAGCAAAATTATTCTGAGGGAAGGGGATAATTGAAATGGAAATTAAATCAAATCACAATAGAATAACTATTAAAATAAATATAGAAAAGAGCCTAAAAGTATGCAACATAAAGTGATATATATTGAGGTATTTTATATATTATATATTTTTAAAATAACATCTGGGGCCATTATTACTTTAGTTAACCCTGGATGGTTTCTATTTCCCGAAGCGATAAAGGCCATTTACTCTTTATTTAAGAACTCTTCTCTATATTTTCTTAAATTCGTATGGAATTTAAAGAGAGAAAAAAGTTTTTGTAATTTTTTTTTACATTTTTTTAAACAAATATTTTATTTTTATTTTTATCATTTAAAATCTTCTCGCTGGAACTATTTTTAAGATTTGTTTGTCCATTCAACGAATTATAACTTCAATGTACAAAATTGAAGAGTAACCATCCAGGGTTAAGGGTAGGGTTTTAGCAGTCAAATTAAACAAAATTTATTTTAACAACTTAACGTTAAAAGTAGGGTTATCTTTTCCCATGACTTAGAGTCAAGTTTACATAACTGAAATGGCCAGAAGTACAGATTTTAAAAAATATTTAACAAAAAGAAAAGCATATTTTTAGGAGCAAGAAAAAGAATAGGTACAAAATTTTTAATAGAAAGTGCAGCATATATTTGGGAGTAGGAAAAAAAATAATTGAAATAAATATAGAAAAGAGCCTAAAAGTATGCAACATAAAGTCATATATATATTGAGGTGTTTTATTTTTTATATTTCTTTGAAATACCATTTGGGGTCATTTTTACTTTAATTAACCCTGGATGGTTTCTATTTCCCGAAGTGATAAAGGCCATTTACTCTTTATTTAATAACTCTTCTCTATATTTTCTTAAATTCGTATGGAATTTAAAGAGAGAAAAGAGTTTTTGTAATTTTTTTTTAAACAAATATTTTATTTTTATTTTTATCATTTAAAATCTTCTCGCTGGAACTATTTTTAAAATTTGTTTGTTCATTCAACGAATTATAACTTCAATGTACAAAATTGAAGAGTAACCATCCAGGGTTAAGGGTAGGATTTTAGCAGTCAAATTAAACAAATTTTATTTTAACAACTTAACGTTAAAAGTAGGGTTATCTTTTCCCATGACTTAGAGTCAAGTTTACATAACTGAAATGGCCAGAACTACAGATTTAAAAAAATATTTAACAAAAAGAAAAGCATATTTTTAGGAGTAAGAAAAAGAATAGGTAAAAAAATTTTAATAGAAAGTGCAGCATAGATTTGGGAGTACAAAAAATTATTAATCTTTATGAGAATTGTGTGGCAAAACTGCAGGGGAGAAGCGCCTAAAAGTAGTCTAGCTGTGTGTACCGCAAAGTTGCCACCTCATACAGATAATTCTTTTTAATTTTATTAGCCAAATTGTAAAAACGAGATTTTTAACATTAAATATTTTACTGAAGTTTTTTTTTCTCTAAAATATTATTAAAGACTTAAAAATTTTTTCAAATATTGGGAACTTTAGAATTAAATTGTTATAACAGACTTCAATATTTGAAATTTAAAAGAAACCGATATTTTACTGAATTTTTTTTTTGTAAAAATATTTTTAAGCACTTAAAAATTTCTCAAAGGTCGTTTAACAGTTCAAATTTATTTGTTGTTGGTATGGCTGCTTTGCCATACTATCAGCAGACTTCAGTTAAAATTTTGAAAAAGATTTAAGCCTCTCATCTTATGCAAAGACTTTTATAAAACTACTTAAGTTTTGCTTAGCAGCCTGAAAGTAGGCAGACATATTTATAGTACTGCTGAGGCTAATAATAAGGAATTCTAGTCTGTCAGTAAAGTTATTGTGCTTTTGGTTGTCCTCAAAATGTGGGGACATTTTCTGCAGACACAAAAAACTTTTTCGCCGACTGTGTTACATATTGAAAAAACGGGCTTCGTCCCTTCGACGAAAAGTAACCATCCAAGGTTAATTAAAGTAATAATGGAACCAAATGTTGTTTTAAAAAGATATAAGATATAAAAAATGCAATATTTACTTCTTTATGTTGCATACTTTTAGGCTCTTTTCTATACCATTTTACTCTCTCTATCTCCCTCTCTCTTTCTCTCTCTCTCTCTCTCCATGTTTTGATAAATATTTCATTGTTATTTGATTCAAATTCCATTGCAATTATCCCCTTCCCTGAGAATATATTTGCCCGCAAACTATAGTCGCGTTGGGATACCCGCAGGCTGTTTCATAAAAATTTTTTTTTTATGAAAATTAAATTATTTTAGTTCAATTTAAGAATCAATTCATTTTTAAACAAAAGCTGATTCTTTTTCCTAAATACAAAACAAAAATTATAAGAACCTGGAAAAAAATTAGCTTTAAAAGATTTTTATATAATAAATTTATAATTTAAAACACACTTTAAGTCTATTTTATTTTTTACACCCTCTTTCATTAATAATTTGCTTAATTTAAATTAAATAATTTTAATTAAATTTATATTTGGAAATTGTTGTGTAACACTTTAAGTCAATTTTAATCGAGAGTTGATTCTTTTTCCCCAATTAAAAATAAAATACATAAGCATCTTGAAAATTAAAATCAGCTTTAAAGGAATTTTATATGAAACTTATAATTTAAAACGCACTTTAAGTCTATTTGATTTTTTATAAATACTGCCGTTAGCACAGAAAACGTTTTGGTTATTAAATGACTAATTTTTGATTTATTTGAGCTGCAGCGGGAATATCAGAACACTATGGAATAGTTAAAAGTTATTTAAGCACTCGAAACACAATAACACAAGCACACTCACACTCATTGTATTGTATGTGTAACTGCCTAGAAGTATGCCATGCTGTCTGAGCCTAACACTTATTGTCAAAATAAACCCACACACTTGTAATATTTTCATTTACACTACAACAGCCATTTGAGTGGAAAAATTGTGTGTAACTTTTTTTTTATAATAATTTTTTTTTTTGGTACAACAATACCAGCTTGATAAATGGTTCCCCCAGGTATTCGATGATTATTTTGTTTAACAGTTTTTCTCAACATTTTTATCTTCTGTTAGTGTCTGGGGGAAGTTGCAGATATTCTTTTTTCTTTATTAAAGTTTCAAATACACTCGCACAAGTATTTCATAAGCCAAAGAGCAACAATATTTTAGGCAACGCAATAGAGTAAATTTAACTTTCCAGACGAACAGGATTCAAGGAACAATATTTTTTTTTCCTAGATTTATATTAAGAAAAGAAGAAGCATGTGCCAAAATCTATTAAAGTCTGGGCAGAATAAATTTTCATAAAAACAACTAAATAAGGCCAATACATTTCAAGTTAATTGGTTTTATTGATTCCAAAAATTTTATTCAACGTTTACAGTTCCGTTAAAAGCCTGTTTTTACTTCAGATTGGCACGCAAGATACAAACGTAAGTCATGTAGCGCACCATAAAATAAGGTACTCATCAAGAAAGACGAGAACACATAAATTTTATTGTAGAAAAATAAATGAGCATCAATTATATTCACCAACTAGCAAAAGCAGAACAGCAGTTTTCGAAAGCCGCCACTTTCCGGTAGAGTCCCTCGCGGCAAATTCCGAATGACTTCAGCTTCGGCAGTCACGATCGACCTGATGTCCCTATATTTTTGCTGCCAACCTTATTCATAAGAAATTGCAAATAAATTAATCATGAATATGGGTAATTCCATATCATATCAAACAAGAGTACGTCGGGAAAAAATCTTCAATATGACAAACTTTGAAAAAATATTTAATTTTTTCGGTTACCAGAAGTTTTATATAAAACAAATTTCATCCAGTCCGAAATTTGGCATGGAATCGCCCATATATTATTTTTAAGCTTAAACAAAACATATTTAACAATAACAAATAATGCGAACATTTCTTTTTTGAGTCATCCCTCAAGAATTTTTAATTTACTCCTTTTGTTGCAAACTCTCTCTGGGAGCACGTGTGTAAATGTTTTTATTTGGTTGACGTGTCTGTCAATATTTTCATACATCCGCATTAAAATGCTTTTTTATTTTTTGTTTTACATATTTAATCACTCAACCATTGACAATAACATCATTCTGCTCTTCATTGTCGTCATCATCAGCCGCCGAAATGTAAAACCAGCCGTGACAAAAATAAATGACTACAATAACGACAACAACATGCACAAACATGCATATTCATGTTGGTTTTATTTATATTTAATGCGAGCATTTAACGGAGAGAAATAGCATGACGCACACACACACACACACACACACACACACTCAAACAAACCTACACATAAACAGTGCGTAAGACAGTAGATCGATTGAAGTTTTATTTAATGAAAATATCAATATTCAAGTCCTGATATTTACCGGAACTTAAAATCATACAAAATTCATTTTATAAAAATTATTAATTTAATTTATTTAAAGTTCCTGCCATTCATTTATTTAGTTTTAAAATAATTTACCGCATCTGAGAGAGAGTGGATATAAAAAGTGAAGTAAAAAGTATAACAAAAGAAATAAACTCTAAAAATTATTTACCAGCAATAAAAAAATTATTTGTCTTAAAAATTAACATGAAAAAATTTATGCTTTTAGGTAACAGAGCTTTCAGCCTAAAAGCAGGCATCAGCAACATCAAGATAACCAAGAAGGGCGAACTCCACAAAATTCTCACGAATTTTTAAAGTTATTTAGAAAATTACAGAATTTAACTACCCTAAAAATTAAAATTATCAAATTAATACTTTTAAATAACAAAAGCAGGGCTTAAGACTAAAAGCAGGCAACACCAACAGCAATATCAATAACTAGGAAAATTCACAAAATTCTTTTAAATTCTTAAAATTATTTGAAACACTAAAATAATAAATTGTCTTAAAAATTAAGATGAAAAAATGAATGCGGTTAAATAACAAAAGAAGGTTCTATGCCTAAAAGCAGGCAACACCAACAGCAATATCAATAACCACGAATATTCAAAAATTTTTTTTAAATTCTTAAGATTATTTAAAACACTAAAATATTTTATTGTTTTAGAAATTAAAATTATCAAATTAATTCTTTAAAGTAACAAAAGAAGGCTCTAAGCCTAAAAGCAGGCAACAATAACAGAAACATAAAGGTAACTAGGAAGGGTGATCTCTACAAGGTTCTTTAAAACTTTTTAAATTATTTCAAATATTAAAAATATTTAATTGTATTAGAGATTGGGTTATATGGATTGAAGCCTAGAAGCAGGCAACAATAACAGCAACACTGAGATAACCACGAACGGTGATTTTCACAAAAGTTTTATAAGTTTTAAAATTATTTGGAATATTAAAAAATTAATTACCTTAAAAATTAAAATGATGAAATTAATACTTTTAAGAAACAAAAGCAGTATTTAAGTCTCAAAGTAGGCAACACCAACAGCAAGATCAAGAAAACCATGAGGGACGATCTTCACGCAATTCTTTTAAGTTTTTGAAATTATTTAGAATACTATAAAAACTGGACTGTCTTAAGAACTAAAATGATTGAATTAACACTTTTAAGTAACAAAAGCAGTCTTTAAGCCTAAAAGCAGGCACCATCAATAGCAATATCAATAAAACCACGAAAATTTACAATATTCTTTTGAATTCTTAAAGCTATTTGAAACACCAAAGTATTTAATTGTCTTAAATATTGACAATTAAGTAATAAAAGCAGGCTTTAAGCCCTAAAGCAGGCAACAGTAAGAGCAACATCAAGTTGGCCGCGATCCTTACAAAATTATTATAAATTTTTTAAATTATTTGGATATTTAAAAAATTTAATTACCTCGAAAATTAACATCACAAAGCTAACGCCTTTAAGCGACATGGCTCTGAGCCCAAAAGCAGGCAACACCAACAAAAAAATTCTTTCTATTTCTTAAACTATTTAGAATATCAAATATCTTTTAAGTATTTTAATTTAATTTACAGCAAACTTTCGTTTGCATATAAAAACTCTTAATGAATGTTGGATTAAGAGAATCGCAGAACTCCATTTGAAAGAAAAAAAGTTATATAAATAAGGAGTCAAATAATATAAAATATATAATCCTGAAGAGTATTGAAAATAGGCTGCCGTTTAATGAACACAAAATTATTCGTTGCCTTTTCAAGAATTTCATTTATTTTCCTTCCATACTTTTCATTTAAAACATGCCACTAAATAATGCATTTTTTTTTTGTAAACAAACCTTGACATGTTTATTCATGCCCGTTATATTTATCATCTGACATATTCCACTGTCTTGATGTTGTTACTCCTCTTATTTTTGCTGCTGGATTAATTTCTTTTATGCAAATGAATTTTAACTGATTGTGCGTTCTGCTCGTCCTTGTTAAATATACATTTTTTACTGCTGTCTTGCTAAGATCCCTAAGGATATGCGGTGTTTTTTGATGCTTTTTTTTCTTGCATAAAATTGTATGCATACGGCGCTCGCCCATATGAATACGGTAGTTAAAAATTTACTTAAATATGCTGCATATTTAAAAGATAACTGAATTATTTTACGCAGTTCTTTTGTCGCAAAAAAATTATTATTACTTGCCTTAAAGTATGCTATAGTTTTTACAGTAAAATTAATAAACAAATTTATGTATTTTTTTAATACTTTTTAAATTTTTATGAAATTTTTTTTATAGTTATAATATCGTATTTTGTTTTCTTTTTGGTATATATTAAAGGGTCATCCTTTTGGAGGTATAGAATTTTGAAATGGAACAAAAAAGAGATGAATATTTTAATTGACTTGAAATTCATTTTAATGGAAAGATAATCTTCTTGCACTGGAACTTAAATGTGACTTACAGCATATGACCCGCATGTAGTCTAATCTGTGAGTCCAATTTTCCATGACTTTTAAAAAAGATACGGACCAGTGATGCCACCTGCCCACAATGAATAAAAAACAGTAAATTTTTCTAAAAGTAACGCAGTCTCAATTCAACGACTGAGGATTATCATCTTTTCGAATTTGGCAGTTTTATTTATTGACGCATTAATTCCAACAGAAGTGATCTTCAGCGCTGAATAAAATTCTCGGCATTTTCAGTTTAAAACACGAATTCTTTTCTTTTTTGCAAATTAATATTTGAAAATTATAAAAATATTTATTCAACGTGAATAAGTGATTGGAAATCTTTTAATTTTTAATATAAACTCGTGCATCCATTCGAACAGAAGTGATTTCTAGGGCCAAATAAAATTCCGGGCTTAACTATTTTGAACGGAACCATGATTTTCAGTTTGAAATAGGAATTCTTTTATATTTTGCAAATTATTATTTGAAAATTACAAATATATTTATTCAATGTAAATAAATGAGTGGAAATCATTTTATTTTTCGAATAAAATCATGCAAATTTTTTTAACAGTATCAGATGTTTCCAATATAGAACTTGGCAGCACTCAACTTAGCACAGACACAAGCAGGAAAAGACAAAAATTCATTTTATAAAACCCATTTAAAATCAATACAGAATTGATTTTAAGTTGCTTCCAACAAAATCAGTTTATGTGGTACCACCAGTCCCAATTAAACGATAGAGGATTATTATCTTTATAAATACGGCAGTTTTATTTATTGACGCATTCATTCGAACAGAAGTGATTTCTAGGGCCAAATAAAATTCACGGGTTAACTATTTCGAAGGAAATTATGATTTTCCATTTAAAATAGGAATTCTTTTACATTTTGCAAATTAATATTTGAAAATTATAAAAATATTTCTTCAACGTAAATAAATTATTGGAAATCTTTTAATTTTTAATATAAACTCGTGCATCCATTCAAACAGAAGTGATTTTTAGGGCCAAATAAAATTCCGAGCTAAACAATTTTGAACGGAACCACGATTTTCAGTTTAAAATAGGAATTCTTTTCCATTTTGCAAATTAATATTTGAAAATTAAAAATATATTTATTCAATGTGAATAAATAATTGGAAATCTATTTATTTTTAATATGAAATCGTGCAAATTCTTTTAACAGTATCAGATGTTTTTTATATAGAACTTGGCAGCACTCAACTTGGCACAGACACAAGCAGGAAAAGGCAAAATTTATAAAGCCCTTCTTAAATCAATACAAAATTGATTTGAAGTTGCTTTCAACAAAATCAGAATCGGTTTAAAAGTTCATGAGTTTACGCGAATGTAAAAGGCCTAGAGCCTGAAGGATAATTATAACAAGAAATTCAGTTAAAAAAACAAGGTCGAATAGAATACAAAAATAATTGTAAAAGATTTAAAAAAAAATATTGTTTTTAAGAGGTCCGTGATATACAACTCTGATCCCGATTTTTGTGCACGACTGACTACATCGATCTTCAGTTTTGTAAAACCAAAGGTTTCTTTGTCCTGCGGGTTTTTTTTATTATTATTTGTTGTTCGTACATACAGACAATGTTATCTATTGTCTAGAATTACCTGTATGTTTGTTTAGGATTTAAATGTATCCTTAGAATGATCATTAGCTGCCTGTGTTTACGAACAAACACTGATCATTGTAATAGTTTAGGATAGGCAATGTGATTCATAGAATATTGCCTGTGAAAAAACTTAAACAGCAAATTCAAATTATAAAATCCAATATTAGCCGCCTGAAGCAACTTTCTTCCGAAAATCCTCTTGAATTGACAAGGATTGCACAAGTCACAACAA
Source organism: Linnaemya vulpina (assembly GCA_963675445.1). NCBI lineage: Eukaryota > Metazoa > Arthropoda > Insecta > Diptera > Tachinidae > Linnaemya > Linnaemya vulpina. Next base: position 71,679,749 of record OY776279.1, on the reverse strand, counting down.
GAACAACGATGGATTTTTATCTTCATGATGGCTCATCGATAAGAACTCACACAGGCAAATAGATATATCCTGATCAATTTTAATAAGAAGACATACTTTTTCTGTTACTGTGAAAAAACGAATAGGATGATGTTATGCCAACATATTCATCCTATTTTCAACACTAAAGGGGCCATCAGTTGCGAAGTTCAACTTTTTCTGAAGTCAAAAGAAATTCCAAGTAGCTGTTATATGGAAATGAAAAGGTTTCAGAATTATTGACAACAAAACGTATGGCACCCTCTTCTTTATTTAGAGTTTTTATATATTTTTGCACTAAATGTTGTGCTCCAGACGAGCCTCCTCTAACGTATGATGCACTGCAGCATGACACTTAAGGACACACAAATTTAGGGTCACAATTGTTAAGAACATCATGATGAAATTTGTTAGAAAAATCATTTTTTATAAAATTTATAAAACAAGGAAAACACATGAATCTTGAAGCGCGAATATCACCAGGAGAAGAGATCTCTGTTAAGACTCGATATTTCTTTTTTCAATTTGCCGATCACTTGATGTATTGAGATGTCGTGTATTTGTTTAAAGACTACAAAATTGAAACTAAATTTTAGAACATGAAATTTTATAGCATTAAATTGCATCATTCTGAAATTTGATTGTCTTCCCGGTAATTAATATGTCTTATTCCGCACCATCTATTGCCCATATTAAAATTGATGGCGAAATGGAAATCTAGAAAATTACGGACGTTCTGGTGCCTGTAAAATTATTTGGTTTTAACACACAACTCGGTTTTCATCATCTAACACATTATGGATATAATTATCGCTATACTAATAAATGCCGTGATTTATATATTAAGGAAGATGTGCAGAATGTCCTTAAATTACCTACCAGCAGCTGTTGCTCTACCTGGATTAATATAAGATTATATTCTATTCTATTCTGTTCTATTTCTTATTTGTTTGCAAGATGCGTTCTTTTAAGACCGGCAGGATATTCAGTTTTGTAAGATTAAAGCATTAAACACAATAACGACAGCAGGCTACAGGCTGCAACTTGTCAAAAATAGAATCCATGTGCGTTTATGAGAATGATTATTTTTACTCCTGCAGACAACACGGCTACTGATTGTTGTCCCTGCTGTTTTTGTGGTTCTTGTCGAATAAAACTAATTTCTAATTTATTGAGCGACAATGAGTAGATGCAGTGTTGCCAGTTTAATATAAATAAATTCAATTATTGTCATTTTGAAAATATTCTAATTTATTATGCAAAAACAAACAACAAACTATATTTCCAAGCTAATGAAATGATTTCTTGTCATATACTGTGGACTTTAAATATATTTTATTGGAATAACACTATTCAATAGTATTAAATACGTGAAAGCGGCTACACTGGCCTAGGAAGAGAATTCTACTTCAAACAACAACTCATGGTTATTGATTTGGTGGTGTCACTCTAAAAACAATGAAGTAGCTGACTACGAGGTGACGATTGTAGCCAACGGCTTTTGTAGTTGGTGTTCGTGTAGAGGCTGCTGTAGTTATTGTGTTTAATGCTTAACGGTTTCTTTGTCCTTTGGGTTGTTATATTATTTGTTGTGCGTAAACACAGACAATGTTTAAACATGATTATGCATTAACCAATCTTATCTATTGTCTAGAATTACTTGTATGTTTGTTTAGGATTTAGGTCGATCTTTAGAATGATCCTTAGCTGTCTGTGTTTGCGAACACACACTGATCATTGTCATAGTTTAGGATAGTTTAAGATTCTGGTATATAAGGAGGAAAAATTTTTTAAATAAAAGAGTTCTAAATTAGAAGTGAAAATAGAAAGGTGTTCGTTCCTCTTAACTAAACACAAGTGCTATAAGTTTTTAAGGATTCAAAAATTACAGTAGTTTGAAAATGAAAAAAAAAATTATTCTCTATAAACATCGTTCGTTATACTGTTGAGCTCGAAAGTATTTTTTGGAAAGGAAACTGTGCCCTTTTTCTGCCAAATTTAGTTTCAATATCGTGAAGAATTTTGTTTTAATTTTAAGAGACTAAAATTATTAGACGTTTAATATAAGAAAATATAAAAATAAAGCCAAATAAATTTGGCTAATCTGACAGTTCAAGAAGTCTATTTGATTTTAATTATATGGAAGAGATAATAACAACTAAAACAAAAACGTTTAACCTTCAAATAGAATAATAAACAACGTCATAGTATTTTCGCTAAAAATAAAATAAAAAACAAACAAAAACCAAATTCATTAACCCCCCAAAAACATATAAAAAAAAATAAAACAAATCCAATAAAATGTGTGTTTCCATGTCATCATTATCTGAGGCCGATTGCCTGCCCCCTGGTAACGCTTACGGGACCAGACAACAAAACATATTTTCAAAATAACACAAACAAACAAAAAAATAAATAAATTGCAAAAGAAAAATGGTTCCGCTATTTGAAGTTCATAGAGCATTTAGTACGATCGTTCGTATATATTCAAGTCATGGTTGTTGTTGTTGGTTGGGGGTTCCATTATCTGTTTTTAATCTATATATTTCTAATTGTGTGTGTGTGTGTGTGTGTGGGTTTGTGTATGTTCGAAATTCGAACATAATTTTGAAGAGCTTCTCCGACTACACAAATAAAAGCATTTAATGTACGACAAGTATTATCTAATACGAGATCGCACACACACACTCTCTCATCTCATGTGTTGGCTGCATGTTGTTTTCATTTGTTTTTTTTTCCAGATCGTTTTCTACACACTATTGTTTCCACTGTATTGTTTTTGTAATTTTAAGAGCGATCTATGTATAACAACATTAAATCATTTATAGTTTTTATTGTTAATTTTGCTTAGAACACTTTTAGAATTAAAAAAAAAAAATTAAAAAAATTAAATACGAAAAACTGTACGATTGCAAAAGCCTTTTGCAATTGTCTCTGACCAGCTTTAATGCCATAAAATTTCATGTTCTAAAATTTAGTTTCAATTTTGTAGTCTTTAAACAAATACACGACGTCTCAATACATCAAGTGATCGGCAAATTGAAAAAAGAAATATCGAGTCTTAAAAGCGATCTCTTCTGCTGGTGATATTCGCGCTTCAAGATTCATGTGCTTTCCTTGTTTTATAATTATAAAAAAAAAAATGATTTTTCTAACGAATTTCAACATGTTGTTCTTAACAATTGTGACCCTAAATTTGTGTGTCCTTAAGTGTCATGCTGCAGTACATCATACGTTGGAGGAGGCTCGTCTGGAGCGTCAACGTTTAGTGCAAAAATATATAAAAACTCTAAATAAAGAAGAGGGTGCCATACGTTTGGTCGGCGGGGATGCGGAATATGAAGGTCAGTAGCAAGAAAATTGAGGGATTATTTCAAGAGCTGGAATAATTTCAATTTTGGCACAAAATTTAAAACGAAAAATTCTTTTCATATTTTAAGAGTCCCCTGTTTTTGAAAGTGATTTTTAGAAACGACTTTTTTTTAAGCAGCAGTTTATTTATTTACTTTTTTAAGTTATTTTTATTTTATTTATTTATTTAATTTACATTTTGTTAAGTCACTATTTTTTATAAATTATTTTATTGATCTCTTCACAAAACAGTGCAGAGAATATTTTCCTGCACTTTTTTAGAGATTTTTTTAGTGATTTTGTAACTATTTTTTTCTCCTTTTCTTTATCCTTCTATAAATGAAAATTTTTGTTCCCTTAATTCTCTACAATAATTTGGGGTAGTTCCATATTGAATTGCCAAATATATTATTTTCTATATTAATATTTATATATATTATTTTCTCCTTTTTTATACTTCTCTAAATGAAATTTCTTGTCCATTAATTCTGCACAATAAGTGGGGGTAGTTCCATATTACTTCGATTTCTTTTCTAGAAAGCATGTAACATTTTTTCACTTCGTTTTTAAAAGGTGGCAGTTTGGAGGAGTTTTAAAACAGAAACTTTTATTCGTAAAGGATTTGGGATCTGTTTTTAATAAATTATTTATATTTAAATGACAGAATTTCAACATTTTCCATTAAAAAGTGCAAGAAATGTTGCACTATTTTCTACAAAAGAAATCAACATTAAATTGATTTCAAAGAAATTTGGACAGCAGGTCTCTTTTGTTCTACATAGTTTTTATATAGAAAGAAAACAATTAAAAAAATATGTTTGCCACAATTATAACATTTTCAAATTTCCTAGTTTCTCCGAATTGTTAAAATTTTTTTACTTCATTTTTTTATATCTAAAAACAAAAACACGAATATTCTGTTTAAAAATGATATGTGGGTTTTTAAAAACCAGAGCAAAATTGTTTGTTTTTTATAAAAATGTAATATCTATAAAAATTTATTTATATGAATAGTTCACTAATCAAAGAATCTTTGGATTTATATTATTGAAATTTAATTTCTATGAAAATTCCATTAATCAAGGCTGGCCATTAAAAAATTGGTGCAAGTTTAAATGTATCAGCAGAAATTTCAAGTCACTTTTGCAAGATTCAGAAAACATTTTTTTAACAAATTCATTTTATTGAAATTAGATTTACATAAAAATTGTATTAATAAAAAAAACTATAGTTTTGCTTGATTAAATTTTTCCTTGGTAGTTTAAAGATCAGGACATTTTCAAGGATGTGCTTCCTTTTAAATATTTTTTTCTTATACAGAAGGGAAGAATATTTAGAAAATATTTTTGCCACAATTATGTTATTTTCAAAATTTCCCAATTCCTCCGAAATGTTCAAATTTGTTGAGTTAATTTTTTTTATATCTAAACAGAAACTCATGCACAAAAAAATATAAAAAGTTTCACCGAATAATAAAGTCAAAACAAGAACTCAGTGACAACTTCGGCTTTTTATTTTCTTGTTCTTCAACTCCACGTTTAGTTGTAAAATATAAAAAAAAAAATATATTGTTGATTATTCTAACTTTGATTTCTTTTCTAGAAAAAAATGCAACATTTTTTACACTTTTTAATGGAAAACGGCCACATTCTGTTAAACGAAAACAAAAAAATATGTTAGAAACATGATTCCTACAGCTGTTTCAAAATAATACATGGGTTTTTAAAGAACACAGCAAATTTGTTTGTTTTTTGTTAAAATGTAATATCTATAAAATTTTATTTATCTAAAAATTTCATGAAAATTTCATTTTATTGAAATTGAGTTTACAAGAAAATTTCATTAATCAAAAAATCTATAGATTTATTGTATTAAAATGTTATAATTCTCAAATGGTTTATACAAGTCCTTTGATAAGTTCAGAAAATTGAAACCTTTTAAAACCGTAATTAAAATCTACTGACGATTTGGTATAAAGTGCCAATGAGTTGCATATAGACATTATTTAACCACCCAACAAATAAATATCATATTATAATAGTACAATGACAGTATATCAAATAGTTTATTTATTAAAGATTTATTTAATTAAATTTTTTTTTTGGTACTTTAAAGACAAGGACGTGCTTTTTTTAAAATATATATCTTTTCTCTTTCAAAATCTATAACAAAATAATCTCATATGAGGCAAAGCCATCTCACCCAAGAAAAAGTTATTAAAACTATACTTTAAAGGAAATATTTGAGACAAAAAAATATATTTAAATTTTTATTTTTATACGAATTTTTTTGGCTTCACTTGTGTGTGTTTATTTGTATCCAACGCTCCTTTTTTGTATTGCGATTGCAAGCCCATTCTTAATAGTATTAATTATGTTACTCTTACGTCACATTGTACTCGTACAAGATTGTGGGTGTAGTTCATGTTCTTGTGTTCTCACAAGGTGTAAGTATTTTTACACGCTTTCGATGCACATTAAAATGGAGAGAAATAAATATCAATAGATAAAAGAACAGCAATTAAAACTAAACTTTAAGAGGTCTTAAGTATCCTTATTTTCCCTGGCTGGCGAAAATTTGCTTCCCCACGTTTTACTGTTGACTGTGGGAGTCCGCTGTGCACATTAAAATTAAATAAAAATTAACGCTCTGGTCACTTTGTTCACTTGTGTGCTATTACATTTGAGTCTTTTTTGAAACATATTGAAAAGAAATATTTGGAAGGAAGTATCTAAAAAAAATTGTAGCAAACCTTTGGCTATTTTTTTGGCTCACCCTGTATATTATTATTGCAAAGCTTTCTCGGCAAAAATTGGTCCTTAAGACAAAAGTATTTGTTTATAGAGTGGAGTCTACGCAATACTCTTACTATTTTTTACTTTTTCTTTGTTACAAATATTATAAGAAATATAATATATAAAATAAAAAAGCCTCCTGAATTGGTTTGGGTCGCCCAGTATATTTGGAACATAACATTTTCTAGGAACAAATTTTTTATATGAGCTACAAGCATTTGACTGAGTGGAGTCTATGCAGTTCTCTTTTAACTTTATTTTTAGTTATAACAAAAATTATATGGAAAATACAAGCCACTTGTTTGTTGTTCTTAGTCACCCTGTATATTCTTACTCAAAAATTTTCTTGGAAAAAGTTCGTCCTTGGGACAAAAATATTTGGCTGTAGAGTAGTTTCTATCCAGTTCTCTTAATATTTTTCTTTTGGTTTTCTTTTAATCGTAATAGACATTATATAACATATTATATTATATAACATATACATAAAAGCCACTTGTGTTGTTTTGGATCACACTGTGTATTCTTATTATAGAATTTGCTGGGAAAAGATTTATATATGAGATAAAAGTATTTGGCTGCATGCCGTATTGTCATATTATTTTTTATTATGATAAAAATAGTAAAATAAACACAAACCACTTGTATTTGTTATTTCGAGTCACTCTGTATATTCTCATTATAAAATTTTGTCGGGAAAATTCATCCTTGAGACAAAAATATTTTGCTGTAGAGTGAAGTCCGTGTAATTATCTTAATATATTTCTTTTTAATTATAATAAAAATTATGTAAAATACACAAGCCATTTCTTGGTTGTTTTAAGTCACCCTGTATATTATTATTATAAAGTTTCCTCGGAAAAAAACTCGTCCTTAAGAAAAAATATTTGGCTGTACAGTGGAATCTATGCCATTTTCTTATTATTTTGAAAATCTCGCTTTTTGTATTTCTCTCTTTCTTTGGGACACCCTATATAATTTCATTATAGAATTTACTTGGAAAAAAATTATTTAACAGAGAAAATTCCCTTAATAGTTTTCTTTTTATTTTACTATTAATTATGATAAAATTAATAAAATAAATACAAGCCACTTGGTTGGTTGTTTTGATTCACCCTGTATATTTTTATAAAATTTTATGGAAAAAAATTCGTCCCTGAGACAAAAATATTTGGCTGTAGAATGGAGTCCATGTAATTCCTTTAATACATTTCTTTTTATTTTATTTTTGATTAAAATAAAAATGATGTTAAATACACAAGCCACTTGTTGGTTGTTTTGAGTCACCCTGTATATTCTTATTTTAAAGTTTTCTCGGAAAAAGTTCGTCCTTGAGACAAAAGTATTTGGCTCTAGAATGGAGTCTGCCTTCTTTTTTTAAAATAGTTCTATTTAATTTATTTCTAATTATAATAAAAATTATATGATATATACAACAAACTTGGCATGTTTTGGGTCACCCTGTAGGTTTTTAATATAAAATTTTATTTATAAAACCCACCTTTTCGCATCCAGAGATTTCTTAATTATTAATTGTAGAGCGTTCCACAAATTAAAAAGGGGATTATTATTAAAATCTTATAAAAGTAGAAAGAAATAAAGAATTCTATTCTGACTCATCCTGTGTTTCACAGAATGTCACAATTTTTCCGTTGCGAGAACTTCTCGCATCAGTTTCAGAAGCGATCGATGTTCTGTTTAAATATTTTACTCAGTAGTGAAGTCTATGCAATTCTTTTTTATAATTTAATTTTTTTTATCGATTTTGTGTCATACTCAAAATGATATGATAAAAAAAAATCCCCTTTAAAAAACTAAACGTTCCATTTTACCAAATTAGTCGTTACACATAAAAACCACAATTCACTGAGCGACACCCAAAAGCTGAAGCCAAAAAAAAACAGAAAAACAAAAACAAAACAAAAAACAACAAAAAAGAAATAAAAATTTAAAACATAAATTAAATATTTGCAATTTATTTTTAATAAAAACTTAACAGATGAGTTTGCGAAAATAGCAGCTCTAAATATTATTTGCAGCAATCAAATACTCTCAAAATAATTGGTCAAATTAAAATCGAAAATTTTTATTATTTTAGGCAACGTCGAGGTCCTGCACAACAACCGCTGGGGTTCAGTGTGCGACGATGAATGGGACGCCACCGAAGGCCATATTGTATGCGAACAGCTGGGCTTTCCTGGTTTGCTTAAAGTAACGCATAGCGGTTACTTTGGCCCCGCCAAGAAACGCTTCTGGATGGATAATCTGTATTGTCAAGGCCATGAAAAGGAGCTAACTGAATGCCATTTTGATGGCTGGGGTACACATGACTGTGAGCCGAGTGAAGCGGCCGGTGTGATATGCAATACCCCGGCTGGCCTTGAAACGCCAACGGAAGCAAAAGCGGAATACTATGAGCCCAAGTATCGCATACATTATACGCATCGCATGGATGTGCGTTTGAGGGGTGGAAGAACCCCGAACGAGGGCCGTGTAGAGGTGCGGTTAAATAATGGCAAATGGGGTACGATTTGCTCTGACGGCTGGTCTCTGCTAGAAGCGAATGTTGTATGCAGACAATTGGGTTTGGGTTATGCCCGCGAAGCTCTACAGACCGACTATTTTGGTGGCATGGACACAACGCCGCCTCTGATCAGTGGCACCGAGTGTTATGGCAATGAGACCGCTTTGAGTCAGTGTTTGCATCATGATCATTTAAGGGGCATGCCACCAGCATGTCATGGCTTGCACAATCATGTCGCTGTAGCCATTTGCGATCATTTGTCGCCCGATCTGGTTTTGGATTTCTATGAAATTGAACAGACAGCCCATTTAGAGGATCGTCCCATGGTCCTAATGCAGTGTGCCATGGAGGAGAACTGTGTGGCCAATGAAGCGTACGATATACAACGTGATGATCCCAATTGGCGTTATATCACTCGGCGCCTATTGAAATTTACTGCCAGTGCTTTGAATGCTGGCAACACCGATTTTCGTCCCTTCAAGGATAAGAGTTTGTGGGAGTGGCACATGTGTCATATGTAAGTGTAGGGGAGAAGTTAAATAAATAAAAATTTGTGTTTTGAGGGTATTTCTTTTATTTGCAGGCACTACCACAGTATGGAGGTGTTTGCCACATTCGATATATTCGACTTGGCGGGCAATAAAGTGGCTCAAGGTCATAAGGCCTCGTTTTGTCTGGAGGATAGCCAGTGCTTGCCAGGCATACCGCGGAAATACAATTGTGCCAATTTCGGAGATCAGGGTATGAGTGAGAATTTTTATTTTTTATTTAGGCCCTAATTTTGTAAATCACTTTGCGTTAAGGGAATTAAAGGGAGAGCAAAAATAAGTTTCTAAATTATAAAGAAAAAATTTGTTCACCGCAAAAATATATAGAAATTCAGGCGTTGCTTTGGCTATCAATATCTTTAAAAATTTTATAAAATATTTAATTAAATTGAGGAAAAGACAACAAAGAGAGTAAAAATATTTGAAATTTTCTTTTTGTATTCATAAAAGTTTCACTAAAGCGAAGTGATTTAAAAAATTAGGCACTGACTTTATAAATAAATTTTTATAGTTGGGAAATTGTTGTTTAAAACTTCAACTTAATTTTAATCGTGATAGTTACTTTTGCCAAAGTTTTTAAAAAATATTCCAACATGATTATTAAGGAGTATTTTTTGTAGTTCACAGGCGCATTTCAGTGGGGATAATGAAACTTCGCAGGGACCCCTTAATTAAAAAAAAATTTCAAGATATTTTTTCAAACTTCTTTTTAAATTAATAACAAGATTCAATGAATAATAAAGTAAAAACAAGAACTCAGTGACAACTACTCGTTTAGTTGCATAAAATAAAAAAAATATTTTTAATTATTCTAACTTTGATTTCTTTTCTAGAAAAAAATGCAACATTTCTTACACTTTTTAGTGGAAAATGGCCACAACGAAACAAAAACTTCGGCTTTTTATTTTCATGTTTTTCAACTCCATGTTTAGTTGCAGAATATAAAAAATATATTTTCAATTATTTTAACGTTAATTTCTTTTCTAGAAAAAATGCAACATTTTTTACACTTTTTAATAGAAAATGACCACATTCTGTCCTACGAAAACAAAAATATGTTAGAAATGAATTCTACATTCCACACGAAAAATATTTCCTGCTTTAAAACTTCTCTAAGCTGCCACATTTTAGAAAAGAAGTGGAAAAATGTTGCATGTTTTTTAGAAAAGAAAAAAAGCCATAAGAAATGCTGGATAAAAGTTCCCTGATGATCTGCTTTAACCGCAGCGAAATACTTATTGAAATTAGAAATCAATTTCAATTTTTGAAATAATTTTGGAAAAAAATCAAACGGCGAGATTAAAATTATATTGAAGAACAGATAAAAATTGTGTTTCGAAATTCAATTGCGACACTCTAGAAGTTTTTGTTTCAAAAATATAAACTTGTTGCGATCTTAGCCAACATCTTATCTTGAATTTATTGAAGTTCTTAATTGATATAAATTAAATTAGTTGCATCTCAAGCTTCTTTAAAAAAAGTTTCAACATATTTTATGATAAATGTTTCAAGTCTTTTAAGACTCTGTCCATTTATCCTTTTATTATTCCCATTAAGTCTAATACATTATTGAGCGGTTCTTCTCCAGTTATCAGCCTAAAGACGCAAATAATATTTTTAAATTATAAAATTAATTGGAAGCGGATCCTGCTCATAAAAAGTATTAAAAATCGTTGTAACAATTGTTGCGTATAAATAAAATCTGCTTAGAATCGAATTATTTACTTTCATATTAAATATATTAAATAGGCCAATTGTTCGGAAGGGGTTTTTGATTCAGAAAGACAATATAAATATTACTCAGCGCAAGAAAGCACTGCAGAGCAGAACAGCTGTTTTCAAATGCCACCACACTTTAATCGTCAGTACGCATGTACATTTTCGTTTATCACCATGTTAATATTTCAATAAATACTGGTAATAAAACTTGGGCTAAGAAACAGAATGTAAGACATTAAGAAAATAAGCAAACGGCAACACAGGCAAAGCGCGTTACCATCGGTTTGTTACAATTCTCGTATTCATTTCACACTCAATAGGAGTAACTAAAAATTGGAATATATAAAAATACTTATGAGTACTGATGATGACAGTGTAGCGGCCTTCGAAAACATCAATTTCGCTCTGCGGTGGAAATTGTATATTTAAAACTGATGTGGACTTTTCTTTTCTTCTTTGCAATATATAGCATTTCTTTTTGAATCAATATACATTTTTTCCAACAATTAGGTTATCAAAATTAAATTTGCAAAATTAATATATTTTTCCAAATACTCTAAAGATTTAATTTTAAAGCACAAAACTTTTGTTGTTTTATTGAAAAAACTCCATTAATTTGTTGAACAATTTGGAGTTCCAGTTTATAGAAAACAAATTTCAAGTGGAAATTGTGATCCAAAATATATTTGAAATCTTTGCTGGCAAAACAACTTTGCCGAAAGATGTTGGTAAAAATTCGTACTGTTAATTCGTCTTCTGAAATACAATAACAACAACAGTTGTAACAACAAATTTATAAATTTTAGGTAATTATTTTAAACTGCAAACAATGACATTTTGTAAAAAAGTGTGGCCATTTAACAGAAAATTTATAAAAAAAAGTAATAATTAAAAATCACAACTCACCTTAATTTTTATAGTTGACTGCTTCTTCGTATAAGAAATTTAAAAACCTGCAAAATAAAAATAGAACTGTTATTATATTGAAACGAAAACTTAATAATTTACAAGATTTAAAATCTGAAAATGGTCACACGGTAAAAATATGGGACTGTAAATAAAAAATTTAAATAAAATTTCACACTCAAAAACTCTTCATGTTGGAGTCGTTGGAAACAACTAGAAATACAACAACATTTACGCTGACCTGCCCTTTCAAAATCGTTGATATTTTAAAAAAACTCTCGTATGGTCACACTTAACAGTTAATTTAAAAAAAAAAAAAAAAAAAAAAAACAATAAAACTTCAGAAGAAACTGTTACCAATTAATCAAAACTCTTATAGACTTCCACTAAGCGACGTCAAAAGTGGTAAGAAAAAACTGCAAAAGTGACTACTGACATTGAGTGTGGCGGCCTGCGAAAACAACTGTTCTGCTTTGCAGTGAAAGTTGAATATATAAAACTCATGTTGATTTTCCCATGTACTTTCTAATATTTATTAAGTCTTTCTGAATTAAAAACAATTTAAAGTAGTTCTTTTTTCGTTCAAATAAAACTCTGATAAAAAGAGTCAAAGAAGGAGTTTTATTTCTCCGTCTAAAATCATATTAAAGACGACTTAAGCGATTAGAATGGAAAGTCGTTTAATAATAATTTATTGACTCTCAATTAATATAAAATAAGTTTTATTGCCTGATGAGAAAAATTTAACTACTCGAATGAGTTTAAAATAAAACTCCTTTCGTTGTTATACGTTTCGAAATAAGCCATCAGTTTGTGTAAATCACAAAGTGCGTGTGAGGGTCACAAAAATATAGAAGAAGAAATTAAAAAAATTTCAAAAAAAAAACTCCTTAAGAGAGTTTTATTTTATGATGGTAAAATAGAACTCTTTTTTTAAGAGTTTCATTTCATCTTTTATTTTTACGTTAAAAAATAACTATTTTAAAAAAGTTTTTTTTTTCAAAATTAATTTTTTCATAAAACTTATAACCGCTACAGTCCTGGGTAAGAATATACACTCAACGTTTAACATTGTATATAAATAAATCTATTGCATAGTTCAAGGCGTTTAATAAATTTCATGTTAATAAATAAGTTTTATTTTTAACAGCGGTTGTACGCTCCGCAAAATTCGTAGTTCATTTTAAATGTGTTACCAGAACTAAATTTTTTTTGTATGAATTCAGCAGTAAAACTTTAGGTGTGACTGTCCCTTTCACGTTCCCCCCGGGGGGCACAATAGGCAACTTGGTTAGTCATACCGCCTTGTAGCAGTGCTTTCTGGGGAAAATATAAGAAAATCAGGTGGGTCCCGTCATATAATGGATCAAAAATCAATAGTAGGTGGCAAACCTATGTTGGTTTGACCAGCGAGGCGTAACCAGTTTCCTTACACTGCTACCACGGGATCTGGTTGAGCCCCACAGATGAGACTTCGGTTGATTCTGTGGCCAGATGTTTGGTTGAGGTCTCTTCATGAGTCCAAGTGGTGGCTGTAGTTTATATACCAAGAGTCGCTGGTAGAGATGTCAGAAGAGGGTTGATGTTCCGGCATATGTATTATGTTGGACATTGACCCAGCTGATGGCAGCCTCTATGGGCTGTTGCGAATCAGCAGATGTTAATAAAATTTTAACAAGGGTTTAAGATAGGCCCGAACACCTTAGCAAGGTGTATGAAATTGGTAGATATGGCGATACCAAATGATTAGGACTGCAACCTGTGTGTCTTCGAGGGACACTAACGTCCCCTGAGGGCGACAGGTGTGGTGGTTAACATTAATTTCACCCGGTGTTAGGACCACCGTCCGATAGGCCGTAATGGTAGGAGCCGACGTTGATCTAAGACACAATCTTGTCCCTTTCACGTTGTCGAAAGAGTTCTGTTTTTCGTACAACTGAATTTAAAAAAATTTTCTTAAATTTTATAATTATGCGACAGAATTAATTCTTTTTACATTGTGTAATAGGCAATCAGTTTGTGTAAATCACGAAGTGCATGTGAGGGTCTCAAAAATATCGAAAAAAATTCTTAAGAAATTAAAAAAAAAACTGTTTCTTATTTATCGAATTTGCTCACGGAACAACTGCAGAAAAATTAAGGGACAGGAGGGAAATTACGGCCTCCGATGGAGTTAGAAATTTCCATTTAAATTGTATGGACATTTCGATCGTTACTGATCTGCGATTGAAAACACGTTTCGAATTTGTGAGAAAAGTTGAAATAATTTTGTGAAGTTTCTGTCTTTTTCGTTTCAACTCCACTTCTTTAATGCGATATAATTAATAAGACCCCAAAATTTTTAATTTCCATTTAAATTTCACGGAAATTTCGATCAACCCTGATCTGCCATTTAATTTGTCATTTCGAATTTGCGTGAAAATTTTTTTGGGAAATTTTTGTCGTTTTAATTCTGTATAAAAGAAAAAGACAGAAACTTCACAAAATTAATTATTTCAACTTTTCGCACAAATTCGAAACGTTTACAATGGCAGGTCAAGGTCGATGGAAATTTTCATACAATTTAAATGGAAATTTCGATCGACATCGACTGAGGTGATACGCTACCAGTTGTAAAATTTTCTTTAAGTTTCAAATGTTACTTATTCATCTCTTAATTATTTGAATATATTTTTATCTCTGTCACATCTTTTAGGCATTTCGGTGAACTGCTCCGATGTCTACCTGTTCAATTTGGACTGCCAATGGGTCGATATAACCGAACTGAGTACCGGCTCTTATACTTTGAAAGTTGCCATAAATCCCGAATTCAAAGTGGCCGAAATGAACTTTGACAACAACGCTGCCGTTTGCAATCTCTTGTACATGGAGTCGTATGCACGCGTGGACGGCTGCCGGCTGGTGAGACCTTAAATTTTGTTAACAAAAAAAAAAAATATCAAAATAAAAAAAATTAAAATAAAAGGAGAGTTAAAGAGTGGAAGAAAAGTTGTTAATCGAGTTGTGAATATCAGTGCCAAATATTTTAAAACCAAATTGTTGTACTTAAACATAAAAATAATAAAACGAATTTTAAAATTGCAAACTAAAAAGAAATTTATATTTATTTTACATTTTACACGATGCACATTTTGAAACTTTTTTTTCCAATTGAAACCAAAACGTGATCGTCATATTTGAACTTGAAATTAACTCAAGCATAACGGTCGGGTATCATATAATTTTAGTTGCAAACATTTGGCTCATATTTCCATTTGGCCGCTGGTCTGTCAGCCCTAAACTGGTTAAGTGTGTGTGTGTGTGTCTGCTTATTTATTTTAGCGTTTCGTTGTAAAAATCAATTGCAGTTGTTAATTACTTGTCAATGTTTTCTGAATGTCAATAATATTGGATGAGCTCAATAGCATCACTCAGTTGAATTTCATTTCATTTTTTTATCTTAAACTATTGACGCAAATAGAAAAATAGGAAAAGCTATTTCTGAGAACTTTTAAGATGCCCTCGTAGTCAGGGGATTTATTTTCATATATCACATATATCGAAATGGATTAACGCTGGCTATTTTAACGAGTTTTTATTTAAAAAAAAAAACGTATTTTTAGTACTAAAATTTTTAATATGAATTCATTTAAATTTTTTTATTCAAACACAACTGAGGCCCGTTCAAAATTAAACGGTGAATTCTCAAATTTTGATTACCACTCATATTCGATTTTTGTATCAAAAAGTTTGCATATATTTTTTCCAAAGAACATAAAATTAAACTGCCCAAAAGTACTTGAAATATTTGCAGTGACATTCGCTAACTGACCTTAACTCAATATATATCACTATCATTTTAGTATTGATACAATTCTCGTATACTATTTCATATTAAAAATTATGTCAAAAAAAGTCTTGTATCACATTTAGCTCAGCCACTTGAAAAAAGAGTGCGTTAAACTATAAGGCACATGAGCACTGATAACGAAAGTGCAGCGGCTACTGAAAACCGCTATTCTGCTCTGCTTAATAAAAGAGAAAAATTCAATTGCACCTTAAAGTTTATATCGAATTCTTATGCTTTAATAAAAATTTTAACAGTGTAAACTGTAGATTTAACTTTTATATTAAGAACAGACCTCGCATTAATATTACAACCATTTATAATCAACCAAATCGTATTAATTTTTTATATCCAAGGAAATTTATAATTAGCTATTTCATAAAAATTAATTATTAATCGATTAATATCATACAATTAATTCCAAGTCATATAACTTTTCTATTCCATAGATTTTCTCTAAAAAAAGTAGTTATTCAAATGCGAATAATCGATTAATTATTTTCTAAAACAGATATTAGCAGTTTAATTAGTTTCTCTATAAAGAAACTTTAACTTTATATTTTAATATATATAAACATTTAATGTTTTATTTCTTTAATATAAATAATTTTATTCGATTAATATCGTACGAATAATATCAACTTGAAATGCATCGGAACATATAACACTATATATCCAAGGCTTTTAATTTTCTTGTATCAAAGATTTTCTTTCAAGAAATATTATTCGCATAAAGTTAATCGAATACAATTTTTCTAGTAATTTAGTAATCGATTATTCATTTTTCACAATTAAATTTGGGAGTTTAACTAATTTTTATACGAAGAGATCGTAACTATTCATTTTCTTTTATTAAAAATTTATTTATAATTTGTAATTTTATTAAAAAAATATTATTCGATTTATTTACTACGATTAATTTCAGCTCAAATAATGTCAACTCGAGTAGTATTTCATATAAAATGTATGTAATTTTGTTTAAAAATAGATAACTATTCGCATAGTGACATTCGAATAAAATTGGGTTGATTAATTTTATAATCGATTATTTGTTTTTCAAAACTAGAATTGGTATAAAAAATTATATATAAATTTATATTTATATATAAATATATTCTGAGTTCTTTTTTACAAAATAGTTTTTATTCGAATATTATCTTAGGAATAATTTCAATTCGAATAATATTTATAAAAGTTTTTTATTCCAAAGATTCTTATCGTGCTAATGGAATAAAATGTATTCTTTAGGTTTATAATCGATTATTAATATTCTCAAAATTGATATTAATCATTTGAACAATTTATATTCGAATATATGGTAACTATATACTTTTATAGAATATATATTTTTACGATTAATTTTTTAAGAGTTAAAACTAACTCGAATAATGTTATGAATAATAATATGAAATTCAAACTACTTTTATATTTCAAAGGATTTTTTAAACAAATTCGTATAGTGACATTCGATTAATATATATTCAATAATTTTGTAGTCGATTATTTGTATTTCATAACGAAAAGTAACAATCTGAGCGATTTGTAGATAAAGAAATAAAAAAAAAATATTATGGTATGTTTATCGAATAATTATTATTCGAATAAAATGTTATGAATAATTTCAACTCGAAAAACATTTTTTATGAAATTCATATTACTTTTCTATTCCAAATAATGTTATTAGATTTTATAATCGATTATTTATTTTTTAAAATTAAAATTAGTATTTTGACCAATATTTAATCGAATAAACTATAAATCTAAATTTTTTTTATAAAAACGTTATTAGTCCATTTATTTTTTAGGAATAGTTTCACTCGAATAATGATATGAATAATAATATGTTATTCGTATAATTTTTCTATTTCAAAGATTTTTTAAAAAAAATTCGTATAGTGACATTCGATTAATATATATTCAATAGTTTTGTATTCGATTACTTGTATTTCATAACAAAATTTAACAATCTGAGCGATTTGTATATAAAGATATAAAAAATATTATGGCATGTTTTAATCGAATAATTGTGATTCGATTAAAATGTTACGAATAATTTCAACTCGAATAAGATCTACTCGGAAAACATTTTATGTGAAATTTTTATTACCTTTGAATTCCATATATTTTTCATTGATTTTTTATCCGATTATTAATTTTTTTAAACTAAAATTTGTATTTTGACCAATTTTTATTCGAATAAATTATGTAACTATAAGTTTTGGATAAAAACATTTCTATTCCATTAACTTTTTATGAATAATTCGAATCGATTATTATGAAGTTGAATAATATTATTTATGCCTTTCAAATACCTTGCGATTCTCAAGGGTTTCTTGAAAACAATTAAATTTTCATATAGTGACAAACGAATAAAATTTATTCACAAATTTAATAGGCAATTAAAATTTGTTTAACACTAAAATTAGTGGTATGAAAATATCCAAACCATTATTTATTAAAAGAAACTATAGTTTTTGTTTTCTTATAAAAAAATTTTTCTATTTATAAAATTATTTTTATTCGATTAATTTCGATTCGAATAACATCAACTGAAATATTATAATATAAGAGACTCACATTATTTTTCGAACTTTGTTTTCTTATAAAAACATTTTTCTTTTAATATTATTTTTATTCGATTAATTTCGATTCGAATAACATCAACTCAAATATTATGATAGAAGAGACTCACATTATTTTTCGAAATTTGTTTTCTTATAAAAAAGTTTTTCTTCTTATAATATTATTTTTATTCGATTAATTTCGATTCGAATAACATCAACTCTAATATTATGATAGAAGAGACTCACATAATTTTTCGAATGCAAATAATCGATTAATTATTATTCAAAACAGATATTAACAGTTTAAACAATTTGTATATTAAGATAATTTACTTTATATTTTTATATATAAAAATTTATTGTTAAATTTGTTAATAAATAAATAATTTTATTCGATTAATATCGTGCGAATAATATCAACTCGAAATATATCGAATTGTATAACATTTTATATCGAAGGCTTTTAATTTTTCTGCACCAAAGATTTTCTTTAAGGAACTATTATTCGAATAATTCTAATCGAATAAAATTTGTTCAATAATTTTGTAATCGATTATATATATTTTTCAAAACTAGTGCAAGAATTCTAAAACAATCGTTTTAGAAATATTATTCGCGAACAGCTATTCGAATAAAGTTTATTCAATAGTTTTGTAATCGATTATATATATTTTTCAACACTAGTGTAACTAATTCTAAAAGGCGCTGAATTATAAATTTTCAAGTTGTCATTGAGGAATGTCAATTTATGTCGTTTTCTTTTCTCGAAAATAATGCAACATTTTTCACCCTTTTTTACAGAAAATGTCAACATTTTGCCATTTCAAATTAAGAAATTTATTAGAAATGAGTCCAACATCGCTCAAGAAAATTAGTTACTGTTTTAAAACTTCTCCAAACCGCCATTTTTTTTTGTGTGAAAATAAGTGTTAAAATGTTACATGTTTTCTAGAAAAGAGAACGCCCTTAGTTTTTGTAAGAATTATTATGGAATATTTTTTTTTAATATTCAAACCAAAATCAGGGATAAGTCCTGCTTCAGAAAACCATAAACTTCTTTAAACTCTACCTGCAATTAAAAAACTCTTGGCTTTTTTAAGAAATTGTTTCAGTTAAAAGAGCATTTTGAAACTCTTAATAAGTCCAAAAGTTAATGACCCAGTTTTGGCAATTTTTTTTTTCAATTTAATTCATTTTATTTATTTAGTAAAATGAGAAATTGTTTTTCATTCGTTTGTAAAGACCCACCTTAAGGCAATAAATAACAACCACAATTTTTGAAGAAAAAAACAGAAGCAAAAACAAAAATTAATCAAAGAGTTGTAAAAACAAAACGTTGCCATAAATCGATTAAAATTCATAACACCAATAAAGAGGCGAAAGATAAATGAAAAACAATTCAGAAATTATAAATAAAAATACTTCTATAATCAGCTGGTTGTGGTCAAAAAAAAAAAAAGTTTAAATGCCAAGTATGGATTCTTGGTAAAAGCAACTATAAAAGCCAAATAAATGAAGAGAGAAAAAAAAACGTGACGCGAGTGCTAGACAATGCGATTATTTAATATTGAATTTATGAAATCCAATACGTACAACGAATACATGCAGGCAAAAAAGTCATAAAAAAATAATAGAAAAAAAACACTCTGTTAATGTGTGAGTTGACTTTTGTTGCTCACTCTTGCCTGGCCGGTGTAGTATTTCTTCGCAATTGCAAATCGCATAATTGAATCTCGATTCATTCAAGCGATCGTTTGTACGCTGCCAACTTATTAACGACACATTTCACGTCCAGCTAACCAACGGTCAATGTTGTGTTTGTACGAGTGATTGGCAAAAAGTACACGTTTGTTTTGTTGTTTTCTTGTTATTAAGAGAAAGACAATAACAATTTATTAGTCGAATAAAAACACAACTTTCGCCACTTAACAGTCAACTGCAAAAAAAAAAAAAAAATAATTTTTAATTGTATAAAATTGTCTCTGAAAATTGGCCAATAGACGGGCACCCACGCAAAAGCACTGGCGCTCAATTAAAGCAGGTTGAAGAAGAAATTAAGTCCACACACAAGCTTAACCAGTTGCTAAAACCAGACGTTAATGGTTGTAAAAATTTACACTGTTTCTCATCAAGAAAATTATTTTCGGGGAATTTTTTTTTATTAAACATAAAAACTCATTTCTTTTAAGCTGCATGAGAATTGAAGTTAGCAAAACATATGATCTGACAGCTGAGCCTGTCAAAATCTGTTGACATTTCTGTGGCATAAAGTCTGGTACTCTATTCCAAACTTCGTGAGAAATGCTGTGAAATTGTATGGAAAAGTTTTACGTATAAAATATTAGCGAAAAATTCCTGCTATAAAGATCTTCGGGAACAGACCTATTAAATTTCTTATTTTAAATTAAATTTAAATTGTTCAAGGCGAAAAATATGAAGTCTGATTTTTATATCTGATCACTTTTATTGCATAAACACGATCTTCTTAGGCAGTTGAAATATAATATTGCCAGATGTTTTTATTTTTTCACATGCTACCAGATTCGGTTTGTTTATTTATTTATATATATTTTTTTTTAAATAAAAATAAAGTGATAATTTTGTAATTCTATCATTTTGAAAAAATATCACTTTATTTTTATTAAAAAAAAATAAGCAAACCGAATCTGGCAGCATGCTAATAAACAAAAAATCTGGCAACATTATTTTGCAACTGCATAAGAAAATTGTATTTATGCAAAAAAAAAGTTTTAATATAATAAAATTTAAGGAAATATAAATGTAAAAGGTTTGTTCGCGCTGATCGTCACAGCAGGAGAGGTAAATTCAGTAGAATTAAACTTGTTCAAGTACAATTTGTATTCCAAATGTACAAAATTTTGTTACAAAATGTTCTTAAAATTTATTTTTAATTCAGGCCCCAATTTTCTAAATCACTTGGCATTAGTGAAACCTAATTATATGCGTATGAAATCCTAGCGCAAAATTCCTGCTATGAAAATAGTCGCGAACAGACCTATTAATTTTTTTTTAAATTAAATTAAATTATTATTTTAAGGCGAAAAATATGAAGTCCGATTTTATATATGATCGCTTTTGTTGCATAAACACGATCTTCTTAGGCAGTTGAAAAATAATATTGCCAGCTTTTTTGTTTTTTAACATGCTGGCAGCTTCGGTTTGTTTATTATTATATTTTTTTGTAAGAAACAAGTGATAATTTAGCAAAATGATAGAGTTGCAAAATTATTACTTTATTCTTAAAAAAAAAAAATTAACAAAATGAATCTGGCAGCATGTTAAAAAACAAAAAATCTGGCAATATTATTTTTCAACAGCATAAAAACAGTCTGTTAATACAATAAAAGCCATCGGACACTACAGATCGCCTTGAAATAATCAAATTTATTAATAAAATTAACAGATAACAACATGTAACAGGTCTGTTCGCGTCTGTTGTTTCACAACAGGAATGATAAATTCAGTATAATTGATATATGTATATATATTTTTTTTAAATACAATTCGCATTCCAAGAGTACTAAATTTTATTACAAAATTTTCTTCTAACTAATTTTCAATACATTCACACCCCAAATTTTCTAAATCACTTGGCATTAGTGAAACGTAATTAATATATTTTTACTCTCTTTGCACTCTTTTACTAAAATTTTTTAATTATTTTTTTAATAAATACTTTAAAAATTTCGAAAGGTAAAGCAACGCATGATCTTTGAACAACTTCTGTACAAAAAAAAATGAAACTTTGGAAATATTTTACAAAATTTGTTATTATTTTCCATGAAATTATACAAACGCAAAGTGACTTATAAAATTAGGGTTTTAACTATTCACGATTATAGGGTTTAATATTGAAACAACTAAAAGCATAATTATATTCTTTGTTAATGTCAATATTTTTCTTAAAGTTTGTTGCTGGAAACGGTGTAGCTTTCTCAAGAGAGAGCTTTCTCTCAAAAAGAGAGTCTCTGCAACTGCTTTTTTTTTTGGTAAATATGATTATCGTGTGTTTTAATTAAAGTGAAAGAAGTCATAAAGAAGAAATTTTTAGCTCCCTGCCACTGAAGAGAAAACCAACAGTAACAGTCGATTTTAAAACGTGAACAGTTGCAAACGGTTTCGGGCAAAAGCGTTAAGAAACTTTTCAATTCTGTTAAAATATAACAATTTTATTTATAATAAAAAATAAAAATTAAAGCAAAATGTTAATAGATAAAAGCAGTTTAATATTGTTCGCGTTCGTGTTGTTGCTTATGGCGCCATCACAGGCTTTGCGTCATAAAACTACCCCCGTTAATGAAGAACAAGAGCAGAGCTTAAGGCAATCGCAAAATACTTTTGTTCAATGGGTGCTTTCCCTGTTGCCACAAAGACCAGATTTATCAAATTTAACGGGGTCTTTAACGGCAGCTGCAAGCACTACAACAGCAGCCACGCCAGAACTTGCCACAGCAACTGCACAACCCGAAAAGACAACAGCACAGCCGGAAGTAACGATTGCCGCGTCCACACCACCAGCCACTGTAGCGGCCTCAACTGCAACAACAACAACAACTACACAACAACCTGTAACCACCTCGACACCCGCTGTACCCACAACATCTACTGCCACCCCGCCAGATCTTGTGCCAGCACGCAATTGCAGCGACTGCACCTGCGGCATTGCAAATACACAAAAACGCATTGTTGGCGGCCAGGAAACCGAAGTCCATCAGTATCCCTGGATGTCCATGCTCTTATATGGCGGTCGTTTCTATTGTGCTGCCACGCTAATCAACGATCAATTTCTGGTCACCGCCTCCCATTGCGTTTACGGTTTTCGACGCGAACGCATTAGCGTGCGTCTGTTGGAACACGATCGCAAGATGTCGAATTTCTTGAAAATTGATCGCAAAGTGGCTGAGATTATAACCCATCCCAAATACAATGCCCGTACTTATGATAACGATATCGCCATTATTAAATTGGACGCACCGGTGGAAATGACGGAATTGATGCATCCCGTTTGTATGCCAACGCCGGGGAAGTCCTTTAAAGGTGAAACGGGCACAGTAACCGGCTGGGGTGCCTTGAAAGTGGGCGGACCCACCTCGAATACGCTGCAGGTGAGTGGATTTGAAAATATTTGTCTATCACACGTTATCAGCTGATATCGTTCGGCCGTACAACTGGATTTCAAAAAAAAAAAAAAAAAACAAGTTGGTAGTGATTGTTGGCCAGGACGATATCCTGTGATATTGTGGGATGGGCAATTTAATTGAAGAGAAGCCTTAATAATAATCAAAAATATATAGAAATATATTTTTATTATTATTATTAACATTCATTCGCTTTATCCTGTGACTCCTTGTGGAAGGCGATGTCAAGGATATTTGAAATATTGACTACAATTGACAGTCTTTGGTTATTCTCTAAGTCTTAGAAAATATCATGCAGGTGTTACAAATAGTCAGTTGCAGTAATTTGAGTGTCTTAATTTTGAAATTAACTTTGACCCCGGGAAATTCTTAACGGACAAGGGAAATTATACAAAAATTAATCACCAATTTTGAGGGGAAATTTTCGCCAAATAAAAAATTTATTGAAATATTCTAAAAAAGAGCGATTTAATAGTTTGATTCAGAATGAAGGTCAAAAAAAGGAGTGAAGACTAAAAAAAAAAAATATTTAATAAAGTTTTTCAAAGTAGGGTTTCTGCTGACAAAAAACCCAAACACTTGGTGAAAAACCCCCAAAAAAACAGAAAATAATTTTTACATCCGGATTAAAATTTTTTTTACTATTTTTACATAATTTTCTCTTTCCTAAGGAGTGTTCAGCCATGTCACAGATTCCATTCGGAATGGTTTTGAGTCCATTCAGAAGGGCCTTGACTTCGTTTGTGAGCTCCGTGCCATTTCATTTTAGTTGCATCAGATTCCAATCGTTTTTTTTAAGCCCGAAATAAATTTTTAAAAAGTTCTAAATCTCCGTTTGCATGGTGCTTCCATGCGTCTGCTTAATATTATTAATAATATAACTCATACGCCACACTGTACTCTTATAAGATTCTGAATGTAGTTCGTGTTCTTATCTCCGCTTAACAAGCAATTCATTTTACACGCTTTGGCAGCATGTTACACTAACAGATAAAGAATAATTTTTTATTTCAAAAAATTAACGAAGAAGTTTTTTTAAGAAAATCGAGTTAAAAGTGCGCGATTTTCTTAAAAAGCTCCAGAGCTGGAAACATAATATTAGAATATGGAAATAACGAAATAAAACTAATATTTTCTGGGTAATTAAACTTAAGGGTGTTTTAGAAAAATACAACAGAACAATATAGAACAATAGAACAATATCATAAGCTCCATTCCAGGGCTGGGAAAATGAATTTCTCTTGTTCACACAACCACACATTTTTATAATTTAGAAATTAAACATTTTTGATATTTCTAAAAGAGTTTTAATGTTATGAAAATATTATAAAATATGAGAAGCCAAAAAGGAGAAATTCAGAGCTGGCAAACTAAAACTTTTTTTCCAATTAATAAAATATTTATATAAATTATATTTATATTTTATAAAACACATTTATATAAAACTTTTTATCAACAAAACAAAAAGGAAAAAAGAGCTTTTCATACTAAATTTATGAAAAATCACACTAAATTAATATTTTGAATACCAGGGCTGGATAGTTGAAATTTTTCTCGTTATACAAAAGCAACCGAAAAAACAAAATTTTATATATTTTAAAGAAATTGATTGATAAAAGAGATGAGCGAAGTCAAAAAGATAACTCCAGAGCTGGAAAACTGAGGTATTTTTTCAAAGTATAACGTAGTAACATAAAACTGATATATTTTGGCAATCAAAACTTAAGTGATATTTTAGAAAGATACTCAAATTGTTATTAATAATTTAACGATATCAAAAGTTATATGTCAGGGCTGGAAAAATAAATTTCTCTTGTTCATACAACCCCAACATTTTTTACAATTTATAAATGAAACATATTTGATATTTCTGACAGAGTTTTATTATTACGAAAATATTATAAAATATGAGAAGCCAAAACAAGACAAATTCAGAGCTGGCAAACTAGCATTTTTTACCAATTAATAATATATTTAGATAAAATTTGTTTCGAACAACAAAGGGAAAGAGATCCTTTCATACTAAATGTATGAAAAATTAAACTAATGGCGTTTTCTTTTCTCGAAAAAAATGTTGCCTTTTTTTAGTTATTTTCTAAAATGTAACATTTTTAAGGAGTTTTAAAATAGAAATAGTTTGTCGTATGAGATGTTGTATGAATTCCGAAGAAATTCTTAATTGTCAAATGACAGAGTGTGGCCATTATCTACTAAAAAGTGTAAAAAATGTTGCACTCTTTTGTAGAAAAGAAATCTTAACTTAAATTAAAACTCCATACCAGGGCTGGATGGTTGAAGTTTTTGTCGTTACACAAAAGCCTTCGAATAAAATAAATTAGATATTTTTTTTTTGTAGAAATGGATAGATAGTAAAGATGAGAAAATTAAAATAGACAACTCCAGAGCTGGAAAGCTTGGAAACTTTTTTTAGTATATTAAAGTAACTAGAAGAAAATATGTTTTTAGTAATCAAATTTCTATGATATTTTAGAAGAATATTGCATGTGGTATAAGATAGCAAACAAAATGAAAAATATAATTGCAGGGTTGGAAAGTTGCTGCTACTCTTTTTGCTGCATAAAACTAACAGACATAAAGAGGTGAAGGTTAGTCAAGACTCGTTACAGCCAAGTATAGCACTTTTGCTTAAATGTTTTTAAAATTATTTTCAAAAAGAAAAAAAACTTCATTGTAACTCCAACAGTTCCTGGCCCTTGGCAATAACTAATACAGTCCTGGCCTTAATAAAAAGTACCCGCAACAGTGAAACTGATAGAATATCCTCTTCCAATTGGCTCTTAATAATTAAATTTTATTATTGTTAAGAAGTTTTCAATCAATAATTTCTTTTGCAATTTGTCTGCCTTTTACAGGAAGTCCAAGTTCCCATTATGTCACAGGACGAATGCCGCAAGAGTCGCTACGGACCGTCTCGCATCACTGACAACATGCTCTGTGCTGGCTACGAGGAAGGCAAAAAGGACAGCTGCCAGGGTGATAGTGGCGGTCCCCTACATGTTGTAGCGCCCGGCACACGAGAACATCAGCTAGCCGGTGTCGTGTCATGGGGTGAGGGCTGTGCCAAGGCCGGCTATCCTGGCGTTTATGCGCGCGTCAATCGCTATGGCACCTGGATTAAGACTCTAACGAAAAATGCTTGTCTCTGCCATTCCGAGGCGAAGAAAATTAAAAAATAATTCCATTTCAATTCAATTGCAACTCATCATTTTGCTTATATTTATTTAATTATTTATTTTGTTTTATTAAAATCTATGTTAAGGAGAGATTTTCAATAAATCTTTCTTTATTTTTTTATTTGCATGTCAATTAATTTTAATGGGAAGTGCACTTTTTTAATTGGTGGCATAGAAAAGAGAAATATTTTTTTTTGTATCTCCTGAAGCTGTTGAGCCGGTTCACTGACATGATGTTGATGCATAAAATGTTGTACAGATTGGTGTCATGCAGTGCAACAACAACAACAACAACAACAACATTGAAGCCTTAATTGATGGCTTATGCAGTTTCCTTGAAAAGCAAATCTCGTATTAAAAGTTGTTTATGGCTCTCCATCAGCTATTTCTGCCAATTCAATTCAATGCTAAAGCACTTAACAAATTAGTGCCACATTGTGTGCGTGTGTGTGTGTGTGTGTGTGTGTGTGTGTGTTTATTATATTATTCCCTCGTTTTATATTATATTGAAATTAAATTTGCAACATGTGTGTGTTGTGAACGTGACTGTTAAAATATTTAATTTTAGTCATTAATTGGAAACAAAGTGTTACACCCTTCTTAAGTTAAATGTTTAACTTTTTTTTTAATGTAAAATAGTGAATTCATCTAGAATTTGGGTGAAATTAGGAAAGAGAAATTATAAATTGTTAAAATTATTTTGGAGAGGAAACAGGCTGTCGTTTCAAAAAACTCATGAAGTTTAATTTCATATTATTTTCTTTAATGTTTTCCAAAGAATAAAACTGTTTCTATCACTTGAGTTATTTTTCAAATCTTAATTTATAACCTGAAAGCAAAAATAAATCATAAGATTAGAGAGAGTGTGCCTTCTTCCGATCCTCTCACGCTCTCTTTAGTTCAAAATGGTTGCGGAGTAGTAGAATGGGTTGAATTCAAAAAAGGTCTGTTTAATAGATTAAATTAATTTTCAAAGTTTCTTTTTTTAAATATTTTATTTATTTATCAATAATTTTCAATTGATCAATATAATTTCAATTCCCTGGTATTTATTTATTTATTTCTTATATTGAATTTATTTATCACTTGGCTAAATAATTCCTTGTCAAACCGGCAAACAGTTAAACACGACTTGTTTCGATTTGCATGAAATTCGGTCAAAGTTGGGATCTCTTATGCTATTTCGTATTTCAACTAAATAAAAAACATTTAAAAAAATTTTTGTCTAAATTATATCATATTCAAAAAGTTACAACTTCGCCGATTTTACTAAATTTGTTTAGATGCTTTTTTCAATATCCCAAAAACCATCTCAGTAACATAAATTACCCTAGAATAATTTAGAGGAAAATATTTGAAGCTAAAATATATAAAACAATAATAACTATTTTTTGCAAAAAAGTAATATCTACAGAATTTTTAAATTTTTGATACTGAATTTATCCAAGAATTTACAATTGTTTTCGCAGAATTTTCTCATCAATAGCGCCAACTGTTGTTTGGAGATCCTGGCCTTTTAAAGTTTGTGTTTCATTTCCTTTTTCCTTTCCGGATGTACATTTTTTTTTCTTGCCAAAATAAAACAAGAGACCCCATGGCACTGAAAACCATTTTATATACAAAAATTATACCTCTTATACTTCTTTAAAGTTAATATTTACGGCTACAAAATATGAAAAAAACTTCCATTTTTTGTAAAAATGTAATAACTGAAAAAATTTTTTTTATTTAATCAAAGAATTATTCTTATGATACTTCTAAGGAAGTATTTAAGTCTACAGAAAATGAAAAAAAAATTAAATTTTTTGTAAAAATGTAATAACTGCAAAGTTTTAAAAATTTTACAAATTCAATCAAAGAATGTACATATATTTTCTGCAATATTTAAATAATTTGGGCTTTAATAATTAAAAAATATATCTCGTTCTTTGGAAAAACAGCACATCTGCAAAGTTTTGAAATTTTAAAAATTATATTTTCTGATTTTTGAAAGATATAATTTGAGCTTTAATAATTAAAATATATATCTCGTTCTTTGGAAAAACAGCACATCTGCAGTTTTGAAATTTTAAAAATTATTTCTTCGTATTTTATGAAAGATATAATTTGGGATTTAATAATAATTTAAAATATATATATCTCGTTCTTTGGAAAAACAGCACATCTACAAAGTTTTGAAATTTTTAAAAGTGAATTAACCAAAGAATGTAAAATTTTTTTAGCCCATTGTTTCACTAACAGCTCTAATTGTTATTTAAAGATTCAGAAACTTTTCCATTTTTCAGTTATAAATTATTTTCCTTGCAGAAACTTTAATGAAATAATCGTGGCCCCCATGACATTGAAAATCATTTCATATATAAAATTAATTTTTATGTTATTTTTAAAGAAATATTTGGAGCCAAAATATATAAAAAACTATAGTTTTTTGAAAAAATGTATTATCTGCAGAGTTTTGAAATTAAAAAAATTTTTTTTATTCAAAAAACTTTTATAATTTTGTTCAAATTTTTAAAAATAATGCTGACTGTTGTTGAAAAATATAAAAATTTTTAAGGAGGCGCTTTTTTTAAATTTAAAAAATATATTTTTTTTCTTTTAAATTTAAAAAAAAAATATTGTGTAGTGCCGATAAAGCAGCCGTAAGTCAGTCATTTTGAAGCCTCGTTGGCAATTATTTCCTGAAAACAGCCAGACCTCTGATGGTTTGTTTTCTTTTGAAAGTCTTACGTTTCACTCGCACTAGTAAATTCCATCACCTCAGATAACTGTATCGGAGTACGGCTCTTCTGAGGAATTTTCTGTGATTCATAACGTTGCCACTTCTTATGTGAAGAAATAAGTCGTGTACAGTCAGTCTCTGTAACGCACTAAAATGCTGGTTAAAAATATTGGCGGGATATGGTCAAGTCAATTCTCATCAACTCCTTCTTTTCTTTTGGACTAGAACTTAGGGTTTGACCCCTACATATGCAGCGCACCGGGCCAGAGCTAAAAAATGAAGGAATAACATTAAGAGGACAGATGAAGACCGATTAGAAGACGGAGATCTTCGTTGCAGCTTTTTTTACGGCGAATTGATGTTTCAAGTGCCGACGCAGGAGGCTGCAATACTCTGCTCTTTTGCTACATGACGGTGACAATCAGCGACCAGTGAGTGCTATGCCTTCCTCATTGAGACAAGATTAAAACGGCCTTGAGCTAATGCAGATCACAAAAGTCAACATCATATTCATGACTGAGGGCGGAGTCGAGCACGGAGTCGGTATCGTATTCTTGTGTTGTCCACTACTTCAGCCAACAGCACCCTCGTTAATTTCCTAATTTATTGTGGAACGTGTTTTCAAAATAAAATATCTGAAGAGAAATTTCAAATTTTTTAAATATCAAAACTTCGCAGTTCAAAGTTTCTCCATTTTGTTTTTAAAAATTCGAATCACTTGTACTTTTTCTCATGAAACATGAGACATGCGGTGGATTTTTCGTTTCATATGACGATATAAAAACACAAAAATATTATTTTTTTATTGTTTCAAAATAAAATATAAATTTCTGAAGACCATTAAAATTTTTATTTAAAATTAACTCTCTGCATGTGCTCAGTAGAGTGTGCTTTCAGGCGTTTTAAAATCTTGTAAAACTGCTAAAAAGAATTTCATTAAAATAAAAAAACTAACAAAAAATTTGCATGCCAACAAACATTTTCTCTCTTCAGTCTAAAGATGCGTCTGTCGGGTTCAAAGCGCTGCCTTTTTTTATTTTCAAAACTTTCCCTATAATTTCCACAACACATGTGGCAAATTGCAGTTTGCGCCTCCAGAGTGCCACGCACAAGACCATCTCTACCTTTCATGTAGAGAGCAAAACGAAAAAAAAAGAAAAATAAAGGAAAGGAAATTAAAAGATTTCATGCGTTAAAATTAATTTAAAGATATTTTTCATTAAAATGCTTAAACTCCTCAGTTCACTTGTCCCGCAGTCGCAAAGAACACGAGAAGTTGCAGAGTTTTGTTGGTGTGTGTGTTTTTTTATGTTATAAATATTTTAAATAAAATCCAAAGAAAGAGAAAGTATTTACGTCACATACTGTTGTGCACATAAAAATAAATATATTTTTGAACTTAAAGACAGGCAGGATCTATGGAATTTTTATTTTATTACACCGAAATATGCAATAATCATTTGCCTCCTCTCATCCTCAAAAAAAAAAAAAAAAAAGAGTGGAAAAGAATATTTAATTGAATCTCCCAACAGCCAGCAGTAGTTGTTGCTGCAAGAATTTTTATGGCTTTTTATAGATTTACCATTTTCCAATCCTCCTCAAACGTTTACAAGCAGTTGCAGGAGCTGGTAACGATAGAGATAGAAAAAAAGGTCGGGTTCATAAAACGATAATTGTTTTATGGCTGGTTTATTGGTTAATTTTATTACCCTGATGCATGACTCGTTGTTTTGTTCTCATGTAATTTCATTCTTGGTCTTTTTTCGTACACGATTGGAAGCTGGCAAAAGATTATTTGCAGAAGACTTTCTTTATCTATTTAATAGAAATAAAAAAAAATTATGAAATTAGAAGAGTTCAATGGAAATTGTTTGCCAGCTTCAGGTTAATTTTTCGAGTTATTACTTTTTGACTCATCACTGGGGTTTCCACGATAATTTCCGTCTCTATGTAAATTTCTTAGATTGGAAGCGGCATTTTAGCAAAAATCTAAATTTTTTCAATTGATATTAGTTCCTGTTTTAAAAAGAGTGCAATATTTTTTACACTTTTTTGTAAAAGGAGAACAAAAAATTTCTCACAAAACCCATAATTTATTTAGTTGACTGCTTATATTTAACCCTTTTATAAAAGAGAGTGTAACATATTTTGCACTTTTTTTTAGAAAGAGAACGCGAAATTTCTCAGCAGCAGCAGGAATCAGCAGCTTCCATAATTTATTCAGTTGATTGTTTATATTAATTCCTTTCACAAAAAAAGGCAATACTTTTTGCACTTTTTTTGTAGAACGAGACAACATTAAACTTCGCAGACTAAAAACAGCATTTTAGAAAAAAATCATAATTTATTCAACTGATTGCTTATATTAATTCCTTTTATAAAAAAGAATGCAACATTTTTTACACTTTTTTGTAGAAAAAGAGACAACATTAAATTTCTCAGTTTGGAAGCAGCAGCTTAGAAAAAATTATAATTTGTTAAACTGATTGTTCAAACTTTTTTTAAATAGTGCAACATTTCTTGGATTTTTTTTTTCTGCAAATTGGAAGTGACAGCTTAGCAAAAAACATCATTTATTCAATTGATATCAATTCCTTTTACAGAAAAGAATGCAACATTTTTCGCACTTTTTTTATAGAAAGAGACAACATTAAACTTCTCAGATTAAAAACAGCGGCTTAGCAAAAATCGTAATATATTCAGTGGATTGTTTATATTAATGCCTTTTTTAAGAAAAAGTGCAAAATTTTTTGCATTTTTTTGTTTTTGTAGAAAGAGAACACAAAAATTCTCAGATTAGAAGAGGCAGCTTAACAATAATCATAATTTATTCAATTTATTGCTTATACTATTTTTTTTTTAAATGCAACATTTGTTGCACTTTTTTCTTGCAGAAAGAGACAACATTAAATTCCTAAAATTGGGAGAAGCAGCTTAGCAAAAATCATACTTTATTCAGTTGATAATTCCTTTTGTGAAAAAGAATGCCAAATTTTTTGCACTTTTTTTAAAAAAAGAGACATCATTAAATTTCTTAGAACTCAAAGCGACACCTTAGGAAAAAATCATAATTCACTCAGTTTATATTAATTCGTTTTATAAAAAAGAGTGCAATATTTCCTGCACTTTTTTTAGTAGGAAGGGACAACATTAAATTTCTCAGAAAATTATCATAATTTATACAACTGATTGTTTATATTAGCTCCTTTTATAAAAAAGAATGCAAAATTTTTTGCACTTTTTAGTAAAAACCAAAGGAGACAAAATTAAATTTGTCAGATTGGAAACAGCAGCTTAGCAAAAATTATAATTTTATTAATTGAATTTTTTTACTAATTCCTTTTATAAAAAGAATTTAAAATTTCTTGCACTTTTTTGTAGAAAAAGAGAAAATTAAATTTCTCAGATTGGAAGCGGCATGTTAGCAAAAATCTTAAATTATTCAATTGATTGTTTATATTAATTCCATTTTCAAAAGAAAAGTGCAAAATTTTTTGCATTTTTTTTGTTTTTGCAAAAAGAGAACATACAATTTCTCAGATTGGAAGCGGCAGCTTACCAATAAACATAATTTATTTAATTCATTGTTTATAATAATTCCTTTTACAAAAAAATAATGTAACATTTTTTGCACTCTTTTTGTAGAAAGGGACAACATTATTTGAAAAAACTGAATTGATAATATATCAATACAACAACCCTAAAACTATTTTTGTTTTGGGGACTCTTAAAAACTGCAACTTTTAGAAAAACATTTTAAAGATGTTACATTTTTTCCACAAAAGAAAACGTCTTTAATTAAACCACATTTTCATATCACAATTAATTATATAAAAGAAACAAATTTTTGTTAAATATATGAGTAATTCCATTAAAGTTAAAAATAAATTTAAAACAATAATGAGCCGGATCCAGAATATATAGACTTTATGGGGTGGCATATTAATATTTCCAAACTTATGAAAATGTACCCTTTACCATATTTTGTGAAGAGTATAGAAATAATGCCTCGGGAGGTTAGTCAATGGCTTATCAGAGTCGCAGGTTTAATTCCTATCGCAGAGCCTTGTCAGTTTCTCTAGAACACGTGAAGGTGTTTATTTGCAATTTGCAATTTGTAACGTTCAGCAAATAAATTAGATATACATATTTTTTTTAATAGCGCTGTGTAAAGCAGCGTTAAAAGAATCCTCAACTAATCCAGCTACTCCAATTCATGACCCACCTCATGCCTCCTCATTAATAATAGTGCGCAATAAAAGTTATGCGCTCTCCAGTTGCACATCTTTTAATTCCTGGGACATTAAAAAATTCCTTGTCTTCTTTTCATTGTCTTTTAATGTCCTGGCCATCCTTTCAAAGCCTCTCAACACACTTTCGCATTAAGAATCCAACACGAATCATATAAAATATTATTAACTCTGCCTTCTCCCTCTTCTGTTCGTTTGTTTCCAAGAATTTCTACCAACAAAATTTCTCAAATGAAAAGCAAATGAAATTCATTATAATCAATATTCATTTGTATGCCACAAGGCATTCACATAAAAATAAAAGGCACACACACACACACATACAAATGCATGTACTCCGTATACATATTCATAAATAGATGAGGTCACATATTGTAATCCAATAAACTGAATTTCTCAATAAAAAGTCTCGTTATTTTAATCACAACGTGCAATTTTGTATGATAAACAGGCAGAGGAATATAACGACGCAACCAACCAACCAACCAACCAACCAACCAACCACTTAAAACGTCAATACAACTCACACATGCATTTAGAACCACAGAAATGTTTCTGGATTGTAAATAAGAAAAAATAAAAAAAAAGGAATTCAAAGAAAAAATCTTTAGAATTGAAGACAGTTTTCGAATCAAAATCGATTAGACCCAAATGACTGATCACTTGGAGGCGAACACTCACCAAGTTATTGCCGATATACGGCCACATATTTTGGAAGAACTCAGGCGAAATGGGACCGCCAGTTTGTACTACGTCCGAGCCATCCGTGGCCTTCATATGCCACAAGTCATAAATTATAATGCCAGGAGACTTTATCTTACGAATAGAGTAAATTTAATGTTAATTTAAGAAACTATTTTTTCTTTTTATCTATTTCCAAATTTTATACCTCTATAAATAACACCCGTTAATGGAATAATTTCATTTATTTAAATCTTTATGATTTGAATATGACAATTTAAAAAATTCGTATTTGTTTTATTACATTTACAAATTTTATACCTCTATGAAAAACACCCTTTATTCAGAAATTAATTTTAAATATTTACATATTAATATTAGAAGACTATATTTCGAATAAAGTAAATTCCGAGTCTTTTTAGAAAATTTATGTTTCTTTTATTACATTTCAAAGTTTCATACCTCTAGAAAAAATACCCTTCATTTATAAAGTAAAAATAAAAATATTGGAATCAAAATTACAGAAAATTATTTATCGAATAAAGTAAATTTTATGTAAATTTAAGGAAACTCATCTTTGCTTTAATACATTAAAAAGTTCTATACCTCTATAAAAACACCCTTTGATCAATAATTATTTATAATATTTAAATTTTAATATGAGAAGGCTATTTTTCAAATAAAGTAAATTTCATGTCTATTTAAAAAATTTATGTTTTTTTATTCCATTTTAAAGTTCCATACCTCTATAAAAATACCCTTTATTTATATTTTAAATTATAATATTGAAATTATAATTACAGAAAATTATTTATCGAATAAAGTAAATTTTATGTAAATTTAAACACCTCATCTTTGCTTTTATACATTAAAAAATCCTATACCTCCATAAAACACCCTTTGATCAGCAACAAATTTAAAATATTTCAATTTTAATATGAGAAGACTATCTTTCGAATTAAGTAAATTTCATGTCTATTTATAAAATGTATGATTGTTTTATTTCAAAGTTTCACATCTCTAGAAAAATACCCTTTGATGAGAAATTAATTTGAAATATTTATATTTTAATACCAGAACACTATCTTTTAAATAAATTAAATTTCATGTCTATTAAAAAAACTCACCCTCGTTTTATAACATTTCAAATTTTTAAACCTCTATAAACAACACCCTTTATTTTATTAATTTTAAATATTTAAATTTTAAAGCCTTTCGAATGTTGAAAACTTTAGGTATATTTATAAAAAATATGTTTGTTTTGTTCCATTTCAAAGTTCCACACCTCTATAAAAAATACCCTTTATTTATATATTAAATTAAAATATAGAAATTATAATTCTAAAAGATTATCTTTCTAATAAAGAAGGTTTGATGGCAATTTAAATGATTCCTCCTTGTTTTATTACATATAGAAGTTCGATACCTCTATGAAAAAATTAATTAAAAATATTTAAATTTTTTTACCCTCCGTTTTATTATAAATCAGATTATTATACCTCTATAAACAACACCCTTTATATGATTAATTTCAAATATTGAAATTTTTCAAGGCTTTAGAATGCAGACAGTTTTATGTCAATTTAAAAAAATTCATCTCCGTTTTATTCCATTTTACAATTCCATACCTCTAAAAAAATACCCTTTATTTATATAATAAATTAACATATTTAAATAAAAATTCCAGAAGATTATTTTTCAAATAAGTTTAAATTTATGTAAATTTAAGAAATTAGACTTTGTTTTATTACATTTAAGAGCACTCTACCTCTATAAAAAACACCCTTTGTCTCAATAGATTTTAAAATTCATCTCCCATATTCTTAAATAAATAAATTGTATTTGAAATCTATTTAAAAATATGTGTGAATGAAAAATTCTTCATACAAATACATTTTAAACTCTTTTTAATTATTATGAATATGGCGGGCAGACGTATTCTTGCCTACCGCTAGGGGGCGCTCACTAAGAAACGGAGCAAAAATTTTGGTATATATCTGAACTCGTTCTATTTAAGAAAAATAATTACCGTGGACTCTTGTAAAATTATTGACAATTCTCGGCCATTTATTTGGGCCGTTATTAAGCCTATTAACCCTAAGGCATGCATATGGGTCCAATCAGACTCTTTCGTCAATTTTTAAAAATTGTGTCTGCGGTATTGCTATCGTCTTAATTTCCCTGGTACGCTACTGAAATGTATTTTTTTTTTTTTGCTTTTCAGCGGTTATAAAACAACATCACAAGAGTAACCTAAAAAGGATATGCAGGGACGTTTTAACCTGTATATTACCTGGGGCCTGATCAGGCCCTTATATATTTAGTTCCTATTTGACCTTGTTTATTTGAAAGTTTTCTACAAAAAATAAAGTGAAAATTTTTTTTGTACAAGTCATGAAAAGATATGAAATCTAATTTTAGCTGAAAAATAAACGCTAAGTTGTCATCATTTTTTCAATATTATTTATTGTAATTGAAACTATCTGAAGGAATGTCTTTTTAATTTTTCACAGACTTTAAAAGTTATTAGTTTTCATAAAAATGAATTGAAATATATTTGCCATACGCGACATTCCAGTTGTTCAAAACTATTACTTGTTTACGGGCTTTTTTTAACGTATTAATGTGGGATGTAGCCACGCCCTACGTGCTACTAATATGAGTAATAAAATATGTATATCAGACAGGGTTAAAATATTTGTAAAACCTTTTAACAAATAATTATGAAATAAAACCACGAATCGACTTCTAGTTCCCTGTAGATTCCCTATTAGCACAGAAAATGCTTAAGCCCTTAGCCAACATTTGAAAAGTTTGACTGGGAATTTATTAATAGTTTCTTATATGAAAAATGTATTATTAATTATTGCGAAATCTTGCAAAACAAGTAAAAGTTCCCTGTGGATTCCCTATTAGCACAGAAAATGCTAAAACTCTTACCCAACATTTGAAATGCTTGATGCATGCTTTATAAATAATTTTTTAATATGAAAACTGTGTTAATAATTATTATAAAATCTTATAAAACCAGCGAAAAAGAGCCCGCAAATGTTTATATTAATTTATGTTGAGTTCTTTTCTAGAAAAGAGTGCAACATTTTTTACACTTTTTTGTAGAAAATGGCAATATTGTGCCATTTGAAAAGGAAATTTAACAAAACAAGTGAAAAAGAGCCCGCAAATGTTCATATTAATTTATGTTGAGTTCTTTTCTAGAAAAGAGTGCAACATTTTTTACACTTTTTTACAGAAAATGGCAATATTCTGCCATTTGAAAAGGAAATTTAACAAAACAAGTGAAAAAGAGCCCGCAAATGTTCATATTAATTTATGTTGAGTTCTTTTCTAGAAAAGAGTGCAACATTTTTTACACTTTTTTATAGAAAATGGCAATATTCTGCCATTTGAAAAGGAAATTTAGCAAAACAAGTGAAAAAGAGCCCGCAAATGTTCATATGTATTTATGTTGAGTTCTTTTCTAGAAAAGAGTGCAACATTTTTTACACTTTTTTATAGAAAATGGCAATATTCTGCCATTTGAAAAGGAAATTTAACAAAACAAGTGAAAAAGAGCCCGCAAATGTTCATATTAATTTATGTTGAGTTCTTTTCTAGAAAAGAGTGCAAAATTTTTTACACTTTTTTATAGAAAATGGCAATATTCTGCCATTTGAAAAGGAAATTTAACAAAACAAGTGAAATAGAGCCCGCAAATGCTCATATTAATTTATGTTGAGTTCTTTTCTAGAAAAGAGTGCAACATTTTTTACACTTTTTTATAGAAAATGGCAATATTGTGCCATTTTAAAAGAAAATTGAACAAAACAAGTGGAAAAGAGCCCGCAAATGTTTATATTAATCTATGTTGAGTTCTTTTCTAGAAAAGAGTGCAACATTTTTTACACTTTTTTATAGAAAATGGCAATATTCTGCCATTTGAAAAGGAAATTTAACAAAACAAGTGAAAAAGAGCCCGCAAATGTTCATATTAATTTATGTTGAGTTCTTTTCTAGAAAAGAGTGCAACATTTTTTACACTTTTTTATAGAAAATGGCAATATTCTGCCATTTGAAAAGGAAATTTAGCAAAACAAGTGAAAAAGAGCCCGCAAATGTTTACATTAATTTATGTTGAGTTCTTTTCTAGAAAAGAGTGCAACATTTTTTACACTTTTTTATAGAAAATGGCAATATTCTGACATTTTAAAAGAAAATTTAACAAAACAAGTGGAAAAGAGCCCGCAAATGTTTATATTAATCTATGTTGAGTTCTTTTCTAGAAAAGAGTGCAACATTTTTTACACCTTTTTATAGAAAATGGCAATATTGTGCCATTTGAAAAGTAAATATATGTAACGAATTAGTCTAACAGAAAAAACATTATTTCTGTTTTAAAACTCCTTAAAATTGCCCTTTTTAGAAAATACCTGAAAAGGTGTTACATATTTTCCATAAAAAAAACGCCATAAGATTGTCAATAAATATTTTTTTTTATAAAAAGTGCTCCTGTTAAACATTTAAAATGTTAGAGGGGAGCTTTTGCTTTATAAGGCCCACTAAGAGGCCTCTACATTTCGGCAATTTACTGCCGCAAATATATATCAGCATTTCTTTTTCAGCAAATAACGCATGAGGGTTAAACCTTTTTAGAATTTTAATTTTGTATTCTTTTCGGTTTTTTTTTCTTTTCTTTTCTGATCTGTTTCATGTTCAATATTTCACTATTTAGAGTGTAAAGTTGAATATTTTGTTGGTGTTTACGCTCGTTTAACACTTGGAGTTTTAGTTTAAACACACATGCACACACACACACACTAACACACATTTATATAAGCATTTACACTTATACTCTTGCATAAACACACAGAAAAAAGCGTTAAGGATTTTGACTAACTGCTTGCACGTTTGTAAGACTGTCTGTCCTAAAAATAAAAATGCATGTGTGTGAGTGTGTATGTGTGTGTTGTTTAGTGTTTGATTGAATGGTTGGTTGTTTCTTTTTTTTTTTGTATGACGAAAGTGATGATGATGTTTTTCTATTTTCTTTTGTTCTTCAAACTTCATTGATATTCAGGCTACACGATATTTTTGTTTATGTTTCTTTGCTACATCGAGTACGTTTTTCTTATTATTCGAATGCACATGAATCCCCAAATGGTTAACACAGAGAGAGAGAGAGAGAGAGAGAGAGAGAGAGAGAGAATCAAATACAGTTGGGCTTATAGTTTGAACTTGTCTAATATATATAATTTTTGAGGTTGATTCATTTTGGGTTACAACTGATGGATGGCGTTCCATGAAGTGAAAGAAAAACATAAAAATGCTTTATAGCTGCTCCAGTTTGAAAGCAATAAAAATTCACAAGATTGGAAAGAATTCAAATTGTTTTTTCTTTTTAGATTTCTCTAGAATATTTGCTTTGCCATTTTGAAAAGATTTAAGGGTTGGTTGCCAATTGCCACATCAGTCTTGTGTAATTTATGTTTTAGTTAAGCCGTTGTTTGAGATAAAAACAAGAGGGTGGTGGTGGGCAGGATTTCGTTTATTTTTTAATTCAAGTGATTTGCAAAAAAAACAAAAAGAATATTAAAAATTTGTCAAACATATTTCGAGTTTGAATTTTTACTATTATTTTTCTTTTCGCTCAAGACTTTTCAAAATTTAGTTTCATAGTCAATATCGCTGCTTTGCCTTGCCTTGGAATTAAATTAATTCCTCTTTCACTATATTCTGTTTAAACTCTGATTTATTAGATTAAAATCGCAAAGCCATTAAATCAACTAGCAAAACTCACCGTCTGCCATTTGGCCATATTTAACTTCAAATTGCAATCGCCACTAAATTTATTTTATTTTACCAGGCATGAGATCAAATAATTTCTGCATTTAAATTCACAAGTCCAGCCAAACGAAATAGAGTATAAAAACTAAAAAAAGCAAATCACAATTTATAATCTTTAAATTCTCCCTCTAACCCTCTCTCTCTCTCTCTCTTTCTCTCTCTCTGGATTAACAATTTATGCAAATTTGACAAGGCAAAAGCTAAAGTCCAGAAAATGTCCAAAGAGGCCAAAAAATATATTAAAAAAAACCAAAAGGATTCAAATAATATTTATTTGTTAATTCAATGCTACATTAACACACACACACATATACACACACACACACACACATACACTTATGCAAATGCAGGCAAACTGCATTATAAAACACTTGAGAAGACTCACAAAATCATGGCGTGTTGGCAACAAAAGACAAACATTTCTTGGATACCGTTTAAATTGAAAACACACAACAACTTGTACGCACACATCGTTACACACACACACACACACACGCATATATATATGATACAAAACACACACCACAAATACCATCCAGTCAATGGTGTTGAAGTAAAATAAATAAATTTAAAAAAAAAGGAAAAAATAAAAAATATTAATAAAAAATTAAACATAAATTGCGCTGCCATGCCGATGAGAGATGATCAATGATCGTCGAGGCTGCTGTGGAAGAAGAAGATTCCATCATAAACTTTTATAAGCAGTTTTAGTTGTTGTTGTTGGTGTGGAAGTGCAGATTATTTATTACTTAAAGCGTGTTTAGAGGATTTAAAACTAAACATGTGCTGCGAAAACATTTACACAACCCAGACAGAGTCTTAAAAGACTGAGATGTTAAATTAACAAACAAAAAAAAAATTTTATTTTTTCTTAGTTTTTCCAACGAAAGTTTTCTTTTTTGTAGTAAAAAATTTTAAGCAGAGAAAAATTGGAAAATTCAGAAAATTTCAACTGCAGCGAATATATAAAAAGGACTTTGTCTGAAGTCCCAATTCGGTATAAAAAAGTCGGTTGAAGG
Organism: Linnaemya vulpina; assembly: GCA_963675445.1. Taxonomy (NCBI): domain Eukaryota; kingdom Metazoa; phylum Arthropoda; class Insecta; order Diptera; family Tachinidae; genus Linnaemya; species Linnaemya vulpina. Next base: position 71,638,635 of record OY776279.1, on the reverse strand, counting down.
AGAACTTTTCTGTAGGACATATTTTCTCCATGAGAAAAATTTTCCATAAAAGAAAATAAATAGATGATGGAAAAAAAATTGTCTAAGAAATTTTGTGAAGGAGAAATTCTCCATAAAATATTTTCTCTGGGATATTTTTCTATAAAAGATTTTTTCTTAAAAAGCTTTTTCTATAATAGAGAAAATTTTCTATTGAAGCAAAAATATTTTGTTTGAGTCTGGAAAAGCTTTTATTTTTTCTCGAGGTACACTTTTTCAGAATAAAATTTGTTGTGTAAAAAATTCCATCCAAAAATAGGTTTCTATAGCAAATTTTTTTTCGTAAATCTGGTAGTAAACAACTATTTTCCAATGAGAGTTTTTCTATACTCATACTTTCCCTTGGATTTTTTTCTAAAGAATTTTTTTATAAAAGATTTTATATAAAAAAATAATTTTTTATAGTAGAGCAAATTTTCTATAAAAAAAATATAAGAGCCGTCTGGAAAAAATTTTAAAAAGTTTTTTTTTTCTAGGGAAACAATTTTCCACAAAATTATTTTGTTTCTGCAAAAAGTTTTGTTAAAAAAAATTTTTCTATAGAAAAAAATTATTATAAATTTTGTCACAGAGAACCAATTTCCATGAAAGTTTTTCTGTAAGAAAACGTTCTCTTTTATTTTTGTCTACAGTATTTATTTTACAAAAGGTTTTATATAAAAAAAAATTTCTATAATAAAGAAAATTTTCCATAAAAGAAAATAACTAAATGATAAACGAAAAATTTTCTAAAAAATTTTGTGGAAGAAAATTGTCCATAAAATATTTTTTCTGGGATACTTTTCTATGAAAGATTTTATCTGAAAATCATTTTCCATAGAGAAAATATTTTGTATGTTGGAAAAGTTTTACAAAAATTATTTTTTCTCCAGCAACAATTTTAAGAAGAATTTTTTTCTGTCAAAAATTTCATCTAAAAATAGGTTTGTAAAGAAAAAAATTTATAGTAAGTCTGAGAGTTTTACTGCAGGCACAGAAAGGAATTTAAAAAGAAAAAATTTTTTTAAAGTAGAGAAAATTTTCAATAAAAGAAAATAGTGTGGAGAAGATTCTATAAAAGGAATAATTTTCCAAAAAAAAAAATTCTTTATGTAAAAAGTTTTATTTGAGGAAAAGTTTTCTATAGAAAAAAATTTTATAAATATTGTACGAGAGAGCAACTTTCAATGAGAGTTTTTCTATAGGCCAACTTTCCATTTAACTTTTTTATATAAAAAAATATTTGCTATAAAAAAAATTTTCTATACAAAAAAAAAATAAACAGATGATGGAAGAGAAATTGTCTAAAAAATTTTTTCTCGAGGAACAATTTCAAAAAGAAATTTTTTTCCGTAAAAAATTTCATATAAAATTTGGTTTGTATAGAAAAAAATTTATTGTAAATCTGAGTTTTTCTGTAGGCAACTTTCCATTTGATTTCTTTCTAAAGGAATTTTTTTATAAAAGATTTTATTAAAGAAAATTTTCTATAAAAAAATAGTCTGGAAAAGATTCAATGAGAGTTCTTTTCAAGAATCAATTTTCCAGAAAAATTATTTCTTATTTATTTGAAAAAAATTTTCTATAGAAACAAATTTTTATAAATTTTGTACGAGAGAACAAGTTTCCATGAGAGTTTTTCTGTTTTTCTCATTCTTTCAAAAGATTTTTTTTTATAAAAGATTTTTTTAAAAAATATTTTCTATAGAGGAGCGAAATTTTTTCTAAAGAAAGTTTGTAGAATCATAGAGTTTCTATAGAAACGTTAGGCAGCAGAAATAAATTATATATTGAAACATATTTCCTTAGAAAAAGAAATTCTATTTCACTTTGCGAAAAAAAATTTAGTAAAAATTTCTGTAAAAATAATTTCTTATTGAAAATTTTGTGTGCAGAAAATAATTTTCTATAGCAACTTTTAAGTGGAATAAAAGAAAATGTCAAAGAAATTTTTTTGAAAGAATTTCCAACAAAAATTTCTGTAACAGAAAAATAGTTTCCATTTGAAAATTTTGATGAGAAACTGTTCTTTAAGGCGTAAAATTATCTAAATAAAATATTCTCGAGAAATCATGGTTCTGCAGGCAAAAATCTCCCCAGAAACCTCTAGACCGAATTGAATTAGAAACACAGTCTGGGGAAAAAGTTTTCTGCAGAAACTTTTCCCTACAAAATATTTTAAAACTTTTTGCGTCATTCAAAACAATCGACTACTTCTTGTGTCTGCTCCAATAATATCGCCTCAAATCTGGCAAAGAGGCAAAAAGAGTCATGTTTCTGCTCAAGTTGCAAGTTAATTTATGCAACATACAAAATTGTTTTGTTGCATTTAACTTTTTTTCTCAATCTCTATTTGCATTTCTTTGCAAAAGTTTTGGTTTAAGAAGTTCTTCATCTGGCTGCTTGTTTGCCACAAAATGTCTGAGTAGAACCGGAGCCGCTGTCGCCGTTATTGTGCATGCCTGGATGACATAAAAAAGAGCCAAGTCAGGCTGGGGCTGCAATAAATTAATAAGAAAAAAAGCAACAACAAAAAAAAACGACATCAATTCAAAAGCGTAGAAATCATTTAAGTGTTAAGCGCTTGATTAAAATTCTTGTAGCAACAACACTCTCCTCGCCGTTGTGTGTGTGTGTAACATGTTTGTTGCATGACGCTGCATGTCTGTCTGTCTGCATGTTTTTCGATTATACGGCCGTTTGAAATCATCGCTGTTGCTGGTTGGCATTGTTGCTGTTGCCTCCGTTCGTTGCTTTTTTGGCTAGTTGGCTGGCAATGTTGCGTGTTGCATTGTTAGTTGAATGTTGTCGACTAAATTTTTTTCTTTATTTTGATTTTTATTTTTATTTTGATTTTTATTTTGTACTGCTGCGGCCTGTTGTTGTTTAAATTGAATTGATTTGCATATTTCACGCAGGCGGTTGGTAGTTAATGTTTTCTGTGCGTTTGTTCGTGATAGTTTTATTCAACTAAACTTTTTACAATTTATTTTAACAAAAAGGTTTATTTTGATTTAATTTATTAAGATGTGTTTAGCTTTCGCTGTCGTATGGGAATAAATTTTAAACGTTCCATGTTCCACTGCAACGCGAATGTATTGAAAAAACCATTTTTATGCCACCATTTTGCAGAAGGATTTTTGGAGAAGCAGGAGGATCTGGGACCATTTTGTGGGAAAATATATTTTTTTAAAAATCTCTTTTTATGTTTTGTTGAATATATATTTCAAAGAAAATTTTGATAGAAAAAAGTTGGACAGATTTATATGAAATATTTCCGCGCAAATTGAATGATCATTCAATAACAGGGAATTCCCCTTTTACACTCTTAAGACATTGCAGGGCACAATAGAAACCGTATGGACAGTAAGTAAGAAAAAAATGCTATTGAAATATGACAACATTTCACATATACCAATATAATATACGAGGTCTGTTCAAAGAGACGTTTGAAATTGTTTAAATTTTAACTCGGCATGGACAATAACCCAGAAAAAATTGCTATTGAAATATGACAAGATCTAACAGATACCAATATAATATACGAGGTCTGTTCAAGTAGGCAATTTAATTTTTTTTAATTTAAACTCGGCACTTTTAAGACCCTGCAGGGCAAAATAGAAACCGTATGGACAATAACCAAGAAAAACTTGCTATTGAAATATGACAAAATTTCACACATACCAACATAATGTACGAGGTCTGTTCAAAGAGGCGATTTAAATTGTTTAAATTTTAACTTAACATGAACAACAATAAAGAAAAAATTGCTATTGAAATATGACAACATCTCACATATACCAATATAATATACGAGGTCTGTTCAAAGAGGCGATTTATATTGTTTAAATTTTAACTCAACATGCACAATAACCCAGAAAAAATTGCTATTGAAATATGACAACATCTCACATATAACAATATAACATACGAGGTCTGTTCAAAAAGGCGATTTAAATTGTTTAAATTTACACTCGGTACTCTGAAGACGCTTCACGGCACAATAGAAACCGTATGACAATAACCAAGAAAAACTTGCTATTGAAATATGACAAAATTTTACACATACCAATATAATATACGAGGTCTGTTCAAATAGGCGATTTAAATTGTTTCAAATTATATATATTTCTTTTATAAATGAATTGAAATCTGTAACATGCACCCATCTAACAACACATAATTTACGAGGTCTGTTTAACAATGTTGGTCTTAAATTTACCTACTATCTATTTTTTTATGCATCAATTGAAATCCGTAACACACACACACACATCAATACATAAAATAAAATATAGGAGGTCTGTTAAAAAAGGGAGTTAAAAATTCTCTCAACATACCTATTTTATATGTCAATTGAAATCTGTAATATATAGATATATAATATGTTAAAGCATACGAGGTCTGTTGAACAATTAAGTATCTTAAACTTTATCGCAAAATAATTTTTTCATTTATCAATAATCTGTAGTACACACACACACACAGAGTAATATAGCATAATATACGAGGCCTGTTAAGAAAACGAAGTTCATATATTTTTGCCATTAAATGGATTTCCTTGAAAAGAAATTTTCTTTTGTGATTACGGTGACTGGGGGGCCAAAATGTGTAGCTTTTTTTCTTTGTTTGTTATAATTCTCGTATTCTTTTTCACAATAAATTTGGAACAAATAGAAACTATTATCACATCACATTCAGTTAAGCCACAAGACACAACAAATAAAAACACACATGAGCCGTGTTGATGAAAGTGTAGCGGTTTTCGAAAACAGCTGTAATGCTCGGCTGGGTAAGTTGATTATTTAATAATTTAAATTGGTTTTCTTTTGTGCTTTTGAATATTTATTATGTATTTTCGAACTCAAAAGTTAGTTTAAAAATAACTATTAAAAACTAATGAGTTTATATATTGTGCGGTACGAGAGACCACGGCCCTTGAATTTCTCGCAGAAAAGAGTTACTGTTTCATTAGTTGTATGGCACAACGTCCAGGTTCACATCCCAATTTCTGACTACAAGAAATCCGTTATCATCTCACAATAGCGAAAACTATTCACGGTAACTGTTTGGCCAACTTTATTTTCGAAAAAGTACGGACCGATGATGCCAGCAGCCGCACTAAACAGTCACTTTTTATGGATGCCTGGTCTGCACAGATTTTTATACATGCGAATGGGGCAATTTTGCTTCTTGACGACTTAACTGATATGAAAATTTGCCTCGTCTTTTAATATGAACATTTTCTTTGTAGAGTTGCCATCATTTTTTGTCGGTTCAACCAGCCATTCATGGCATTGACGATGCTTGAAATGGCCATTCCGCTTAAGTTATTGATTAAATTGAATCTTTTGAATATAAATCTTAGATTCGCATCAGAGATTTTCAATTGTTGGGCATGACGCCAAGTCGAGGTTGCCACCCTATCGTGAATACCAGTATATTTTCCGGGGAACGAGTCTCAGTCCGCTTAAATTCTTGAGTGAATTGAACTGGGTAAATTTAAATCTAAAATTGGCATTAGTGATATTCAATTCTTAGGCATGATGGCAAGTAGAGGTTGCCACCCTGTCCGGAGAACGTTTCACGCATCATGCGCACGTGTTTTCATATTTCCTACAGATCCGGTTGAATGAAATTTTTTGACAATTTTAACGAAAGTGGACGCATTCAGTCGATTATTCTGCCCAAAAATATAACGAAGTAAAAGAAATGAATTTTGATTTGAAAACCCATTTTCGTAAAGGACTTTTAACAGCCTTGACACGCTGCTCAATGATGGACAACTGCGTGCTGAAATATATCAAACACTGAGACAAATAAATAAAATTAAGTTGACCAAAGAACTTGACGTCAAGTTGTCACTCACATCAGGAATGATGGGTGGTCCAACCTTTTTTTATATTCACTAACAAGAAGCAGCAGCTTAAATTGGTTGACACTTCAAATGAAGAGACAACGACCTCAAAAAAAAAAATTTTGTTTTTTAATTTAATATTTTAAAGAACAAATAATTTTGTGTCGTTTTCTGAAATTTATTTTGAGGAACAAAGTTTCAAAAATATTTATAACTTTTTTTGAAATTTAAATAAATTCTTTAGAAGTTTCAAAGACCCACTGAATTTTCAGTGGAATTTGTTGTGTTGAAAAAACTTAAAACTTTAAGGGAGCTGCCGTATTTAATAGATATTTCTTTTTAATTATATATTTAATATTTCCACCACAAAAAAAAGAATTGACTTTTGAAGATTTTACAATTTTATTGCACATTTACTTTGTTTGAAGGCGTACAGAAACTTTTACATCTTCTGCTGCGGTGGCAGAGAGTACTCGTTGTATCCACCCGTTAATGCACTCGTCTAAACCACAATAATTATAATGATTAATGGCTTAAAGAAAATAAATAGAATTGTAATGAATAGTACGCGTTTCTTTTGTAAATATGCCACCAAAGAATACTTGGGAACGCGAACAATAAAAGATCAAATAAGCACACACACACACACACACACACAGTGACAGAGACAGTGAGCGACAGTCTTACAGATGGATGGACGGACGGACGGACGGACGGACAGATGGAGAACATTAACAATCAACTTAAACTAAATCTTTTAAGGTACGAAATAGGAATCATTATGCGAGTGTTTGTCTAGTCACTGTCAGTTCTTTCATTTTTCTCAAAAAAGAAATGGAAATAAAAATAGAAATAAAATCAGAAAACAAAAATAAAAATGTGTTTGAAATGGAACTGACTGTGCGGTTAGTTCGTCTGTCCAAACTGACTATTTTTGTCGTTTATAACTTCAGCCACAAGTTGCAAGTGAGCAAATGCATTAAGCAGCTAAGAAAATGTGTGTATGTATGTGCGTGTTTGTGTTTGTGTGTGTGTGACAATGTTGTATTTGAACTTAATTTTTTGTGATTATTTTCCTTAAAACTTGTACTTTTAGCAAAACAATATCTCATTGTCATAATGGACACGCTTGACAATAAATAAAAATAAAATTAAAGAAAATAAAAAAACACAAAAATAATTTTTGCAAAACCATCATCATTCATATTCTCTGCGACTATTGATATTCCTTTCTGCTGCCTGTAGAGTCAAGCAGGACGTTTGTTTGTTGTTTTCTTTTTTTCTTAATCTTATTTCTCCTGTAATTTCCTTAAATACATGATGAGTTATATTTTAAACTCCATCCGACTTTGCCTGGTTCGTTATAATGGCCAGTCGTCATTTGCCAGTCAGTCATGCCATTGAAGTGTGTTGTCATCATTATACCTGCAACAACAACAACAGCAACTGGAGACGATATTAATTTACTAGACTTAAAATCGTTTATTTAATACAACACCCAACCTTGCATTCATGTTCCTTTTCTGCTTAAAGATTATTGATGTTAAAAATAAAAATTGGAAAAAAAGGATCCTTGAAACTATTTGCTTATGCTTATGAGTCTTATTAAGGCCTAATATTGGGGCAGGGAAAAATGTATTTCTATTGTCAGTTAAATCAGATGTTAGCGAAAGTGTAATAAATTTAATTTCACCAAAGAGATCCTGTCAGGATATTTTTTTAAGCTTTTTTCAAAGCCTTGAATAAAGCAAATATTTTTTAGTGCAGGGAAAAATGTATTTCTACTGTCAGTTAAATCAGTTCTTAGCGAAAGTGTAATTAATAGTGAAATCAGTTCTTACCGAAAAAGTAATAAATTTTATTATTAAAGAGATCCTGTCAGGATATTTTTTAAGCTTTGTTTTGAAAAGCCTTGACTATGAAAAGTATTTAGCAAATATTTTTTAGTGCAGGGTAAAATGTATTTCTACTGTCAGTTCTTTGCGAAAGTGTAATAAATTTATTTCACTAAAGAGATCCTGTCAGGATATTTTTTAGGCTTTTTAAAGCCTTGTCTATGAAAAATATTTAGCAAATTTTTTTAGTGCAGGGAAAAGTGTATTTCTATTGTCAGTTAAATCAGTTCCTAACGAAAAAGTAATAATTTTTTTTACCAAAGAGATCCTGTCAGGATACTTTTTTAAGCTTTTTTTTTAAAGCCTTGACTATGAACAATATTTTGCAAATATTTTTTACTGCAGGGAAAAATGTATTTCTATTGTCAGTGAAAACAGTTCTTACCGAAAAAGTAATAAATTTTTTTATTAAAGAGATCCTGTCAGGATATATTTTAAGCATTATTTTGACTGCTAAAAATATTTAGCAAAAATTTTTATTAAAAATAATTTTATTAACTGATTTTTCAATATATTTTCTAACAAAATATTTTAGGCAAATTAAAATAGAAAAAAAAACTGCCCACATTCGATCACTTGACATTAAACAATTAATTAAAACTAAAACACTTCCCGGCAGCATATAACGCTCATACTTGTGTCAAATAGGGAAGACAAAAATGGCCTTAAAGGATTATGGGAACACTGACCTTGAAGTCTACCTGTAGAACTAAAATTTTAATATTAAAGATGCATTTACAATCACACTTTTTCCATATAATCACACATATCGGGTGTTTTTTTATAGAGTGATACAAGTTCAAATCATAATAAAACATAATAATATATTTTTGATATCAATGAAACGGTCTTTATTGGATAGAAAATTTTATGACCTGAATGTTTAAATATGATTTCGGTCATGTGGCCGCCACGGCTGGCGCGTACAAGGCGCAATCTGGAACATCAATTTTCACAAACAGTAACATTCTGAACATCAACGTTTTTGAAGACATATAGGCCAACGACTCCGCCAGCCCATAAAGCGCACCAAACAGTAATTTTCTGTGGATGTAATGGTGTTTCGACAAAAGCTTGTGGAATCTCCTCACTCCAAATGCGACAATTCTGTTTATTTACGTATCCATTCAACCAAAAATGGGCTTCATCGGAATATAAAATTTTAAATGGACGAAGTGCACGATAAGTTTGACGAACAGAAACGTTATTTTCATTAAAAATTTCCACAATTTGCACGCGTTGCTCTGGTGTAAGTCGATCCCTAATGAAATGTCGAAAGAAACTAAACAAAACGCAACTATCAGCTGTTAAATGGGTGGTCAAATAAAGCAGTGATGCCAACCTAAAATTGTATCACTCTGTAAAAATCACCATATAAAAGGGGCAGTCAGTCAGACAACAAACTAAAAAAACACGTAAATTTAAAAAATTTTTGGGGGGATTTTTGTTTTGTTGCACTTTAAAACGGACAGGATCCGTTGAGGTAGCAAATAAAATATCCTGGAATTGATCTCCCTCTTCTCTTCATAGAATTTTTGAATAACTTTTTATTATCTCATCAATGAAATCAGGAGGGAGATCGGTCGCGAGTTCAAGAATTATATTTTTATTTATACGCATGAGCTCCGGAGGGAAAAAGTATCGCACGACGCTAAATAGCTTGATCCTGGCGGCCAGTTGACACTAGAAATTAGTGCTGCAGTAAATCTATTGTTGCCTGCGCTCAGACCACATGTCTTCCCTCCCTCCAGATCCATGCCGTTCAGTAGAGACCACAAAAACTCGTAGCGACTGTCTATCACTGGGCACTTTTTTTAGAAGTACTTTTTCAGCAAATCGCTTATTTTGAAAAGTACTTTTTTTGATATGAAATTTTTGGAAAAGTACTTTTTGCGAAAAAATTACCATTTTCAAGGGCTTCTTTTAAAAAGTACTATTTTAAAGAGTGTTTTTTATACTAAAAAAAAACAGCTACTCTCGGAAAGCACCTCTAAAAGTAGATACCTTTTCTTAATAGTACTTTTGTTACATGAGTACAGTTTCGGCCTAACCAAAGGCCTCAAATAAGTAAAACGTTTGATATTTTTGTATAAAAAATTAGATTGTGCATTTAGACACAAAAATTACTTTTATTTTTTATAAATTTTATTAAAATTGAAGAATGATAAGATGCCTAAAAGTGTATCACAAAAACCGTTTGAAGTATTTAAATTTCATTTTAATCGTGCTGATAATAATTTTCCACATAAAAAAAAGACCAGCAAAACCTGCTTTCATCAGCTGAACCGACTCTCAGGAACCCTTCACTAACGAACGTCTCGAAAAATAAATTTAATAAATTTCTTGAAAATTTAAAAAAACAAAAATTAAAATTTGATTTTCCATCTCTGGGACTGTTTTTAGGCTTTACCGATTTCTAGCGGCAATTAATTTCATTAAAAATATGATATATAATTAATTTATAAAGAAACAGAACAAAATTTGTTGTAGTTGATTATTTTTGAAAACAAAAATATTTTCAATTATCCAACTCTGGTATGAAAACTTTATTTGCGCTTAATTTTGAACATCAATTTTATTTTTCTTTAAAGATAAAATAAATTTAATTAACAACACTAAAAAAAATATATTTAATACATATTTTAAAAATTTCCAAAAACACTCATAATATTAAGATTTGATTTTCCATCTCTGGGACTGTTTTTAGGCTTTACCGATTTCTAGCAGCAATTAATTTCATTACAAATATGATATATAATTAATTTATAAAGAAACAGAACGAAATTTGTTGTAGTTGATTATTTTTTAAAACCAAAAAAAAATTTCAATTATCCAACTCTGGAATGAAAACTTTATTTTCTCTTAATTTTTAACGTCAATTTTATTTTTCTTTAAAGATAAAATAGACTTAATTAACAACACTAAAAAAAATATATTTAATACATATTTTAAAAATTTCCAAAAACACTCATAATATTAACATTTGATTTTCCATCTCTGGGACTGTTTTTAGGCTTTACCGATTTCTAGCAGCAATTAATTTCATTAAAAATATGACATATAATTAATTTATAGAGAAACAGAACAAAATTTATTGTAGTTGATTATTTTTGAAAGCCAAAAAAAATTTTCAATTATCCAACTCTGGAATGAAAACTTTATTTTCGCTTAATTTTTACCATTAGTTTTATTTTTCTTTAAAGATAAAATAGATTTAATTAACAACACTAAAACTAGCAGTTGCCAGTTACTTTTATAAACCAAAAGTCAGTTTCAGTTTTCCAGCTCTGCAGTGGAATTTAGCATTTTTTTCGTTATTATAAAAAATCAAATAATAAAATGAACTTTTTACCTCCACCAATACCAGAATCACTGGTATTGATGGGTGGCATTTGTTAATGTTTAACAATTTCTTAGTAATTTTTCATTTTCCACTCAAATGCTGGATGAAGCGAACGCTAGAAGCCGGGCTTTATGGCAACCACTTGCTTGGCACAGCCAACGGCAAAAGGCTTTTGTTGAGATTTCTTAATGGCTGGTCGGTCGGTCTGTTGTTATCATTTGAAAGCCACTCTAGACGAGTCTAAGCTTTTGTTGAGCTTCCAACGACCGGATACATTTCAGAATGCAAACAGACAGACGGACAGACAGACATACTGACATTCCTATTGACTGTTAAGCAGCACAATTCAATATGTGCCATTGCAAATGTTGTTAATTTTATGCTGAAATTGTTGTGACCATAATGTCAATTTGTGTTTCTCAACTCATACATTTTCTTTTTATGCTGTTGGTTTCCATCTTATCCATTTTGTTTTGACAGGCATCATTAAAATAATAATTTCAGTTTGTGTTTCGTTTCGTAGTGTGCAGGGGAATTTGTTGCATGTCGTTGTTACCACCTGATGTGATGTTGAATGTACGACTGAATCATTTTTCTTTAATTGCTTTCATTATGCTCTGCTGCTTTGCAGGGCGTTAAAGGAAAATAATATTCTAATTTCATATTATCGATCTATTAATTGGAAAACTTTATTCGAAGAATTTTTATTGTTGGAAAATTTATGACAAAAAAAAAAGAAATAGTTTCTTGAATGTTACAACAATTATGAAATTTATTAAAGGAAATTTTTATAATTGAAGAAATAATAAAAGTTGAATTGACAACAACTTTTCCATTCAGCATATAAAAATTATTTTATGAGCAAGAAATTGCTACAAAATTGGATTGCCAAAAAATAAAAATATAATAGAAAAAAGTTTCTACAACAAATTTTTCTATTGAAATATATTCTTCACAAAACAATTGTTATCGATATTTATCGGAAATTTTTCCCACAACTAATTTTTACTATCGTGCAAAACATATTAACCAAACATTTTTCTAAAAAATTATTTCACAATCTTTATAATTTCATAAAAAACTTCCACAACCGATTATTTCATTAAAAAACAAAAGTAATAACAATAATAATAAAGAATAAAGAATAAAAAATTTGTACTACTAAACCAAAATGCAGAGAAAATTTTGTTCATCGGAAATTTTTCAATATTGATTTCTCATCGCAAATATTTCAAGTTAAAAAATAAATTTTTTATCCATAGATCTCTTTGAATAAAACTGCCATCTATAAAACTCTTTAAAGAAACTTTTAAACTCCCCATAAGAGATTCTAGCATCGGCAAAATTTTATTAAAAAATTCATTGTCAGAAAATTTGCATCAGCAATAAATTTGCTATAAAAATTTTCCATTAATTATGTATTTAAAAGAAATAATTAAATTTTCTATAGAATATATTTGTCATCGATTAATATTTTACAGAAAACGCAACGATAACTTTCTATACAAAAATTTTTATCACTAATAATTTTTCTATAAAGAAATTTTTACTATCGATAGTTATTCCACAACAATCGACAATTATCGATAAATATATTACAGGCGATTTCAATGAACTATAAATATCTCATCGATAATTTCTAGTATCGGAAAATTTTCCAAATAAAAAGAAAAATTTTATTGTCAACCAATTGTCTGAACCGAACTTTTACAAATTTCAATACATTTACTATAAAAAAAAAATTCTATCATCGAAAATTTGGCTATAGAAAATTTCTAGCAGCGATACATTTTCTAAGGAAATATATTTCATCGATAAACTTTTTAAGGAAATACTTTTAAAACCTAAAAATTTTCTATAGAAAATTTCTATCATCCATAATTTTTATTAAGGAAATGCCGTTATTAATAAATTTTCTTTTTGAAAATGTTTATCACCGATATATTTTCTATACACAAATATCTTTTTTTTTTGTCTTTAGAAAATATCATCGATAAATTTTTTAAAGAAATTTCTGTCATCGATAAATTTCCTATTGAAAATTTGTATCATCTATAATTTCTGTTTCGGAAATTTCAAAATCGATAGTTTTTTCCTTTAAAAATTTCTATCATTGATATATTTCCTGTAGAAAATTTCTCTTATCGATAATTTCTCTATAGAATAACTCTAATTTCTTTCGTCGATTAATTTTTTATAAAACATTTCTTTTATCGAAAAAATTTTCTATTAAAAACTTCTATCACCGATAAAATTTCTAAAGAAAAGTTCCAACATCGATAAATTTCCTATAAAAAATATCTTTCGCCGGTTAGTTTTTCATAAAAAAATTTCTATCATCAATAAGAAAAATTTTATCATCGATAAACGTTTTATGAAAAATTTTTTATTAACATTAAGTTTTCTGTAGAAAATTTCTATCATCTATAATTTTTATTAAGGAAATGCCGTTATTGATAAATTTTCTATTGAAAATTTCTATCATCGATATATTTTATATAGAACAGTTCTTTATCGATAATTTGCCTATTGAAAATATTGAATATAAAAAATTTCTATAATCGATAACTTTTCCAAGGGAAATCTCTTTCTGCGATTAACTCTAAATCAAAAATTTCTGTTTTCGAAAAATGTTTGCCATCGGTAAATTTCATATAGAAAATTTCCTTCGTCGACAAATTTTCTATAGCACCTTTTTTTATCGAAAAATTTTCTATAGAAAATTTCTATCACCGACATATTTTGTATACAAATTTGCTATAAAATCTATCACCGATAAACTTTTTAAAGAAGAATTTTTTTATCGATAAACTTTTTAAAGAAAAAAATTTTGCATCGATAAATTATCTACAGAAAATTTTTATAATTGATAAGTTTTTATATAAAATCTATTATCCATTAGTTTTCTATTGAAAATTTCTGTCATCGATATATTTTCCATAGAAAACTTCTATAAATAATAAATTTTCTGTCAACGATAAATTTTTAAATTATTTCTATTTTCAATAGGAAATTTGTAGAAACTTTTTAAATTTATAAAAATTTTCTGTAGAAAATTTATGTCATCGATAAACTTTCTAAAAAAAATATCTATGATCGATAAATTTCATATAGAGAATTTCCTTCGTCGATGAATTTTCTATAGAAAATTGTTTTAATCGAAAAATTGTCTATAAAAAATTTCTGTCACCGATAAGTTTTCTGTGAAAAATTTCTATCAGAGATAAACTTTTTAAAGGAAAATCTTATCATCGAAATATTTTCTATCATGAATCAATTTTCTATAGGAAATTTTTATATTCGATAAGATTTTATACAAATTCTATTATCCATTAATTTTCTATTAAAAATTTCTTTCATCGATATATTTTTTTTCATAGAAAATTTCTATAAACTATAAATTTTCTGTACAAAATTTCCGTCAACTATAAATTTTCTATTAAAAATAAATTTTCAATAGAAAATTTTGTAGAAATTTTCTAAGATTTATAAAAATTTTCTGTAGCAAATTTATATCATCGATAAACTTTCTAATAAAAATTTCTATGACCGATAAATTTCATATAGAAAATTTCTTCATTCGATAAATTTTCTATATAACGTTTTTTTTAATCGAAAAATTTTCTATAAAAAACTTCTATCAGCGATAAGTTTTTATGAAAAATTTCTATAAGAGATAAACTTTTTAAAATGAAAATAAATCATCGATAAACTTTCTAAAGAAAAATTTTGTCATCCGTTAATTTTCTCTCGAAAATTTTTATATTCGATAAGATTTTTATAGAAAATTTTATTATTCAATAATTTTCTATTGACATTTTCCATCATCGATGTATAGAAAACTTCTATTATCGATAATTTTTCCATTCAAAATTTCTATAAGCGATAAAATTTCCATAGAAAACTTCTATAAACTAAAATTTTCTGTCAACGCTAAATTTTTAGAAATTCTCTCAAATTTATACTCATTTTCTGTAGAAAATTTATATCATCGATAAATTTTCTATAGTTCTATAGAAAATTTATGTTATTGATTTTTTTTAAGGAAAATTTCTAGTACCCGGTACTTTTTGTATTAAAAATTTATCCGCAATTGAAAATTTAGTTTAACGAATTTTCTATAGAAAATTGCGATCGCCGATAAATATGTATATATATATATATTATAGATGAAAATATTGATGCAATTTAATTTGATATATTATAAATACAATTTGCGTGGAAATTCGGATCGATATTGATTAACGAAAAATGCAGCCACCAGCAAAAATTTTTTTTATTAAAAGGATTTTAAAAATTCCTTCTATATCATAAACCAAAATATCTCCTCCATATATAATTAATTAAAAAGCCTGCACACCTCGTTTCATATCAAACGAAACTTTTGCCATTGACAATTCAACCTTTTTCCTTGAACGCTTCGCCTCCCATTTTATTACTTCATTTGTAATGAACTCATTTTAATTTTATGCAAGTTTTATTAAACGTTTTTTGTTAAACATGAAAAAAAGAAGGAAAAAGAGAGAGAAACACGCAGATGAAAAACTTATGCAAATACAAGAATATTAAAATTCACTCCATTCAACTGCGTTGGGTGAGGGAATACGATATTCCAGCTTCTAAAAGTCTCGGAATATTAATTATTTTCATCGAAGTGAGTCTTGAAGTATTTTTTATTTTCTTCTTCTTTTTATATTTTGCCAAGACAGAAACGAAAAAGAAGCAAAATTCCGTCTAAATAATAAAACAAATTCTTTTCATGTAAATGCGCCACTAAACATCGTTACGTATGAGTGCAGGTATTAAACAACACTGCCGGAGGCCACCGGGAGATACCGGCAGCAACCGCAACAACAACAACAATTTACAAACAAATAACAAACAGTAATAGACGCCCAAACAGCAACGACACGGCCTTCATCGTCATCATTAACAACATCTTTGTCTTGCCAGTCGTTGTCTTCATTTTTATCATCATCATCGTGGTCGACGTCGTCGTCGTCGTCTTGTCGTCTTGTCGTCATCTTTGGCAGAAGCATATGATCGGTTATTACGCGCAATTAATATGCTTAAGAGCAATTATTGAATGCTAATGAGTTTCAATAACGCAATTTTATTCTTTTTGGTTGCTGTTGTTGTTGTTGTTTTCTTCTTGTTTCAGTCATATTGAAAAACTACAGTTTGTAAAGGCAAAATTGTTCTTTTGTGTAATAAATTTGTTAAACAATTATTATTCATTTTGTTACTTCTTATATTATTTACTTGCTTAAATATTAAATTCAATTAATCCAAAATATTAAATATTTTGTTAAACTTATAAATAAAAGAAAATTAATTTATTTTAAATGGGTATTTCCATATCAAATTAACAAACAATTAAACCGGACCGTTTTCGATTTGAATGAATTTTAAAGCAGAGAATTCATTTCACTCTTTTTAGAACTCCTATTAACTGCAACAAATTTTGAATAAAAAAATGTTTTAGCCGAAATTAAATCCTATTAAAAGTTTCATAATTCTGCCGATTTTATTAATTTCGTTGAGTTATTTTTTTTTATATTTTAAAACACATTCCACAACCAAAAATAATTCTTTATGTCTCATTTTATTACAAAGTTTCTTACAACAGAATTTCTGTTGTTCGTAAATTGAATTTTTAAAATGTTTAAAACTTTGCAGTTATTACATTTTTGCAAGAAATAAAAAATGTTTTCATATTTTGTAGCCTTAAATACTTCATTTAAAGTAGTAAAAGAATAATTCTGGGAATGGTTTTCAGTGTGATGGTGTCTTAGATTTTATAAAGGGTGTTTTTTGAGGAGTGATACAACTTTGAGTTGGCATCACTGCTTTATTTGACCACCCATTTAACAGCTGATGGTTGCTTTTTGTTTAGTTTGCTTTGACATTTTATTACGGACCGACTTACCTTAGAGCAACGCGTGCAAATTGTGGAAATTTTTATTCAAAATAATGGTTCTGTTCGCTCAAACTTATCGTGCACTTCGTCCATTTTATGGCCTACATAATCGTCCTTCAGAGCTGCTGATTCGAAGAACAATAGACCGTTTTCGGACCAAATTTACTGTTACTGATAATGTGCATCCCGTGAGACGCCGAACAGTGCGCACTGAAGAATCTGTAGCCGCTGTATGGGAAAGCATTGAAAATGATCCTAATCAATCAATTCGTCGCCGTTCTCAGCAACTGGGGTTGTGTCCTTCCACTTTATGGAAGATTTTACGTAAAGATCTTGGCTTAAAAGCTTTCAAGATTCAACTTGTGCAGGAATGAAAGCCAAACGACCATCGTATGCGCCGCCCATTCGGCGAATGGACACAAATTAATATTGATTTTGAATTTCCACAAAAAGTTACTGTTTGATGCGCTTTATGGGCTGGTGGAGTCCTTTGCCCATATGTCTTCAAAAACGATGATGGTCAGAATGTTACTGTTTGTGAAAATTGGTGTTCCAGATTGCGTCTTGTACGCGCCAGCCGGAGCAGCCACATGGCCGAAATCATATTGAAACATTAATGTCATAAAATTTTCTATCCAATAAAGTCCAATTCATTGATATCAAAAATATAGTACTGTGTTCTATTACGATTTAAACTTGTATCGCTCTATAAAAAACACCTTATATTAGTAAAGTTTTTGCAAGAAAAGAAAAAAAGAAAATGAAACAGAAACTTTAAAGTTCCAGGATCTTCAAACAACAGTTGGCGCTATTGATGAGGAAATTCTGCGAATAAATATGTACATTCTTGGAATAATTCAATTTTTAAAATTTCAAAACTTTGCAGTTATTACAATTTTGCAGAAAATAAAGCTTAATATCCCCAAATATTTTTAATAAATAATTTTTGTGAATGAGATGGTTTTAGATGGCTGATATTATTAAATATTTTTGGAAAAAAAACATCTGGAAAAGGGTCGATTCTAAACACCATCCCTCTCATGTCCTGATATCGCAACATGTTTCTATACTTTTGAGGTCTTTGAACTACTTGCGTGATAAGTGCTGACTGATGTGCTTTTTATAAAAGATCGGGATCACTTATCAATCAGGGGGAATATTAAGGGCATTCAATATCGATCAAAATATATAAATAAATTGTATTGAAAACCGATCAATAAATTCTTAGATATATAATTTTGAATCTTTTTTTTCAAATATATAATTTTTTCGATCTCTTTTCTAAAGAAACGGATTTAAGAATTTAGGAGTTAATCCTTCCTCAATATGCAAAATCGTCAGAATGGACCCAAAAAACGACTGTAGCTTAGATAAAATCGTCATAAGATCGTCTAAAATAAAAGTGCCAAGGATCCAAAAAATGCATTTGATAGTGCGATATACCCGTGAAACGACGATATTGTTGTAAAAAAAAATTATTTAAGAATTTAGGAGTTATGCCTTCCTCAATATGCAAAGTCACTCCATACATACACACAGACAAGCACACAAAAACATACTCACAAAAGCTGGCAAAGTGGCCGCCTCTCAGAAGTAATCAGGGAAGCTTCCAAGTAACTTAGAAAATCGGAATCTGTTAAATATTTAATATTTGCACAATGGGACGAAACCAATAACATACTGGATCTCGCAAATTATTAACTTTCCCAGTGGGTAGTTAAAAGTTTAGAATTTGAAGGTCTTAATATTTTAAAACTGGAAACTTCAAAATAGAATTTTGATTCAAAAGGGTGAACTGCTAGAATTTGTTAATTGACAATTAACAAATTAAAAGATAAACTTTTGTCCCAACTCATATTTGTGTGTTTATTAAATTTTATGGAAATATTTATCAGTTTAATAAAAATAAAAGTTCATCGAAAGTCAGAATTTTCTTTGGAAATATTTAATTTTTAATGAAAATTTTGGTTTCATCTCAAATAACTTTGTTTTACTAACAAAAAAGAATAACAGTTTCCTTAACATGTTAAAAATATCTGTAGCATGACACAAAAAAAGTTTCCCAACAACTCTCAGAGTGTATTTGTTACATTCTCTCATTGGAAGTGCTGTTAACATAATTTTAGCAAACATTTGCAGAGAGTAATTGCAAATCTCATTCTCTCACTGGAACGAAAACAAACTGTTAACTTGAGCATAATAAAGGAGAGGAAAATAAAAGAGGAAAACAGCTGTTTCGAATAGGTTGGATGAGTAACAAAAAAGTCCCAACTGCAAAATATATAAAAGGGTGAGGGGGGACAAAGTAAAAGGTAAACAAATACGAAGAAACAAACACGAAAAGAAGAAAATGCTTAAAAGGAAGAAGAACTCAAAGAAAAATCATTAAAAGGAAATCTGTTAGTTTTACATGGCATTTCGAGGACGGTAACATTTTCGTTTGGGGAAGTACGGATAGAAATGAATGTCCAGAAGTATGTGAGCTGACATTATAAAGAGGCGTATGAATAAAAAATGCTGATAAACGGGGAAAACTTCATCTACCTTTTGTACAGAAAATTATACGACTTTTTTTTAAATAATTTAAAAAACATAATTTATAAATTGATTATATATTTTGCAAAATTTTTTATAAAATAATTTACGCAAAACTATTGCAGGCGTATGCTTAATATTAAATATACCTGATATATAAAACTCATACGCCTGCAACAGATTTAAGTTTATAAGTAAATCATACGTCTATCAACAGTAGCATACCTGGGTATGCTGAAATATTTTTTTAAAGAAATTTTTCTTTTTTTCTGTTATTATTTGGTTGCACTTGTGTTTTGCAGTCGCCTTGTTTTGTTTCTGTTAAAGGTTTGTTGAAATTTTCTTTAAATTTTCATTATTTTGCCTCATTGAATCTGACGGCGTTTTCTTTTCTAGAAAACATGTAACATTTTTTCTTTTATTTTCCAAAAAATGGTGGTTTGAAAAAGTTTTAAAACAGAAATTATTTTTCGTGAGGGATGTGGTATTCATTTCTAATAAATTCCTAATTTTGATATGACAAATTGTTGCCATTTTCTGTTAAAAAGTGTAAAAAATGTTGCATTATTTTGTAGAAAAGAAATCGACATTATTATTATTTTATTTTATTTATAATGAGAACTTGTATTTATAATTGTATTTTATAATTGTTAAACTTTTCATACCAACATAATGGCATACATTTTATTATACATACCCAGGTATGCTGTTTGCTGATGCGAGGGGTAGAAAAGAAAAAAATCGCCAACAGCCTTAAGCCCAGTTCCCTAATGAACTCGAATCTGAGATAAAGTTAAAAAAAAACTACTTGCGAGGATAGTAAAAAAAACCACTTCTGACATACAACGGTATAATAACACAAACCATACCCGGGTATGCAACTGTTTGTGCTAAAAATCAAAATAATTATAGATTTCAGAACACTATAAAATACTAAACTAGTGAACATCTTAAGGCCATATTGCATTTCTCGAAAACACTTAATGAAACTTCTGTAAATTGAAAATTTTTTTGCATATTGATTTTAATGGTACATTTTCATTATCTTGTATTTATCTGGAACTGACAATTTTCCACCCCAATTCATTTACAATTTCGTATTCTGTTTCCTTTTGTAACGTGTTCATTTCAACGGTTATTCAGATGATCACTTCGTTAGTTTCAATAACCGTCTCAATTTACTTTTCCTCTTGTACATGTTTGGCAATCATCTTCATTTTATATTGAATATGACAACAGCAAAAACAACAGAAAAAACAACAACAACAATAAAAACGAGTAAAAGGAATTTTGAATGACACTTTTGTATAACAAACATATTAAAAAATATCAACTCGAAGTGGATACTTTAAGCACAGCAACATCGATATGAATATATGGGAGTGTGCAGTAGTTTAAAGTAATTAAATCTTCAGTTCATAAAAACGAAAATTTCATGGAGTTTGTGAATTTGTGCCCCCTTTTCATAGAGTTCGGACAAGTCGTAATTAATAACTTTTAATTGATAGTAATTTATGTAGATCTATTTGTTGGTACAATATATTTAATTGCATAGGGTAATTGTTCCAAAGGTGGTTGTTAAGTTCTAAACATATTATACAAATATTCCAAGGCAAACGGAAAGCTCAACATCTGTTTTGAATATAGGGCGTTTTTTATAGAGCGATACAAGTTTAAATCATAATGAAACATAGTAATATAATTTTGATATCAATAAAACGGCATTTGTTGGATAGAAAATTTTATGACATTAATGTTTAAATATGATTTCGGCCATGTGGCCGCCAGGGCTGGCGCGTACAAGGCGCAATCTGGAACACCATTTTTCTCAAATTTTCGCAGCATTTGCGGCCGCATCTCTTAACTTAACTCTTCGAATGTTGACTTCCAGGTGTTCAATTGTTTGTGGTTTATCGACCTACACAAGTGACTCCACATAGCCCAAAAGAAAATAATCCAATGGGGTAAAACCACACGATCTTGGTGGCCAATTAGTCGGGCCATTTCGTGAAAGTATTTTTTAATCAAAAGTTTCCTTCAGTAAATCAATTGTAGCGCCCGCTGTGCGGCATGTGGCTCCGTCCTGTTGGAACCACACATCAGCAAGATTAATGCCAGCTAATTGAGGTACGAAAAAACTTCGAATCATGTTCCGATACCGTTCACCATTGACAGTAACATTCTGACCATCATCGTTTTTGAAGACACATGGGCCAACGACTCCGCCAGCCCATAAAGCGCACCGAATAGTAGTTTTCTGTGTATGTTCTCTGGTGTTTCGACAAAAGCTTGTGGATTCTCTTCACTCCAAATGCGACAATTCTGTTTATTTACGTACCCATTCAACCAAAAATGGGCTTCTTCGGAAAATAAAATTTTGAATGGATATTCAAAATCAATATCAATTTGTGCTTCAGCCCATTCGCCGAATTGCCGCGCCTACGATGGTCGTTTGGCTTTAATTGCTGCAAAAGTTGAATCTTGAAAGCTTTTAAGCCAAGATCTTTGAGTAAAATCTTCCATAAAGTGGAAGGACACAACCCCAGTTGCTGAGAAGGCCGACAAATTGATTGATCAGGATCATCTTCAATGCTTTCCTATACGGCGGCTACAGATTCTTCAGTGCGCACTGTTCGGTGTCTCACGGGATGCACATTATCAGTAACAGTAAATGTGGTCCGAAAACGATCTATTGTCCTTCGAAGTAGCAGCTCTGAAGGACGATTATGTACGCCATAATATAGACGAAGTGCACGATAAGTTTGACGAACAGAACTATTATTTTGATTAAAAATTTCCACAATTTGCACGCGTTTCTCTGACGTAACTCGATCCATAATAAAATGTCAAAGCAAATGAAACCGAAAGCAACTATCAGTTGTTAAATGGGTGGTCAAATAAAACAGTGATGCCAACTCAAAGTTGTATCACTCTGTAAAAAGCACCCGATATCAATGAAATTATTTGACAGCGTCAACGGAAATGTTTCATTTATATGATGAAGTTTCTATGAAACTAATTTTAACGAAACTTGTTTCGCCAAATCAATGAAGTGTGGCGTGGGTTGAATTTTAGTGAAATTGTTTACTTAATAAATATTGAATCAATAGAATCTGTCTAATAAACTCTTTCAGTGTATTTGTTAAAATAAAAAATTAAAATAAAAAATAATTTTGCAATTTATACAAACAATGTTTGCATTGAACTAATTTCTACAACACTTTTTTAAATAATCTGACGGCTGCATTTTACAGAAACTTTTTATTTAATCTATGACGAAACTCATAATATCTATTAAAAAATAAATATTTTTCAGTGTATTGCTATAAAAATTAAAAAAATTTGTAATAAAAATTTTGTATTTAAATGAAACAATTTCCTTTTATTTCTTGGGAATTTTTCAAAATATCAGACGGGTAAATAAACGTTGTTTCAATAAACGCTCATACGATTTTGTTAACGAAATATTTCCAACTCCTGATCACAGAAAATTGAAAACTGTTTGTTTTTTATTATATCTTCGGCTTTTGAAAGTTAATTATGGAAATATTTCACACACAATTCTGTAGTTTTTTTTTATCAAATCACCTTTCTTTTTGTAATTATAGGTGCAAATAATTATTTCCGTGTTAATGTAGGGTAAAATTTTTAATATATTTCTTTTAAAATATTTCTTATTTTTTTAACTTATTCGACCTTGTTTTTTAACTTAAATTCTTATTATAATTATTCTTCAGGCTCTAGGTCTGGAATAATTATAATTAGAATTAAAAAAAAATATTTCTTGCTACAAATATTTTTTATTAATATCCCCCTTAATTCCATAATGACAATAAAATCTTAAATATTTAAGAAAATCTTATTTAAAATTCGATGATTGCATTACTTGACAGCTCTGGTTTGGCACATACTTTGTATTGACTTCCAGCTCGGTCCAAATGACTAACTGTCTGACTGTGTAACTGTTCGTCCATAAGTTTTCGTTAGCAAGTGTGGCAACGTCTCAATAGCACAACAAAAGTGGTTAAAAGAGCAGTTGTTGTTGTTGTTGTTGTTGTTGGTTGGTGGCTTGATTATTTAAAGACGTTGTTATTGTTGCAACGCCACTTCTGCTTCAGTTATTTTATTTTATTATTATTTTTTGTGGTTGTTTTTTTTATTTTTTGTTGTTGTCTTTATAGATGTTGTACAACAACCCACACTCTTGAAAATATTGTTTATAAAGTGTTAGACTTGTCGCAAATAATTATGAAAATTGCCAGAATAAAACAAACGGCAGCTAAAAAGCCAGAGAATTAAAACGAAGTAAAATTATTGAGAACCATCAACTGCCAACAGCAACAACAAGCAGTTAAAGTGGCAGTAGCAGTAGCTGTAGTTTGTGGTTGGTAGCAATAGCAACAACAACAACAAACAACAAGATGAACGAACACTTTGACATGATGTTGTTAACGCCAACTGGTTGTAGTACCAGCGAACTTGACAACATGTTTACTTTCGCTTATTTATTTCATTTCATTTAATCTTTTGTTGTTTTTGTTTTTCTTTTTTTGTTTGTTTGCTTTTGTTTTCTTTGCTTTTTATAGAAACTTAGTTTTCAATAAATGCCAGACAACTGGCCGGGCGGACTAACAATCTGCCAGTTGTATGAAATTCTTTTTTTTAACGCCGCATGTGTTTTTAACTGCGTGCAGTTGTACCAACAATTTTGGTTGTTGTTTTTTCTGTCATTAAATGAAAGTTAATGAACTGACAAAACTTTCAATTAAACTAGAGAAGAAATTGTTTTTGTTGTAATTGTTTGGTTGTTTGTTTTGCCGCAGTTTAGTGCGAGTCGAGGGCTGTTTTAATAGTTCTTTTTCGAAAGTTGAATAGTTTTTTCTTTTATTTCTTTTTGTTGTTGACTTTTTCTTTAGTGAGTTGCATGTTGGCCTGGCTTATGGTGGGCTTAATGTTGGCTTGTTGATTGGTAGTGTTTTTGACTCGCTGCCAAGCAAGTTAATGAAAATTAATTATGTTGTGCCACATTTTGCTAGCCGCCGCTCTTTGCCAAACACTAGACGGCTCAAAGAAATGTCTGTATGCCAGTTGTAATAATTAGCAGATCTGTGAAAGAGTCGATTGTATAACCATTTATTTGTTTAATTTTCCTCGAGGGAGTTTAAAATTTTTGGAACGAAATAGATCAAGAGGACCAAAAACTATTTAAAATTGTGTTATTAAAAATTAAATAACACAGACCTGTAAATCGCCTTAAATTAAGTTATAACAATTAGCAGAGCTGTGAAACAGTCGATTGTTTATTCCAATTTTCAAGGAGTCGAAAGCTATTTTCAATTTTGTTTTTGTTTTAAAAAAATTTCACTAAGGCGGAGCTGTAAATCGCCTTAAAATAAGTTATAACAATTAGCAGAGCTGTAAAAGAGTCAACTGTTTAATCCAATTTTTTTTAATTTGAAATTTTCCTCGATGGAAGTTTTATAACGAAATAGATTCAAGGAGTGGAAAACTATTTTCAATTTTGTTTTTGTTTCCCTAAAGATTTCACTAACGCAGAGCTGTAAATCTCTTTAAATTAAGGCCTTAATATTTAATAAAAATTTTCCTCAAGGGAGTTTAAGATTTTTGGAACGAAATAAATCAAGAGGACCAAGAACTATTTAAAATTGTGTTCTTCTTTTCATAAAAATTTCACTAACGCCGAGCTGCAAATCGCCTTAAATTAAGTTATAACAATTAGCAGAGCTGTAAAAGAGTCGATTGTTTAATCCAATTTTTTTTTAATTTGAAATTTTCCTCCAGGGAAGTTTTATAACGAAGTAGATTCAAGGAGTGGAAAACTATTTTTAATTTTGTTTTTGTTTCCCTAAGAATTTCACTAACGCAGAGCTGTAAATCTCTTTAAATTAAGGCCTTAATATTTAATAAAAATTTTCCTCGAGGGAATTTAAGATTTTTGGAACGAAATAAATCAAGAGGACCAAGAACTATTTAAAATTGTGTTCTTCTTTTCATAAAAATTTCACTAACGCAGAGCTGTAAATTGCCTTAAATTAAGTTATAACAATTAGCAGAGCTGTAAAAGAGTCGATTGTTTAATCCAATTTTTTTTTAATTTGAAATTTTCCTCCAGGGAAGTTTTATAACGAAATAGATTCAAGGAGTGGAAAACTATTTTTAATTTTGTTTTTGTTTTCCTAAAAATTTCACTAACACAGAGCTGTAAATCGCCTGAAATTGAGGACTTAATATTTAATAAACTTCATAATAAATATATTTATTTCAAAAACGTCCCACTGCCCTTCCCTTTTATAGACAATTAAAAGCATTATTTTCTGTCTGCAATTTTTGTCGATTTCTTTTCTAGAAAAAAATGCAACATTTTTCACACTTTTTAACAGAAAATGGCAACATTTTACTATTTAAAAACAAGGAATTTATTAAAATGGATCCAATATGGCTCACGAAAAATAATTTCAGTTTTAAAACTTTTCAAAAACGCCACTTTTCAGAAAATAAGAGAAAAAAATTTTGCATGTTTTCTAGAAAAGAAAACGCCCTTAAAAATAGAAAATTTTATTTAGAAAGTAAAAAACAGCATAAATTTTTAATGAAACTAAAACAGTTTGAAAACTATTTGGGTCAGGAGTTTAACAAGAGTTGGAAGGAGTAACAAAAGAAAAGAAAAGCTGTTAAAGAATTCACTGTTTAATAATTGAGTTTTTATGTCCTTAAAAGACGTTGAAAAGTATGAAAGTTGTGACCACGAGTCACGGAGTTGTTAGACTTCAAGGAGAAATTATTTTAAAGTGGAGGAGGGGAAAAGAGTGCGTCAAATAATAAAAATTTTTCTTTACAGTTTAAGAAATATTTACCACCATATTTTTCAATATCCTTTAGAATTATTTGCAGTACAACAGGACAGTCAAATACGAAATGGAAAATAAATATTATTTTGTTGGAATCAATTTATTTGTCTTGTAAAACTAGACAAGTTTTGATGAAAAATAAACGTGTTTATAAGTCAAAATGAGAATTCAACTTCTTGTTTAGAAAATGAAATCGAATCTATTCAATTATTTTTAGCCATAAATTTCATAAGGATTTCTTAAAGGTTGGCCAAAATTGTCTGAAGGACTTTAAGTTCATTAGGTCCTTCTATTTCTGTTATAATTAATATTTTTATTTAAATACAATCAGTAAATAGACAACAATTTTAATAAAATATAAAAAATATTATATGTCACCAGGGATGGGAATGTTCTTTCCTATAAAATCCTCAACAATTCTTTTATTTTTAATTTAAGATAATCTGAGTCCTTATGAATAGAGGGAATTCCAACAAACGAGAACCGCCTGCCGGCCTATCTGTAAATGAAATAAATTTTCTGAAGCCTCCAGAATATCTAGAGTCCTAAATGGATTGATGTAGGAAATCAGCCAGATGCAATATGCAGTTGCAGAGCTGGAAAATGTAAACCTATTGTTGGTATATAAAATTAAATAGCTAAAACGAATTTCTTTTTGTTAATAAAAAAATATTTTATACTTCAGGAAAAACGAAACTCTTATTAAAAACAGAAAAACGACTGCAGGGCTGGACAATTGTAACTTATTTTGGTACATAAAAGTAAAATTTTTGTTTTGTTTTTCTTAACAAATTCAATATATTTCATCTATTTTTTACATTAAAATGTATTATAAGTAAGAAAAGCGAAAAACGAAATAACTCCAGAGCTGGGAAATTCAAAATTATTGTTAGTATATAAAAAATTAAATAGTTAAAACAAGATCTTGTCTCTTTTTGTAAATTAAAAATGTTTTATACTTCATGAAGAATTAAATTTTTATTGGAATTTAAAAAAAACGATTGCAGAGCTGGATATTTAAAACTTTTTTGGTACATACAAGTAAAATCAAGATTCCGTTTTTCTAAGCAAATCAATTATAATTGAGTTTTTCTTTCAATTAATTGGTTTTAAAAAAAAGCAAAAAAAAACACAGCTCCAGAGCTGGGAAATTCAACTCATTGTTGGTATATAATATTAAATAGCTGAAATTAAAAAACTTTGTTTCTCTTTGCTAATTAAAACTATTTTATAGATACTTCACGAAGACATGATTTTATATTAAAAATGAAAGAGACGATTGCAGAGATGGCCAATGGAATCTTTTTTTGTTTCATAGCAGTAAAAAAGTGCAAGCAATTATTTGCTTTTCCTAACAAACGAAATATATTTGATATTTTTTTAAATTAGTTATTATTGAAAATTAGAAGAGCAAAAAAAGCAGCTCTAGAGCTGGAAAATTTTAACTTATTCTTTACATATAAATATAAAAAACTAGAACTAAAAGTTTATTTTTCTTTGCAAATTAAAGCTATTTTATACTTTACGAAGAAATAAATTTATATAAAAAAAGTGATTCCAGGGATGGACAATCGAAGTTTTATTTTTGTTACATAGAAGTAAACAAATGAAAGCATATTAAAAATATTTGATTTATTTGAAATTATTTGGTATTGACCCACATATAAACAGTTCCAGAGCTGGAAAATTTAAGCTTATTGTTACTTTATAAAAGTAAACAGTTAAGGCAAATTTTTTTTGCCAATTAAAACCTTTTTATTATATACGAAAAACTAAATTTTTGTTGACATTAAAATAACACCGATTGCAGGTCTGGACATTTGAAACTTTTTTTCAGTATATAAGAGTAATCAAGTGAAAACAATTTTTTGTTGTTCTTAACGAACTAAATATATTTGATATTTTTTTTTAGAATGCATTATTATTCCAAATTAGAAGAGCCGAAAGAACAGCTCCAGGGCTGGAAATTTTAAACTTACTATTCGTATATGGAAGCAAATAATAAAAGTAATTTTTCCTTTATTTTGTTAATTAAAACTATTTTGTAGCTCATAAAGAAATAAATTTGTATAGAGAATAAAAATAATTTCAGAGCTGGACAATTGTAACTTTTGCTGGTATATAAAAGTAAACAGCTGAAAGTATTTTTTATCTTTCTTAGTAAACAAAATCTATTTAATTTTTTTAATTATTTAATTGGTTTTGGATATTAGAAAAGCCGAAAGAAAGTTGCAGAGCTGGAAAATTTATATATTTTTTAATATATTAAAGTAACGAAATAAAACAACTTTTTTTAAAGATACAAAAGCCCTAATTTTTTCTGAAAGCTATTAAAGAACAATGAAATTCGCTTAATGAATAAATAATTTATTCGCCAAAGATGATGCGTAAAAGAGCCGTCCCTGATTTCCAAAACTTTAATGGTACTCTTTCAGCCCGGGACGGAATAGTGATACAAAATCAATCATTTAGTTTTAATTAAGTTTAGAAGTCTCATATTTGTATTCCATTGTTATGCAAAAAGACATAAGAAATATGCCAACTTACATAGCAGAGCAGAAGAGCTGTTTTCAAAAACCGCTGCACTTCTACCAGCAGTACGCATGCACTTTTAATGCAGTCTAATTGATGTGATTTCAGTTTATATTTGTAACAATTTTTATTATGAACAAATTATACGAGGGCTGTTTGTAAACTGTGTTAACGCACTTTAAGTGCCTGTGTTGCCGCTTAATTTTTTTTTGTGTACTCAATTCAGCCGTTAAAATTTTTTCAAAGAGGACCGGTAGGCCATCTATCGGGAGGTTAAATCTACTTGACGTTATTACGACTGACACATGCACTCAGGTTCGGCAAAGGTCGCCAGCAATTCTTGAATTATGAGGCTATTAAGATAATGCTTAATTTTTTACAAAGTAATTATTAACCAGGGCTGTCATAAATCGGTCCAAATTGGCAGCTCCTAGACTATCCATTGAAATCAATCGAATCCGATTATTATAGGACAGCATGTTGTAATTTTTATTAGTGCCAATTAAATCAAGAAGACTTCAAAATAATCGACGATTGCAGAGCACTTGATGCACCTGTTCTCAATTTTTTCTTTGAGTGTATTCATTTTCCTTCAGCTGCCACACATGCTTGCAGCCAACAGCTATTTTTTTATGTATATTTAAGCCAAACATTGTCATTACCAAGGAACACCAAAACACATGTTAAATATAAAGAGTTTTCATGACAAGAAAAAAGAAAATAAAAATAGAAGAAAAAAAATAAAAAATCCAATAATTTAATTAAATACTTGTAGCAACAAGCCAAGCCAGGCAACAGATGAATTTGTTGCAAAAACAAGCTGAGCAACAGTTTTAATACACAATTTTTTAGCTGCGTACACGTTACGCATGCCACAGCCGATAGATACGCTGCCATCTATCTAATGGAAAAGTTATGTAAATTTATAACTGCAACACGATTTGTAAGTTGCGACAGAAAGGAAAAGAAAATAAACAAACAAAAAAAAAATTAATAATAAACACCGTATTTGTATTTTCTTTTCTTTCAGTCTTCTTCTTCTTAATCACATTCTCTCTGGTGGGACATGCAAAAACATGTCGCTGTAAATAACACACATTAACTTGCATGTAATTATCTATTTGTGAAAGTAACAAGAAAGAAATAGATTTCCACGGGAATACGAGTGCGTATCCCGGCAAAGTCTATTAACAGACGGATGGCAAATAATTGAGGTGTTTAATGTTAAATGTAGGGCGTATTTAAAGAGTTTGACATGTTGTGCATATAAATTGGCCAATTTAAATGCACAACATGTTGTCTTAAATACACGTTGTGTAATTGCAGCTTTTGTCATACGCTTTTGAAGGGGAAAAAAAAATAATTGAGCCTTTAACTGAATGTTTTCCGATGAAAAAAATTAATTGTTCTTTTTCGAAAAATAGATATTGAATTTAATAAGAATATAAAAGGAATTCTTATGAAATTATTAGGGAATAGTATATCTGACCCTATTCAACCGGTTTAAGTAACAGTTTTGTTACTGCAAGCGAAAAGAGACTTTTGAAAATCCACTCGAAATCCCCTTTTTTGATACCAACGTGGCAGCAACCAATAAAACGAATTCCCTTAAAATATCCGACAGTAAAAGATAATTCCAGCTAAAAAAGGGACAAAAATAACTTGTAAAGTATTTTGATTATTACAAAGTTCCAGTAAGATACGAAAACGGCAACACAGGACATGTTCCCGTATTCTTTTTCATAACAAATTTTGTTAAAAAAAATTAACTGTTTTCACGTTCAACTAAAACACCCAACAAGTGATAATAAACAAAAATAAATATGCACGCTAATGAAAGTGCGGTGGCTTTCGAAAACAGCTGTTCTGCTGTGATATGTGAGTTTAATCTATAAAACTGAGGTTGTCTTTCCTTTGTGCTTTGGAAAATAGTAACGAAAAATAAGTCAATTGAAATTTCATTCAAAATGACAATAAATAAATCGCTCAAAAATACTGCTCCAGTAAAATACCAGAAAATACCAGATCACACCACTTGATCCAGCACCTATAGCGCGGCCATCTACTGAGTGTGGCCACATGGAAAATGGTTGATCTTAAAAGCCACCCCTAAAACTTCCCGCTAAGTTTAATCGCAAGGCCATCTCCACTGCTTTTAAGCTTCTCGAGCTAAATCCCAATTTTTTTCAATTTTCAAATCAACCGATCCCCACGTAATAAAAGCTGATTGAAGTAGTTTTCGACTACTTAAAAAAAAAATCAAAAACACTAACTGATCGAACATATAATTTTGGAGTTAAGGAAAAACATCACTTTTTTCGTTCACGATATCTCCCGAATCGATTAACCGATTTTGACCTGGTTCGTGCTGACTGAAGTGAGTCTTAAATATTAAGAATCGGTCGGTGAAACCGTTAAGAATAATTTCTTAAAAAATATATAATAATTTTTAATTTTTTAAATTATGTTGAAGCCAACCGGTTCGAATCGGTTGAACTTCACAGTAAATCTAAGTTCAAGATCGCCTCGTTAATGCCATTTTGGTTTAATTCTTTTTAACCATTTACAACCATTTATTACAAGGTCACTTATTTACAATCACATACACACACACACACACTCACATACACAAAGACACACTTCCCCGGTTCGAATCGGTTTAACTCGGTATAAATATTCAAAACAAGAGGGTCACTTATTTACAATCACATACACACAGTCACACATATATACACACACACGCACATAAACACTTTTCCGGTTCGAATCGGTTTAAACATTCAAAAGTAACAAGAGGGTCACTTATTTAAGAGCATACACACACACACGCACATACACACACTTTCCCAGTTCGAAACGATTTAATTCACAAAAAGTCTCAGTTCCAGAACGTTCTTTTGAGCGCTGCAGTTTTGGTTTAATTCGATTTCTTACCACTAAAAAGGGAAAAGAGGGTCACTTACTTACACGCACATACACTTTCCCGATTCGAATCGGTTTAACTCAAAAAAATCTCAGTTCTAGAAAGTCCTTCTGAGCGGTAAAATTTTTGGTTTAATTCGGTTTTTCACCGTTCAAAAGTAACAAGAGAGTCACTTACTTACACACGCACACTTTCCTGGTTCGAATCGGTTTCATTCACGAAAAAATCTACGTTCAAGAACGTTCTTTTGAGCGCTGCAGTTTTGGTTTAATTCGGTTTTTTACCATTCAAAACGAACACTCTCTTACAGACACACATTTTCCCGGTTCGAATCGGTTTAATTGACAAAAAAATCTCAGTTCAAGAGCGTCCTTCTGAGCAGTAAAATTTGTGGTTTAATTCGATTTTTTACCATTCAAAAGTAACAAGAGGGTCACTCACTTACAGACACACACATACACTTTCCCAGTCCAATCGGTTTAGTTCTCCAGAATGGGATTCAGTTTAGCCTTTCAAAATTTATTAGTGGGTCTTATAGTAACACACACTCACACACATACACATGCAGAGACGGACATGATGACGGTCTAGCAGAATTAATGAAGGAAGCTTCCTAAGACCTCAAAACGTGCAGATCTAATGGGAACTAATTTTTGTTCAAAACGACTTCCCGATTGTTATATATATCTTTATATGCTGAAAATTACACTGGGTTATATCGGGTAGACAGTAGGCATCAGAATTTATTCCGATTAAATTTTCTGTAAATCGTTGCTGCAATAAATCGATTGTTGAACAACATGTCGTTCAGATTCCAGCCAGTCGTCTCCTTTAACATATTCCTGTAACGAATATCAGTGACAGTCATTGTAAATCAATCTAATTCCAATTACGACAAACCACTTAAGCAAAATCCTCACCATAAAATTACTCGTTGAGGTTAATTTAACACTTGCTGAAACACCCTGTACCACAGTTTGTTGTAAGAGAAGTAAAGATGTGGGTAACTTGCCCACAAACTATTTGTTATGAAATATTTTTATAATTATTAAAAAATATATATATTTTAATCTTTTCTATGCAGTAACTTGTGAATGAGAGTCTCGTTAAATGATTTAATAAATATTTTACGGCAAAGAATCCCTTAAGGAATTTCCTCAACAATTTCAAACAGTCCATTTCCATTGTCTTGTTTTCATTTTAATATGTTTTTAATATAAATAAAATAATTTATGTTCATTTCAATACACATTTCAGCAAAGTTATTTTATATAATAATTGCAACAGATACCCTCGCACTGACACACTTGCAAATAGTTTCGGTGCTCTGCTGCCGAAACCTACAAATTCTATTAAAATTACTTCATTCAAATTAATTGTAAAATTTATTCCCTACAGAGGATTTTAATTGCTGCAAAATTTATTGTTGCTGTTATTGTGGAAAATCAAAGCGAATGAAACTGAACAACAAACCAAATAATACTCGTGTGAGTTTGATTTGAAAAATTTCGTTGTTTCATGGCAGTTTGAGGTTTTTGAGTATTTTTTTTTTTGTTGCAATTTTTTCGCTGTTTTATTTCTGTTGTTGGTCCAACTATTAATCAACACAACAAATCACCTCCATTATAGTTAAAAGTTACAAATACCACCAGCAATAGTTTAAACGCAACAGGGTATTTACTACAAATGATGTTATATAACAGGGTGCACTTAAAACAATGATAATGATAACAGTTTGTTTCCTGGTAGTTGTTGTTTTTAATTCCTAATCAATTTGGCTGCACTTATGGCGGTTTATTTGTAAATGTAGGAATTTCAACATCTCTACAGGCTTCTCTTTAGTTTGGGTGCAAACTATTCCCATGTATATGTGACACATTGACACCCATACAATCACACCGGGTACTAAATAAGCTTAAATATGCATAGAGAAAGCAGTTTTATATTCCACCTTTCAGTTGTCCCATACAAAGCAAAAAAACAAATACCAAAGAAAAAACAACAAAAAATAAAAATATCCCACAATTAGAGTCATTCATTGACTCTCTCGCTCACTGCCTCTCTGAGGGCTTTAAGTCCTCAGTAATTTTCACGGTTGTTTGTTTTGATTTCATTTTGGGACTTTCCAGCAAACGGTCGTTGAATGCATGCAATTGTATGGGTGCATTTGTATGGGTGCATTTGCATGTGTTTATTTGTATGTGTGCATTTGTGTGGTGGCATGAAATAAAGCATTTTTATGTCGTTGCATTACAACCAACATATAAAAGCCGCTATGAAATGTTAAGCAGTAAATTGTCGATTGCAATTTGAGCTGAAATAAAAATTCCTGCCAGAGCAGCAACATCAAAGAAAAGTGAATTAATTTCGTTTTCGTTTGTAGTGGGTGGTTTCTATAAATTTTGGAAATGTTTTGTGAAAATTGTTCTTTTTGTGTGTGGGACATTTAAAGGGAGCACTACACGATGGCTTTCAGTATGCAAGATATTGCAAAGCAGCCAGACTTTGAACAATTTTTTTGCAAATAAATTTGAAAATAAATAAAATTAGGGTGGTCAGTCGAATAAGAATTACTCGAATATTCGAATTAATTTTTTTTATTAATCTTGAAACCAAGAACATTTTTCAAATCACAATAAAAAATAAATATTTAAATAAATAAAATATTCGACTGAATTCGCGACTAGGATGGGTAAATTTGAGGTTAGGAAGTAAATTGGCTGTCGAAAGATGAAATGTCCAAAACTGAGCTGTCATTTTTTGACAATTGTTTAGTAAAGAGTAGGGAAAATTTTAATCAAGAAAATATATATTTTAGAAACAAAAATTTTAGCTCAAAAAATTCACCATCAAAATGATAAAAATTCAAGCAGCTTTGCCTCACAATCTGGCCACTTCTGAGACCCGATAAGCGTTATTTAATCGCTAAATTCAAAAGTCACGGGTACTGTTGCAGCCAATACACCAAAACAATACGCTCATAGAGGTCGTAGTGCTGCAAACAGAACCACTGTGCAGCAAAGTATTGAGAATGAGTCTGGATCTGTAACACATTCACGTTCCCAACAATTCGGCATCACCAAAAGATCTTTATATTCACTATTATGGAGTTCTATTCGTTCAAAAATTAAAGCTGGTCGCCTTTTATCTGCGTTGAACGTTTGTGAAACGGCTGTTGGAAAGACTGAACAAAAAAAACAAATTTTTCAAAAAGAAAAATATTATCTTAAGCGTTGAGAACCCTTTTTTCAATTAGACGATTATGTATAGAAACGAAATTTTCCCACATGGTACTCTTAAAATCTCCAAACAGTCCTCGAAAAACCATGTGATTCAAAGAAAGTTACCGTATCGCTCCGTTTGTGGTCATGTGGCATCATCGGTCTGTCTTTTTATACAGCTAAGCGAGGAAAAAACGTCACTTTGTGTTCTTAGAGCTACCAAACCCTGATAATCCATTTTTCGCGACTATAACTGGCACATGTTGGCATCAGTGACCTTTCATTTCACCAAGGCGACGCCAAAAGCCACACAGCCGGCCAAATTATTCAGTCAGTTTGAACCACATTTTGCAACAAAGCTTCGCTTATCTCGTGAATGCAGGGCTGAGTGTCTTCTTTTAAAGTTCCACTTATTTGCGGTTTGTTCACGTATCCTGGATCTTTCAAACAGATCAGAATAGCGACAAATTTCCCAGTCGCTTGATTTCTCGTTTTGGTGATGTCAGTGGGAAGCCTCGTTTTGGCGATATAATAACGCTGGTAAATTTATTCTGGGCTATTTGTAACAAATCGCAAATAAGTGGAACTTTAAAAGAAGACACTCAGCCCTGCATTGACGAGATAAGCGAAGTTTTGTTGCAAAATGTGTTTGAAAATTTTGTGAAAAGAGCAGACGTCTGGCAACGCGCTAGAAATGAACGTTTCCCCAACCTGGTACTTAATTTTAAATTTCTATATCTCTTCTTTCAATTGGTGCCGATAGAGCTGAATTTGTCGAAAAAATTTTGTGTTTCAGAGCCTATTTACTTCCTAACCTCAAATTTGCACACCCTTCATTTGCAAATTTTATATATTTTTTCAGTGCGCCTGGTTCTCAGGATATGAACTCATCGCAAAGTTGAAAGGAAGGAGTACAGTTGAGGGGACAGATTAACAAGGAGGAGAAGACAGAGAGTTCACCGCTGAATTTTCACTGTTAAGGGGGGGAGCTCTTTTAGCTCATGATAGTTTCGCCTGGAATCCCATTTCAAGGCTGACTCCTTCCAAGTGAGTTCTAAAATTGTGAAGACACAAAAGGCATTCAGAGTTAGAGCTTCTCTTTTTTTTCAGCAATTTCCGAGTCAATGTAACTGATCCCTCATTCCTTAATGCTTTTTGGCCCATTTCAAACTGCGAGTGTCCACAATTATTGTGCAAAAGTAATCACCGAAAACAATCAGTGGATGTTTTCATTTGCATTGATTTTCCATTCCATTTTGGAAATGTTTTTTCTTCTCTTTTTTTTTTTGCTTATTTTCCATTTGAAAGTGCAGAGCAGCAGGAGATTGTGGTGTGTGCATTTCGGCCAACATTTCAGACCAGTTTATGTGCATTCGATGTCATTTTGCAACCAAAACATTTAGGTCGCGTTTTGTGGTCAATTTCGTACACAATTTTTGTTTCATATCGAATCCTTTCATCCGACAAACACACTTGTGTGAAAGGATTTGCTGAATATTTGATTAATTCTTTTTTGCATTTTACAACAAAATAAATCACCCACAAGAGAAGCCTAAATATGGCGAAATTTATTAACATCAAAGTTTTACATGGCATTTGGCAGGAACTTTTTAAATACAATTAAAAATTTTTTTTATACACGATTTCGATAGCAAAATTTAGCGTATGC
Organism: Linnaemya vulpina; assembly: GCA_963675445.1. Taxonomy (NCBI): domain Eukaryota; kingdom Metazoa; phylum Arthropoda; class Insecta; order Diptera; family Tachinidae; genus Linnaemya; species Linnaemya vulpina. Next base: position 71,601,853 of record OY776279.1, on the reverse strand, counting down.
ATCAATTTCAGTTTGAACTAGTTTTTGTTGTCATTAAAATTAAAAAAGAAAAATTACAAAATTACAAAAAATTTTTTTGTAACATCACAGACGAAAACTGTTTCTTCACAACGATTTTTTGGAATACAACAGTGATCGTATAAATTTGTATCAGGAAGTGCAACATTCGAATATGCCGAATCCTGTATAACCTGCATCGACATGCTTCTGTTGCTCTTATGTAACAAAAAAAATTAAATAAAAAAAAATTAAAGTTAAAAAAATTCAACTGTCCAACCCTGGAATTTTGTTCTTTATTTTAATACATTTATAATAACGATAGAACTCCTACCGAAACATGAAGGCGATTTATTTAGAAAAAAATTTAGTTTCAATAACCAATTTTATACACAATACATATAAACTTAAATTTGCCAGCTCTGGAATTGCATATTAGATTTTGCTGATTTGCTGAAATACTTTGTTGGACCATTTCCAATACATCAAACCAGCAAAAAATAAGTTGCTGTCGTCCCAACCTTGGAACCCTTTCTTTGACCTCGCTAAATTTAAACATGGGTTGCCCAACCCTGGAACCATCTCCCTGATCTCTTCTGATTCTAACAACTAAATAATTGTCGTATAAGATTTTAAATATGTTTCATTATCAGAAAGAATATTTTTCTGTTTTATTTAATTACTTTCGAGATCCGAAATCGAGTGTTCCAGCTCTGCATCGGTTTTTAAAAATTGTCTGATTTCTAATACTAGAGAATTATTTCTTAAATATATCAAATACATGTTTAATTTATTTGAAAACCTATAAATAAAAAAATATTTTTTAAATTTAACCACAAAATGTTTCAATTTTCCAACCCTGAAATTGAAGTATACAGTTTTTAAAATATTTCTTATATTTTTAACACCAATTTTTATTTCTTACTAGTTTTTTACAATTATTTGTTATTGCCGCAGATATAAATTTATTTAGTTACTTTAAGATTCCGAAATAAATTTCAGTTTTCCAGCTCTGTAAATGCCTTTTTAGTTTTTTTTTATTTCTAGCTTTAATAAAGTTCTTTCAAAAGTATCAAATATGTTAAGGATATGAAGATATACAATAAGTTTTTTTGTTTGCTTACTCTTCTGTACAAAACACTATATCAATTGTCCAACCCTGAAATCAAATGTTTAATTTGATTTGATTTTTCGTTGCAATATATTTTTCTCAAAAACTATATATAAAAAAATGTTTGAGTGCTAAAGAAAATAGCACTCTGATCTTTATTTAATTGCTTCAGTATTCCAAAAAAAAATATTAAAAAATATATTATAATCCAGCTCTGAAGCTGTGCTATAGGCTTTTCTAATTTCTAGGGCTAGTGAGATTTGTCACATATTTCATATATTTACTTTAAAATGGAAAAAATTTTCCATTTTTAAATTTTAATGCAACAAAAAATTTTTTAGTTTCCAACCCTGGATTCGAATTTTTAGTTCTACGTGTCGTTTAATGACAAATGAACTTTTTTCTAGTTAATTAAATTATTGATATCATATTTGGCTTACAACAAAAAATAAATAAATAAAATATAATAGAAAGAATTCTAATGCCCCAGCTCTGCAACAGATTTCAATTATTTTCTGATTTCTAGCACCGGTACTTATTTTTCATTAATTTTAAAATGCTTAATTTAGGAAGAAAAATATTTTGTTTTAGCGGGACACTTTTATTCTAGCAATTTAAACTTTAATAGTCCAGCCCTGCAATCGAGTTTTAGATTTGGCTTAAATTTTATCACCAATTTGATTTTTTTCTGATATAAAAAATTTGCTCATTTAAAAGCAACTATTTTCATTAATGTTGATTTCTTTACTATAAAAGAGGGCAACATTTTTTGCACTTCTTTATAAAAGATGGCAAAATTCTTTAATTTGACTAAAAGGAATTTATAAAAATTAACCTCACATTTAAAAAAAAAGTAATTTCTTTTTAAAAACTCCTCAAAACGGCCACTTTTTAGAAAAGAAGTGAAAGTATGTTGCATTTTTTTTCAGAAAAGAACACGCCATAAGTTATTCTAATACAAAAAAAAAAAGAATATTAAAATTTTCCAACTCTGAAGCTGCCTTTTTAGTTCTTGTTATTTTATATTATTCTATAAATCTTTTAAGGATATTTTGAATAAAGAAAATGAAAAACCGGGTTTATTTGATTATTTTTCTTATGCAAAAAAAAAAGAAATCAATTGTCCAGCCATGGAATCAAGTTTCAGATTTTCTTTTTGTATTTGAATACCGATTTAAATTTCTGTGTAAAAAAATAGTTTAATTGAGTTAATTTAATATTAAAAATATATATTTACATTAAATTTACCAGCTCTGGAGTTGTCTCATTTTATTGTCTAATTTTTAGTACTCCTGAATTTTTTTTATATTTTAAAAATTTATTTAATTTATACAGAAAAACTTGGTTGTCATTATCCAACCCTGGATATGTGTTTATGATTCTGTTGGCTTTTGAAAGTGAAATAAATTTCTCCTGAAGAGTAAGGAGTTTTCCATCCCTGGAATTATTTTTTCAATTTAATTTCGAGTACATCAGCACCACAACGAAGAGTCCATCTCATCTGGAGGCTTTGGAAAATCGATTTGCTTAAAGACACACGGATATGAAACAATGATCTAGATTTCATAAGAAGGGTTAGTAGTGCTCCCCACATGCCCCTGACTAGACCTTTTAAAAGGACACTTAAAACAGTTGAGATCTCAAAAACAATTTCCAGTTCAATTGCTCAAAAACAACAGCCAAAGAAATTCGTTTATTTATTTATTTCTGTATAAATTTGTAATTTAAACATTTAAAACAATTATCCTGATTCATTAAGACATGAACAATACACACGCACACACACACACACACAAATACATAAACACACACATACAACACATCTGAGAGAGTATTTAATATGATATTTTATTTAAATATTTAATGAATACGAATTATATTTAAATTTCAAACAACATCTGCTTTAAGAATTTTCTACCAGCCTTTTCCTTTGAGAAATATCTATTAAATATTGAATATTTTATTCAACAAAATATTCCTTTTTCCTTGTGTCCTTCGACCGTAAAACCACAATATTAAATTAATTAAGAAAACCCTTAACGTTGTGAGTAGAAAACAGACAAAGAAAACAAGAGAAGCCAAAATGTTGACCGAATTATTGAAATATTAAATTAAATGTTATGACCAAATTCATTATCACTAATACGTCAATAGAAGTTGGTCTTAATCAAAAGGTTGGTTAAATTTAAACACTCCACTAAAACTTCTGCCAACCCCCAACTCTGCATTATTAGGTTGTCTCTCAACTGTGTCTCTTGGCTGGAGATTAAAACTATTGATTTTAAATCAGGCGACTATTTATGAGCCATGAAAGTTACAATTTCTATTCAAAATCCATACACAATATAAAAGAGCCTGAATCGCAATAAGACAGTGGAAGCTTTTTTAGTCGACATACAGTGACAGACAAATAGTATATTAAATAGAAACTTTGAAAACTATTGGTTATTGGTTTGAAAACTTATTTAAGTTTTCAAACCAACCGATTCCCGCTTGATGTAGTTTTCGTTAACTATAAAAGCATAGAGAACACTAATTTTGATCAGTTATATAAATCGGTTTTATGAAAAAAAAAATACTTTCGCCGAATGTTTTCGTTCACAATATCCCACGAACGGAATAACCGTTTTTGGCCCGGTTAAAGGTGTCGTGGTTTTTATATATCAAGACTTGGTTAATTTGTGGAATTTATTGGTGTAGATATGTAAAAGTTTTTTTAAAAAGCAACTTCGAAACATACTTTTTTTAATCTCTTATTGGAGATGTCTTAAATTTAACCGGTTTGAATCGGTTCAAATTCACAGGAAATCTAAGTTTGGAAACTCTCTTCCTTTTGATTTTTATTTTAAAAGAATCGAGAACATTATAACAGATTATTTTTCAAAGAAATCACTTTTTTCGATAACGATATTTCACGTACGGATTAACCACTTTTGACCCGGTTCACAGTGATGAGATTTTTTACATGTTAAAAGTTGTTTATTTTGTGAAATTGGTCCGTGAAGCCATGTAAAAATTATTCTAAGCTAATTCGGGATATCTTGGAGTTAACCGATTCGAATCGGTTCAAATTCACAATATATATATATATATATATATATATATATATATATGTATATGTGAATCTCGGAACTCTCTTCTTTCGATTTGTACAGATCACTTATATAAAACTAGATTCTTAAAAATAAAATTATTTTTTCCGAATTTTTTCGTTCAAGATATCCCACAAACGGTTTAACCGCTTTTGACCCGGTTTATGGTGTCATGGTTTTTAATGTCAAGAATTAACTAGTTTGTTCATTTAATTGGTGAAGCCGTTAAAAAGTTATATTTTAAAAGTTAATGTTGATAAATGCTTCTTCTCTAAGTATATTTGGGATATGTTGATATTAACCGGTTCAAATTCGCAGAATATCTAAGTTTGGGGGCACTGTTTCTTTGAAAATAATGGAAAACATTAACTGATCCAACATGTAATTTCAGATTTTATCAAAGATATCTCGATATGTCAAAGATATCTCACGTACGGGTTAACCGGTTTTGAACCGATTTATGATATCGTGGTTTTCAAATGTTAGAAGTTAATTAGTTAGTGCATTAAACCATTTAAAGGTTTTTCTAAAAAGCCATTTTGAAGAATGCTATTTTTTTCAAGCTAATTCAGCATATCTTGAAATTAACCGGTTCGAATCGGTTGGTTTTTATAAGATATATAAGTTCCTGGATACTCAGAACACTAACTGATCAGTTATATAAATCCGGATTATTTAAAAAAAATATATTTTGAAGTTTATTTGGGATATCTTGAATTTAACCGGTTAGAATCGGTTGATTTTTATATGATATATAAATTTCTGAAGGCTCTGAAAACTAACTGATCAGTTGTATAAGCCTGGAGCCTTTTCAAATAAATATTTTTTGCCGAATTTTTCGATTACGGTATCTCACAAGCAGATTAACCGATTATGACCCGCTTAACGATAAACAACGTGATTTTTAAATGTTAGGAGTTGTATAGGGGTTGTTATAATTAGCCTTTTTTGAAATTTTCTTTTATAAAATATATAAATTTCAGAAGGCTCTGAATACTAATTGATCAGTTAAAAAACACTTGTTTAAGTTTATTTGAGATCACTTGAAGTCAACCGGTTCGAATCGGTATATAAATTTTAGAAGGCTCATAACACTAACAGATGAGTTATATAAATCCGGATTATTAAAAACAAATACATTTTGAAGTTTATTTGGGATATCTTGTATTTAACCGGTTCGAATCGGTTCATACTCACAAGAAATCTAAGTGCAAGAGCCTATTAAGTTAAACAGATTCCAATTATTATGGAATCTATTATTTCTTAATACGGTTTGTCAGTTATTTATTTTAAATCAAAATATATTTCTTTGCTATTTAGTGGTTACGCTTTTCTGGGCAAATATTTGCCAAGTGTGGCCGTACTTTAAATGATTATTCCAGGTTCCTGTTTAAATTTTATCTCATTTGCTGAGATCACACTGTCTTTGCTTGGGAAGCATTTTAAGCAAAATAATTTAATAATATTATTAAGAGAAATTATTACACACACACACACACAAGTGCATTTAGGCACCAATTATGAATAGAACTTCCTAATGTTATAAACAGGTGTACACGATAAGTCCTTTTAAGTCTGTGATTCCTGAAAAGGATTATGCAGACAGCCAGTGTTAGACAAATCAAATAAGTTTGTCCATATTGCAGCTGTTTTCAAATATCGGGTTTAAACGGTTTCAAATTACGGGTAATTTGAAAGTGCGAATTCAGTATTTAGAAAATCATAAATTATTTTGTTTTATTTTTAATTTTTATGTCTATAAAAGAAGCCTTGAATTCTAGGAAATAAATAAAAGCGAGAATTCTGCAGGACAATTGATTATTTGAAATAAAACAACCTGATAAAAATGTTTTATAAAATGAAAACGTTTGGGAGCACATGTCTGTTATTCATAAACCGCAACCAGTCAGAGCAGGCAGGAATTATAAATATTAACAATAATAATTGCAGTGTTTCAGTGCCTTAACTGCTGGCTAAATATTATTCGAGTTGGTCGTAATTTAGTGATTAATTCGAATTACGTTTAAGTAACTAAATGAAATGATTTGGTTGAGGTGTTGAGCACAGAAACACAATTAATTTACTTGATATTTTGTGAGATAAAAATATAAGACACACACACAACTAATTTATCTACAACTAATTAATATGACACTTTAATAACAATAAATAAAATGTGGGAAAAAAGTATTCAAAAAATATTTATTTGCCAACTGTTTTCAACATCTTCTCAAAATGACACATGACAATCGTAATTCTCAAGTCTCAATCCATTAAAAAACTTTTGTTCACATAAATCTTTATGGGAAAAATATATACACACACACACACACACACTGCGATAAATAAATCCAACAGCAGCTCCCTTTCAATTAAGAGCAAATTTAATAAACTACCGAATGCTGTTGTTCATTTTAATTTTTTTCTTTTTCCTCCAGCAATAAAAATCTCTCGCAATTAAATCCTTTAAATAAATGCAAGCTTTACGATACCAAATCAAAAACTCATTAAAATGAAAATCAACTCTATAAATTCTCAATCAATTGACACTTTAATTGCCATAATTAGTTTCTCCAAATGAACAACGTACTAATTGCGTACATCCAACAGATATTCGCTGCTTTCCCACAAAACTCGCGCAAACACAACAACACAAGCAAATAGAAGAGGAGAAGAGAGATACGAAATAAAAGAATTTCTTAACTTAAAACTCATTCATAAAACTTTTTATGATGTTCCAAATAAAAATCAATAAAAGTAAAATACAACAAAAGCAACGACACTTTTATTTCTCTAAGCCAGCAGTGCACAGTGGGATCGATAGGAAGAATAGGAGAAGTGTTTACAACTTTCCAATGGTCCGTAATACTACAAATGCTGTAGATGCAAGACTGGGTAAGATCGACAGGTTGTCGATGGAAAGAAGATATACGACTTCCAGTACAGACTTATCCAGTACAGAAGGAAATAAAAATAAAAAAAGGGACATTGTGAGTGGCTGATAGAAATAAACACAAAGAAAATTGAAGACAAATAAAAAGAGAGAAAATGGGTCATGCATGCGCGTGCAAGAGAAGTCCTCAGATAAGTCAACCGCTGCTCCTAACAAAAAGACTCAAGCTCCTGAGCTTAATTTTTTCATGGCTCTGATAGTGCTACTGAAGGCAGACGTCGCTCCTCTAGAGTAGGACAAAGGCAGAGGACATGAGAAATGTCCTGTACATCAAACATGCCGTACCCAATGAGTATGATGACTTTGCATCAGCAGAATTCGTGTCATAGAAGTTTGCTTCAGAAGACTTTGCGTACTACGGCTTTAAAGTCAGATCTGTGCGGTGGACGACTTTGCATCAGAAGACTTTGGGTAAAAAGACTTTATATCAGACGGCTTTAAGTTAGATAATTTTGCGATGGACAACTTTACTTCAGGTCTGTGCGGTAGATGACTTTTCATCAAAACACTTTGCGTAACACGCCTTTTACTCAGATTTTTATGCGATGGCCGACTTAACTTCAGGTTTGTGCGATGAACGATTTTGCATCAGAAGACATTTTGCAAAGCGAATTTAAGTCAGACAACCTTAAGCCAGATGATTTTGCGATGGACGACTTTAATTCAGATCTGTGCGCGGGACCACTTTGCGTAAGAAGACTTTGCGTTACAGGACTTTAAGTCAGATGGCCTTGAGTGAGATGATATTGCGTTGTATGACTTTACTTCAGATCTCTGCGGTCCATGATTTTGAGTCACAAGACTTTGCGTAACATAACTTTAGGTCAGATAGATTTAAGTCAGATGCTTTTACGATGGACGAATTAATCTCTGTTCGATGGGCGACTTTGGGTCAGACAACTTTGCGTTAGACGACTTTGCGATTAACGACTTTACTTCATTACACTACGGTGGACGAATTTGCATCAGAAGGCTTGCCATCAAAAGACTTGGAGTCAGAAGGTGTTGCGTCAGAAGACTTTAAGTAAAATCAGCTTTGCGTCAGAAGACTTTAAGTAAAATCAGATTTGCGTCAGACGACTTGGCGTTGGACTTCAGACCTAAACGTTGGAAGACTTTAATTCAGAAGGCTTGTCATCAGAAGTTTGTTGGTAAGAAAACGTGGCATCAGAGGACTTTGCGTAAAACCAGCTTTGCGTCAGAAGACTTTAAGTAAAAACCAGCTTTGCGTCAGAAGACTTTAAGTAAAAACCAGCTTTGCATCAGACGACTTCGCGCTGGACTTCAGACCTCTGCGTTGGAAGCCTTTAATGCAGAAAGCTTGTCATCAGAAGACTTTGTGTACGACGGTTTTGCGTCCGAATACTTTGCGTTAGCCAACTTTGCGTCAGAGGACTTACCATCAGATGACTTTTACAGAAGCATTTTCAAGGCAACACACATATTTAACAATTAAGTACAGGGAAATTTTCACGTCCTGTTAAAAATATATCTGCACGCTCTGTAGCAGCCTTTGACAACTGCTGAGTTAAAAATTTTGCGCCAAATGTTATTTATATCCCACAGTGCACAGCAGCAGCAGCAATTTTTGGTAGAATGAAAAGAGTGTAGGAAATAAACATGCCGTTGCCGCATGTAGTCGAAATAAAAAATAAAAAAGAACAACAAATTGTTGCCATAAACATGTTGACAACTTATCAATAAGAAATTGTTGCAAACAATCGTAATAACTACTACTGTTTTAAAAGCTGCTACCAGCTCTTATTGTGCAACAACAAAAACAACAAAAGCAACAAAAAGGAAACATGAAACAACCACATGAAATTATTTATATGAACTCCTGTAAAATACTGCTGAGCTAACAAAAAAAACTGCTTTAAAGTCTGTAAAAAGACACTGAGAGAATTAATTCAACGTTGCTTTCCAAAACAGAAGATGTGCCTGAATTGTTTAGAAATATATTTATAAAAGAATGTATGGAAAGTGGTTGAACCAAAAGGCCTTTTGAGGACCTCGAGCCAAGACACTAGAAATTTAATTTTCCAACTGGAACAACTTTTGAGAGAATCTACCGATTTCCAAGTGATATTTCGGTGACTGACGTATTTTCGATGACTATAAAATAATCCCGAACACTAACTGATCAGATATAAACACGGAGTTAAAGAACTTTTTTTCGAATATTATTGCTGAGGATAATCCATGAGCAGATATAGTCACACCCCTCTCAGTATTATTCATGAACACTTCAAAGAAACTCAATACGGCGGGATCTGATGAGAAGTCGATTTCAGTAGAACCGGGTAAAAATAATCAATAACTTCCCGATTTTTTTTTAAATCTTAAAGCAAAAAGCTAAAAACTGATTTAATTTATCATATAAGAATTGATAAGGAAATAACTTTTTTTTTCTAATTGAAATCTAAAAGTCCAGAAATAAATTTTATCTTCTGAGGAACTAATAAAAAATTCAGATATTATTTTTAAATTCGAAATTTAAATATCTGGAAATAACCGTTATTTATAAAAATATAAGAAATTATTCTTAAATGCTGATCGAAAACTATAACTTCAGAAATAATTTTTATTTTTTGAAATCGGTACATAATTTTATTTTGTGTGGATTCAGTAGAACTCAAGAAACAGTTTTATTTTCCGATCGAAAAATAAAAATCAAGTTGTGGGTGTTATTATCTGTGGAATATATCACAGTCCAAGAAATATTTTTATTTTCTGATCGAATAATACATGTAATGAAATGTCAAGAATGTATAAAGTTCCACTAATAGTTTGTCAATTCTGATAAAATATATGAACTAGAAAACAACTGTTATTGATAAAAATTCAGAAACTAGTCATAAATTCGGATCGAAAGATATATATTTAGATATTACTCTAATGCTCTGATTGAAAAACAAAAATCAAGAAATAACTTTTATTTTCTGAGGAATAAATAAAAATCAAGAAATAACTTTTATTTTCTGACGAATGTTATTCAAAAAATAATTATTATTACCTGATGAATAAATCAAAGTCCAAGAAAAAGTTTTATTATCGGTTTAAACAATAAAAAAAATTTAAGTCATAAAATAACTTTTATTTTCTGAAGATTATAAAAATGTACAGAAACTATTTTTAAATTCTGATTGAAAAATTTATATAAAAATATAACTTTTATCTTCAAAAATCAGGATATAACTATTATTTTCTGAGAAATTAATAAAAATTAAGACATTAATTTTATTTCTTAACGTAAAATGATTGTTAAGAAATAATTGTTATAACCTGATGAATAAATCGAAATCCAACGATAATTTTTAAATTATGATGGAAATATATGAATAAAGAATTCTTATCGGATCGAACAAGAAATATTATTAAATGACTTTAAATATATAATAAAAGTTATGAAATAACTTTTATTTTCTTAAGAACATATAAAAATTCAGAAATTTTTAAATTCTGGTCGAAAAATTTATATAAAGAAATAACTGTTATTTTCCGAATAAAAGGCAAAAAATTTTAACATAACAATTATTTTCTGAAGCATAAATAAAAATCAGAACAAACAAATTTCTCTTTCTGGTCTCAAGATAAAAATCAAGAAATAACTATTATATTCTGATTCACAAATAAAAGCCAGAAAATAATTGTTATTTTCTGAGGAATAAATGAAAATGAAGATATAATTTTTATTTTCTGAATTTTCATTTGGGACCGAACATTAAAAGTTATGAAATAACTTTCAAAATATAATAAAAGTTATGAAATAACTTTTATTTTCGGAAGAATATAATAAGATACAGATATTATTTTTAAATTCTGATAGAAAAATTTATACAAAGAAATAACTTTTATTATGTCATTTAAAAAAAAAATCAGGATATAATAGTTATTGTCTGAAGCATATATATAAATCAAGACAAACTAATTTTTGAATTGTATCTCAAGATAAAAATCAAGAAATTACTATAATTTTCTGATCGACAAATACAAGCCAGGAAATAACTGTTGTTTTCTGAGGAATAAATAAAAGACAAGAAATAACTGTTATATTCTGAGGAGTAAATAAAAGCCAGAAAATAACTGTTATTTTTGAGGAATAAAAAAAAGCCAGGAAATAACTTATTTTCTAAGGAATAAATAAAAGACATGAAATAACTGTTATTTTCTGAGGAATAAATAAAAGACAAGGAATAACTGTTATTTTCTGAGAAGTAAATAAAAGACAAGGAATAACTGTTATTTTCTGAGGAATAAATTAAAGCCAGAAAATAACTGTTATTTTCTGAGGAATAAATAAAAGCCAGGACATAACTGTTATATTCTGAGGAGTAAATAAAAACCAGAAAATAACTGTTATTTTTTGAAGATTAAATAAAGATCAAGAAATAGTTTTTATTACATGATCGCAATAAGAAAATCTTTTCTTTTTAATGGAAAAATAAAAATCAAGAAATAACTGGCACAGTTGCCACTGTGGTACAATTGAACCAAAAATGGTTGTTTTTTTTACGTTTGGTTCGCTGGTTAATTTTTTTTCTTTTATGAAAAGTGAACGATTATAATATAAATAAATTTCGAAAGTTTTATCAGGCCTTTAAAGATGTATTTACGAAAATTATTACTCTTCACATAAAGTAAAAGATTTAATTCGTTTACAACACTTGCTAGTAATCGATTATTACCTACCCACACTAGTAAATCAAAAAGCTATATTGGCAACACTGATCGATTGTTACTTTTGTTTACAAGTCAGAAATTGACAATTTGGCTTCAGTGTAAAAAGTATTGTATTATGCTGGTATGCAAATAAAATTGAAAAAATTGGTTCTCTTTTTTTAATTTGGTTCTTTCTTTTATGGATTTTGGTCCCGCAGAAAAATTTAGAGTGGCAACAGTGATAACTGGTATTTTTTCTTTTTTGCTGAGAAATAAATACAACTCAGAAAATTACCGGTAGACTTGAAATTTTTAATAAAAGGAAGCAATTAAACTTAATGTGTTTAAATAAAAAAGCATTAACTTGGCGGTTGGCTTGTTTACGAGGCGTATCGGTTTCAGTTTAATTTTTGGTTGTTTAAAATTGGAAAATAATTGTTATGTGCGTTACCTGGTTGATATATAATTTATATATAAAACTTTTGATTTAAAATCTACTTTAAATATGTTTCCAACACATTTTGTTTTATTTTAAGAATATAATAAAAAAAATCTATATTTTTATATATCCCATTTTTTATGAAAAGAAAATACTTTTCTCTCAGTGTTTTTTTTTGAAACAGAAATTAATTTTAACAACAAAACTAGAGTTACAACCAGACAAACACTCAAAAACAATGCAGAACTGAAAACCAATAACAACATGTCATGTTATTTGGTTGCGTTGCTATTGTTATTGTTATTGTTGTTGCTGTCATGTTGCTTCAAAGAGTAATAAACATAAATCAACCATGACATTAAATGAAGTTTGCCACTTAAAAGTGGAAGCCTGCTGCTGCTGCTGCTGCTGCTGCTGCTGCTGCTGCTGCTTCTTCATTCGGTCCCTGCATGAACGCTTATCATATGAACTACATTCACCCGTACATTCATTTTTTGTTTGTTTTGTTTTTGTTTTGTTTGTTGCTGATATGCAACGTTAAGTAGCATCTTTTAAGACTCGCTGCAGCTGCATTTAAACGTCGTAAAACTCAAAACAGTTAATCAAACGTTATGGAGCTGACAAAAAAGGTATGCCAGCGAAGAGATACGAGTGTTCAAAGTGTTGAAACTCTAATGAGGATAATAAAATGTTCGCTATGAAAGCCAAATGCAACAGGTTGCAACAGATAACTAACAGGATTAGATTGAAGGAAAACTTTAGATGAAATACAATTTGAAAAAAGTGGCTGTAGAACTATATCTTTTAGGCTGCCTCCCATAACAACGTTGAGGAATAAATTAAAGTATTTCTTTCAGTTTGTTTTCGGGATCAAACTAACATGTGCTTTTAACTTCTTTTTCTTTGCACTCATCAAAGTTGGTAACATATTTTTCGCATAACAAATAAAAAGAAATAGAAAAATAGAAAAAGAAAAAGTTTCGAAATCAAATAAAAGTTTTACCCAACAACTTCTGTCAATAGAATGACTTTTGAACACTCGATGTCTTAGTCGACTGATTGAATTGTTAAACACACAAACAACGAAATATGATAACCACGTTATCGAACGTTTTGTAGACTTAAGGCCAAATAATAGCCGGTTTGAAATGTTCAAACCCACAGAAAACGATATTTGGATACGTTTTGACATCCTGTAAATGAGAGTGTGTGTGTGCAAAAAATGTTGAAATTATCTTGTATTTATTCAGGCATACGACCGTAAATTATAAACAGTTTAAAATGTAAATAAGACCGCATTGGCTGGCATGATGACAGTTCTTGACCCACAATAGCAAAGGCAACAAGAACAGTGGGCTGATTCATAAAAAAAGGAGATACATTTTTTTTATATATTAAACCCCGTATAAAAGTTTGTCTTGCGCATTTTGTAATTTCCATAATATCAATATGCGATCCCATAGATCAGGTATATTTGGAACGTTAATGAATAGGGAACTGCAGAAGGCGTTGTCCGTCCTGTCCTCTCGCCTGCACGTTAACACAGTTTTTGGAAGTCCTAGAAATGCTTCAAGACCTCGGTCTTGAATTGAGGTATAGGAAATAGTGCTAAATAAACTGCTACGGAATATCAGTAACGGTTCCAGAGCTGGGAAAGTTCATTTTTGTTACTTGAAAGTCACCACATAAATTTAATTAATTTAAAATTTTGCTAATTAACCTGACTTTGTCTTCAGGAAGAATTAAAGGGGTATAAAGAATAAAAATATTTAAAAAAAAACGATTGCAGAGCTGGACAATGGACGCTAAAAATATAAAAATAAATCTATGGCGAACTTTTATTTACACAAACTTATTTTTGCAATGAATGTTCGTACATCCCTGAATACTAAATATCGGTAACGGCCAAACAATGCTTCCAGAGCTGGAACATTTTACATAATTTTTGGTATGTAAAAGCCACTATATTAAACTACATTTTAAACTTTTCTATCAAAACTATTTTTTAATTTTAGAAGAATTAAAACTAAGAAACTAAACAATATTAAAAACACGATTGCAGGGTTGGACAATGGAAACTAAAAGAATATAAAAATAAATCAAGGCAAGATTTCTTATATTATTTTTGTGTGAACTTCCATTTACACAAATTTATTTTTGAGCTAAATACTCGCTTCATTCCTGAACACTGAATATCAGTAAAGGCCAAAAAATGATTCCAGAGCTGGAAAGTTCAAGGTAATTTTTGTTGTGAAAAAATCACCATATAAAACTAAATTTAAAATTTTGCTAATTAACCTGATTTTGACTTTAGGAAGAATTAAATGGTTATAAAGAATAAAAATTAAAAAAAAAAAGATTGCAGAGTTGGATAATGGAAACTAGAAGAATATAAAAATAAATCAATTGCAAACATTTATTTACACAAATTTATTTTTGTGATCAATGTTTGCTTTATCCCGAATTATTTATTAATTCTGCAAATCAACTTCCATTTAATCTGAATAACTGCCAAAAAATTTTTCCAGAGCTGGAAAGTTTAAGATAATTTTTGTTACGTAAAAGTCACCATCTAAATCTATATCTTAATTATCTTATTTTATAGTTCTTAAGATTCAGAAAGATTTGAATTGCTAAACAAACCCAAACAATATCAATAATACGATTGCAGGGTTGGACTATGGAAACTAAAAAAATATCAAATTAAAACTATTGCAGGTTTCGTGATATTTTTTGTGTGAACTTCCTTTCACACAAATTTATTTTTTCGCTACATATTCGCTTCGTCCCTGAAGGCTGAATATCAATAACGGCCAAAATGGTTCCAGAGCTGGAAAATTTAATCTACTTTTTTAATGCAAAAGCCACCACTTAAAACTAAATATTAAATTTTGTTTTTAAAACTACTTTTTGCTTCAAAAAGAATTGAATGGGTGTACAAAATCAAAAACACGATTGCAGGGTTGGACAATGAAAACTAAAAGAATTTAAGAAATAAATCTATTTTCAGATTCCGTGGTTGACTATTTTGCGAACTTTCATTTATACAAATTTATTTCTGTGCCAAATATTCTCTTCGTCCCGGACTATTTATTAATTCCGCTGCATACGTTTCTCTCGTTATGTGGCCCACTGTATAGAACTTCGTACCCTAACTAGCAAATGGCTTATAATTCGTTTTAACGAATTGAAAACATTATTTATCGGAATAAGTTGAAAATAAATATTCAAATAAAACTACAATATGTTTGTCTATGGCCTGTGCAAAATTCGTATTCATATTCAATTTCTTATTGTGGCTTCATGTCCTTTAAGCCTTAAAATATATTTGAAAAGGCAAAGGATTTGCGTGTTAAATGAAAAGCCAAAGTTTTGTATTTGTATTTGTGCTTTCTCAAGTTCTTGTTAATCTGAAGATGTGTTGAAGGGTGTGATGATTGTGCAGCATCAATAAATAGCAACAACATATTCTTGGTTTAACAGTAGAAAGAGGAAATCTTTACATTTTCCTTCAATTTGTTGGGTATTAAATTGAGAAAAGCAAATGCCGTCTAATTTCAGGTGGAAGAGCTTAAATTTGTTAAATAGAAATTTGTTCCCTTTTTCATGGCTGTTATAGGAATTTCTGAGGCGAAATGATTCTTGCAAATGCCTCCATTGAAACTAATCACTAACTTGTTCTATTGCTCTTACCCTACACCACTACAATTTAGCTTGTCATAACGGTTATTATATTTAAAATATTCTTTCGTAGTTCACTTGCCATGCTAAAGACATTTTTTGGGCAAATTAACTTTATTATTCTTTGCGAAAAGTGCACAAAAATTACTCACTATAAATCAACGTCTCTAATCCCCCAAAACTATTTCCTTGCTATTGAACAAGAGTTCCTAGTCGTCCTCTATCCACTCGTTCCGACTTCCTTATGAAGCCATTTTCTTAGTGTAACAAATACAAAAAAGAGAACAAAAAAAAAGGCGGAAAAAACTTCATTAAAATATGTACAAAAAGGTGTAAAATTTCCAAACCAATTCTCAATCACCCAATTTTGTGCTCTAATAAATTTCATTGCTCGTAGTCAACATATTAAAACATGAGCACATTCCACAAGCAGACATCCAGATATCGCAGACAATTTACTGCAATTGGATTATGTAGCAAAAAGAAATTACACCCGCCTGCTTTCATTACAGCAGACAAAAAATGTAATAAAAAAATTTTTTGTTGCTGCCTGCTCTGGAAAGGCATTCAAGTTGGTTAAGTGAATAGTGCTGGTAGTTGTTGGACATGCTTTTGCCTCTTTTTTTATGTTTGCCCCAGTCCGTTGTTACCTTAAGGTGTGAATAAGTTTAAGTGGTTGTACTTAAAGTCCATCAATTATGCTATTATTCTATTATTTAGTTATTTATCTACACCAACATGCAACATTTTTATTTTAGCGTACAACAATTACAATTGAAATATTTTCTTTTTCATGAAAAAAAAGTATCAACAACGAAAAATCTCGACTATTTTTTAAGATTATTGGCTGTTTGGCTGCAAAAGCTTCCTTATTAGGTCCCATTTTATACGAGGTTAGTAGCTAAATTATATTTGTCTTATAAAAAACAACTGTAAATAAATTCAGAAATTTTTTTTGTATAGAAAAATGTATTCATCACAGTCTGAGAATATTTTCTGTAGAAAAAACCAAATATATTGATCAGATTCTAAATATTTTAAAGAAAATATTTTGATCAGACTCTGAAATTTTTTTCGGATCATATTTTAAAAATTTTTTTCTATAGAAAACATATGGATTATATTACAAAAATTTTTACTCTACAAAAATAAACCTCGATCGTGTTCTGAAATTTGTTTCTATATAAAAAAAAATATAATAATCGGAGACAGAATATTTTTCTGTAAAAAAAAATTTTTAAATGTTTATTAGAAAATCGCTTTCTCTTGCATTTTTTTCTTACAAAAATAATTATGAAAATTTTTTTCTACAAAACAACAAAGCCGGGGTCTGATATTTTTTTTTCATTCACAAAATATTTATCATGCACTGATTTTTGTACAGAAGAATGTGTATGAGACTATGATATTATTTTTCTATAGAAAAATATGTATCAAAGTAATATTTTTCTGTAGAAAGAACCGTATCCAGAGTCTGATAATATTTTTCTATTGAAAAATATACATCAAAATTATAGTTTTCTATAAGAGAAAACTGTATCCAGTGTCTGATAATATTTTTCTGTAGAAAAATATGTATCAAAATAATATTTTTCTGTAGAAAAATATGTATCAAAATTATATTTTTCTATAGAAAGAACCGTATCCAGAGTCTGATAATACTTTTCTATAGAAAAATAAGTATAAAAATAATATTTTTCTATAAAAAAAACTGCATCCAGAGACTGATATTATTTTTCTATAGAAAAATATGCATCAAAATAATATTTTATATTAAAAGAAACGTACCCAGAGTCTAATAATATATTTCGATAGAAATATGTTAATCAAAATAATATTCTGATAATATTTCTCTATAGAATAATATGTATCAAAATTATATTTTCTATAGAAAGATCTGCATCCAGAGTCTAATAATATTTTTCTATAGAAAAGTAAGTATAAAAATAATGTTTTTCTATAGAAAGAACTGTATTCAGAGTTTCATAATATTTTTTCTATAGAAAAATATGTATCAAAATAATATTTTTCTATAGAAAAAACTATATCCAGAGTCTGATAATATTTTTCTATAGAAAAGTAGGTATAGAAATAATATTTTTCTATAGAAGAAACTGTGTCCAGAACCTCGAAATATTTTCCTATAGAAAAACTTTGATCAAAATAATGTTCTGATAAAATTTTTCTATAGAAATATATGTATAAAAAAAGTTTTTTTATAGAAAAATATTTATCAGATTCTGATTATATTTTTCTATAGAAAAATTTGTATCAATATATTATTTTTCTATAGAAAAATTCGAAAATTTTCTACAGAAACATATGTATCAAATTAATATTTTTCTATAGAAAAATATATATCAAAATAATATTTTTCTATAAAAAACTATATCCAGAATCTCATAATATTTTTCTATAGAAAAATATGTATCAAAACAATATTTTTCTATATAAAAATATGTCTCATAACAATATTTTTCTATAAAAAAAAACTGTGTCCAGAGTCTCATAATATTTTTCTATAAAAAATAATTTTATAAAAAAAATTTTTTATATAGAAATATATTTATCAGATTCTGATTATATATTTCTATAGAAAAATGTGTATCTATATGATACTTTTCTATAGAAAACTTTGAATCAAACTCTTATAATATTTTTTTATAGAAAAATCTGTATACAGAGATTCATAACATTATTCTATAGAAAAATATATATCATTATAATATTTTTCTATAGAAAACTATATATCAGATTCTAATAATATTTTTCTATACAAAAACATGTATCAAAGTAATATTGTTATATAGAAATATATGTATCAAAGTAATAATTTTCAATACAAAAAAAATTGTATCCAGAGTCTGATCATATTTTTCTATAGATAAAATATTTATCAAAATAATATTCTCATATTTCTCTATAGAAAAATATGTATGAA
The DNA here is from genome assembly GCA_963675445.1 of Linnaemya vulpina. NCBI lineage: Eukaryota > Metazoa > Arthropoda > Insecta > Diptera > Tachinidae > Linnaemya > Linnaemya vulpina. The sequence goes on along the minus strand of OY776279.1, from coordinate 71,582,977 downwards.
AATAATAATTTTCTATAGAAAAAATTTTATTCAAAGTCTGATAATGTTTTTCCATGGAACAATATGTATCAAAATAATATGTTTCTATAGAGAACTATGTATCAGATTCTGTTTATATTTATGTTTAGAAAAATATGTTTCAGACTTTGATAATATCGTTCTATAGAAAAATATGCATCAGACTCTGATAATTTTTCCTATATCAAACTGCAAATTTTTTTATAGAAAAAACTGTATCAAACTGATAGTTTTTTCTATAGAAAAAAATGTATCAGACAAGTCTTTCTATATAAAAATATGTATCAGACTCTGATAGTTGTTTCTATAGAATAAACTATATCAGACTCTGATAATTTTTCCCATACAAAAATATGTATCAGACTCTGATAATTTTTTCCAAAGAAAACCTGTATCACCCTCTGATAATTTTTTCTATAGAAAAAACTATATCAGACTCTGATAATTTTTTCTATGGAAAAAAGTGTCAGATTTTGAAAATATTTTCTATAGAAAAATATGTATCATATGATTTCAAAGTATGTATATTATTTTCTATAAAATAATTTTATTTGACTGAAAATTTGTGAATAGAAAAATTGCTTCGGCTGAAAGATTTTCTATAAAAGAACTTTATATGCCTGACAATTTCTCTCTAGAGAAAATTACTAGCACCTGGCGCTTTTTTACTACAGAGAGATCATCATGCTCCTGATATAAACTGTTGATATTTTTTAATGCTTTCGGGATATAAGAAAAGTTACAGATACTTCTGGCCCTGCCGTCGTAGAATTTCTTTCCACAAATATTTCGCTAGTCTTATAACTTTCAGCATTAAGATCGTGGCTTTAAAGTAGAGTTTCTTGCTTGCTCTTAATGTGCAATAGTTGTTGTTGGCTTTTTGATTTAGAGCCAATTTTGTGATTTTTCTTACCTTATTTTTTCCCCTGCAAATCAGTTAAGCCCTTGGCTAAAATGCAATTGCAATTTCAGCTACGCCACCACCAACACCACGATTATATATGATAACGGCAAAAAATATATATAGAAAAAAACTTAATGGCCAGACAACCACAGAAATCTTGTGGCTGGTGCAAACACACACACACACATCTGCAGACGTGCGGACAGACGGCATCGAATTCAAGCCGTTTAAATTGTTCATGTGTAACATATGATTTCGGTTTTATTTTATTTCCACTGTATTTCCTCATATCGGCCATTTGTTGCCTCCAAAAAAAGTGGACAAATAAATAAGAATAATGAAAAAAAATTGGAGAAGAAAAAATATACTTTTAGGTAACATAAAAAATTTAGCTGCTTAACAAGATTTATAACGAAATTGTATTTTCCAAACAGATTTTTGTTTAGGGCTGGCAATTTAGTTGCAAGAAATAACACAATTAAGGCAATTAAGATTAATATTGAGGCAAATCTTTTACAAAGCGAAGCCGCAAAGTTATGGCGACTTATTTGCCAGAAGAATTGGGAGACAATTTAAGCTGAAATAATATTTGAAATTAATCAAACATTTTATGCAGAACAGCAACAACTTTTCTAAAATTTAATAAATCCTTATTATATTTATTTTTATTAAGGATGTGGCCAGAAATAATAAAAAATTTTGTTCAAGAAACCAGCCACCTTGAAATTGCTGTTCCCAAAGGCAAAGACGTTATTATTAACTGCTCTAAAACTTGGCCTAAACAACTTTTGTAAACTTTTTCAACAACTGCCATTAATTTTTACCAAGACTTTTTACATCTGCACGCAAAAATAAGCAAGAAAACGAAAAGAAATCCTTAAGTCAATATTATTTTTTAATAAACTTACAAATCCTTAACAATCAGTTGGGGAATAAAAAGTTCTATTGTTTTCCCAATAAACAAAAGCTACAGATTGAAGTGGCATTATTAGTTTCGTTACACGTTTTGAATACATTTGGGATATTCACAATGTGTGCTGTTAAGTTCAAATGTCATAAAGTTGTAATATAGGGTGTTTTTTATAGAGTGATACAAGTTTAAATCATAATAAAGCAGAGTAATATATTTTTGAAATCTATGAAACGGTCTTTATTGGATAGACAATTTTATGTCATTAACGTTTTAATGTGATTTCGGCCATGCGGCCGCTACGGCTGGCGCGTACAAGGCGCAATCTGGAACACCAATTTTCACAAACAGTAACATTCTGACCATCATCGTTTTTGAAGACATATGGGCCAATGACTCCGCCAGTCCATAAAGCGCACCAAACAGTAATTTTTTCTGGTGTTTCGACAAAAGCTTGTGAATTCTCCTCACTTCAAATGCGACAATTCTATTTATTTACATACCCATTCAACCAAAAATGGGCTTCATCGGAAAATAAAATTTTGAATGGACGAAGTGCACGATAAGTTTGACGAACAGAACCATTATTTTGATGAAAATTTTCCACAATTCGCACGCGTTTCTCTGGTGTAAGTCGATCCATGATAAAATGTCAAAGTAAATTAAACAAAAAGCAACTATCAGCTGTTAAATGGGTGCTCAAATAAAGCAGTGATGCCAACTCAAAGTTGTATCACTCTATAAGAAACACCCTATATTTTCCAATAGTTTAAAAAAACTCAAAGTCATAGAAATAATAGCACTCTTTCTGGCATGTTTTTGTTGTATCGTACAGCGAAACGGCGATGGCACATATTTGACGCCGTTACTTATATATTATTCATGATTTATAAACGGTTATTATGTTATTTATTCATTATAAAAGTTATATATTATAGTCATATATTTCGTAATATCATATTATGACTTTATGACTGCAGTGTGAATAGCCTAAATGTTTTTGATAAATGCAGCACAGGTTATTATGTCATACCATTTGGAACCGTGAAACCGTCCAAAAGTAGAGGCCTTATGTTCGTTTGAGTGTGTGTAAAATACTAGGAAACCGCTTTTCATCCTTGCGGATTATGAATTTTTTAGGCAAAAGTTTTTATTTCAAATAATACCTGCGGGTTTTATAAATCATATAGAAATTAAAAATTTCTTTTCTCCTGCTCTCAATTAATAGAATCACGTAACTGTAACGGCTTAACTTCTTATTTAACTGCAATTCAAAAAAAAAAAAATAGTAAATAAATAAACTGCTTTCACTCTGTTCTTTATAAATTGCGAAGTAGCTAAAACTCCTGCTACTGAACTTGATAATTGTTGGCGGCAAAAATAACAGTCAATGCCGTCTGTGACAATATTTTTGTTAACATTTTCATTGTGTTCGTTTCCTTCTAAATTTATTGCTCTGTTATGGTTGGCATTATTCGAGTTTTTTAACTTGACAAAAGAGATAAATAGAGAATTAATTCATGGTTTTATTATACCCGCCAGTATTGGGAGAGCATAAAATAATAAATGAAATTTAAAAAGTGTTTAAAACAGATATAGAAAAAAATATAATAAACATTCCAGCAAAAAGGGACCTTCCAAAGAAGACAATAACAAGCCAAATTGATGATCCGGAAGTAGTTTAAATCTGGTTCTTTTCTAATACTTTTTACAAGGGGGTTGTCATTCCAAGATATTCTCTTTTTTGCCACCTTTTCAGTAAAGTCATGATCCTGATGTTAATTAAAGTCATTTCTTATAACTTTTTTTAATTAATTAGAGAAAGTCGCTTATTGCAAATTATCAGAAGTCTCGGGGATGCTACTGACAAGCCCAAAATAGATGTCAACATTTGAAATAGCGCAAACTTACAAAAATGATAAATAATAAAATTGTAATTTATCAATTAATTTAATATGGGCCTCTCATTGATGCTTTTTAATTCAATTATATTTTTTATATAAAAATTTTTACAAATGAAAATACTTGGAAAAACTACAACCAACTGTTTTTTTTTTTAATCAATTATCAGTGCCTCGTTTCTGTAACTGAAGTGGGAACTTCTCGCATCGAAAAAGTTGTCGTCACTCTGTGAAAGCCAGATTGAGTGAGAATATATTTCTTAAAGCATTAATAATTTATAATTTATGGATAACCCTACAATAAAGAGCATGACAACCATAATTATTAAAATTTCGATACTAGAATCGCACTGGATATTAACAATAATCGCTTACCTATAAGTTGAAAATATATTTGAAACTTGGAAGTTAAAAAAGAGGTTTCGCAAAAAGAGATCCTATTTTTCCACTGAGATATTGAATTTTTAAAGAAAAAAAAATGTTTAGCCATTTTTGGTATATTTTTAACTTCCCGCTACTAAAATTGAAAGTTTTCAAACGATCGGGAAGTTATTAGATCTATTGAGTTTTCAAAATATTTAGTTCTCATCCGATCTGTACGATTTGAGCTCCTTGGAAACCTTCCTAACTAATTCTGAGAACCAGTCATGAATTAATGTGTTTGTGTGTGTGTGTGTAACTATGTGACCCCCATAAAACTTTGGAACGTCTTAACACAGTTCAACCAAACTGATGAACTTAGAATTCCTGTGAATTCGAATTGATTCAAGATATTTGAAAGCAACTATATATATATATATATATATATATATATATATTTTTAATAACTATTAAATAGCTTTACAGATCGATTCTCAAAATTCAAAAGCCACGTTGATCACTGCAAATCAGGTCAAAATTGGTCAATCCGTTCGTTAGATATCGTGAACGAAAAAAAATTCGAAAAAAATTCGAAAAAAGTGATTTTTAAGCCTTTATATATATATGTATATGTAAGCCTTTATATATATATATATATATATATATATATATACATATATATATATATATATATATATATATACATATATGTATATATATATATATATATATATATATACATATATATATATATATATATATATATATATATATATGTATACATACATATATACATACATATTTATATATATATGTATATATATATATATATATATATATATAAATATATATATATATATATATATATATAAATATATATATACATATATATATATATATATATATATATATATATACATATATGTATATATATATACATATATGTATATATATGTATATATATATATATATATATATATATATACATATATGTATATATATATATATATGTATATATGTATATAAATATATATTCATATATATATATATATATATATATATATATATATACTTATATATATATATATATATATATATATATATATATACATATATATACATATATATATATATATATATATATATATATATAACATCAACCCACCTTTGGATAGTTTTGCAGGGATGGCCCTTATAATCAATCGTTTTCAATATGTTTTTAAATGAAAGTTTAATAAAAATTTAATTCGACTTTTGCATCGTGCTTGCACGCTTTTACTTGATATTATTAATAATATCACTCATACTTCACATTGTGCCCGTAAAAGGTTGTTGATGTCATTCATGTTCTCATCTTCTCATAAAGGGTAAACCTTTTTATACTATTTCGAAGCATTTTAAACTAAAACAATAAATTTAGTTTAAAAAATAATTTTTTTTTTTAAATTCAATTAAGAAGTTATAAATAAAATTTGAAATCAGTTTAAAATAACAAAGAATTAATATATAATTGTTATTTCGAAACAAAAAACGTGCACGATTTGTGTCATATATTTCGCCTGTGGAGCATTCAACGCTTTTTTTCACAATTACAATTGTATTTTAATTAATTATTGTTTTAGAATTAATTTAAAACTTATTTTTAAATTCTTATTTTGATTTTCTTCTGTTTTTGTATTTTATAAAATACAACAAGTTAGTAATTTGATGCTGTTATTCTTTAACAAGATGAGTTTATTTTAAAATCGAAACGTTCTTGAATTATTTGATTAACATTTTGGTTGTGGAACTATTTTGTATTTGATTTTAAAAAATTATATTTTAGTTCGAAGCAAATATGTATGGCCCCAGTGTACATTTCAAGAAGCATTTATTTATTTCATTACTTTGAAATAGTTTTGATATAAAAAAATATAAATGCCCCAATTCAAAAGTTCGCCTATCAATTGCCTATTTATCTTTTTTTTTTTTGTTACTTGATACATTCAAATATTCTTTGCGTGACTGAAAGTATTTTATTTGATTATGTATCATTAACAAAATCGCAAACAATTCTGAAGTCTTAATTCTCGTTGCCTACAGTTTTATTATACTTCTATGAATACTTTAAACATTTTCAGTTAACATTTTTGTTTCTTTCGAGTTCGTTGGTCGTGAGAACGTGGAAAATCACCTGTAAAATGTAAATTGTAGCACGTTTGCGTTCAATTTCACAGCGGCAGGAGTAGACTTTTAAAAAGTGTTTGTTTATTTTTTATTTTGAAACGAAAAGTATTTCATGACATATTTTTTATTTGTTTTTGTTTTGTAAACGTGATGTTGATATTTTGATAACTCAATAACTTCATTTGAAAATATATTCAAGGACAACTGGTACTTTAAAAAAGACACTAGGAAATGCGGTGTTAAGGTAAATGACAACAATTTAATTTAATAGATTGTTAAGTGGAATAATTTTTAAATAAACGAACCCACTGTTGGTTAAAGTTGTAAATTTGCTATTTAAAGAGTCAGTGTACGATTAACACTTTGAAAGATAAAAAGATAAAATAAAATCAAGTCTTACAGTGCCCTGAAATTCATTCAAGAATTTGATAAACTCATAAGAAAATGTTGGCGAAGTTAAGAAGTTAGATAGAAGAAGAGGTAATTAATGAACAAAATCACCTGAAAAAATTTTTCAAATCATTTCAAGTATTCAAAATAGAACGAAAACAATGAGTTATGGAACAGCAACCCACCAGAAATCGGCATAACTCTGTTGTCAAGGGAGCGACTGAAATTCTCGGGCTTAACCCAAGAAATGACCTACACAATTGATGAGCCACCTATTGCGCCTGCCTATGGTTAATAATATCATATGTTGTCGGAACACCCCAGCAATACTTTTTTCTTCTTAAACAAACGCCATTTATTGACTGGCGATTTCACTCACGGTGGCGTAGGAATTTAATTAATTTAATTTAATTTCTCACAATTACATATCAAACAAAATCAATTTATAAAATTGTGTGTTTGTTTAAAATTTAATTATACGTGAAAAGCAATTCCTTCGACTCGTGCAGTAGATACTGAGTATCCTACATATTGTAATAAGAAACGCTCAGGCAAAAATTAAAGAAACTATTTTCTTGAAATTAGCAAATTCAACGTACTTTTATGTTAATTTATTCCTAAGCTCGCAAACTCTGCCGTAAAAGGCTGATTCACAACTTCTTTGCCCTTTTTTGCTAAGTATTGCGTAACACAAAGTATTTCGTAACGGAATGATTCAACTTCATTGTCACTTTTTTCAAACCAAAAAACATAAGCGTTAATTCTACAGATAATAATATATCCACTGATATATTACAGTTATTTATTTCACCGTACTTACAGGCATGTCCTAAGAACAGGCTTTACTTTATTCTTTTCTAAAATAACTTTTACCCATAAAAATTTATCACTTAGTTAAACCGATATTATGGAATTATATATGTTTGCAAAATTTCATTTGTTTCCTTTTTATATTGTCACACTTTCAAAATTAACCACAAAACAAACGGAGTTGCAAATTCATAAAACTAAAAGTACGCAACGCAAGTGCGGAAATTAAAGGGCTGAAAAGCCATTGTAATGCAAATTGATCTGCCTTGCGTTTCAAAATAGGTTGATCTTAAAATACCTTTAAGTCCTACAATCAAACCACTCTGATGGTGATATTTCGACTTGTAAGAAAGTCTAGTCTCATATTTTGAACGATATATCAAGAGTTTGTTAATCGTCTATAATCAAAATATATTCACTATTAAATGCCCAAAAGATATTTATTTATAACTATAACGCCAATATTTGGTATGAAACAATAATATTGTTAAATTTTTAATAATTATAAATAATATTCTTAATACAATAAATAAAAAATAAAAATAATTTTTACCCATAAAATTGTATTAGTTAGTTAAACCGATATTATGGAATTATATTTGTTTGCAAAATTTCATTTTTTCCTTTTTATATTGTCACACTTTCAAAATTAACCACAAAACAAACGGAGTTGCAAATTCATAAAACTAAAAGTCCGCAACGCAAGTGCGGAAAGCAAAGGGCTGAAGAGCCATTGTCATGCAAATTGATCTGCCTTGTGTTTCAAAATAGGTTAATCTTAAAATACCTTACAGTCCTCCAATCAAATCACTCTGATGGTGATATTTCGACTTGTAAGAAAGTCTAGTCTCATATTTAGAACGAAATAGCAAGAGTTTGTTAATCGTCTATAACCAAAATTTGGTTAATATTCAATATTAAATGCCTAAAAGATATTTATTTCTAACTACCTATAACGCGAATAGTTGATATAAAACTATAATATTGTTAATTTATTAATACATATAATTCGCTTAATACGTGTATATATTATACACACACATGCTTCTGTGTACATAAATCCTTATACACTTTCTGTTTGTTATTTGAGATCATTCAATTTAATATAATTTTTAATTATTCAAAATTGCTTTTATCTACTTACCACTTTATTCATTTGATATAAAGATATATTTGATTTTATTAAATACCCGTACCGATAACCGTTTAATTTTTAATATTTAAAACCTTGGCATCCCTTAAAAAACAAACAAAACTATTGTTTTGCTTTTCCAATAAAAAAAACTAAACACTTTCCTACTTTCATACTCTTATTTGCTCTGCTTTTTATTTAATTTTCTTCACCACCTTTTTTTTCTTTATTAATGCTGCCAACAACAGCAACAACAACACTTTGCATTTACATTCTTCAAAAAATATTTCGTTTAAACGAATCTCTACTGCAAATTACTACACGACAAACACTTGACTACCGCCACTAACAACAACAACAACAATAAGACTTTGCAATAATGATCAAGATATACTTACATATATACATACATACATACATATGTATGTACATAGATGTATGTATGAATATATGTTCATTTTATTTCCAGAAAGTTCTTTACAACAACACAAGCAATTGCCTACCGCCACTAACAACAACAACAACAACACCTTTTGCAGATACACACATTTTATTTCTTATTTCATCATCTTTTGAAGACCAACTTTGATGTTGGTTTTATTGCACTTAATTTACTTATTTATATTGAATTACATTTGTATGTTGTTGTGCAAATACTATTAATTAATATTTGAATGATTAATTGATATTTTAATGATTATTTATTTGGATTCTTGACGAAATATTATGCGACGAACGGTTTGCACTCCCGATTTTATTGACGACCACTTAAGAACTAAAATTTTTGGAGAATTCGTCAGGAGTTACCAGTTGCAATATATGTATGTATGTATGTACATAATTATGTAGATGTGCCAGTCAATGTTTACTGACATGTAACACACACACGCCACCACATACATGAACATACACATGTACGTACATACATATTCCCGTCAAGTTTTCTTGATCTGTCTACAACTTCATGATTAGACGGCGTGTTTTTAAAGATGTTTAAGGCTGCGGATTTACTTAAAGGAACACGTATCAGTTACCCTTTTGTTTTTGGGCGAATATTGGACAAGTATAACAAGTGTCTTCACGGCAGCTCCTTATCAAATACCACTCTTCTCACCCCCCCACTCCCCCATATATCTAATTGGGTGAGCAGCGAAAACTGCATTGTGTGAACCGGGACTAAGTAATTATGTATATTGTCCAGTCAAATTGCATATTTCACTATGGGGCAGAGCCCTGTCTTTCGTCTAACCATATGCAAAACAAAAACAATCTGTAACATTATGTTGTTGTTTTAAATATAATAGCAATAAAAAAAGAATTCTTGTGACATTGTGAAATTGGCAGTAGTTCTAGACTTTAAAACATCTCTGGTATAGGTATCTCTCCTCTAGGGGAAGAATTGTTGACACATGAAGAAAACATGTCTGTATGTATGTACGTTGCAACTGGTAACTCCTAACGAACTCTCCAAAAATTTTAGTTCTTAAGTGGTTGTCAATAAAATCGGGAGTGCAGACCGTTCGTCGCATAATATTTCGTCAAGCATCCAAATAAATAATCATTAAAATATCAATTAATCATTCAAATATCAATTAATAGTATTTGCACAACAACATGCAAATGTAATTCAATATAAATAAGTAAATTAAGGGCAAAAAAACCAACATCAAAGTTGGTCTCCAAAAGATGATGAAATAAGAAATAAAATGTGTGTATCTGCAAAAGCTTTTGTTGTTGTTGTTAGTGGCGGTAGACAAGTGTTTGTGTTTTTGTAATTTTAGTAGAATTTTTTTTAAGTAAAATGAGCACTCATCCTCATATATTTTTGTAGAGTATTATTGCAAAGTCTTATTGTTGTTGTTGTTAGTGGCGGTAGTCAAGTGTTTGTCATGTAGTAATTTGCAGTAGAGATTCGTTAAACGAAATATTTTTTGAAGAATGTAAATGCAAAGTGTTGTTGTTGCTGTTGTTGGCAGCATTAATAAAGAAAAAAAAGGTGGTGAAGAAAATAAAATAAAAAGCAGAGCAAATAATAGTATGAAACATGGTACATGTTTCATGGTATGAAAGTTTGATAGTGTTTATGTTGTTGTTATTGGAAAAGCAAAACAATAGTTTTGTTTGTTTTTTAAGGGATGCCAAAGTTTTAAATATTAAAAATTAAACGGTTATCGGTACGGGTATTTAATAAAATCAAATATATTTTTATATCAAGTGAATAAAGTGGTAAGTAGATAAATACAATTTTGAATTGTTAAAAATAATATTAAACTAAATGATCTCAAATAGCAAACAGAAAGTGTATAAGCATTTATGCATACAGAAGCATGTGTGTGTATAATATTTACACGTATTAAGAGAATTATATGTATTAATAAATTAACAATATAACTGTTTTATATCAACTATTCGCGTTATAGGTGTAAATAAATATCTTTTATGCATTTAATATTGAATATTAACCAAATTTTGGTTATAGACGATTAAGAAACTCTTGCTATTTCGTTCTAAATATGAGACTAGACTTTCTTACAAGTCGAAATATCACCATCAGAGTGGTTTGATTGTAGGACTTGAAGGTATTTTATGATTAACCTATTTTGAAACACAAGGCAGATCAATTTGCATGACAATGGCTCTTCAGCCCTTTGCTTTCCGCACTTGCGTTGCGTACTTTTAGTTTTATGAATTTGCAACTCCGTTTGTTTTGTGCCTCATTTTCTTATTGTGAGAATATGAAAATTAAAGAATGAACTTTTACATAAAAAATAAATTCCATGAAATCGGTGCAACTAACAAAGAAACTTTTTGTGGGTAATAGTTATTTTAGAAAAGAATAAAGTAAAACCTGCTCTTAGGACATGCCTGTAAGTAGTGGTATATACATGTCTGTAATATATCAGCTTCACTGTAGAATTAACGCAATTTTAGTGTGTTTATGTTTCTTTAGGTTGAATAGAAGGGCAGTAGTGATGCAGCGAGAAAGAGAGTGAAACTTTGTGGAACATCAGAATCTATAGCTAATGAAGCTTGCAGTATTGCTACCACAATAAAGATCATTGCGATACTTTACGACTGATATATTAAATAGCGGAGAATTATAAAATCAAGGTTAATATTGAGTATAGATATATAAAAGTTACCACAGTGACATTAGGAGATATCGTGTTTAATAATAAATACTCTAACTATATTTGCTAATAAAAACATATTGATTTAAATTTTTCTTGAGATAAAATTTATTAGATTGTAATATCTAGGATTTTAGGAAACATTTATCTGCAGCAACTACTCGATAAAACATTTTTTTATTCCAAAACAAATTGATTAGTCGCCAGCACCCTTGTGAATTAAAATTGGTCTGAAACTTTTTTCAGATTATGACAGATTTATTTTACAAAAATTTGTTTCGGCCTAAAATATTTGTTTAGAAAAAGTTGACTGATAATTTTTCTCGAGAGAAAAATAACTGCTCCTGATAATATTTCAGCACATAAAGTTTATCGTGAACCCTATAGAAATTGCTAAAAAAATTTTAAATTTGTAAAATTATATATCGAAGAATTCATTGATTTGGCATTAATAAAAATTTATTTCTGATGTTAATGACATTTGAATATTAAAATTTGCTTAACATACTTTCGTTATACCAGAGATAATATTAAATTATATTTCAGTCTTAATTAATCAACAGTTATAGTTATCTGTTCTGTTTTATAATACCACGGAATTGGGGAATTTTAAGAAGAATATATATATTTTTTGTCAACCAGTTAGAGAATAAAAATGTGGGAAAATAAAAAAGGAAAATTGATCATTGAGTTCTTGTTATGACTTTGATATATGTATCATACTTCTCACTTATTAAAGTGGAAGTTTGAACAAAATATCTGTAGTTATTCTAAGAAATGTTGGGTAAAAGTTCCCCTGCTTTATCCCCAGTGAAATGCGCATGGGAATTAGCTAAGAGCCCTCAATTGATCACTTTGAATTTTTTTTATTAAGATTTTGGGAAAAGAGAATCAGCACGAAATTCAATTTAAAGAGTTTAAACTACAATTCCCAAAAATATGTCCTAATTTAAAATATATATCTTTTAATTTGGAAAATTCTTAAAAAATAGTGTTTAGCACATATGAATTATGAAACACTTACGGATCTTGAACAACCGTTTAAGGCGTAAGTAAGCAAAAGTACGTTCACACTTGTCAAATATTTGGTCAAAAAAGCGTAACCACTAAATTTTTATGAAAAAGTTCTTAATTCAGACAAATTTTCCATCCTAAAATATTAGCTTCTATGACATTGTTTATTAGCTATGAATGAAAGTATTTTATTTTATAAACCTGTATCTGAGTGAGTTTATAATTCATTACAATTTAGTGGTTACATTTTATTTGAGCAAATATTTGACAAGTGTGAACGTGTCTTTGTTACATATGATTTCTGAAAATGGAATGTTGCTGTTGCTGTTTATATAATATTTTTTCTGGCTGTCCAAAAACCGGCCATTAATTTATAGATATTTTTTAAATATGTTTATCACGATTAAAAGTTTCACTAAAGCTTAAGAAGTGCCCTCGACATACTGGCATAACCTGGCATATCAATAACTTTGCATGATATAGAACAAGTGTTTCTATTCTTTTCTTATCCAAACAATTCTTATCTAAATAATGGCACAATAATTTGTTTATATTTATCACCTAAAATGTTGTTGATCGTTTTATGAACAGCATAAAAACGAAAGCTTGTGACAGAATAAAAAAAAGAAACGACAAACTAACTGAAAAGTACATATATTTAGCCTTCACACATTAAACAATGGAGGCCAACAACAAGAAAAAGAAAAAAAATGAAAATGAAATAGTTTTTATAACAAACATTTTTTAAATAGACAAGTGCAACATAAACTCACGTGTTAACAAGGTTGCAAAATGAATGAAATATCCAGCAGCAGCAACAACAGCAGCAGCAGCAGCAGCAGCGAGTGTAAACAAACGGTAGAGAACAATAAACTTGCCACAAAAAGTTATAAACTGTACACATGCCAGCACGTGGCTTACAACAACATTGTCGTATGTGTAGTAATGCTGCCACAAAATGTGGCAGAATAACAAAACAAAAACGTTATGGAAAACTCTTCAAAGTGTGCGTGACAAATAAGCTTAAAACAACAATTTGCTTTTGTTTATGTACAAACGAGCCAGTAAATGTTTTAAATATTTAACCTCCTGCCCCCTCCGTAAATGCGCCGCTACTTAACATTTTCCCTTGGTCCACCCTCCCGCGCCACAAGAGCATTTTAAGATGTCATGCTGAGAAGTAGAATGAAAAAAAAAAGAATAGAAATGAAAACTTTTCTGCCACAATGGCCATGGATACGTTTCCACTTTTCCTACACCTGATGTTTTGTTGTTGTTTTAAGGACTTTTATTGTTTGTGACACAAGGACACATCAAGCCAGTCGCGTGCCTAAAAAGCATTTTATGTTCATGTTATTTGTACGTTCGGTGGATTTTCTCTCTTTTTTTTATTTTGGAGTGTCACTTTTTATAGTTTTTTCTATTTTTTAAGTTCTCATTCTTTCAACAGCTTCAACTGTTGCAAATTTAAGTTGTTATTTAAGGCATTTTTCAACCGCCTTAAGCCTTAAGAAAACATCATTTTATTTCTTAAACGCTGTTTTAGGAAAGTTAAATATTTAAAGAACATGAATTATTTTTATTGGTGTTATTATTGATATATTTTCTATTGGGGGAGTTTCATAGCAAATCAACATACAGTTAAAATACGGTCAGTTATGGGCAAATATTTGATCGAATAATTACAACCACTAAATATCAGTGAGAAATATATTAATTCAGACAAGTTTCCATTTGATATTGGACTCTACGCCACTGACTATCGGATATATATGAAACTGTTTTACTTAAGAAGCTTTTATTGAAATAAAAATATTTTATTTTACTGTTTAGTGGTTACGCTTTTTTGACCAAATATTTGACAACTGTGACCGTATCTCTAGATACCAAAGTTTTAGATTTGAATGAAATTAGATAAGAGGCTCTTTTTCGTTTTATTTAGAACTTGGAAAAATTAAAATTTCCAAAATTATGTCTTATATAAAATTTAATTAGCCAATTTTTTAATGTCACAAAAAAAACCCAAAAAATTTTTTTGGGACAAAAAAATTTTATATAGAAAAAGTATATCCACACTTTTTGAACTTTGTTAAAAATAATTATAGGGATATCTTCTGTTTTTTTTCGGTAGAGTTTTGAAATTCTCAAGAAAATATTTTTTTATATAAAAATTTTTTCTTTTAAAATCCTTAATGAAATTAACTAAAACCAAATCGAAAACTATTTTATATACAAAAATGATTCTTGTCAATTTAACGGCAGTACTTGGGGCTACAACCAAAATGAACAATTTGAATTTTTTGGAAAAACGTAACATCTGCAAAATTTTAAAATTTTTTTATAAAAAATATCATATTGATTTTGGCTGATCTTTTAATAACATGGCTAATTATTTATTAAAATTTTGAATTCTTAAGAAAGTGTTTTTTTATATAAATTTTTTTTGAAATCTTTAATAAAATAATCTAAAGCCCCAAGAGATTGAAACCCATACAAATATGATTTTTATGTCATATCAAAGAGAAAATTTGGGGCTAAGACCTTGAATAACAATTTTTATTTTTCTATAAGATTTACCATCTGCTGCAGTCTTCAATTTTAAAAAATTTAAAAGTCAAAGAATTTTCAAATATTTTTTTTGCGGATTTTTTTTTTCAATAAAAGCGCCAACTTTTGTTTAGAGATCCTGTAACTTTGAAATTGTTTTATATGATTTTAAGCTGTATTAACGGGTTCGCCGATGAAAAACAAAATTTTTTTTGAAAATTAGTTTTTCTTTTCAATCGATTCACCGATATTTTGCAACATCAACGAACTAGCAGTACATTTTTATAGATTAACTGTTGGAAAAGTTCAGTTTTGATTTAGGAAGACATAATAAATAAACCAAAGCACTAGGAAAAATCTGCACTCATTTTTGCTATTTAACTTGTACAACAGAGCGGAATAGCTCTTTTCGAAAGCCGCTACACTTTATTATAAGTATTCATGTTATTTTTCTTATTACTTGACGTTAGTTGGCCTCCTTGAATGTGTTAACTGTTTATATTTGTGACAGTTTTATTAGGAAAAAGGATACGAGAGTTATAAAAAACTAGTAATGCCGTTTGATTGTATTGTTTCTTTATTCTGAACACTGCACGAACACTCACGAGTGTAGATATTATGGCGAAAATTCATAAATTTGGCCAGGAAATGCTGCCCATTTCAAAGTATTCTCTAGATTTTGCCTCCTGCAACAGTAAATTTTTATATTAAATTATATTAACTGTTCGAAAAGACATGATAAATATTCTAAAATACTAGGAAAAGTTTGCATTAATTTTAACTATTTAACTTGCGCAACAGAGCCGAACAGCTGTTTTCAAAAGCCGCTACACTCTATTATATGTATTAATGTGTATTTTTTTTACTTGAAAGTAGGCCAAAAAAATCCATCTATGACAAAAATTCCACTGTTTCTCAAAATAACAATTATTTAAAAATAGAAATAAAAAAAGGTGCAAAGGATAACATTTTTAATAGAAAAGACCACGCTCATAGTGCTAACAGGTGGTTTTCTCGAAAAAAATTCAACATTTTTTGCACTTTTTAATAAAAAATGGCACCTTATGGCGTTGGGTAATCGGGAAAATGTTAGAAATGAGGCTGCCATCCTTTAAGAAAATTAATTTTCATGTCAACATGAAACATGTTGTCATGAAAAAGGATACGAGAATTATAACAAACCGACGATAGCATGCTTGGCTTGAGTCCCAGTGTTGCCGCTTGATTATATTTTTATTACTCTTATTATGCTTTTTTTTTCAATTTAACAAGCTTTAAGAAAATATATTCAAAGTGACTAACAGTTTTTTTTATTTCTGTGCGTATTTCACTAACGCAGAATGATATTTTTAGGGAACCTTTTACGAAACTTTTGCATAACTGATATTTAGGAAATATATTCGCTTAATATTAATATCCCTTTTTTATTTTTACTTGGAATCAATATGAAATAAAATTATGCAAAATGTTCTCAAATTATGCCACATCCTTTTTCCATTTTATATTAATTGTCCTTGTTCGCCACTAAAAAAAATGCTTGTACTTTCCCTGCCACTTTTTACTCGTGAAGTTCCTCGGGCATTTCAAATTCACAAAAGCCATTACAAATTATTAATGCTGATAAAAAGAAGAAATCCCCTCCTTGATTTTTATGAAATAATCTCCTCTGCTGTTTGAGCTTCAATATCTGTTTTAAGGGTCATTATTAAAATCGTATTAAAAAAGTTCAATAGATTGATTCAAATGAACTGTAGTTTTTAGGCTCTCGTTAATATGACACTATTTCAATATAAATTATTTTAAATAATTTAAATTAATATACCACAGATTTGGAGAAGGGTGTCTTGGCTTCTACTTAAAAGAATTCTGTACCACCGCAAATTGTTTCAACTTAATTTTTTTATTTCAGTTCATTTAAGCACTAAAAATACGTCCACATTTCTTTGATAAATTTTCTATTGCTGGCAGTTTCTTTAAACATCTGCTTGCAACACAGTGTCTGGTCTTAAAGTTGAAAAATAGATATAAAAGGAGCAGAAGAAGTAGGAAAAAAATCTAAATGTCATCTTTGTAGAAGGTAGAAACAAGAAGAAGAAGAACAAGAAGAAGTAGAAGAAGAACCGAACATTTCATTTACAACGGATAATCTGTTGCAGTGTCTAGTTGAATTATATTTCGACACTTGTCAGTGCAAAACCAACCATCGGCACGATCAAAAGAAATTCCTTTAAGACATTAAAAAATGCACTGGATTGGCTGCGTTTGTTGCCGTTCGATATATATATTTTTTTTTATGTTGCAACATTTTTATCCTGGTCTCTTTTTTCCCTGCAGTGTTGCAGAAAAATGTCTTTTAACACTCGTTTAAGTGCCGGGCTAAACACACTCGCTTAAATGTATGGAAACAAATTTACTTTTTTTCTTCACTGTTTCCAAAGTGTTTCGGTATTTTGCTAACGGTAGGCAAAAGCAGAGGAGTGTAGGAAAACAGCAATAAATTATGGAACATATACTCTAGCCCTGCCATATAAGGGGAGTTTCATATTGAAGAAGCATATTTTGAAAAGAACAACAATTTTGAAAGGATTTTCATTTGGGATATGAACTTTTATTTGAAGGTATTGAAAAGCAATAGAATGAAACACAAATTTATATGAATTTGTAGGAAGAGAATATCTTAAATCTCTATCAAAACACCTTTTGATTATCAACAAACGTGTTGGATTGTCTGTGAATTGTCTGTGGGTACTAAAAGTATTTTCGTTTCACTGATCAAAATAAAAAAAGTAGGACTTTCTCAAGTTTTTTTTTATTTTAATTTTAATTTGACTTAAACAGACATTGACTTATTGAGCGTAACACCAGACGGAATCTAAAAATACATACGCACGTCATATCTACAAGTATAATGAAAAAAAAAAAAACAACAGCAATAAAACAATAACGCAAGCAACAATAACGACGGCTCTTGATAATAAACGTAATCCAATTTTTATTTTTATTTCTTTGCAATTCAAATGTTTTATAAAAGTTTTTCTAAAGTTGCGCTAAAATACAAAATATGTAAATAAATTAAATTTTCCAGCTCTGGAGCTGACCTATTGACAATTTTGATTTCTTGTGGCAATAAATTCATTTCAAATATATTTAATATTTTTAATTTATAATGAAAAAGAAACAATTTTCATAATTTGGTTGCTATTTCGCTCATGGTGCCCACCCCTGGAATAGAATTTTATTATATCGGTTTTACCATCAACTTGAATATTCTTCTCAAGTATAAAACATGTTGAAGTGTATTTATTTAGTGACTCTAATATATAATAAAAATGCTAATTAAATAACAACAAAGAAAAAAGTCTAGAGCGTTCAGATAATATTAAAGCGGAGGACAATTGAAATCGCTCGCACTGGTAATAATTCGTTCAACAAAGATGTCAGTAGTTGTGTGCCTCGCAGTGTGCGCTGCTGTACAATTCTTCTGGATGGTTTTCCAAGCCTGACCTAAAAAACATTTTCAACATATTCTAATATTTAATACAAGACACGGAAACCGCGTTAGAGTATCCATAAAGAATATAAAAGAATAATAACAAATTAGAAATTGTCCAACCCTGGAATTGAAACTTAAAATTTTTATTTGTTATAATAAATTAAACTTCTTGCTAATACATCAAATATATTTAATTATTAAGAAAACACATAAGAAAATATTAAATTTCCCAGCTCTGGAGCTGTCCTTTCTTATCATGTTATTGATTTTGTTAAATTTTTAATGCCAATTAAAAAAAAACAGATAAGTTGTTACCGATGCACAATTTTTTATAACAATATTAAGCTAAGTTTGTCCAGCTCTGGAAACGTATATTGAATTTCGCTGATTACGACCATTTCCAATACATCAGCCAACCAGAGAAAGTTTCAATTGTCCAACCCCGGAATCATCTTATTGATTGATTTTCAGAATCAGAATTTTGCTAACCTCTAGTCCAAGAAAAATTTCTTTCATAAAGCAACAAAAAAAAACTCAATTATCCAACCCTGTAAATGAATTTTCGATTTTGTATGATTTGTAATAATAATTCAAATTTCTGGCTCAAATATAAAATATGTTAAGGAAACATATTAAAAAAATTTTATTTTCCAGCTCTGGAGCTGACTTATTGATAATGCTGATATGTATCTAGTAGCAAACAAATGTGTTCGAAATTTTTTTGTATATAAAACATGTTGATATATTATTATTACTCTAATATTTCACAAAAATTCCCATGCCCCAGCTCTGGAGTGGCATTTTTAGCTCTTTGGATCTCTAGTTTTAATAATTAAAAAATATATATATATATATATATATATATATATATATATATAAAATATCTTTAATTTACAAAGAAAACGAAAACATTTTTAGAAGTTGATTAATATTATGAAACGAAAAAATAAGTTTATTTGTCCAACCCTGTAACTTAATTTTGGTTTTTTTTTGAGCTTTAACGCTACTTTCAATTTCGCGTTAATATCTAAAACATGTTTGATGGTTAAGAAAACTCTTAAAAAAATTTTAATTTTCCAGCTCTGAAGCTGACTATTTCACCACTCTGATTTCTTATACCAATAAATGTTTTCCAAATATGTGAAATAGTAAACTAATTTACAATGAAAACGCAACAGCCTTTTTAATTTGGTTACGATTTTGTAATAACTGTCCAACTCTGGTATGGAATTTCGGATTTTATTGGAATTTTTATACCCACTTAAAATTCCTTCTAAATCATAAATTATGTTGATTAAAATTTCTTTTTTATTTAGTTACTTTAATATTAAAAAAAAACTCTAATGTCCAGCTCTGGAGTTGCCTTTTTAGCTCTTTCGATCTCTAGATCCAATAAAGATTTTTTTTAAACATCAAATATCTTTAATTTATAAAGAAAACGAAACAATTTTTATGTTGTTTACTTTTATGAACAAAAGAAAGTAAATTGTCCAACCCTGCACAAGAATGCACAGTTTAAAACTTGAAAATATTATCTTCATATTAATAATTGAAGTTCTTTTAATCTTATTAATCAAAATGTTGTATCACATAAAATATTTCTTAACGAAACAGGAATGTGAGTGTGTGTGTGTGTGTGTGTGTGTGTGTGTGTCCTTAAGAATGCTTATGTATGTGTGTGCCCTTAAATCTAATATTCATTTGTAATATAAAAGTTTTTGAAACGAAAGTATTTCTCTTTGCAGCAGAATAATAAAAATAAAGGAAAGTACTCGTTTAAGTAAACACCAACACAATTGCATTCTTAATGTCACAAGATGTGACGGCATTTTGTATTAAAAAGGAAAAGCTTCTGTAAATATTTACACACACTCGAGGAAAGTTCGTACATTCAATTTGTTTTAAATACAATTTTTAGCCTCTAAATGATGTGAGAAACTATGTGGCATTCAGTAAAAAAATCAGGACTATAAAAAATAATCTGAAAATTTTTACTATAGAAAAATATGCCCATCAAATTCTGAAAATATTTCTATGAAAAAAATATATATTCAGTAGATTTCGGTATTTTTTCCAATAGAAAAAATATCGATCAGATTTTAGCAACTTTTTTCTATAGAGGAAAAATATTTAACATACTCTGAAAATTGTTCTCTATAGAGGACACATATTGACCAGGTTCAAGGAATTTTTCTCGGTAGGAAAAATATTGATCAGACTCTGACAATTTTTTTTCTATACACGGAAAATATTTTTTTTAATTTTTAAAAATATTAATCACTCTGCGGCAATCATTTTCTATAGCAAAAAATATTAATCAGAGCCTTCAGAATTTTTTTCAAAAGAAAAAAGTTATCAATCAGACTCTGACAATTTTTTCGATACAAAAAATATTGAAAAGGCTCTGATTGTTTTTGTAAAGAAAAATCACATTTTGACAATTTTTTTTTTTATTAAAAAAGTATTGATCCGACTTTCACAATTTTTTCTATATAATCGGACTCCGAAAGTTTTTTTTTAGTGAGAAAAAATTTTTCTATAGCAAAAAATTTTTAGCAGATTTTGGCATATTTCTCAGCAAGAGAAAATATTGATCAGACTCTGAAAGTCTTTTTACTATAGACTATAGATCAGACTTGGAAATACGTTATTCGGTAGAAAAAATTTTCAATAGACTTGAAGATTTTCTCAATACAAAAATATATTGACGAGATTCCGAAAACGAAAAACGGTTTTCTATATAGAAAAATATTTTACTGATTTTTCAAAATTATTTAGGTGAAAAAAATATAAGTTAGACTTCGGCAATTTTGTTCTATAGAAAAAAAGCATAAATCAGACTCGAAAGAAGAAGGTATCGATCAGATTCTGACATTTTCTGTAGAAAAAATATTGAAAAGTTTTTGTAAAAAAAAAGTTTTTATCACTCTTTGACACTTTTTTTTGAAGAGAAAAATATATTTTGAAAAATCTCTTACAAATTGTTTCTATATAGAATAATATGAATCGGACCACGGAAACTTTTTTCTATAAAAAATATGTTTATCAGACTCTGACAATTTTTTCTCCAGCAAAAAATATTGAATATATTTCAGCATTTTTCTGTGAAGAAAATGGTTTTCTATAGAAAAAATAATTATAAGGCTCCAAAAATTTTTTTTTACAATAGAAGAAAATATTGATCATACTTGATAATTTTTTATTTATTTCTATAGAAAAAAATTTAGATCAGACTTGGAAAATATTTTCTATAGAAAAATATATTGATCAGTCAATGCTTTTCTATAGAAAATATGTTGGTCAGACAATATTTCTCTATGGAAAAAATACTCATCAGATTCTGATAATTTCTTTTCTATAGAAAAACATATTAATCAGATCCACAAAATATTTTTCTTTAGAGAATATTGATCAAATTCTAAAACTCTTTTGCCGTAGAAAAAAAAACTTGTTCAGGCTCCGAAATTTTTTCTATCGAAAAAAGCATTGATTGAACTCTATATATTTTTGCTATAAAAAATACTGATCAGACTCTGAAAAAACTTTTCTTCTATGAAAATATTGTTAGTGGGAGAATTTCTTCTATAGAAATAAATATTGATCAGAGTTTGAAAGCCTTTTCGATAGAAAACGTATTAATCTGCGGCTGGCAATTTTTGTCTATGCAAAAAATATTGATCCGATTTTTATAATATTTTTCTATAGAAAATAGATAATTGATCAAACTCTGACGATTTCTTTATTAAAGAAAAAATATTGACCAGACTCTGACAAGTTTTTCTATGGAAGAAAACATTGACCAGACCCAGAGAATTTTTTATGCAAAATATATTGTTCAGACTCTGAACAATTTTTCGGTAGACAAAATATTGATCTGCATCTGAAAACATTTTTCTCTAGATAAAATTTGCTATGCCATGACATTTAGGAAAGTTTTTATTAGATCCTGATAACTTTATCTGCAGCAACTACTCCGTAAAACAGTTTTCAAATTGAAATCAAATTGGTCTGAAATATTTTCCAGGTTATGACATACTTTCTGTAAAAGAATTTGCTACGCCTGCAAAATTTTTGAATAGAAAAAGTTTCTTTGAGCGAAAGATTTTGTCTAGAAAAAAATTAATATGACTGATGATGATTTTTCTCTAGAGCAAGAATTGCACCTGATAATTTTCCAGTACAAAGAGATAGATACTCTGCTTAAAAGTAAATCATTCTTGAAATTATCTATATCCCGTATTGAAATATTTTCTCGAGTTAGTTTTTCTAACTGCACAACTTTCGCTCAAAAACATTGTTGATGATGTTCCAACATATTCCAAAAGAAAGCAAACAATTCATTCGTTATTTGTATAAATTGACAAACTTTATTTTATATATATTTTGAATGCCAAGAATTCTTTGTATGCCAACATTTAAATAATTTTGAAAATGTTTTACAACTTTTTAAAATGCTCCAGCATATGACACGATTTACTACAGACAAACCGAATAAACTCACGAAAACAAAAGACACGTCAAAAGAAGAAGTTTATAGATGAGAAATATAAAATTAAGAAGAAACAAATAAATAAGAACTACAAGAACAAATAAAATTCAAACAATAAAACATGTTGGAAATCTTAAAACATTCGAATGAAATGAATTTGTTTAGTTAGAAAAAAGAACAAGAAAATATTCTTCCAGTTTGGAGTGCAGCACTACTGCAGTCACTCACACACATGTATTATGGTATTAGGGATATTCACAGATAACAGAGAGAAACAGATGAAGAGAGTTTCTCTCTCTTTATTTCTTTGTAAGCTAAAAGGATATAGAGCTTTGGCCCATAGTTTGCGCTTAGTGGAATACAACAATAATGGGAATTAATTCTATTAATCTGATAATTAAATCAATTAATACAGAAAACCAATTCAATACTGAGCAAATCAGCTGAATAACCAGTAGAATGTGTTTTCGGTAGAAAACATATTGATGAGATACTGAAGGCTTTTTTATAGAAAGAAATATTTATCAGACTCTGAAAATGTTTTCGATAAAAAAATAATGATCAGATTCTGGCCAATATTTTTTATAAAAAAAATTTTATAATTTTGAAAATTTATTCTGTAGAAAAAAATATTCAGCTTTTCTACAGAAAAAAACTTATCTCCAACAATTTTATTCTATAGAAAAATATTTAACAGACTCCAACAATTTTATCCCATAGAAAGATATCGATCAGATTCCAAAAATTTTTTCTATAGAAAAAAAAAAATATATCTGTCTCTGAAATTTTGTTATAGAAAACAGAAAAAATATATTGATCAGACTCCAACAATTTTATTATGTACAAAAAAATGTTTATCAGACTTTTAAAACTTTTTTCTATAGGAAGAAATATTAATCAGACTTTAAAATTCATTTTATAGAAAAATATATTGATCAGACTAAAACAATTTTTTTCTAAAGAAAATTAAATATCGATCAGATTCTGACCATTTTTTTCTTATATAGAAAATTTATTTATTATACTCCGAAATTTATTTTATAGAGAAAAATATAAATCAGATTTTGGAAATTTTTTGTATAGAAAAAATTTTGATTAAATTCTGAGAATTTATCAATTATTTTTGTATTTTATTCGACCTAGTCTTTTTATTTAAATTCTTCTTATAATTATTCTTCAGGCTCTGTATTCTAAAAATTTTTTCTATTGAAACAAATATTTATCAATCTCAGAAATTTTTTTCTAAAAGAAATATTGATCAGACTCCAAAAAAAATATTTCAATAGAGAAAAATATTTACCAGGGTCTGACCACTTTTTTCTATAGAAAAAAATATATCTGATTTTCTGAAATTTTAATAGAAAGAATATTTATCAGAGTCTGACTGTTTTTTCTAAAGAAAAAACTACTTTTCAGTCTCTGAAATTTTATTATAGAAAAAAAATTTTATTAGGCTTTAATAATTTTATTCTATAGAAAAAGATATTGATCAGAATCCCACAATTTTATTCTTTAGAAAAATATATATCGATCAGATTCTGACCATTTTTTTCTATAGAAACAATTTTTATCAGAATCATACTTTTCTTTTCTATAGAAAAAAAAAATACATCTGTCTCTGAAAATTTGTTATAAAAAAAATATATTGATCAGACTCCAAAAATTTTATTCTGTAGAAAAAAATATTTCTCTATTTCTGAAGTTTTTCATAGAAATAATATTTATCAGAGTCTGACTATTTTTCTAAAGAAAAAAATACTTTTCAGTCTCTGAAATTTTGTTATAGAAACAAATATATATCAGACTCCACTAATTTTTTTCTTTAGAAAAATATTGATCAGACTAACAATTTTTTTCTATAGAAAAAAAAATATATCGATCAGACTCTGACCATATATTTCTATAAAAAAAAGTTTATCAGAGTCTGGCCGTCTTTTCTATAGAAAATATATTTCTCAGTCTCTGAAATCTTTTATAGAAAAAAATATTGATCAGACTTCAACAAATTTTTCTATAGAAAAATATACGTGTGTTATATAGAAAATATATTTATTAGAATCTAAAATTTATTTTATAGAGAAAAATATAATTCAGACTTTGAAAATCATCAACCGAATTTTGAAAATTTTTCTATAGAAAGAAATATTGATCAGTCTCTAAAATTTTTTTATAGAAGAAAATATTGATCAGGCTTCAACAATTGTTTCTATACGAAAAATATTTCTCAGCCTCTGAATATTTTTTATAGAAAAAAAAAATATTGATAAGACTTAAATTTTTTTCTATATAAAAAATTTTTATCTGACTCTGATATTCAGGCAACCTTTATAAGACCCTCAAAACGGTCTGAAATTTATTTCAGATTATGACAGACAGAAAAATTGGCTTCGAATAAAGATTTTCGGATAGAAAAAGTTTAAATTTACTAATTTTAATAATAAAATAATAAAGAGAAAAAACAGCAGTTTTATTTAAAAAGCAGTGAAATTTTTTTTAGTCCGATTTGTCTCTTTGTAGTTCCCAACTAAAATGTCCATCGTTTTGACCAGACCAGGAGACAAATCGGACTAAGAAAATAGAAAAAAGTTGACATAATTTACTAAATAAAACTGCGTTGCTTGTCTAATTGTTTGCTTATTAAAATTTGGACAATTTTGATAAATTGTCAGCTTTTGAAAATCGTCCATTCGTTTTGATTTATTCCCGCAGGAGGCTAGGGATCCCAGCATTGAAGCGCTACAGCTGTAAGACACTTTTGATTTATAAAAGTTTTGCTACACAGATTTCCATACAAATTTTATTTGATAAACCTTTTATAAAACAGAACTATTACTTATGAATATGACAGTAAATGCAAACCAGTTGTCGACAAAGTAAAGAGTAGCCGAGCTACAGCATATCCTATATCATCTCATCTCTTTTCATCTGTCATTTTAAAATTATTCTCTACCTTTTAAATCAGAGACTGTGATGTCGCTCTCTCAGGACATCATGCTAACAAATTACATGAATAAAATTTTCTTAATGGCAACATTTACAATATTTTATGTACAAAATAAAGTGATTCACTTATTGTTAGAATGTTGCAAAGAATTCTATTGCTCTTCGAAGAGTACACAGTAGGACCAAATGCTTATTAAATGGTTCTTTAAAGTCTCTCCGAATTTAAAAAAAACTGCGACATTTTTATAGGACCTGTTCCGCTTAAGTAGGGAATAAATATTTCGAAATCGTGGACTATTAACTTATCGCTAATTTTACCACTTGATAATCCGCCGTTGATGTGGTAAATGTTAAAGGCCTTATTCATAAAAAATATTTTACTCTTATAACTTGCTTATAAGACAGATTTCGTATGGAACATGAGACTTACAAGCAGCTTATAAGCACATAATATATTTTGTGAATAAGGCCTTAAATCTTTACCTTATTTTTTTTTTTTTGTTATCTTCCCACTGTGCACTGCGTTTGATTTGTTAGATATTTTCAAATACAGTTTTCTACGTTTTCCAAATTTGTCTTGTGAAATGTCTCTCTTTATCGTATTGTTTGGAAAAACTTTCCTCACAAAACGCATTGTTTTACTTGTGCTTGCAGTTTTATTGAGTTGCTAAATAAATTGTTTAAATATTTTGACAAATTGCAACAGATAAATATTATAAATATTTTCCTTTTGCCAAACAAAAAAACATACTTAAAACTATTTGTTGTTTTGCAACTTATTAAAATTAATTGCAATTAAAATTTTTCAATTAAACATGTGGAAAGTGTTGACATGTTTTAATTGAATAAGTAAATTATCTGGAGATTTTATTGAATAACATTTTCCATGTGACAAGAATATATTAAAAATAATTTTCGTATTTCGATACATCAAAATTTTTATTGAAATTAACAGGATGGAAAATGTTGTGTTGGAATTAAAATATCTGTGGGCAGGATCAAAATATGAGTCCTTGAAAATAAAGAAAAAAAAGTTTCATGGCCTTAAATCTAGTTAATTTAAGTTCAAGTTTCAGAGAACTCACTGTTACATAAATGAAAATCCTATTTTTATATTATATGGGTGGTTCCATATCAAATAGACCAAGAGTAGTACAGAACCCTTTTCTATTTAGTGGACATTTTGTCAGAGTGTAAATTTTGTCCTATTTAAAAATTATACCAACCGAAAAATATTAAAGAAATTTTTTCCACTAAATAATATCCTATTAAATTTTTCATAATTTTGCCAAACTTGGCAAAATTTCGGATCCGCGTTTGACAACTGTACTGTCGTACTTTAAAACGTAATTTTCGGATCCGTGGCACTTTTATATTTTACGGTCTTACTCCAGCTACAATAGTTATTGGGGTGCATTGTGACGACTTTACATATTGAGAAAGGTATAACTCCTAAATTCTTAAATAGATTCTTTTGACCACTGTACCGTCATTTAACTTCAGACATCGGCGAACTGGGAGTAAATTTTTATAGATTAACTGTTCGAATAGTTCTTTTTTGATTCAGAAAGACACGAAAAATATTCCAAAGCACAAGTAAAAGTCTTCATTAATTTTAACTATACAACAGAGCGGAACAGATATTTTCAAAAGCCACTACACTTCTATTTTCTGTTTTCATGTGTATATTCTTACTTGAAAGTAGGCCAAAAAAATCCATCTATGACAAAAACTCCATCGTTTCTTCAAATAACAATTATTTAAAAGTAGAAATAAAAAAAGGTGCAAAGGATAACACTTTTAATAGAAAAGAACACGCTAATAGTGCTAACTTGTGCTTTTCTCGAAAAAAATTAAAATTTAATGCACTTTTTAATAAAAAATGGCTCCTTATGGCATTCGGTAATCGTGAAAATGTTAGAAATGAGGCTGCCATCCTTTAAGAAAATTAATTTTCATGCCAATATGAAACATGTTATTATGAAAAAGGATATGAGAATTATAAGAAACTGATAATAACACGCTTGCTTTGAGTCCCAGTGTTGCCGCTTGATTATTTTTTTTTTACTCTTATTATGCTTTTTTTCAATTTTATATGCTTTAAGAAAATATAGTTAAAGTGACTGACAGTTTTTTTTATTTCCGAGCGTATTTCACTAACGCAGAATGATATTTTTAGGGAACCTTTTCCAAAACTTTTGCATAACTGATATTTAGGAAATATATTCGCTTAATATTAATATCCCGTTTTTATTTTTACTTGGAATCAATATGAAATAAAATTATGCAAAATGTTCTCAAATTATGCCACATCCTTTTTCCATTTTATATTAATTGTCCTTATTCGCCACTAAAAAAAATGCTTGTACTTTCCCTGCCACTTTTTACTCGTGAAGTTCCTCGGGCATTTCAAATATTCAACTGATTATGTTTTACACACAAAAGCCATTACAAATTATTAACGCTGATAAAAAGAAGAAATCCCCTGCTTGATTTTTATGAAATAATCTCCTCTGCTGTTTGAGCTTCAATATCTGTTTTAAGGGTCATAATTAAAATCCCCTGTTGGATTTACAGCTCAAAGCGAAAAAAAGTTTTAGCATTTTGAAGGTTTTTTCTATCAACTCTTTATTGTGAGCTGCTGCTAAAAAGAACAACACAATTTATAATAATAATAATCATTAATCAATTAATTAAGGCCACGGGGGAGGTAAAAGCAGGAGCCGGAGAAAAGAGTTGTTTAAATTTTGTGCAAAACATTTGCTTAATGAGACAATTTCTTTTTATGTCTGTCGTGGAAAAAAATATTTATATTCAATGCGGAGCCAACGTGTTAAAGATTAATTGAAGGTAAAGTTTATCAGAATAATGCAGCCACTGGTTAGGGAATTTTGGGATTTTTATAACCCTGCAACGTGTGCTTTACTGACATAATTTATTAGTTTAAAATCTGCTGTACGTTTTTTGAAGAGGCCCCAATTAATTGTATTGTCGAGTACGAGATCTCTAGCGTAAAGGATCCACTGGTCAGTGTTCTGTTTACCAAACCGGTTTTTACACTCTAAGAAATTAGTGACAAGTTCACCGCATTTAATACAAAATTTCTTCCTTCTTATTTCTCTCCTTTTCGTTATTAATCAATTTATTTATTTTTTCTGTTTTAATCCTCGAACAAAAAGGATTTCATGCATATTTTATTTCAATTAGTTTCCTTTTTTGTTATTTAGTCAAAGATTTATATCCTCTTATTATTATTTCTCTTATTTAGTAGTTGTATAAATCCTTTGAAACTCTGTATATATGAAATTCAATTTAATATGACAACAAAAAGTTAATCTTAATTAAAAAAATAAAACTTAAAACTAACATGACTTTTAGATTTTGATTTGATTGTGAATTTACATAAAATTTATTATACACGACTTTACGAAAAGTGTGTGTTTGTAGAACTCATTTGTCATGCTTAACACGTTTCTGACATCAAACTGGTCATTTAGTGGCATTATAAATTATTGAAGTTGTTATACAAAATGTGACAAAAAATGGCTGAATAGAGTTTTAATTGAAAATAAAAATTCAAAATTTAATTGAGCGCAATTTGCGAAGGGAATATGTGAGCAGTGAATTTGCAGGGACCAGGAACTTTTCTTACCGAAAATAAGTCTGCTACTTTTGTACAGCGAAGAAATAAAATAAAGGTTTCCAATTTTGCAATAATTTTTCCGATTTTGTTAGATTTAAAATACCAACGCAACTTCTCCTGTAATAGAGAATAGTTAAAAAGAGAACAAAATATTATATCCAGTTGCCATTTAGGACTACATTTTTCCAATAGGTGAAATCTCAAAATATAAAGAATTAGTTGTCTAGTCCTGGAATCGTCTTTTTGAGTTTCTTAGATTTTGAAAACCAATCAACAAAAATTGGTTAGATTAACCAATAACAATTGGTTAGATTAACCAACAACGATTGGTTAGAATAACCATCAAAACAATATACGTTAAAAGTTAATTTATATTAACCAACAACAAAAATTTACATTAACAGTTAATTTACAAATAGAGCTGGTTAGATTAACCAACAATAATTGGTTAGATTAATCACCAACAATTTCTTAGAATAACCAACAACAACAGCTTACATTAATAATAAATTTGCAACCAGAATTGGTTAGATTAACAAACATAATTGGTTAGAATAACCAACAACAATTTCTTAGAATAACCAACAACAATTGGTTAGATTAACCAATAACAAAAATTTACATTAACAGTTAATTTACAACTAGAACTGGTTAGATTAACCAAGAATAATTGGTTAGATTAACCAGCAACAATTTCTTAGAATAACCAACAACAACAATTTACATTAATAATAAATTTGCAACCAGAATTGGTTAGATTAACCAACAATAATTGGTTAGATTAACAAGTAAAAATTTCTTAGAATAACCAACAACAATTGGTTAGATTAACCAATAACAAAAATTTACATTAACAGTTAATTTACAAATAGAGCTGGTTAGATTAACCAACAATAATTGGTTAGATTAATCACCAACAATTTCTTAGAATAACCAACAACAACAGCTTACATTAATAATAAATTTGCAACCAGAATTGGTTAGATTAACCAACAATAATCGGTTAGAATAACCAACAAAATTTTTTTAGAATAACCAACAACAATTACATAGATTAACCAACAACAACAATTTACATTAACAATTAACTTACAACTATAATTAGTTAGATTAACCAACAAAAATAATTTACATTAATACTTCATTTACAACTAGAGTTGGTTAGATTGACCAACAACTAGAAATCACATTCACAATTAATTTACAACAACAATTGGTTAGATTAACCAATAACAACAGTTTACATTAACTATTAATTTACAAATACAATTGGTTAGATTTACCAACAACAATAAATTACATTAACTATTAATTTACAGTAACTGCAACCCTGCAGTAGAAAAAAGTTTGAAAAAACAAAATTTTTCATTCAATTTCCATCTGTTTAGGAAAAAGATATGATATAAAATAAAATAAAATAATGAAAAATAAAAAAATATAAAATAAATTTTCCAACCCGCAATTCTCCGATTGATTTCGTTTGATTTTTAATACAAATAAACTTTTGTTAATCATAAAATATATTTTGCTACAAAAAAAATCCAAAAGAATTTTCTTTAGTTGCCTTAATAATAAGAAAATATAATTTTCCAGCTCTGGATTTGATTATTTGGTTTCTATTTTTCTATATTTCCAGTAGCAATTTTTTCTTCAAGATCATCATCTTTAAAGATAAAGAAAAGAAAAATTACTTTATTTGGCTGCTTTTATATAACGAAAATTAATCCATTGTCCAACCCTGCCATACAATTTTTGATAAATTTTGATTTTTTTATTTAATTATAATTGGTTTCTGATATTATAAACAAAACCGATTGCTGAAAGTAAACTTTTTTCGAAGATACTTTAATTTGGCAAAATGAATTCTAGTTTTCCAGCTCTGCAGCTATCTCTTCGGTTATATTGATGTCTCATATTAATGGAAATCTTTTAACAATTATGGGAAATTTATAAAGGACAAGAAAAAAATGTGTTCTACATCTTTGGGTTTATGTAGCAAAAAATATTTCAACTGTCCAGCGCTGGATGCACGTTTTTTTAATTTTGTTTAATATATAATATCATGTACAATATTTTTTATTATCATATTTAAATGATTGTGAGCAATTTATTTTTATTTAATTACATTAAGATTTAAAAAAAATTAGTTTTCCAGTACTGGTGCTGCTTCTTTGTAACTTTTTCGATTCCTAGTGTTTATGAAATTGTTTAGAAATTTTGAAGTTTAATCAATTTATAAAGAATAAGAAAGAAAAATGTTTTAGTTAATTATTGTCATGCCTAAATATTATATCAATTGTCCAACCCTGGAGATGAATTTACTTTCATTTTTAATGCCACATTTTAGTTTCACATTTAAACGACATGAATTTGGAAATCGAGCAAATATTTTGTCACAAACTGTATGATTTATTTTTATATAAAAAAATATTTCTAAACCAACAATTCCAAACGAACAAGAAAACTAATAACTTATTAAGAAACAATTCTGAATATATAAACGTGTATCATATAACAACAATTATCTTTAAGGACATAAATACTTGCATTAAGTTCAAAAGGACTTGAGCAACTTCTAATTACAAGTTTATTCTTTTGCTTGTTTAATCTGGTATGGAAATACTTCTTTGAGTTAACTTTCATAAATATCCATAAACGTACATGACATGAGCAAATAAATACCTGCAAACGCACACACACACACACACACACACACACAAATTTATTTATTTATTTTATTTTGTTTTATTTCTTTTTCTTGTATATTTTCCTGTTAAAGGAGCAAAAAAATATAATCACGTTTCGAGTATAATAAACTTTTACTTTTGATTATACAGCAGAGAGTTTGAGGGAAAGAGGGAGTAGTAGTATTGTGAAGAGAGCTAGTTTGGGGCTTGTGTGTGTGTGTGTGTAGCATCAACACCGCTGCAAGTATTATTGTTAAGTTGTAGTATGTTTGAGAGCTTCCGTTTCCGTTGCAATTTGGTTTTAGTTTTTAACAACTCTCACATATACTCGCTTATTTATGCATGGGTAAGTGTATGTATGTATATGTGTGTGTGTATATGTGTGTGTATATGTTTGCTTAAGTCTAGAAATAACAAACTCATAATAATTCTTGTAAAAATATACTCTTCTTTACTTTTTGTTTTAATAGTAAAGTATGTGTATGTGTGGGTGTGTATGTGTGTGTGTGTGTGTGTGTGTGTTTGTAGTTCTATTTCTTTCTTGATTTCATAATTAAGTTATTTGTTACTAATTCCACTTCATACTGAACAATTATACTGTGCGTTATTGTTGTTGTTGTTCTATTTGTAATACGACTTCATAAAGTTTTTAGTGAAACAAAAATCCTCTACATGGACTTTTTTGATACACTACACGTGCAGGATTTCGGACTGGAATTGAATCAGCCAGCAATTGGTTTGAAAATTAAGGCAAAAAAGTAATAAAGTTAATGTTAGAAAATGCTTGATAAAAATCTTTATTAAGAAAAAAATTTATTATAAAAATTTTCAGAATCATGGAAAAACTGATCCTTTTTTTAAATATTTTTTTTCAACTCACTTCACCCCTTTGGACTCTATTTTGAATCACTTTAGTTCAACAGATTTATTTTAAATTATGAACACTTATAAAGTTATGATACTGCAATTATTGGCAATAAATTTGATAAGTGTTGCCGTAGTGGTTTAGGGAATATATAACTATTTTGTTTTGCTTGTTTTCTACGAAGAAGTGTCGGGGACTTGTGCTGTGTTGGATTTTTATGCTGCTTGTGCTTTTCTGGAGAAGTGCTGTGCAAGTTCTGGGATTTTTGGGCATCTCGAAAGCAAAATTTGGGAATTAAACTCTGGTTTTTGTCTCCACTAATTGTTAATGGATTTTTATGCAAAAGAGAGCTGCCTGTGCTTTTCTGCGGGAGTGCTGGGGAAGTTCTAAGATTTTTGGGGATCTCGAATGCAATATTTGGGAATCAAAATCTGGTTTTTGTCTCCACTAATTGTTTATGCAAAAGAGAGCTGCCTATGCTTTTCTGCAGGAGTGCTGGGGTTTTTGGGGATCTCGAATGCAAAATTTGGGAACCTAAATATGAATTTTGTCGCCAAAAATTGTTTATGCAAAAGAGAGCTGCCTGTGCTTTTCTGCAGGAGTGCTGGGGTTTTTGGGGATCTCGAATGCAAAATTTGGGAATCAAAATCTGATTTTTCTCTCCACTAATAGTTTGCTGGTTCTGATAAGTGGATTAGATTGAATATATATAATATTTTAATTTAACGGGGGTGAAATTTCTCCATTTGATATCTATGAAAATTCTCCAGCAATTCAATTAAAAATTTCGGCTGCTGTCAAATGCCGTAATTTGCTCCCAGCTTTAAATAGCCCCACCTGCACGTTTTTGTATTTGTAACCGAGTCCTTTGGACTCGATTTTGACCCAGTTTGAAGCCAAACATTTCTAAACATGATGCCAAAACTCTACATATTTGATTAGTGTTGCCGTAGTGAATAATAAAACAATATATATTTCCCTTGTTTTTCTGGGGAAGCGGTGAGGCTTCTGGGGATTTGCTGGATTTAAGAAGATTTGGCTTTTCTGGGGAAAAGCTGGCGACCTTCTGGGATTTTGGGAGTTTTTTGCATAATATTTGGGAATCTATATAGAAGTCGTTTCTCAACTAAGTGGTTGTTGACTCGACTACACTTGGCTATATATAAAAATTTTTAATTTTCCCGATATTAATCGGTCTTTATTAGTTCTAATTAGCCTCACTTCCAGGCTTAGGTATTTATAACCTGCTCTTTTAGACCCGATATTGGCTTTTTTTGAAAGGAAAAATTAATGTTAAACATACCACACTTTTTTAAATGCGGTAACGATGCACTTCCATGAATTAGTGATAAATCGAACTGAA
Source organism: Linnaemya vulpina (assembly GCA_963675445.1). Taxonomy (NCBI): domain Eukaryota; kingdom Metazoa; phylum Arthropoda; class Insecta; order Diptera; family Tachinidae; genus Linnaemya; species Linnaemya vulpina. The sequence goes on along the minus strand of OY776279.1, from coordinate 71,548,211 downwards.
AAATAAGAAAATAAAAATATTATAAAAAATAAATATCAACAAAATACGCTTCTATTTCAACAAAGAAAAATAAATAATTAATTGTAAATAATTTTTATCGATCTATTGATCGCTGTATTGAGTTTAATTTTTTGGCAAATATTTCAAAAATTGTTTTTAATTCGGAAAGGCATGATAAAATATTGGAAAACTCAAGGAAAGGTCAACATCAGTTTTATATATTCAATTTATACAGCAGAGCAGAATAGCTTTTTTTCGAAGGCCGCTACACTTTCATTATCAATACTCTTGTGTTTTTTTTTATTTCTATTTTTTACCGCTTGTTAGGTGGCCTGGTAATATTGCGACAGGCGCTTTGAAGGATTGATATATGGAGTACCCCTCATGTTAGTCGAAAACTCTTGCACTCAATATATCCTTGAAATTGTCCCACTGTTTTTGCTGCTAAAAAATGTATTTGAGAGTGTATAAAAGGTATTAGCAAAGCGCCCTCGTGGAAACATCGAACGATATAATGTATCATGAAAGCAAAATTGACATAATTCTCGCCGACCAGTGTTATACAAAAAGAACACTGTGCTTATTTTTACAACAATAGAATTATAACCTCCTTCGAACCAACCGCTTTAATTCATATTAATTTTATTATTATTTTTCATGGTAGAGTACAAAAAATTCTTCACTAACCTAAAGAATGACTTGGAAACTTCTTTGCAAATATAATCCGTCTTTAGTTCTGGTTTTTTATGTTCCCAACAAATAATAACTTCTACTTTTAAAGTATCAAAAGGGGAGTCCTCTTCGTGTCTGTTTTACTTTATTTTTATTAAGTTTGAAGTGTGCGTGCGTCCTCTGTACGTGGAAAACTAAAAGAAAAGCAGAGTTCTTTGGTATCGCAAAGGTTTTGTTAAGAATTACAGTTTTATTACTTAAGGAATTAACATTTTTGTATGTTGCAACAACAACTTTCTAAATATTTACAACAAACAATTGCTTCAGTTTCCTTATGCGGAAGGAAAATTAAAAATATTTCTAGAGAAATTGTGAAGTCAGATATCTTTTCTACCCTTAAGACGTGTCGTATTACCTTCAAAACTTTTATTTATAGTTTAAATAATTACAAGGGGATGTAATTAAATGAATGCCCAGCGTTTCTGAAAGTCAAAAAACTATTGAATGAAATAAGCTTAGGAGATCTAAGATCTATTCTAAGTTTAAGTTAACATTGATTCGATGATTCCTTGGAAGGATATCGTTAAGAATATTTTTAAAACTTTTATTTATAGTTTATATTATCTAAGCAAAACAAGAGATGTTATTAAGTGAATGCCCAGCGTTTCTGAAAGTCAAAAAATTATTTAATGAAATAAGAAAATCTAAAATGTATTTTTATTTGAAGTTAACATCGATTCGATGATATCGTTAAGAATATGTTTAAATATCGCTTAATAGTTTTTCTAAAACGGTGGTGGCAACATTCCGCAAATTCAAATGAGTTAATGAATATAATATTTAAATAAAAAAAAACCTCTTTTAATTAATAAAAAGACAAAATTAAAAAAAAATTGTTTTATAATATTTGCTATATAATTGCTTAAGCTGTTTTTTTTAATATATCAAAAATTGGTTTAAACTTTCCAGTTCTGAAACACTATTTTCAATTTTGCTGATTTTAGATATCATCGCTTTTTCGACTTCCCTATTCACAAAATTCCAGAGTATATAAAATGTATATGGTCGCTTGTTAATATTGAGGATATCATAAATAATTTCATATATTTATTAGGTTGTACTTTCAGAACTGCTGGGCATTTAATACTGACTAGTTACACGCTTGTTACTCAAAATATGTCTTGCTGTTCGGCTGTATGTGGCATTCTTTAGTAATTAACTTGTGCTAAATGAGTTCTTAAGTGAGAATTATGAGCTTCAAATCGTTAATACTCTGCTTAAGTTAATCGTCATATTCTTCGAATTAATGCGCTACTAATTATTGCAATAGTTCGAATAGAAGGTTGCATTATTTAACTAGATAACTGTAAAGGAATTTGATTGTTGTAAATGTAGGGCACATCTCTTTTGCGTTAACACAAATAAGACAGCAAATACGGATTGTTCAAGTATAAAATAACGACTAAAATTATGTGTCTTAAATGCATCCTTTTCATGGGTTCTTAAATCATTAATAGAATTTAATTTAAATCAATTATTCTTTAACACTAAAAATATTAATAAAAAATTAAGATTTCATTGTATTTATGAAATACATTCGCTGCTTCAATGAAAGTTTTGTTTGAAGTTATGAAAATCTAGTATAAAAAATTAATGAACATTTTCTGATTTCTTTGTTTGCTTATCAAAGAAAAATTGCTTTCATATTATTTTCAATCAATGAAATTATTTCATTGTATGTACGAAATGTAGTCGTTGCTCTAACAAACAGTTTTGTTGAAATGGAGAAAGTCTAATGTAAGAAAAAAAATTTATTTGAGTACTTGTCAACCAAAAATTATGTTCATGTAGACTTTAATATATCAGTGAAATTATTTCACTGTATTTACGAAATGAGTTCGTTGCTTTAATAAACATTTTGTTCAAGTTGGGAAAATAAATAAATAAATACAAACTATAAATTTGTTTGAGCTCTTGCCAATCACAAAATTGTGTTGGTATGCAATTAAAATTTTCAGTGAAATCATTTCATTACATTAACGTAATGCTTCCATTAAAGCAATGACAAATACCCAATTTTTGGTTGCATTTTTAATAATTTAAAAGTTCATGATTTTAGTTAGTAATTTTCGAATAGTTTTTGAAAGTTTATTTAATGAAAACCCGGTTGATATTATGAAAATCTGTTATAAAAACTTAATACAAATTTTCTGATTTATTTGAGCGGTTGTATCAGTGTAATTATTTCATCGTTTTTATGAAATGTGTTCGTTGCTTTAACGAACTTTTTGTTCAAGTTGGAAAAGCCTGATGTAAATAAATACAAACTTTTACTTTTATTCGACTGCTTGTCAAACAAAAATTGTGTTTGTTTATTTTTCGATGTATCAGTGAAATTGTTTCATTGTATTTACGAAATTAATTCGTTGCTTTAAGTATGATGTAAATAAATAAATAAAAACTTTCCAATTTATTTAAGCGCTTGTCAACCAAAAACTGTGTTGATTTACATTTAAATTTTTCAGTAAAATTATTTTATTATATTGACGTTAATGCCTTCGTTAAATCAATGGAAAATACTCAGTGGTTTATTGCATTTTTAATAGTTTCAAAGTTCATTATTTTAGTGTGGTACTTCTCGAATTGGTTTTGAAAATTTATTTAATGAAGATTCCGTTGACATTATGAAAAAATTAATAAAAATTTTCTGATTTATTTGAGCGGTTGTATCAGTGAAATGATTTCATTGTTCTTATGAAATGTGTTCGTTGCTTTAACAAACTTTTTGTTCAAGTTGGAAAAGTCTGATGTAAATAAATAAATACAAACTTTCCAATTTATTTGAGAGCTTGTCAACCAAAAATTGTGTTGATGTACAATTACATTTTTCAATGAAATTATTTTATTATATTGACGTTAATGCCTTCATTAAATCAATGAAAATTACTCAGTTGTTTGTTGCGCTTCTAATAATTTAAAAGTCCATTATTTTAGTTAGTAATTCTCGAATAGTTTTTGAAAGTTTTCTATATAAACTAAGAGGTTTTGTTATATTCGAATTAAAAGCTTGAAACGCTGCATGAGGACATACTGGACTACACAATTAATAAAATAATTGGGTATGAAATAAATTAACTGAAGAAAATCTTATGGCGATTTCTTTTCTCGAAATTAATGCAACATTTTTCACACTTTTTAACAGAAAATGGCAACATTCTGTCATTTGAAAATAGGGAATTTATTAGAAATGAATCCAACGTCCGCTAAGAAATTTAGTTTCTCTTTTAAAACTTTGCTAAAGCGCCACTTTTTAGAAAATAAATGAAAAATGTTGAATTTTTTTTAGAAAAGAAAACGCCATTAATTAAATAATATTTTATTGCGTTAATATTTTATTGATTTTATCTATGAATTATCTTCACTGTATCAATGAAATTATTACATTAAATAAATGCAATCATTTCGTTCTATTGAAGAAACTATTCTCTTGTTTTATTGAAATGGTTTCGTTGTATCAATGTAATGGATTCATAGCATCAACGAAAGTATATTCGTTATGTTATTTGACGAAGCTTTCGTTAAACTAGTTTTAACGAAACTTGTTTAATCAATGCAAAGAAACCTGACGTTGATTTAATGCTAAGACAGTTTTTTATTTGATTCATAACAAAATTCATAGAAGTTATGAAACAAATTCTTTCAATATATAATTGTAAAATTGTATTTTTATTTAATTTTAATTAAATTTATATTGACTTTTTTTTATAGAAAATCAAAAACTATTCAGACTCTGAGCTGAGTTATGGCTCAACAGATATTGAATATATTTGAAATCATATCAGGAGTTTTGCTTCTGTTTTTTCTTTATTTTTAACAGAATAAATAAAAGTTAGTTCCGGTTTTATGTGCTGAATTCTTTGAAATCGTATTGTAGTAACATTTAACAACTCCTTAACACTTTCAAGGAGTCTGTAAAAATGATTGAATAAAATATTTTGTTTGGGAAAACATCTGCAAGATTTTTTCAGTGTATTTTCAGCTTTAAAAAATAAAATCCTTTGCCAGTGATATTTAACAACAGGACTTTCTTAAAATAACAATCAGCTTTAATTGAATTGAAGTGCAGCATTTTTAACAAGTAAAAAGAACTCATAATTATTTGCTTCTTTCTAACGTTTTGTACAGTTCGTCATATTTAACGGCCAAGAGAATAGAAATTATATATCTTTTAGTTGCCTTCAAATTTAATTGTGTCAAACCGGCCACTTTAGCAAAAAGTTATTCAATTTAATTACTCAAATCAGATTTCTCTACTTCATTGTCTGCCACTTAAAATTTCTATTATTCATAATTAAAGTTGAGTTTTTTTTCTTAGGAAAAATTTTTATTATGAAAAGTACCCCGATATATCCTTTAGCTTATTGTTCTTGCCTTCTTGGTCCTTTTTTGCATTTTAATTGTGAAACCGAAGTCTGTTACAGAAATTTTTCTGCCTCAAAAAGGAAAAATTTTTATAATTATTCTTGTGTTATATTCTACGCAATTTATATTTTATATTCTTTTCTGCTTTCTTTCGTTGAAAGCATTAAGAAAATAAAGTGTTAAAGGTTAAAAAGGAAAAAAGGATGCCATTAAGTGCACATTTTCAAGGGTAAAAACAATTAAGAGTTAGAACAAGATTTAATGCACTTAAAAAGTCAATTTAATTTCCTTCAAAAGAAGTTAAAATAGGACAGAGTATTTGAGTAAAATATTAATAAAAAAGTGTTGAAGATTTACTTTTAGGAAATTTTTTATGAAAATTGTTTACTATCAATTTGATTTACGCTTAATAAAAATTATGCAAATTTTTAAAGGAACGTAACCTTTAATTAGTTGTACAGGACATGGAATGTGGCCTTCGGCTTAAGCAGTTAATTAAATAGTCCGTTGCTGCTTAAATAATAATTTAAATAGGCAAGTTACAATAGCAAATAATAAATAGTTAAAAGAAAATTATTTAATATATTTTATTAACATAAAAAATTAATCAGCTGGCAACACAGGAGTTTAACAAAACAGGGTTACCATCGATTCCATACGGTGCTCGTATTCTTTTTCATTAAAAAATTTGCGAAAGCAGAATTTGTTATTCAACGCATCCAAATAATGAATAAAAATAAGTAAAAAAATACACATGACCAGTGATGATAAAAACTGTAGCGGCCTCCGAAAACAACTGTTGTGCTCTACTTCACAAATGGAATTAATAAAACAGATGTAGACTTTTCCTTAAGCTCTGGAATGACCTTCTAAACCACAAACACTTTTCAAACAATTACAGCAACATATATCGGGTATTTTTTTATAGAGTGATACAACTTTGAGTTGGCATCACTGCTTTATTTGAGCACCCATTTAACAGCTGATAGTTGCATTTTGTTTAGTTTGCTTTGACATTTTATTACGGATCGACTTACACCAGAGCAACGTGCGCAAATTGTGGAAATTTTTAATCAAAATAATGGTTCTGTTCGTCAAACTTATCGTGCACTTCGTCTATTTTATGGCCTACATAATCGTCCTTCAGAGCTGCTAATGCGAAGAACAATAGATCGTTTTCGGACCACATTTACTGTTACTGATAATGTGCATCCCGTGAGACGCCGAACAGTGCGCACGGAAGAATCTATAGCCGCTGTACAGGAAAGCATTTTGAAGATGATCCTAATCAATCAATTCGTGGTCGTCCTCAAAACTGGGCTTATGTCCTTGCACTTTATGCAAGCTTTTACGCAAATATCTGGGCTTAAAAGCTTTCAAGATTCAACTTGTGTAGGAATTAAAGCCAAACGACCATGGTATGTGCCGGCAATTCGGCGAATGGGCTGAAGCAAAAATTGATATTGATTTTGAATTTTCATTCAAAATTTTATCTTCCGAGGGAGCCCATTTTCGGTTGAATGGGTACGTAAATAAACAGAATTGTTGCATTTGGGGTGGAGGAGAATTCACAAGCTTTTGTCGAAACAGCAGAGAACATCCACAGAAAGTTGCTGTTTATTGCGCTTTATGGGATGGCGGAGTCATTGGCCCATGTGTCTTCAAAAACGATGATGGTCAGAGTGTTACTCCCAATGGTGAACGGTACAGGAACATGATTCGTAATTTTTCGCTCCTCAATTAGCAGGCATTAATCTTGCTGATTTATGGTTTCAACAGGACGGAGCCACATGCCACACAGCGGGTGCTACAATTGATTTAATCAAAAAACTTTTGACGAAAAAATTATTTCACGAAATGGCCCAATTAATTGGCCCCCAAGATCGTGTGATTTAACCCCATTGGACTATTTTCTTTGGGGTTATGTAAAGTCACTTGTGTACGTTGATAAACCACAAACAATTGAACACCTGGGAATCAACATTCGGAGAGTTTTCGGCGAGATACGGCCGCAAATGCTGCGAGAAGTTTGTGAAAATTGATGTTGCAAATTACGCCTTGTAGGTGCCAGCCGTGGCGGCCACGTGGCCGATATCATATTTAGACAATAATGTCATAAAATTGTCCATCTAATAAAGACCATTTTATTGATATCAAAATATATTTCTATGTTTTATTATGATTTGAACTTGTATCACTCTATAAAAAACACCCGATAATTTTATAAAAAAGTTTTACCTTAAAAAATGCATTATTTGATGAAGAAATTCCCAAATTAAAAAAATAAATAATTATATTTTTATACGCTTATTTATTAGCTTCTTTGGAGTCTTGAATTGTTTCTAATTCTCCTTTCCATGCGTATATTTAATATTATTAATAATATTGATCATGCAACACTGTTGATGTAATCCCTGTTCTTATCTTCTCATAAAGTGCAAGTATTTTTACACTCTTTGGAAGAACATTTAACGAAAACTAAGAAATAATAGAGTTTAAAAGAACTAAAAAGCATGCTTTTTGAGAAAATCAACAAAGAAGTTAAAAATGAATTTTAAAATGAATTTAAAAATATAATAAAACGCAATATTGCGAGAAAAGTGTGCACCCTATTTGTCATAAATCAAGGGCTCAACTATTTCAAAATTTTGATTATGTTTTAGTTCATATTCGTTTTAAGTTCATTTTAATATTAATTTTTAAATTTTCAGTTCGATTTTGTTTATTATTTTTAAATACATTTATTTCTTACGTAAAAAAAGAAATTCCTTTGAAATTTATTCACCGTTAAAAAGTCTTCTTTATGGACATGCTTTTCAAAAGTTATTGCAGTAAAAGGATAAAAGTTTGGCTGCTTTTTTTCGGAAATTCCATTATAACATCATATTCCTTGAATATCCTTCATAAAGTCTGTCAAAAGAAATGACTTTATTTTCCACATACACACACAGACAACATTGAATGTGTGTGTGTGTGTGTGTGGCGAATATTGAACAGAGAATTGCGAAAGCAAAAATAGAAAAAGAAAATCCCAACGTGACCCCGTTTTAAAAGTAAACAGATGGGAATCACGTGAATATTTTCAACACACAAGGGCCGGATTTTAAAACAAACTCACACACACACACACACACTTATAAATATAAATATGTGTGTGAGTGTATGTAGGGTGGTAATTTAAATTGCGAAGCATATTAACCACGTCGCTTTCTTTGTTTATGTGCGTGCAATTTAAAAGGTTGTGCGGGGTTAACGCCGGCTGGGGAGATTTCTTGCTCAATATCCTTCGGATTTACGTTGTATTTCATCTCTGTCGAACAGTCAGCAGAGAATAAAGGCTTAAATTTTGCAGCTACGAAAAATTGCTTAAAAATTTGTTACAGGAATTCGCATTTTGTATGTGCATAAAGGCGAAAGCAAATAAACAAAAGAAAAAGTTATAAAAAAGTGAAAGAAAAGTAGAGGCCAAAGGAAAAGTTTTCATGACAAACAAATACAGAATACAATCATTTTGTAAAGGCGAGTTTTAAACATGCAGAATCATGTTTTTTATTAAAAAAAGTTTTACGTTGTTTTAATAAAAATTTTGGTGAAAAAAAGAACTTTAAAGACTTTCATTTGGAATTTTTGTTTTACAAAGGACTTCGCAAATTTTTTAATGACAATTTTTGATCGGTAAAAACTTCTAATTTTCTAGACAGATTTCCTTTGATTTTGAAAAGCAGGATGGTAATGAAAGGACTCAAAAATGTTGCACAGAGTAGTATGTTTATACCGGTTCTGTATCACTTTTTCCATACAAAAAGCCTGCTCGTGTAGCCAGTGCTGCCACATTGATTATTTTTAACAAAAAAATAGAAAAATTTGTAAACAAAATATGAAGAAAAAGTAACTAATTTTGGTTAAAAGTAATCAATATGGCAACACTGGCAGCATGAGTAGCCTTTTTGTATGGAAAAAGTGATACAGAACCGGTATATCCATACTACTGTACAGAAAACAAAAATATATAAAAAAATTAAATTAAAATCTCAAAAACTTTCGATGAAAATAATTGCATACAATTAGGGGCACAGAGAACCCTGGGGGGACTTAGGCTTTGCAATAGGAACGTTGATATTTTGGTACCAAAAAAAAAAATATTTATTATGAAAAAGATCGAATTTCTAAAACATTTTAATTTCGAGTTTTTACATAAAATTTTAATCCTAAAGATTTTGAAATTTTTTATTCAATAAAAAATTATATAAAATTTAAGGTCAAGGGAAAGGGGATGCCGGCAAATTCCAGGCAGTGTTCCAAGAACTACAATCTACATAATCCTACGAAATATCTTCTGAAATGCTAAGAGACAACCAGTGACTTTCATCCAGCCGAATAGGGCAGCCAGACATTAAAAATTCTGCAGGAAATAGTTTAGATGTACAGGGCGTTTTTTTTATAAAGACATGAAACTTTAAGTTGGCAGCATTTTTTTAAAATGGCAGCCACTTTGACAGCTGTCAAGTGATTTCTTTTGAATTTTTTTTTTTTACATTTCACTTGGCATAGACTGACGCCGATTGAATAACGCTGGCAAATGAAGCAAATTAATTTTGAAAATCATAATTCTATTCGAAATACCATTCGCACGAATTTCGTTTAGCGATGAAGTTCTTTTGTAGCTGAATGGATGGGTGAATAAAACATGTCGTATTTGGGAGTGCCGTATTTGGGACTCAATCGTATATTGAGACTTTATTATTTCCGCAAAAACTGACTGTTTCGAGTAGTTTAGGGGGCTGGTGGAATCACTTGTCCGCACTTCTTTAAAAACGATGCTTTTCGGAGCAGCTACAATCAATGATGATCGTTATAGGCCCCCCGATATCTGACTTCTGCGTTCATTAATTGAACAACTCGTGCCGGAAATGATTTGTTGAAGAACACATTTTGTAGCGGGAAGGTTTCATATATCGGACCCTTAAATTGGCCTTCAAGATGGAGATTTAACGCTGCCAGACTATTTTGTTGAGGGACATGTGAAGTCGTTAGTCTGCTCCGATAAAACTGGAACAATTTCTCACATGCGGTTATACGGCCTCATGCATTAAAAAATTTATTCGAAGATTAGACTTCCAGATTATATCACGTCGGAGCCAGCCATGGTGCTCATTTACCACAAGTCATATATAAATTATAGTGCCAGAAGAAAAAGTAAATTTCATATCAATTAAAAAAATGCCTCCTGCCTTCTTTCCATTTCAAAGCTCTATTAACTCTGGATATATCATTAGATCCAAACTCAGCATGTCTGTTATAAATTTGGGTAAGATTTTTCAGGACTGTTTGTCTCAACCATTTTTAAGGAACTTCTCCTGTTGTAGAGGTTGGGTTCACAGGAGCAACCTGCTTACGAAATTCTTCTAACCTAAAGGAAATTTTCCTTCGTGGTCTGTACCACGAATATGAGAAGTGAAAATGGACATCACTTGCGGAGTTACTTTTTCATAATTAAATTTAAATCAAAAATATTTTCCACTGTTTAATAATTATGATAAGAAAATTTAAAGAACTCAAAACCCTTGGCCCACCTGTATTCTATAGTTCCTTTATTTCTGCATCGGGTTTTACAACTTTTTATTAAGTTTTCTTTGAAATTGTGTGAAAGACTGTACGTCCTATTCAAACACGGTGAACAAATTCTTATTTTCCATTCTTTTTTTAAATAAAAATGTGTATCTAAAATAAATATCAACGATTGCTGATAATTTAAAAGCCATAATATCTTGTGTTATAAATTCCAAAAAATTCATATGCAAAGCAAAAAATCTTTCAAATTCCAGACAGACAGACAGACAAGCATTTTAGTTACACGCATTCACTCATGTTTTTTTGCATGAACTGATGCGCACTGGTAGTCCCAAGAGTAAAAGCAGGTTTCAGCTAAAGTAAAGGGGAAAACAAACATGAACATAAAATCCAACTTAATTTTAAATGAAAAGGAATCGTTTTTCTATTTCTTTTTAACATTTCATATTATAAAAAACATGAAAATGTTTTTGAAAAGTTTTCAGGTTATGGGTAATTCCATGTTAAATAGGCAAAGAGTTGAACACGACCCCTTTCGCATAAAAAATTCGATCGGATGCTTTTTTCTTTTTATTTAAAAATTATGCCAACGAAAAGAAATTACAAAAAAGATTTCGCCAAATTTAGGTCAAAATCTCATAGTTTTCCCAATTTTGTTCATCTTGTTTTTTCAATATCTTAGAAACCATGTCAGGTCCAAAAATTATCTTCACGTCATTTTAAAGGGAACATTTAAACCTAAAAAATACAATCGAAACATTTTTATTAAGTGCAAAAATGTAATAACTGCCAAGTTTTGAAATTTAAAAAAGGATGTAATCAAAGAACAAGTGTTACTAATATTATTATTATTATTATTATTATTATTATTATTATTATTATTATTATTATTATTATTATTTTGTCAAGGGTTTTGAAAGAAAAAAAATTATTAAATCTCTTAAAGGATTTAACACAAAAAAATCAGGATCTTTAAACAACAGTTGGTGCCATTGAAATAAAATTCCAGATTTTATTCCTTGATTAAATAAAATCTTTTAAATTTTCAAAACTACTGATATTTTTGTAGCCCCAAATACTAATTTGAAAATGACTTAAGAATAATTTTTTTGTGTGCGATGGCTTTTAAGATGTTGAGAAAAAAACCAAACAAAAAGCGGTAAATTCGGCAAAACTATAAAATATTAAAAACGAAAAGATTGAAAAAATTTAATTTCCGTTGGGAAAATTGATTATTTTCAAAAATTGCTTTCAACCCGTTTGAAAAAATCAAGATCTTCACGTTTTCAAGTCCCAGAAAGCTTTCCTGACTAATTATTAGAACCCGTCATCTTGTCTGTACGTTTGAGTAAGTGTGTGTGGGTGTGTGTGTGGGTGTGTGTGGGTATGTGTATGTGTATGTGTGTTGGTATGTTATGATGACTGCCTAAACTGAATTAAGTGAAACTATTAGCGTTCTGAAAAGTGCTCCTGAACTTTAATTTTAACCGATTTCAATATATTCCAAAAAAAAAACTTTGAAAAAAGCAATTTTCAAGTTATTTCTTTTAAAACAACTTCAAAACAGTTTCACTGACCGAATCCAAAATTTAGCCAGCACTTGACACTTTAAGGCGGGCCAAAATCAATTAAATTTTTCATGAGACATCGTGAAGGAAAAAATTAGCCAGAAGTGACTTTCATTTTAAGAACTCCGAAATTATATATCTGATCAGTTAGTGATTTCGATTGTTTTATAATAATCGATAACTACCTTAATCACATCGAAACAGATTCACCTATCGATTCCACAATCACAGTAATCAGCTCGTGGCATTTCAACACCACGTCGATAATCGTAAGCCGGTTACAAGTCGGTTAATCCGTTTGTAAAATATCCCAAATAAGAATATTGAAAAAAATTAATTTTTTTAAATATTCGAAATTATATATCTATCTGATCAGTTAATGTTCTCGATTCTTTTCTAGTAACCGAAAACTCCGTATCATACGGGAACCGGTTGATTTGAACATTAAACTGATAGTGTTTTAGCTCGAGGAGCTCAAAAGAATAGAATGGCAGAAAACCTCGTTTTTCTGCCAAGATAGTTTTCCGGTTAAAATTATCGGGAAGTTACAGGGATGGTCCTTAGGGTCAACAGTTTTCTATATTTTTTGCTGCCTGTTTCAGTACTAAATAAAATGAAAGGGAGCCTCTGGTCGAGTTTCACTCAAATCGAGAGAGCTCGCATTTAAATATTTGACGATTTGATATGGAATCACCCATATATATATAAATATATATTTTTTTTTTTTTAAATTTTTTTTGCTTTAAAACCACTGTTGTCGAGGTGTATAAACGGAAATGTAAAAGTTGTTTAACATAAAAGGAATGAACAACATTTCATTTAAAAGGTAAAACACTTCTGCAACAAAGAAAATGACAGGTTCTTGTAGCGAAATTTGAATATCAATATCGTTATTATCTGTAGCGAATAAAATACGAGGATGGTCGTACAATTAGTTTGCAACTGTTGAAAGGCTATTGATGTTTATTAATTTCAAAGTTTTTCATTCTTTTATAAATTTATAAAAATTGCAGCAGTACCGCAACGCATTATAAATAAGCCAAAGTGGATATAGAAATATATCATTTCCTGTGAACTTTTCTGAATATTAATAAGCAGCCCGTTGGATATAGAATCTGGATCTGGGAAATCAAATAAGCAGCGTCTATCTGTCTTTCCGTTAAATCGAATTCCCTATTCCACAGAAGAGCTAAAGACTTCCTTAAAAATGGCCTTGAACTGATTGATATTTAAAATATCAATACAGCACCAGAGCTGGGAAAACTTAAACTAATATTTGATATATAAAAGAAAAGAGCTAAAGTTTGTTTCATTAATTCAGTTTTTTTATACTTCAAGAAAAGTTGAATAAGTACGGAAAATTTAACAAACAAAAAAAAATAAATAATAATAAATTCTATATCAGGGTTGGGCAATTAAATATTATTTTATTATTCCTTATGAAACTAATCTGCTTAAATATATTTGATATATCTAAAACAAGTTTTTATGAAAATAGTACGAAATATTAAATAAAAAAAGAGCTGCAGAGCTGGAAAATAATATCCTTTTATTTATACATATTTTTAATAATCGTATTTTTATATTATAAATAAAAATTATTAAATTGATATCAAAAATAAAAAAAGAATAATGATAGATAGTAATAATAAATATAAAAAATTCAATTCCAGGGCTGGACAATTGATTTATTTTTGTTACATAAAAACGACCAACTGAAACAAATTTTGTGTGTTCTTTATAAATTGCAATATTCAATATAATCCAAAGAAGTTTTGTTGACATTCCAAATATAAAAGCACAACACCAGAGCTGGCAATCTATTATGTATATATTCTGGATTATTTGATTAACTAAATAATACTAATTATTTCGGCAACCAAACATATTTAAGATTTGAGAGAAAAATTTAGTTCTTACATAAATCAAAAGAAACTGAAATTTCGGCTCCAGAGTTGGACATTTGTTTTTTTTTTTGTTACATAAAAGTAACTATTTAAACCAAATTTTTGCTATTTCTTCACAAAATACACATGCTTAATATAGTTGAACGGAATTTATCGGTGTTGGAAAGCAGAAAAGATAGCACGAGGGCTGGAAAACGTTTAATATATCCTGGATAATTAACGTAACTCAATAATACTAATTGTTTTAGACACCAAACTAATTTTATATATCAGAATAATAAATTTAATGTGGTATTAAATATCAAACTAAACCAAACATTGCGCTCCAGGGTTGGACAATTGAATAGTATTTTCTTACATGAAAGTAAAACAAATTTTTATTGCCTCTTTTTAAAAACTAAACATATATGATATATTTCAATGTTGTTTTTTTTTATCATTAGAAATCAGAAAAGACAACAACAGGGCTGGAAAACGTTTAATATATCCTGGATAATTAACGTAACTCAATAATACTAATTGTTTTAGACACCAAAGTAATTTTATATATTAGAATAATAAATTTTATTTAGCATTAAAAATCAAACAAAACCAAATATTCGATGCCAGGGTTGGACAATTGCATATATTTTTGTTACATAAAAGTAATCAACGTACAAACATTTTTATTGCCTTTTTTTTAACGAAATGTATTTGATATTTTTTAAAGCGGTTTTTTGGCTCTAGAAATCAGAAAAGACAGGATCAGGGCTGGAAAACTTTAATAAATCCTGAATTATTAAAGTAGCTCAATAATACAAATTTCTTAGCGGCTGAACTAATTTTATATATCAGAATAATAAATTAAATTTGGAAGCAAAAATCAAACAAAACCAAACAGTCGACTCCAGGGTTGGATTAAATATATTTTTTGTTACATAAAAGTACTACATATATTTTATTTTTTTGCCTACTTTTGAAAACGAAACGTGTTTGATATTTTTCAAAGCGGTTTTTCGGCACAAGAAATCAGAAAAGACGGGATCAGAGCCAAGACAAAAGATAGGAATATAATCGAATATTCGACTCCAGGGTTGGACAATTTAATATACCTTTATTACATAAATGTGCCACTTATTTTTTTGCCTTCTTTTAAAAACGAAGCATACTTGATATTTTTTAAAGAAATTTTTTTGCCTTAGAAAAGAGAAAAGCCAGAGCTGGAAAATTTTATCGATTTTGAAATACTAAAGTAGCTAAATAAAAATTTAGTTCCATATTTTACAAACTAATTCATTGTTATTTAGAATCAAACGAATTAAGAGGATTTTCTCAGGGTTGGATAATATAATTTTTTTCTTTATACATTTTTGTTTATTTTATTATTAATTCAGTATTCTTCTTTCAGGTGAAAGTGGTTATTGAAAATATTTATCTGTGTGGAAAATATGATGGCCAACGGGATATTAAGAAGGTAAGTGTTTATTTAAAATACAAAGAAAAACAGATCTAAATTTTGTAAAAATTAATTTCAATTTTAAAAAGTAGTCGGATAATTATTAAACATTAATTGAAATCCTGAGTATTAAAAAAGAGAAGTTTCCATATTAAAACATAAATTTTCGTTATTAAAATAAGAATTAATTCTAGTAAAAAGAATTATTATTTTAATTTTAAACCTGCCAAAATTGAATTTACTAAATAAATTTTATATCAGGACCGCCCTCGTTATACAAAATAAAGTTGCGGTTTGGGAAGTCTCCAACGCTTCATAAAAAATTCTGATTTAAACGGCGTTCTGCTTCCGCTGAGTTGTATATATGATTATCTCTTTATATTTCCATGTTTTATTTTATTTTATTTTTTTGTTGTAATTTTCAAGTCTGCCTTAAATCGTTTGGCCATTATTTGCGATGGCAAAAATTACCATCTGCATGTGGAGCGTAATAAAATCATTTCCACTCTTCTTTTTTATTTATTCGCCAGCATAAATATTTTTCTAATCATCAAACCATTCTTCGGTGTGAGTTCAATTTGCAGATTTGTAGCCTGCCAAAAGGCTTAATAAAGCCGTTCAATATAAATTTTCAAATAAATATGACTGCTTGAATGTGTATGTGTGAGTGTGTTTGTTTGTTTTTTTCTCAAAGAGTTTATTCGAAATCTCGTACCCTCCGGGCTTAATTTAATGCTTGAATTTCCCGTAAAGTGTATATTTATGTCACACCTCAAATGGAGCGCAAATAAAGCCAACAGAATATTGACGTCAGCAACACAGCGACCGATCAGCCGGCCGCATTAACAGCAACAGCACATAAACAGATATAAAGAGATGTAATAAATGGTCACGAATAAACATGTCAGTTTGTATAACTTAATCCTACGCTATCAGGTTGCTAGACATCAGCATCTCTTCTGTTTTTTTTTTCTTTTGCTATTTTTCCTATTCGTTTCCTTTTAAAACAATCAAAATACATAATAATTTTGCACGCTACACCAGGCAGTTTAGTTGGAGTTAAAATGTTAGTTCAAAAATACGACGTTTGGGAATGTGCAAATTTGAGGTTAGAAAGTAAATTGGCCAAAAAAGCTTAAATTTTTCCTACAAATTCAAAATTATTGTTACGAATTTAAAGTGGAAGTACAGGAATTAAATAAAGTACTACGACGTCGGTCAAGCGTCTACCTCTAGCTCGTTGGCAGACGTCGCATCTTATCACAAAATTTTGCACCCCATTGTGCATTAAAACTCGTCAAAGGCAGTGCTGAATTTCATGTATCATACAGGCAGTTTTTTGTGATTTATTCATGTAAGTCCGGTCTTTGAAATGGCCTAATAGAAAATAACCCAGCGGCCTTAAATCGTAACAACGAGGCGGCCAACTGACACCTTTAAATCGAGAAATTAAGCGACTGGAAAACTTGTCATACAATAACAGAATTGTTAGGCTAACTGTGTGATTTGTGGCAACATTTTACTGGAATCAAAGGTCACTGTTGTCAAAAGGAGCCAACTGTGATGGCAAAAAAAAAAAAACCGGTTAAGATGGTCTGGTAGCTCAGAGAATTCAAAGTGACGTTATTTCCTCGTTTAGTTCCGTGAAAATACGGGCCGATGATGCCGCTTGGCCACAAACCTCATGATACGATCATTTTTTTGGATGAAATTATTTTTCGAAGCCTGATTGGGGATCTTAAGAGCCCCATGTAAAAAAATTTCATTTCTTTACATAATCGCCGAAATGAAAAAGGGGCCCTCTTCACTGGAGATTATTTTGTCAAAAAGTTCTGTTTTTCGTTTAATTTTTCAAACCGGCAATTCTGAAACCTTCAACGCAAATTATGATCGGCCGCCCTGAATTCTTGAACGAGTTGAAGTCCATAAAAGTGAAGTTTAAGATCATTCAGTGTTGCCCAATTGTTGCTAACGTTGATGAGTTGAAGACCCGGCCTCATTTTCAGCACTTTGCTGTCCGACAATTCTGTCTGCATCACGACGGCCACTACGAACGTATTATTTTGGTCTCTTGCATTAGTCTGTAATCAGCACCACTACGATAGGTCTTAAATTCTGCCATTAAATCATGCGCAGCGGTCTGAGAAGCCGCCTGATTGCGAGGAATTTCTGCTTAAATTTCACTGCGTGATGCAGTAAATTTTTTTTATCATTTTTATAGTGAATTTTCACAGTTTAATTTTACTGGCCCAGAGTGAAGTGTTGCGTATTTAAAATTTCCCAACGTTTTACTAAATAAATTTCAAAAACTGACAGCTAAATTTTTGACATGTTATCATTTGACCTGTCATTTACTTCCTAACCTCAAATTTGCCCATCTTGTATTACAGGACCCCTACAGTTTTTTTTCTACATTGAACGCAATTAAATTTTTAATTGAGAAAAAGACTTAAGCCGCCATATTTAAAAAAAAAATTATTATTTAAAAACATAATTTAAGAAAAGTTTTAAATAAAATACTTTTCAAATTCATATTAAATATTATGAATAGGGGAATGAATATATTCAGTTCTAAGGGAATAGATAATGATCTCTAAGTAAACAGTAAAGAAGAACAGCTGTTTTCAAAAGCCACCACAGTTTCATTGTCACTACTCAAGAGCGGCTTAAATTATCTCAAATTATTAAGAAGCCTTGTGGCGTTTCTCTGCCATAATGGAATCAGCCAAATAAACACTGAAAGAAAAAAATTATGTTTAAAATATGGAATAATTGAATTTTAATTTTTTTGAAAATTATTTGCCGCTTAGGGCAAATACCTGTCGGTGCTTGTCTCACTGATTAAATTGTAACCTGCTTCCACAAAACATTAAGTTTGTATATGCATCACTGCTGCTCATGAGTCAGTTAACTTGTCTAAAACTTTGCATCTTCTGGTCTCTGGTGTACACTTTTGTTGTTACAATTATTGATGGGCTGTATATTAAAGAACAACTAACAGGAAGATTGTTGCGACACTTTAGGCCATTTAGTTTGCACTTCATATTTTATTTGATTTTAACTCCCGATAAATTTCTCATGCGCACTTAACAAAAAAATATAATCATCAGCCCCAGAGTGCTGGCTGCTGCGGTTTTGCGGCCCATGCTGATGACATGGTCATATTTTGTATGATATTTTCTCGATGTTATAAATGTAATAAAAATTTGTATTTTATTCAGATAATGACATCAAGTTGAAGTCGAAATTAAAAAGGGGATCGTATGTGTGCGTGTTAATGTATGAGTTCGTTTTATTTTAAGACGTCATAAATTTTGTGTGTTGTAATTCTTTTGATACACAATTTCTTATCTCACTTTCCATGAGGACTCGTTAAAGAATTACTTTTAAAGAAATACTTTTTCAAAATAAACCACAACCTGTCAGAACAGGGGGGAGCAAACACACTTATAGCGCCACTATTTTTGTTTCCTTTTCTTTTTCTTTTGGCATAAAAAGGGGAACAGAGAGTAATAGCATTATCAAGTGGAAGAAGAAGAAGAAGTAGAGGAAGAGAAAAAGGCAGACTTATAATTCATGTGGACATGTGTACATGTGTTAAACACTGTTTATGTACACTGAACGCACCGCTGCATTTTATGTCAGTGTCACTTAAGTCTAGTTACATGTAAACACTTTTAACCAGTCGAAGTCAAACACTATTCAGTGATTGTGGTGATGAATATAGTAGACAGCCTCAGACAGCGGGCATAACGTAACCAACTAAACAATTGGTATTATATATTTGTTAAGTGTATGAAGGGAAATAGGAATTTTCTTTTTAAACTCTTTAATTTTAATTATAAGCTGATTCTTTTTTTTTCAAAATCTTACTAAGAAATTATTTTTATTTTGTTTTAATATAATTTTTAAAATATGTACCAGCTGAACTATTAAAAAAAAACTTGACTCCAGAATATGATTAAAGCCCTGGTGTTGGCCCTGAAAAAAGCCCTGCTCTTGTCCTTTCGTAGTTCAAAAAATTATAACAACAATAATAAATATATAGGGTGTTTTTTATAAAGTGATACAAGTTAAAATCATAATAAAACATAGTGATATATTTTTGATATCAATGAAACGGCCTTTATTGGATAGAAAATTTTATGACATTAATGTTTAAATATAATTTCGGTTATGTGGCCGCCACGGCTGGCGCGTACAAGGCGCAATCTGGGACACCAACTTTCAAAAACTTTTCGCAGCACTTGCGGCCGTATCTCGCCGATAACTCTTCGAATGCTGATTTCCAGGTGTTCAATTATTTCTGGTTTATCGACGTACACAAGTGACTCTACATAACCCCAGAGAAAATAATCCAATGGGGTTAAACCACACGATCTTGGGGGCCAATTAATTGGGCCATTTCGTGAAATTACTTTTTCGTCAAAAGTTTTCTTGATTAAATCAATTGTAGCGCCCGCTGTGTGGCATGTTGCTCCACCCTGTTGGAACCACATATCAGCAAGATTAATGCCAGCTAATTGAATTACGAAAAAACTTCGAATCATGTTCCGATACCGTTCACCATTGACAGTAACATTCTGATCATCGGCGTTTTTGAAGACATATGGGCCAATGACTCCGCCAGCCCATAAAGCGCAACAAACAGCAACTTTCTGGTGATGTTCTCTGGCGTTTCGACAAAAGCTGGTGGATGCTCCTCTTTTTAAATGCGACATTTCTGCTTATTTACTGACCCATTCAAACAGAAATGGCCTCAATCGGAGAATAAAATTTTGAATGCATGAGTTTGACGAATAGAACAATTATTTTGATTAAAAATTTTCACAATTCGCACGCGTTGCTCTAGTGTAAATCAATCCATAATAAAATGTCAAAGCAAACTAGACAAAAGGCAACTATCAGCTGTGAAATGGGTGGTCAAATAAAGCAGTGATGCCAATTTAAAGTTGTATCACTCTATAAAATACACCCGATATTTGCAATTAATATTTTTCCAACTTCAATGTTATTCCAAATAAAAAAAAGAATATTCTGATATTAACAAGCTTTTAGGTCTCTAAGCATGCACGATCATGTTCTTCAGCTTTTAAAGCAGCAGATAAAAACAAAAATATATTTCTTTTCCACAAAGAAATATGATGCAAATTCTTCGGTTTAGTTTAACAGCAGAAAATTGCCGAAATTTTTCGTAAAGAAAATGTGCCTGATGAATAACTAAAATTAGCTTTCATTTTAAAATTCAACTTAATTTTTGAACAGCCCGTTTTTTCTCAATCCTTCTTCTGCAGCGATAAAAATTGTTTCCTATAAGGGGCTGTTGCACTCAGGCTTTACATTTATAAAGCGTTGATTGAATATATCAGTGAAGCATAAAAAAAATGATGGTTAATCTAACCAACTCTTGTAGTTACTAAATTTTTACGGTAAATTGATTTAGGAATCTTTATAATTATAGTCTTTCTGGTGGTTAAAGTAACTAATTTTAATAGTGGAACTATTTTCTTCATTAAAATAAACAATTAAATATAGTAACTCATAAATGGAATTATATATTTGAAATAAAGCATTAAACACAATAACGACAACAGACTACAGACTGCAAGTTGTCAAAAATAGAATACATGTGCGTATATACGAATGATTATTTTTACTACTACAGGCAACAAGGCTACGGGTTGTTGTCCATGCCGTTTTTGTGGTTGTAGCCAAATTAAATGAATTTCTATTTTGGTGAGCGACAACGAGTGGATGCAGTGTTGCCAGTATAATATAAATAAATTCAAGTATTGTAAATCTAAAAATACACTGTTCTATTATACAAAAAGAAACCACAAACTATATTTCCAAGCTAATGAAATGATCTCTTACTATTATTTAAGAATAACACTATTTAAGAGTATTAAATATATGGAAGCGGCTACACTGGCGTATGAAGAGAATTCTGCTACAAACAACAACTCATGGTTATTGATTTGGTGGTGTCGTTCGAAAAATAATTAAGTAGCTGACTACGAGGCAACGATTGTAGCCAACGGCTTTTGTAGTCGGTGTTCGTGTAGCCTGCGGTCGTTATTGTGTTTAATGCTTAAATAAAAATTATATAAAATAAAAATAATAATTTTTTTATTGAAGTGAAATCAAACAATTTTTGTTAGTTAAAATAACCATTGAAAGTGGTTTCACAACTATCATCTATGATTTTTATTAACAATCAAAGAATTATATATCCGTCTCAAGTTGAAGGCAGCGATTTAATAAATATTTATTTAATTTGAATTAAATTAGATTTTTATATATTCTAAATATATTTATAGTGAATTCTGAATTCTATTTTACATAATTTAATTGTTATTGTTACCAATTAAAAGTTTAAATAAAAACGTAACTAATTTTCTTGATAGTGTTGACTGAAGCTGTTAACACAAGGCTGCGTAGTATAATATCCCCCAGTTCGATTGTGCCCTGAGTCATGAATATTTTGTTAAATTTTGGTGATCTGTATTAATGCTTGATTCATGTTGTAGGGAGTCTCAATGACTGATCGGTGAACATGAGCGGTAGCGAATATGACAGCTTAACCACACTAATTGTACAGCAACCATATTTTTTGTAAAACTTTATTTTACCCTTTTTTTTAATTTTTAATATTTTATTTCTTTTGAAGTAACTCCAACCAACAAAATTGGTTAGATTTACCAATAAATTGTTTTGAGTTAAAACAATTTTGTTCTACTTAATAAGCAACACCCGCTTTTCATCTGTCCTGGTTGTACTTATTCTTCGTTAGAAAGTGCAAATTTAGTAATAATTGTCTTAATGAGTGGGACCACCTCTGAGGAAACGGCCCTAATACCAACCAATAAAATTGGTTAGATCTACCAACAGATATTTTTAAGTGCATACAATTTTGTTCTGCTTATTTTGATTGTACTTATTCTTCGTTATAATGAGCAGATCTGGAGACAATTTTGTTTAATGGTTGGGACCACCTCTGAGGAAACGGCCCCTGCTTATGCAGATCATGGCGCAGGAACTGGGAAAGGAGAAGATGGTGTTAAGAGGACAGTTTAAAACGGATTAAAAATTACGGAACTTTGTCGTAACTATTTTCAATTCTTTACATGGATGGTAAATTTTTTACTGCAGGTAGCGAACAAAAAGGGTAATGTATAATTATCTTTGGGACTTTAACGTATTGACTGCTGCTATGCCTTCGTCATAGAAAAGAAGCCGACAACAATTAACACGATCTTGAGCGAATTGAGATGGGAAAAATTCAACACCATATTCCTGACTGAGCGCGGCATCGAACTCGGGACCTAAGGCATGGTACTCTTGTATTTTGGTACTGAAAAGGCATCGGATCGTTAGTTTATTATGGCTGAAATCAATACTAAAAGATATGGCTGGATTAGCTAACACAACTTGGGCGGTTTGCCACCTCAACGAATGCAGATCTTTCAAAAATGGTTGGTCTCGTTGTGCAAACGCAGTCAGTTAATCATTTCTTTTTTAGAATTGATACAAATTCATTTGGAAAAAAATTAGCTTTATTTATAAAAAACTGCAAAGAAAACAAAAAAAAATATAAAAAAAACAAAAACACGAAAAACTTTTAAATACCGATTTTATCATCGTCATCATCGCTGTTGTCATCATCAACACAACACACTTTATGATGTCTCGCAGTGACACTGTGATGCAGGAATTGTTTGTTGGTTTTTTTCTTCTTCTCCTCATACTTGTTGTTGTTGTTGTTGCTTTTACTGTTGTCTTCGTCTGCCATTTATGTTGTGTGTAACAAGATGCATCCTGTTTGTAATATCACCTTCTATCCCATCATCATTATCATGTTAATTGTAATTATCATTAAAGCCAGTTGCTGATTGTTAAACATCTTTTAGCTTGAAGTGCATATTTTGAGAATAATTCTTTGCATTCGTCTGGATTTCAGTTTTCCTCTCGCAGCCTGTTCAACTGGATCTCATAAATTCTTTTTTTAGTTTTATTTTTTTTATTTTTATAAAAATGCACTTCCTTTTCCAAAGTGATATATTCTGTTCGTATTCCTGGTGACAAAAAGAAAATGGTGTAAAAAAAAACTCTCCCATAAATATTCATATTTTCTTGAGGTGTGAAATTATGTGCTTCTCTTTTATGAAGGAAAACTTTTTACTTTTCTCGCTACTCTTTTACCACTTTCTGTTGCAAGTTGTCAGCTTTTCTTTTTGCCATGTGATGAGTTGTGGCATTATTAATACATGAATTATTATTATTATTATTATCATTTTAGTTCTTTTTTTTCTTGCTTGTCTTCCATTTAAATTTTTTGCAAGAAGCTCTTAATTGTTATTGGCAAAATCTGTTGGATGGAAATTTATGGTCATAAATTTTGTGGAAAATAATTTGAATAAATGAAAAATCAATTGACTTGTAGCAACACGTTTTTAAAGCTCTAAGCGTTTAAGTGCATTTTTGTTATTAATTAGCATAAGTTGTCGGGTACAATTTTAGCATTCAGCAGATATGAAAAATGCTTGGAAAGTGTTCAAGTTTCAGAATGCAAGAAAAAAATAAAAGATTTAGTAAAAGACATTAAAAATAATTTAAAAGGAAGAGAGAGAGAGAGAGAGTATTAAGAGAAATTTTAAAGGAACAAATAATTACTTTGCACAATTTCCATTTAATAATTTTATGAAGTATTTTAGCTGTAGAAATCAAAATGTGGCCGAAGGATATGAGCACAAGTCAGTACCCTGCCAAGTGGCGAATATAAAATCGATTTTTTGCGATTTTAATTACAGCTGGTTCCACTTAATTCTTTCAGTCCTTTTAAATTGTCTATTTAATTAACCTATTTCTTGGTCACAATTATGTCCGAAAAATCACACACACTCCTCTATTTTCAGCAGGAAATGCAGCGGCTGTAGTGAAATAATAAGTAAAAAAAAGCCAATAAAAATTCTCCCAGCTTAACTGTGACCATCTAGTCATTAACACCATCCAGTCTTTTCTAAAAATTTGTCACGATGATGAAGAATCAGCGATTTAAATTTTTGTCCCCGCATTCGCATTACTAAAAATCCCTTTTTAGGGGCCAGTCACTCAATTAATCAGTCAGTTACTCAGTCAGTCAGTCAATATGTTGGCCAATCAGCTAGTCATTCACTCAGTAGGTTAACCAGCCATTCAGTTAGTCAATCAGTCAGTCAGTTAATCAGTCAATCAGTCATTGAATCAATCAGCTACTCAGTCAGTTAGTCAGTGTCTTAATCATTCAGTTAATTCTTCAATCAGTCAGTCAGGCACTCAGTTGGTCAATAAGTCTGTCAGTATTTCAGTCAGTCAGTCACTGAGCTGGTAAATCATTCAGTCACTCAATCAGTCAGTCAGTCGCTCGTTTGGACAATCAGTCAGCTGTTGAATCCGTGAGTCAGTTACTTAGTTGGTCAATCAGCGAGTAGTCAGTCAATCAGTCATTTAGTAAATCAGTCAGTCAGACAGTTAATGAATCAGTCAGTGAGTCAGACACTCAGCTGGTCAATAAGTCAGTCACCCAATCAGTCAGTCAGTCACTCGTTTGGTCCATCAGTCAGTTAGTTTGTGAATCAGTCAGTTATTCAACTGAGTGAGTCGGCCACTCAGTTGGCCAATTAGCCAGTCAGTCAATCAGTCAGTTAGCAAATCAGTAAGAAACCTAATCAGTCAGTCAGTCACACAGCTGGTTGATCAGTTCATCATACTGTCAATCAGACACTCAGTCAGTTAATTAGTCAATCAGTCAGTCAGTAAATCACTCAGTTAGACAATCAGTCAGTTACCCAGTCAGTTAGCCAGTCACTTAATCAGTCAGTTAATTAGTCAATCAGTCACTCGATCAGTCAGTCACTTACTCAGTTAGCCAAGTAGTTAGTCAGTCAGCCAGTCACTGAGTTGGTAAATCAGCCAGTCACTTAATCAGTCAGTCAGTCACTCGTTTGGTCAAGCAGTCAGTCAGTTGGTGAATCAGTCAGCTGTCCAATCCGTGAGTCAGTTACTTAGTTGGTCAATTAGCCAGTCAGTCAAGCAGTCATTTAGTAAATCAGTCAGTTAATCAGTCAGACAGTTAATGAATCAGTTAGTGAGTCAGACACTCAGTTGGTCAATAAGTCACTAAGTTGGTCAATCAGTCAGTCAGTCACTCGTTTGGTCCATCAGTCAGTTAGTTTGTGAATCAATTAGTTATTCAACTGAGTGAGTCGGCCACTCAGTTGGCCAATTAGCCAGTCAGTCAATCAGTCAGTTAGTAAATCAGTCAGAAACCTAATCAGTCAGTCAGTCACTCAGCTGGTTGATCAGTTAATCATACTGTCAATCAGACACTCAGTCAGTTAATTAGTCAATCAGTCACTCAGTAAATCACTCAGTTATTCAATCAGTCAGTTACCCAGTCAGTTAGTCAGACACATATTCAGTCAGTTAATTAGTCAATCGGTCACTCGTTTGGTCCATCAGTCAGTTATACCATCCGTGAGTCGGCCACTCAGTTGGCCAATTAGCCAGTCAGTCAAACAGTCAGTTAGTAAATCAGTCAGAAACCCAATCAGTTAGTCAGTCACTCAGCTGGTTGATCAGTTAATCATACTGTCAATCAGACACTCAGCCAGTTAATCAGTCAGTCGGTCAGTCAGTCAATCAGCCTTGCAGTCGGTCACTCAGTCATTGAATTGGTAATGTTACTCTTTTAGAATCCCTCGCTGGAACACCTTAAGCCCCACTGTAGTCGTTCAATTGAATTCTTACTTACCATATTATTTGTCAGTCAAAATAGACTCCCTGTTGCCTAAATTCAACTGAAAATTCTTGAAAGCAAATTTTTTTCAAAACGTCAGTCGTTAAAAAGTTTAAAAGATTTTATAAGAAGAGAAGTTAACAAATTTTTATATTCTTGAAAAAACAAAAATATTTTGACCTAAAATCTTGCATATTAAAACACTGTGCCATCAAGCCTCTTGCATTAGCAACTTTTAACGCACTTCAGTCAGCAACAACTGCTTATTGTCGTGTTGCTTTTTTCACATTTTTCAAACGAGTATCAGCAATATTTTTGCCCACTTTTTCCCCGTTTAATATGTGACTTCAAGTGTGTGTGTGTGTGTGTGTGTGCATTTTTCTAGAAGCTCATATAAAAAGTGATAAAAAAGAAAACACAACAGGCCATAGAAGTAGACGGAAATAAAATTCGCTTTATTGTTGGCATGAAAAAGTTAATGTCTCATGTTGTTGTTATAAATATATTTAAGCGAATTTATTAGTTGCTCATTTTAAACATCTTCTAGTCCTCGCCGCTGCTGTCGTAAATATGCGTCTGCTAGTAAACAAACAGATACTTGAAGTATTTTGTTAAAATTTTATATAAAATATATAATTCTTTTGGCTGAAACGTGTTGCCAACAGCCGGCCGGAATAGGAAACAATACTTAACAAACGAGTACGACTACAAGTTGGCTGTTGTTTAGCGCATGAATATTTCATTCTTAAGAGCGCAGATACAAAAGGCGTTGATATATGCTGCGTGTCCCGCCGTTGGGTTGTGTAACTATTAACAAACATTTTATTAAGATAAACGACGCAAATATACATTTTTAACCATTTTCAAATATAAATCTTATTTATGTTAACATTTTATTTATTTTCTGCTCCCATTTTTCTTTTTTATATGCCATTTCATATGGATGGATGTGTTGCTGTTAAGCCAACGAAAAATAAAAGCACAAGTTTTCCTTTGAATTTCCATTTTATGTTTTATTTTTATGCTGATGACTACATCCAGTCCTGATGAGGAAAGTAGGAGTTTAAGACTTAAAGAAGTAGCTGCTTTCAACTGTGGCTAAATATAACTCTGCTAAATGCTAATGAGGAGCCATAACTTGTTCGTTAAGCTGAAGGGTATAGAAGAGTAATTAGACGATTTCTTTAGGTACGGGTGAGTGTGTGTGCGTGTGTGTGTGCGTGTGTCTGTTAAAGTGGGTTTAGTTAAGAGTTGCAAAGAATTCAGTTGGCTTTTGTAGGCAATAGAAACAACTTTTTTTTACTGAAGGCTTTAAAATGAAACCTTTTTAATTCTTTGGCAGAACTGTTTCGAAAGATAATAAAACCGAGTTCCTCCAAATAAAATTAATTTTTATTTAAGCCATAATCTATTAATAGATGCACGACTTTTTCAGTTATTTTGTTTTAAGTCTTGTCGAGCTCTTTTTTACCGAAAGAACGGGGAATTTGGATGCCTGTTCAGTCCACCATATATTTTTAATATAAGCAATTATACCGGGTAGACCAAAATGACCGTAGAGGCTTAAGGGCTTTATAGCTTGTTATTTAAGATCTACTTTTTTTGGTACAATTTACAGGGTGTTTTTTTTAAAGAGGTAATAACTTTGGAGTAAAGCAAGGAAGAACTTTTTAAATTGAAATGAGTCGAAGGTTACTATTCTGGCATTATAACTTAAATATTTCAAATTTGTTTATGAATAAAGGGTGTTTTTTTAGGAGGTTTATAATTTTGACGTGCAATAAAATAAAGAAAAACTTTTTCAATTCACGCGAAATTAACTTTCATCGAAAGATAATATTATGGATCAATAATATAAATATTTTAAGTTTATTAGTGAATAAAGGGTGTTTTTTTTTAGAGGGATAGAATTTTATAATGGAATAAAATAAAGACAGAGTTTTTAAACTGACACGAATTTTACTTAATTCGAAATATAATATTCTAAAATAATAATTCAAATAGATGAAATGTATTAATGAGTAAAGGGTGTTTTTTTATAGAGGTATATAATTTTGACGTGCAATAAAATCGAGAAAAGCTTATTAAATTTTTAATATTTATTTCATTCGAAAGATAATATTCTGGCATTATTATATAAATATTTCAAAATTATTCATGAATAAAGGGTGTTTTTTTATAGGTATAGAGCTTTGATATGGAATAAAATCGAGAAAAACTTTTTAAATTTACACGAAATTTAGTTGATTCGAAAGATAATATTCTGGAATAATAATTTAAGTATTTCAAATTTATTAATGAGCAAAGGGTGTTTTTTATAGAGGTATAGAATTTTATAATTGAATAAAACAAAGACGGAGTTTTTAAATTGACAAGAAATTTACTTTTATCGAAAGAAAATCTTCTGGTATTATAATTTAAATATTTCAAATATGTTAATGAGTAAAGGGTGTTTTTTATAGAGGTATAGAATTTTATAATGGAACAAAAAACAAAGACGAATTTTTTAAATTGACACGAAACTGACTTGATTTGAGAAAAAATATTCTGGTATAATAATTTATATATATATGAAATTTTTTAATGAATAAAGGGTGTTTTTATAGAGGTATAGAAGTTTGATATGCAATGAAATAGAGAAAAACTTTTTAAATTGACATGAAATTTACTTTCATCGAGAGATATTTTTCTGTCGTTATAATTTAAATATTTGAAATTTATTAGAGAATAAAGGGTGTCTTTTATAGAGGTATAGAATTTTGACATGCCATAAAATAGAGAAAAGCTTTTTGAATTGACACGAAATTTACTTCATTCGAGAGATAATCTTCGGGCATTATAATTTAAAAATGAGTTCCCGCATATGTCCGCCACAGCTGGTCTAATCTGGAGGGCCGTAGTGTAATCTGGTGGTCCCATTTAAGACGATTTTCTCAAATATATATGTGGACTTTAAATCGGCAACATCGTGTCCTCCCAGTTTTCCATCGTTTTGGTAATATCAGCGTAGATTAACGACAGTATATTTTGCCTCAGAAAATCGTCTGGGGGTAATAAATTCCGTGACCTTGCAGGCCAATTATCGGGTGTGAAATTCGAATAAATGCGGATACCAAACATTTCCTTCAATAAGTCAAATAAGCCACGAGTTGTGTGACATGTTACGCTGTCTTGTGGAAACTACAACTTCTGCTCTTTACCAGTCACTATTGACTGTAACGTTCTGACCTGCATCTATTTGAAAGAAGTACGGACCGATGGTTCCATTATTTTCAACATAAATTGGAACAATTTAGAAGAGTTAGTCAGGTGTCAGTCTATTCCTGTGGAAATACCGAATCAGACTTATCATAATCACTTGTCGGTGAAGACACGACACAGTCGCATGTTTACTTGCTAATTATTTTTTTCAAAGAAAAGACAACAATAATTTTCCGAAATCGGATATATTAAAATATATAAAGAAAATATATTTATTATAAATAAAGATTTAAAGCTTAAAAATTTTATTAGTAAAACAACAAAAAAATATTTTGAATAAATAGAGTTTAATAGTTTATTTCATTCTATTAAAACGAATTTTAATTAACCACATTGTAAATCTTCAAAAGCTACAAGGCCATGTCAACACAGCAGAGCAGAATAGCTGTTTTTAAAAGCCGTTACATTATTAGTATTTATATTTTAGTTTTAAGTATTTATATACTAGTTTTAAGTTAATAACGATCGTAACACTTTTTGTATCCTTATGTTGCCTTTTGATTAGTGTTTTTTATGTCCTATTTGTGGAGTTTCTGTTCCCTTTTTACTTAACCCTGGAAGGTTACTGTTCCTCGAAACGACGAAGCTCTTTTATGTTTGCCCAAATTCATTACGGATTTTAAGAGGGTGAAAAAGTTAAATTTTAATTATATCTTTTGATTAATTTTTGTTTTCTTAAATTCTCAACTAATAATATTTCTATCAACTTAGTACGTTTTTGGAATTCGTCGTTTTAAGACTCTATAATTTTAATTTCGTGCTGATTGTTTTTTCCCAAAATTTTGTTTATTTTTACCTTTAGAAATTGTTCCGCTAGAATTATTTTTAAAACTGTTAGTTGATTTAATAAAGAGTAGTTTTAATATACAAAAAAGAATAGGAGCCAACTAGGGTTAAGCCAAACTATTATTAATGCTGAAAGTTCCATAATAAAAAAAGTCTCTTTAAGTTGTCGCCTATTAAATACAAAATTCACAAGACTTAAACTCATTTTCTTCAGTTTTGATGCACTCATTTACCCAACAAAAATTGAGTTCGTTAATTTAAAAGAATAAAGAGAAAAGATCTTCCAGTTCCATATGGCTGGAATGCTTTCTAACATCAACATACGCTAACACGCCACACCGCCTCGTTTATATTCGTTTAAATGCAAAATAGTTTCTTACCTTTAAGCTGTTCAACGTCAAAAACTCAACTTTTCTTTTCTACTACATTCAATTCGAAATTCATAGTCGATTTTTCTTTATATTTTCCATGCATTCAGCTCACAACTGGGTCTTCTTGATAGTCAAACTTAAGCAGAACATGACACCTGCTTGCCTCGATTCATGATGTTGCATGAAGATTTTTATTATTTTCGACATTCACGCGTTTAGCTGAAGGGCATGTAAGTGATGTCAGTGCAGGAAAGTTGCAAAAGAAGAATCTAATTTAAATTTGTGGATAATTTAAAAATACAAAAGAGAACAAAATATGCAAGAAAAGAAAAGCAAAAAAAAAAACCGATTCAAACAAGTAACTGGAGAAGTATCTGGAAATGAAAATAGTTGTGCGGCAGGTTGGGTTTTATGAAAATGTGAGTGTTGCCAAATACGGGCATATAAAAAGGGCGATCCCATCATAATGCTGGTGTTAATTGCAATTAAAACTAAAAGTTATCAGGGAATTATTTTTTTATTGTTTGCTGTATTTGAAGGATCCAGGACAATTATGTGTGACTCAAAATATCGGCCAAATGCTCAACACGACGACTCCAGTGGCAAACCTCGATTTGAGGGCCCACGTATTCAATGACTCTGCGACATAAAGCAAGTCCAATAGCGTTAATATGCTGAATTGTCTCACGCTTTAGCTCTTTTATTCTTCTTGTTTTATCTCTTAAATATTCCCAAAGAAAGAAATAAAAATCTCATAATTATGGCGGCTAATTGACACCGTCATGATGCGAGATAACAGAGCCATTGAATTTCTCGCGCGAGAGAGAAACTATTTCGTTAGAATATCTTTAAATTGCCAAATTGTATTATCCTTTAGCTTTTGATTTATTGCCGTCCACTTTTTCTTTTAAATATCCTCAAAAAGGAGCCCCAAAAAATATCAAATCTCCTGATCGTGCTGGTTAATTAACACCATCATGACATGAGATAACAGGGACATTGAATTTCTCGCCGAAAGAGAAATTTGTTCGTTACATATCGTTAATAGCTCTTGACTAACTGAAGTGTAGTGCTTCTTTTAAGTATTCTCAAAAAGGACCTACAAAAAATATCAAATCTCATGATCGAGGCGGCTAAGTGACAACGACATAACGTGAGATAACAGGTCCATTAAACTTCTAGCGCGATAAAAGAACTATTTCGTTAGAATATCGTTAATGTGCCGCATTGTATCATCCTTTCTTGACTAACTGACGTGCACTGTTTCTTGTAAATATCCTCGAAGAAAGTAGGACGACAGCATCAAATCACCTGGTCGTAGCGTTCAATTAACATCGCCACGGTACGTAAGAACGAGTCCATGGAATTATTTCGATAGAATATAACCGACGTTTAATATCGTTATTCTGACGAATTATATTATCCTTTAGCTGTTGACTTATTGACATACACTGTTTCTTTGAAATATCTCCTAAGAAAGCAGTTCAACCGTGTCAAATCACATGATGGTTCATAGAATTTTTCACGAAAAAGAGTTATTTTTTCGCCAGCTGAGTGGCAAGTGGCGACAACCTCTTATCTAAATCCTTTATCGTCCACATCCATATCCTCGAATTCGGCTTACGAAAAGTCCATTATCTCCTGTCGCGATAAAGAACACCATTCACGGCAACTGCTTGGCCAAGATCATCTTGGAGAAGTACGGCCCACCGCAATAAAACGTCACTTTTTTCACATGCCTGGGCCTTTCAACAATCAGGCATTAAACACAATAACGACAGCAAGCTACAGACTACAACTTGTCAAAAACAGAATACATGTGCGTATATGAGAATGATTATTTTTACTACTACAGGCAACACGACTACTGGTTTTTATCGCTGCTGTTTTTGTGGTTGTAGCCAAATTAAACTAATTTCTATTTTGGTGAACGACAACGAATAGATGCAGTGTTGCCAGTATAATATAAATAAATTCAAGTATTGAAAACTTAAAAATATATTGATTTATTATACAAAAAGAAACAACAAACTATATTTCCCAGCTAATGAATTGCTTTCTTGTCATACATTGTGGACTTTAAATATATTTTATTGGAATAACACTATCATAGATGAAAGCTGCTACACTGGCGTATGAAGAGAATTCTACTACAAACAACAACTCATGGTTATTGATTTGGTGGTATCGTTTTAAAAATAATTAAGTAGCTGACTACGAGGCGACGAATGTAGCCAACGATTTTTGTCCATAGTCGGTGTTCGTGTAGCCTGCTGTCGTTATTGTGTTTAATGTTTCACCCTTGAATTTTTATATGTTCGAATACGGCAATTCTGCTTAATAACGATGATCCATTAAATTAAAATTGTGGCTAATCGCTGAACATGATTTTCCTTGTAAGGTCACGATTCAATTTTGTGTGTTCCACCAACCATTCAATAGAACAGTTCCTGTAAATTTAAATGTCTTTTCAAAATTTCTGTCAGTGATGTTTGTTGGGTTAGGAAGACGG
Source organism: Linnaemya vulpina (assembly GCA_963675445.1). Classification (NCBI taxonomy): domain Eukaryota; kingdom Metazoa; phylum Arthropoda; class Insecta; order Diptera; family Tachinidae; genus Linnaemya; species Linnaemya vulpina. The sequence goes on along the minus strand of OY776279.1, from coordinate 71,514,929 downwards.
GGTCGGGGTTCTGCCACACTATCGTGAGCAGCAACAACTCTTCTTGAAGAATGAGCTGAGCGAGCACGCGCAGATGTTTTCACATTTCCTACAGACCTGGTCTACTTAAATGTGCTTACAATCCCCGCGATTCTGGTCTAATTTGATCGATTGTACAGGCGAAAAAAATTATGAAGTACGCGTAATGTATTTGCATTTGAATGCTTTTTTTTTCTTTTTGAGGCTTCTTAACATGCTGTTGAATCTCGTATATCTGCGTGATTGAATTTGGCCATTCCAATTGGCCAAAAACACTTGGTGTAAAATTAATACTCACTCGTGCATTATCGTTGGACCATCCTTCAGTAGGAATACTTGAAAGTTCTTTGAAATTATTTAAAATAAGAAAGACAAGAGAAAAAAATCCTCTTTCAATACTAAATGCTCGCCTCCGTATTCATAATAAACAAAATAGCTTTGAAATTCAAGATCTTTTATACAAAATTTTCGTAAAATATAGGGTGCTTTTTGCAGAGTTTTACAGCTTTGAGTTGGCATCCCTACTTTATTTGACCACCCATTTAACAGCTGACAGTTGCTTTTTGTTTAGTTTACTTTGATATTTTATTATGGATCGACTTACACCAGATCAACGCGTGCAAATTGTGGAAATTTTTAATCAAAATAATGGTTCTGTTCGTCAAACTTGATTTTGAATTTCTATTCAAAATTTTATTTCCCGATGAAGCCCATTTTTGGTTAAATGGGTACGTAAATAAACAGAGTTGTCGCATTTGGAGTGAGAAGAATCCACAAGCTGTTGTCGAAACACCAGAGAACATCCAAAGAAAGTTGCTGTTTGTTGCGCTTTATGGGCTGGAGGAGTCATTGGCCCATATGTCTTCGAAAACGATGATGGTCAGAATGTTACTGTTTGTGAAAATTGGTGTTCCAGATTGCGCTTTGTACCTACCAGCCATGGCGGCCGCATGGCCGAAATCATACTTAAACATAAATGTCATAAAATTTTTATTATGATTTAAACTTGTATCACTCTATAAAAAAACACCCTATAGATAGCAAATACTTATTTTTTTTATGAATATGAGGGCTTATATTTCAGAGCCTAAATAACTTATGGTTTATCAATTATCTGAAATTGTCATTTCCTTTCAAGACTTTGAAATTGTCGTCAATTCAATAAAATTTCATTTAACAGCAGCCCAGGTGAAGCACAATATCCTTTTACCGCTTATTTATAACACAATCCTGTTAAGGTTTATTATCCTTTTCCATGCCAATTGTAACAATTTAAACACTAAATCAGCATCAGCATCAACATTGACATCATCATCCTTATCCAATCAGCAGCATCATCGTACAATTCTAAAATATAATATCCTGTTTTCTAACGCTGTTGCTGGTGATGTGGGTGGGGGCTGCTGCAAATGTGGGGCAGTGGGTAAGAAACGAAACGAATAAGTAAAAATGCTCCAGCAACCCAAATAGAATGAAGAATTCTTATTATTATTATTTTTTTTCCTTCATGTCAAGTTACAGGCAAAATAAAAGTTAATTTTCTGTTGCTTTTGTACGACAAAAAAAGGAAATGAACTGAATCGTTTTTCTAATTGAGTTTGTGGGACAATTTCCGCTTAAACACTTGCACTTTCTAAACGAGTCCTTATCAAGTTACTGACCCACTGGCAGCAACAGGGCTCTCAACTTCAATTAATCCAGGTTAGAAATAATTCACACAATTTCTCTTAAATATTCTCTTCAATTCGTAAAAATTATTTCAGTTATTTGGAAAACTTTTTATCGCAAACAATTCACTTTAATATGCTTCCTGGCCAGTAGTGCTCCTCCCATAAATTTTCAATTATTCACTTGCGTCTGTCAGTCTGCATATTTCAAACATAAGAAAAGAAAAAAAAAATAATGAGTAGCAGGAAAAAATATAAATAAAATAAAAAATTGTATACAAAATGATGTGTGGATTTCAAGCAAAAACCTCTGCTGCAATATTTCAATTCTTCCGCTGACTGTTTGTTGGTATTTTATTTCGCTATTTTTTTTTTGCGCTGCCAAAAGACGAGAACACTTTTTGGGAGCAAAAGAAAAAAAATTAAAAAATTTATGCACCGCAAAATGTGTCATGTTCCAGTGCAATAGAAATCGAGACGAACAAAAAACCGAATACAAGAATTATTTTGTTGCACACAATTCCATCTGGCAGTTTGTTTTTTCTCTTTTTCTTTATTTAGACGTCTGCGTCTTCCCATTCGTTAAAATGTATTTTTTTTGGTTTCCATGAAATCAAAACGATATTTCGAACTTTGACTAACGGCATGAATTATTGCAGCATATTTTTCAGCCAACAGATTTATTTATGGGCTCGCCAAAGAACAGCAACATTTTTTAGATTTATTCGCTGAAGAAAATTTGAAAGTTTACAGAATTTTTCAAATCATAAAGAAGTTCGAAACAAGAATACGCTTGTAAATCGCATTTGTCACTTGTTAGAAGCAGCAAGACAATAAAAAAAATCAAGGAAAATTTTCCATTAAAAAAAGAGAGAAAAATTAAAAGCAGCAGCGGCTTTCATTTAAATGATTTGCCACGGCAACAGCAACTATTTGAACCGCAGTACAGTTGTTAACCCTGGATGGTTACTCTTCATGTTTGTACATTTAAGTTACTGATCGTTAAAACGATAAATAATTTTTGAAAATATTTCTATTGCAACAAATTTTAAAGCTAAAAATAAACAAAAAATATTTTAAGTCAATTATTTTATTAAAAACAAGAACAATAAAAAAATTACACACAAATAACCTAAAAATTTTTTTTCTCCATTAAAACTCGTTACAAATTTGGACAAAAATAACAGAGTTATATGATGAAGATTAAATGAAGTTGGTCGATTTGACGACCACCAACCATCCAGGGTTAATTGCCAACAGCAGCTTTTTCATTATTTCCGAATTGGGCACGTCATCGGTTCTCACACACAATAAAACGGCCTAGTCTGCCACTAATTTTCTCTTTCTATCACTGCTAATTGTTTATGTCCCTTTTAAAACAAGAATTATACGAGATCTGTTCGAATTAAGGTAAAATTTTAATAGTTAAAGAAAAAAAATATTTGGCAACTTCTACTTTGTGTGTTTCCAAATAGCCCGCCCCACCCATTTTTCACAGTGTTCTTATTAAGACACATTTTTAGATTTTAAATTTAAAAATATCTAAAAGTTATGAGTTTTACACCGTTTTGAGAAAAAACGGGATCTCATCAGATCTACACGTTTCTAGGTCTTAGGCAGCTTCCCTGAATGATTTTGAAAAATTAGCACCATGTCTATATGTATATGTGTGAATGTGTGTGTATGTGGGAATATGTGTGTTTGTATATGTGTGTGTGAGTCTTTGTGAGTGTGTAATTATGTGACCCACTTATAACTTTCTGGTATAACTTAACTGATATTGTTCTAAAGAGCGTTCCTGAACTTTGATTTTCTTTAAACTTTAACCGATTCGAACCGGTAGACTTCAAAATATCGGAAAAAAAATTAAGAAAAGGAACAAACATCTTGAAATAACTTTCGAAAGAAGGCAGCGAATGTAACCAAATCGGTAATGTACTGAAGAGCGTTCCTTAGCTTGGATTTTCTTTAAATTTAAGCCGATTCGCGCCAGTAGACTTCCAAATAATCTAAAAAACCTAAGAAAAAAACAACATATATTGTAGAATAATTTTCGAAAGACGGAAACGAATGTAGCCAAACTGGTAGCATTTTAAAGAATGTCCATATGCTTGGATTTTCTTTAAATTTAAACCGTTTCGAACCGGTAGACTTTAAAATGTCTCGAAAAGCTTAGAAAAAAGGCGTATTTTTTAGAATAACTTTCGAAAGACGAAATCGAATGTAACCAAATCGGTTACGCTCTGAAGAACGTTAATAAATTTAGATTTTCTTTAAATTTAAACCGATTCAAACCGGCAGACATTAAAATGTCTCAAAAAGCTGAAACAAAAAGGCGTATTTATTAGAATAACTTTTGAAAAACCCAAGCAAATGTAACCAAACTGATAGCGTTTTAAAGAGCATTCCCGAACTTGGTTTTTCCTGGAACTTAAACCGATTCGTACCGGAAAATATTCCAAATAACCGAAGAAAAAAACTATATATTTTAGAATAACCTTCGAAACACAGAAGCGAATGTAACAAAACTGGTGGCGTTCTGAAGAACTTTCTTTAACTTAAATTTTCTTTAAACTTAAACCGATTCAAACCGGCAGACATTAAAATGTCTTAAAGAGCTTCGAAAAAAGGCATATTTTTTAGAATAACTTTCGAAAAACGAAGTCGAATGTAACCGAATCGGCTACGCTCTGAAGAACGTTAATAAATTTAGATTTTTTTTAATTTAAACCGATTCAAACCGGTAGACATTAAAATGTCTCCAAAAAAAAATCATATTTTTTTAGAATAACTTTTAAACTGCTTCACGGATAGACTCCACAAACTAATTATATGTTTATAAGATATCGTGAACGAAAAAATTCGAAATACGCGAAATAATATATCTATGAAATTGTATATCTGATCAATTAGTGTTCTCGAACTTCGATTTAAGTAATCGAGCACCACATCAGTCACCACTTATCACGTGGGTATCGGTAGATGTTTTTTAGGGTCAAGCATTTTTCAGATTTTTTTCCAATTCCTGAAACAGTTCTGTTATACATTTTTTAAGGATTCGGCTTTTCTATTCTTAAAACGTGTGAAACCCGGACTTTTCGTGAGTTTCTTCAATTTTGAAAAAAAAAGAAAATATTTGCAGTCTGCCAAATCTAGTGAGTACAACTGGAAAATAATTACGGTTTTATTTTTTGCTTAAAAATCAAGGAAGTATTTTTTATTAAAATTCAAAAATTTTCGGAACAGACTTCTTCACCATAATATGCATATCCTAAATTTCTAAAAAAAAACTTCAGACATGAGCCAATCGATAAAGAGAAGTTGACCAAAAAAAATTTTATTTTATTGAGAGTCAACGATTCTTAATAACAAATTTCCTTCATTTCCTTCTTTTCATTTTCACCTATTGTTGATGTCCTGAGACTTCCAGGACTGGCCTCGTTAATCACAACTTCTTAAACTTGTTTGAAAAGCCGCAACTGTTTTTAAAATATCTTTTGGACTGTGATTAAAATCACCGTGTGGCACTGTAAATATTTCCAGAGCACTTAAGCACTCCTTCTATTGCGGGTCACCAGTAGAAAGTTTTTAAAAATATTGGAAACAAATTACTTTTTAAAAAACTATTAGGAAATAGGAAATAGGAAATTATATCTTAAAAACTACAGGAATTAATAATACTTTTTACCAACCTCATGAACAATTTAATTTGGAAAACAATTTGCTCTTATTTAAGCTCAACTTTCAAATAAAAATTTCTATAAATTTTGCTATTGAGAAAAAAAAAAGAACACAAACATTTTGTTAAATTATGTACAAAGTTATTTGAAACAAATCTTTTGCCTTATTAATCACGGTTAGTTGCGAATGTTAAATGTAACATGAATAATGAACAGCAAATCAGCAGCGAAAAAGAGAAACAAAAAAAAAAGACAGAAAAACAACCGAAAAATAAATGACAGATTTAAGCAGAAATTATGTAAAAGTCATAATTCGAATAAATCATAAACTGGTAGATGCGAAAATATTTCCACACCACGGCCACAGGCAGCAACACACGAGCAATTGAATAAGACAATTTTGAGTGTTTTAGCGGGTGCAAAATATAAATTAATTTGGTTAATAATTTTCAAACTCGCAACGCGCCATGTGTGTTATACAATATTCCGGTTGATGGTGGTGTTAATCTGGTGGCAACATATTGTGGCAGACGCGTACCCCTCGGGGGGAGGGGAGGTGTAGGGAAGGCAGATGTATTTATTTTAAATGCACGTTTGTTTGGCGCCATTTCACAGTTGAACTAATTGGTAAATTAGCAAAAATATGATGAAAATTATACGAAATAAAAATTCATATTCATATGGAAAATAGCGTTGCACACTAGAGCAGAAACAACAACAAAAAAAAAGAAACAAAAATTTTTAACAAAATATTGTTTTCAATGTGTGTGTGCGTTTGCACACATTCAAATGTATTAATAATTTAAGCAGTCAAATGCAAACACAGCAGATGTGTCATCATGGTCGTCTGAATGTTGTGTCTGTCGGAGACAGTGTTTTAGTGGAAACGATTTGATTTATTAGTTTTTGAAAAAGAACGGATTTTTGGTTTTTTCAAATAGATTTTCTTAACTTTCCCGGTAAGTGTGTGATCTTGTCCAACCTTTTTGAAAAAACAAAATTACTATGATTAATATGATAATTTTGTTTATTTAAAGAAAAGAAAAGTGTTGCCGTTGTTTTTGCTGAGAAGTAGCAGGGAGCTTATGGTATTATGGGTATTTTGATTAAAGTTTTTAAGAATAAATTTTTTTTAAAATAATTAATTAATAATAAATCGAACAAGAAATATATTTCAATAAGAAATATAATTGAAAAAATCCCATATATATGTAATTTCCCAGCAAATCAATTTTAAAATTTTAAAATATTTCTATAATGTCAACACTTTTTTTTTATTAAAAAAATCGTAAAATTATTGATAATTTGAAAAATTTTAAAATAATTATATTTGCGAAAAATGAGAACTTATGAAATTTTTGGGGATTTCGATCAAAGCTTTTGGGAATCCATAATGGAGTAGTGTCTCCGCTAACTGGCTGTTGACTCTGATAAGTGCTGAGGATAAATATAACGTCTTAATGCGGTTTTCATTGCAAAATATAATTAATTTTAATTGGCTTCTATTTGTGTGCTCACGGCCCACTGATTTCGGGGCGGTTTTGGGACATTTCTAAAGAAAAAATTTTCTATAAATTTTTAACAATAATATGATAATTAATTCTCATTGTTTTTATTATTATTATTATTATTATTATTATTATTATTATTATTATTATTTATAAGTTTTGGGATTTTCAAGAAAAAAGGCGTTGCCGTTGATTTTTCCAAGGAAGTGGAGCAGAATGTCTGTTATTGCAGGTTTTTCAGAAAAAGAAAATATATTTTTAAATGATCAATATTATGTGGCAACAAAAGAATTTGATAATCTTGGAGGATTTTTTTTAGAAAAAAGTGTTACCGTTCTTCTAGCAAAGAAGTGGCGGGAAATTTATGGTATTTTGGGTATTTTGTTTAAAGTTTTGGTAATGAAATTGTATATAAATAACAAATTAATGATAAATCGAATTAAAATAAATAAGAAAACCTACTGAAAATTGCTAATTTCATAGTAAATCCATAAAAAAAACTGCAAAATAGTTGTAAAAGATCTATAAAAAAAATTTAATTTTGAGGAAAAAGTCCAAGCTTAAAAATTTATGTCGTCTGAACGTTGTGTCTCTCCGAGACAGTGTTTTAATGGGGAAGAGTTCACAATATTTTATTTATAAGTATTTGATTTCCGGATTTCCGGCGCTTTCAAATTGCGTTTCTTAACTTTCCCTTCAAGTTCATGATCTCGTCTAACCTTTTTTCACGAGAATATTATTTTTCGTTCAGGAGTTTATTTTTATAATAAAAACATTTTTTCAGTTTTAATTTGATTTGTTAATAAAGCGTGTTTCTATTTAATACTTTTTAGCTGTAGAGATTTCTTCTTTCCCTAAGTTAAATGCCACAATTTTGAAGTTAAAAAATTTTTTATAAAAACCATTTTTTTTTTCTTAAAAACAAAGTTTTTAAAACTGACTGATAAAAGAAGGCCTCGGTTACAAACTCATAGACTTACCTCAATTGAGTTTATCCCATTCAATAACTTCATTCAGACATTTACAGCTTAAATTCACTAACTACTCAATTAACAAATAATTGTATATAAAATTGAGTAGAGTTTATAATGCAACACTGTAACAAGTTCGTTTAGCTAGCAAAACACAACTCATAGACGAAATTTATCCGAGACTTGCAACCTGAAATTAAGACAAGAAAAAACAATTATAAATTGAACACATCGAGCCAATTTTAAATTAAGTTAATTTATATAAAGTGTTGCACTATTTTCAAAATTAAAAAACTGTTAAGAAAAAAAGATCCCACATCTGGACTTAACACCCTCAGAAATATAAACAATTTGGTTCTTTGGTTGTCATACGATAATGGAAGTAATAGGACCACAATTAGTGAATAATTGTCTCAATTAAAAATGTATGCGTTTGTAACATGTTTAATTCTGTCTTGCAGATTCATGGCATGATAATATTTTGAAATTTTTACTGCTAAACTTATTTAAAAATATAAAGCACTAAACACAATAACGACAGCAGGCTACACGAACACCGACTACAAAAGTCGTTGGCTACAATCGTCGCCTCGTAGTCTGCTACTTAATTATTTTTAGGATGACACCACCAAATCTATAACCGTGAATTGTTGTTTGAAGTAGAATTCTCTGTATACGCCAGTGTAGCCGCTTTCATATATTTAATACTCTTAAATAGTGTTATTCCAATGAAATATATTTAAAGTCCACAGTATATGACAAGAAATCATTTCATTAGCTTGGAAATATAGTTTGTTGTTTCTTTTGGTATAATAAAACAATATATTTTCAAATCTACAATAATTGAACTTATTTATATTAAACTGGCAACATTGCATCTACTCATTGTCGCTCAGCAAATTAGAAATTAGCTCAATTTGGCTTCAACCACAAAAACAGCAGGGACAACAACCCGTAGCCGTGTTGCCTGTAGTAGTAAAAATAATCATCCGCACATGGATTCTATTTTTGACAAGTTGTAGTCTGCCGTCTGCTGTCGTTATTGTGTTTAATGCTTAATTCATTTATAATGGATTTAAAAAGTAGATTTTTGTATAAAAATTTGTTTTATTTAATTGTTATAAATCAGGCTTTTAATATTCAATATCATTTATTTGGTATCTTCAGTCGGCATTTTGTCCCGTCAGTGCAACAGTTAAATTCTTAAATTTTTACTGTTTCACTTTTTGAAAAAAAGGAATTGGTTTATAACAAATTTAAAAAACAAATCTCAAAACTCATTTTATTTAATTGTTAGAAATAAGAAAATATTTTCAATCTGCATTTTGTCCCATCGTTGCCACAGTGCAGTTGCCTGGGACTCTATACGATTTCGCCAGTTTGTCAATCTCTATAACATTTGATTTTCATATGTTCGAGCGAGTCATCCGTATGCAAAATATTTCTCCACCTCTTATTTCCATCGGCTGTATTATCTGTTGCGATGTTTTCCCTGCACTTTCAACTAAAGCGAAAGAAAAATATTGTACAATTTATATAAATTGTATAAATTTGTATTTCAGTTGTTGTTGTTGTTGTTGTTGTTGCTGCTGTTTGTTTGCTCTGTCGCTTGTAGTTCAACATCATCATATTCATGCGACTCTGCTCGGAATATGTGATTGTGACTGGTTGTAGAATATGGAGTCGTTGTAAATATTAAAATGTTTGCAATCTTAAAAATGAAATATTTATACAAATACAGAGTCTGTCATTCAGACTCGTCTGAATGTCTGTCCTTGCAGCTGGCTGCTGCCGGCTGTCTGTCTGTCCGTTTTGCTTTATGTGCGAGTGTATAGATTTCTTATTTCAAAATGACATTATTTTGATAGCAACCAACAAGCATTTGCTTATGATACCCGTATTCCAGCAGTCGTGTTGTTTTGTGTTCGAGTGTTTATGTGTGTGTGTGTGTTTGGATGTTTTATGGTTGGTGACTTTGATTAATTGCCTGATACCTACTTACCCGAATATAAATGGAAATGTTGTTATCGTTTGTTTTTGCTGTTGCTGTTTGTAGTCATAATGAAACTTATGCTGCTGCTGCTGTTTCTGCTTTTATTGCTACTGTGTGTGTGTGTGTGTTTGTGTTGCCTTCTTACAAGCACAAGATGTTGCCGGAAAGCCAAAGAAATTCTCTTCTTCTTCTTGTTGTCTCTCAACACCTTAAAGATTTGCGTTTTAAATGTGAAAGATTAAATATGATTTTAAGTTTCAAATGAGAGTATCTTTTTTCTTTTTGTAAATATTTATGTTGCCAAAGTGAAGCTCATTTTTGTTAATATCAATTTGAGACATGTGAGATTAATTTGTTAGTTTGAAACAATCTTGGGAAAAGTAATTGAATTGTTAGTTTTACAAAATGAGTTTTCCTCTTCAGTGGCATTTGATATGATTCAGGAGTACTTTTATTTTGAAAATATTAAAGACCGGGTTATTGAAAACAGTTGCAAGTTTTAGATAAAGTGTTTGTTTTAGTTAGAAACTTTAATCTTAATAAAATGATTCGAGTTAAGATTATATTAATTGTGACAAGCAAAAGAGTAGAGTTCATTGAGGTTTTATAAAGTATAGGGTGTTTTTTATAGAGTGATACAACTTTGAGTTGGCATCACTGCTTTATTTGACCACCCATTTAACAGCTGATAGTTGCTTTTTCTTTAGTTTGCTTTGACATTTTAATATAAATCGACTTGCACTAGAGCAACGCGTGCAAATTGTGGAAATTTTTAATCAAAATAATAATTCTGTTCGTCAAACTTATCATGCACTTCGTCTATTTTATGGCCTACATAATCGTCCTTCAGAGCTGCTAATTCGTAAAACAATAGATCGTTTTCGGACCACATTTACTGTTACTGATAATGTGCATCCCCTGAGGCGCCGAACAGTGTGCAGTGGAGAATCTATAGCCGCTGTACAGGAAAGCATTTTGAAGATGATCCTAATCAATCAATTCGTCGGCGTTCTCAGCAACTGGTGTTGTGTCCTTCCACTTTATGGAAGATTTTACGCAAAGATCTTGGCTTAAAAGCTTTCAAGATTCAACTTGTGCAGGAATTAAAGCCAAACGACCATCGTATGCGCCACCAATTCGGCGAGTGGGCTGAAGCACAAATTGATATTGATTTTGAATTTCCATTCAAAATTTTATTTTCCGATGAAGCCTGTTTTTGCCTGAATGGGTACCTAAATAAACAAAATTGTTGCATTTGGAGTGAGAAGAATCCACAAGCTTTTGTCGAAACACCAGAAAACATCCACAGAAAATTACTGGTTGTTGCGCCTTATGGGCTGGCGGAGTCATTGGCCCCGGATGTCTTTAAAAACGATGATGGTCAGAATGTTATTGTTTGTGAAAATTGGTGTTCCAGATTGCGCCTTGTACACGCCAGCCGTGGCGGCCACATGACCGAAATCATATTTAAACATTAATGTCATAAAATTTTCTATCTAATAATTACCGTTTTATTGATATCGAAAATATATTTCTATGTTTTATTATGATTTAAACTTGTATCACTCTATAAAAAACACCCTTTACAAGACTTTAATTAATTGTTTTCATTTAAAACTGAACAAAATCAAGGCCAAAAGTTGTTTACAAACTTAAGCAGAATCAGTTTTAAAAATTGAGATGTTACGATATCATTCCGAAATATTTAAATTGAGACAATAAATCCTGGTGAATAATTTTTTGTGGATTCTTATTTTCATAGTTGATGTTTGTCTAATTAAATTGAGTTTTTTTGAGGCATTTCCAACCTGGTCTTCTCTCTTTTTTTTTATATTGATTTGCATAAAATAAATTCTTTTAAAATTTTTAGTTAATCCGACTGCCTGCAAGTATCTGTTCTCAATATAAAAATCCTCATTCAATATTATGCTGCACAGCAGGATACATCCTGCAGCTGATTAAATCTTCTCCTGCTTTACCCGCAGTATTCCTTGTTTTATCGTACATGTTTATTTATTTATTTATTGTATTTTTTTTTTTAATATTAAACTGACCAGTTTTTTTCAGCATAAATATTTTTTTGCTTCCCAGTTTTTATGGTTACTTTACATGTGTATTTCATTTAAAATGTATCCTTGTGTTCTTTTTTTTCTTCTCTTGTTTTATCGTGTATCGTTTGATAATTAATTAAGCAACATGTGTTCGAAAGCCACAATCGTTGGAAATGTAATTAAAAATTAATACTTTCATGCTGCGCTCCAAAGTCTGCCAACCCGGCAAAATATATTTAAAAAAAAAGTGCAAAGCTTTAGAGTGTGTTAAAAAAACACAAGATATCTGCTGCCCAACAACTGAAGAGTTTTAAATGATTCTTTTATCGATTCTTTGATTTAAGCCAAGCCCCTACTGGGCTGTTAATGGTCTTTCGAAAGTATTTGCAATTTAATTGCGATCTCCTTTATGCTCTTTCAGAAAGCGTCCTTTGGTTTTGTACATTTTCGCTAACCAGTAGCATCGTGAAATTTAGGATTAACCTAAAACTCAAATATACTTTGTATGTGTGTGTGTTAATGTCTTATTTATAATACAGCAGCGGCTTATATACTTATATAATATTTTTAATTTGTGAAGGAAAAACAAACAAATAAAACAAATATTTGATTATGTGCTAAGAAAAATTCTATTATCCAACCCTGCAATTGAGTACTTAGTTTTGTTTGATTTCGAGTACAATCTTAACTATATTTTTCAAATACAAAATATGTTTGGCTGCTAAAAATATATAATACACTGGTTACTTTAATATTAAAGATTAAATTTCCCAGCTCTGGAAGTCGCTTTTAAGCTTTGCTTATATCTAACGTCAATACATTTCTTTTAAAACAACTAAATTGTTTAATTTGTTAAGAATGTTAATATTTTTATATAGTTGGTTATTTATATGTGCCAAAAGAAATTTAATTGTCTAGCCCTGGTTTCGATATTATGATATATAAAATAGGGTTAATTAATAAAAATAAGCAAAAATTTACTAAGATAAACCTCTTAAGGTTTTCCAGCTCTGGAACCGTATATAAAATTTTTGTGATTTTCAATACCAGCTAATTTATTTGAGTATATAAAAATAAAGATTCTAATTTGCCTTGCCTTGGGAAAACTCGTTACACCTGGATATATATGGACGCTCAGACTAACCGCGCTTATACGACTTCCCTGTTTTTAAGGATCCAGAAATTATGTATATTTTATGAAGTCTCGTATTAATATTGAGCATATTTAACACAGAATGATAAATTTATATATACGATTTCATATTTTTAGGGATGATTTCATAAAGAATTAAATACATGGAAACTGTGCAACTTTTGATACAAAAATTATTCGGGTCTGATCAGACCCCATGTGTTACCAACGAGACAGATGCATTAAAAAATGTTAGTCGATTAGTTTTGTTGACTGTTTTTACTCCTCTTTTATTATATGAAATTCATGAAATTATTTTAATAGCAGTATTAGACATGATATAAAAAAGGTCTGGCTAGACCCATGGGCAGGTTTAAGGGTTAATAGATATTAGGGAATGATACGCAGTTCTTTTGTTCACTCGTTTTTATTTAACTTGTGTGAGATATTTTACAACTCATGCCAAACTCTTGTATTATGAAATCATACAGGTTTTTGGATAAACGAGGGTAGATTTAAATTTTGGGAAAATATTGTAAATTATGTAACTTTTTTTGTTTTGTTAATTTTAGTTTAAGTGAATTTTTGCAAAGATTTAATTATGAGTTGTTGGTAGTTGGTTAACTCAATCTAAAAGTTTCTAGAGCCTTCTCTTTTTACTGGCAGGTGCATGACGCTTGTCCCAAAGCCACTACAAAAGATATGGGCCAAAATGCTTAGAGAACTGCTGAGATGATTGAGTATGAAAACATGACAATAATTCTTACGGTACTGACATTTACGACTGCTGTCATAAAATCAATTGTACAGGCAGAAATCTTTAGCCTGCTGCTTTTCAAGACGATTAAAGCCATGCTGCTGCTGACAACAACATCTAAATGTTAGTTAATTTTAATTTCTTTTCTTTTTCTTCTCACATTCAGTTATTATTTGAAGTGTATTTTTCTTTTCACTACAACTGATTTTCTATGTGCTTTTATGATGTTAATAATGCTGATGCTATTTGAAAGCTTGTGACAGCTTTGCCAATTACTATTCATTCCAAATGCCATTAATGCGAAATGACAATGACGATGACACAGTGTTTACTTCCTTTATGAATTTTCGATTCCATTCCATTGTAGTCAGTCACTCAGCATTGTTGTTGCATTTGTAGGCATGTCAATTGTGAGCGGAAAATGAAGCAACAACAATAGTGAATGACAGTAAAAAGAATATTGTATGAAACATAAAGAAAAAGAATTGTGCCAGACATAACAGCTCAACTAAATAAAGTGATTGCAAATAGAAAATGATAAACGATTTATTAGCAAAATTAAACAAAAATCTTTTCATTGAGATACATTTTTTGGCAACATGAAAAGTAGAAGGAAATACTTAAAGAAATTATTAAATATTCCTGGTTTCGCTCAGCATGTTGTAAGTTTCTCTATATCAAGATTCAATATTTTACGAAATTAATATATATTCTTATTTCGCTGAACAAGTCCATTCATGACTCAGCATGTTTAAGATTTCTCTATACCAACATTCAATATTTAAAGAAATTATGAAATATTCTTTATTTATCTGAACAAGCCCATTCATGACCCAGCATGTTTAAGATTTCTCTATACCAACATTCAATATTTAAAGAAATTATTAAATATTCTTTATTTATCTGAACATTTTAAATATATTTTATTATCTGAACAAAATTCATGACTCAGCATGTTGTAAATTTCTCTATACCAACATTCAATATTTAAAGAAATTATGAAATATTCTTTATTTATCTGAACAAGTCCATTCATGACCCAGCATGTTTAAGATTTCTCTATACCAACATTCAATATTTAAAGAAATTATTAAATATTCTTTATTTATCTGAACATTTTAAATATATTTTATTATCTGAACAAAATTCATGACTCAGCATGTTGTAAATTTCTCTATACCAACATTCAATATTTAAAGAAATTATGAAATATTCTTTATTTATCTGAACAAGTCCATTCATGACCCAGCATGTTTAAGATTTCTCTATACCAACATTCAATATTTAAAGAAATTATGAAATATTCTTTATTTATCTGAACATTTTAAATATATTTTATTATCTGAACAAAATTCATGACTCAGCATGTTGTAAATTTCTCTATACCAACATTCAATATTTAAAGAAATTATGAAATATTTTTTATTTATCTGAACAAGTCCATTCATGACCCAGCATGTTTAAGATTTCTCTATACCAACATTCAATATTTAAAGAAATTATTAAATATTCTTTATTTATCTGAACATTTTAAATATATTTTATTATCTGAACAAAATTCATGACTCAGCATGTTGTAAATTTCTCTATACCAACATTCAATATTTAAAGAAATTATGAAATATTCTTTATTTATCTGAACAAGTCCATTCATGACCCAGCATGTTTAAGATTTCTCTATACCAACATTCAATATTTAAAGAAATTATTAAATATTCTTTATTTATCTGAACATTTTAAATATATTTTATTATCTGAACAAAATTCATGACTCAGCATGTTGTAAATTTCTCTATACCAACATTCAATATTTAAAGAAATTATGAAATATTCTTTATTTATCTGAACAAGTCCATTCATGACCCAGCATGTTTAAGATTTCTCTATACCAACATTCAATATTTAAAGAAATTATGAAATATTCTTTATTTATCTGAACATTTTAAATATATTTTATTATCTGAACAAAATTCATGACTCAGCATGTTGTAAATTTCTCTATACCAACATTCAATATTTAAAGAAATTATGAAATATTCTTTATTTATCTGAACAAGTCCATTCATGACCCAGCATGTTTAAGATTTCTCTATACCAACATTCAATATTTAAAGAAATTATTAAATATTCTTTATTTATCTGAACATTTTAAATATATTTTATTATCTGAACAAAATTCATGACTCAGCATGTTGTAAATTTCTCTATACCAACATTCAATATTTAAAGAAATTATGAAATATTCTTTATTTATCTGAACAAGTCCATTCATGACCCAGCATGTTTAAGATTTCTCTATACCAACATTCAATATTTAAAGAAATTATGAAATATTCTTTATTTATCTGAACATTTTAAATATATTTTATTATCTGAACAAAATTCATGACTCAGCATGTTGTAAATTTCTCTATACCAACATTCAATATTTAAAGAAATTATGAAATATTTTTTATTTATCTGAACAAGTCCATTCATGACCCAGCATGTTTAAGATTTCTCTATACCAACATTCAATATTTAAAGAAATTATTAAATATTCTTTATTTATCTGAACATTCTAAATATATTTTATTATCTGAACAAAATTCATGACTCAGCATGTTGTAAATTTCTCTATACCAACATTCAATATTTAAAGAAATTATGAAATATTCTTTATTTATCTGAACAAGTCCATTCATGACCCAGCATGTTTAAGATTTCTCTATACCAACATTCAATATTTAAAGAAATTATGAAATATTCTTTATTTATCTGAACAAGTCCATTCATGACTCCGCATGTTGTAAATTTCTCTATATAAAGATTCAATATTTTAAGAAATTATTAAATATTTTTATTTCGCTGAACTTGTCCATTCATGACTCAGCATGTTTTGGGTTTTTCTATATCAACATTTAATATTTAAAAAAACTATTGAATATTCCTCTTTTTGCTGAACAAGTCCATGCATGACTCAGCATGCTTATTTATATCACCATTCAATTGATTCCGTTCATTGGCATACTTCAATATAACTGCGAGCCTGCACACACCCTCTTCATTTTATCAGACATTTTTAAATTCTTCTTTCTGCTAAATTTTTAATAATCTTTTAATTGAAATTTTAACTGCATTCAAATTCTTCAAATACTTCTGCTAATTAATATTCAACACCCATCTGCTGGTAGTTTGATCACAAAATTATTTAACTCATTTTCATAATGAAGTTACAAAAATGCAAAATGCATAACTTACAAAAAGTCAATTTAAATTATTCCAAATATTTAGGCTGGAGTCGAAAGGAAAAGGTAAGACTTAAAAGATTTCATAAATTTAATTATAAATTCAGTTAACGTTTTGAGGACTCTGCGATTAAAAGAAAAAGATCACAAACTATTTTATTCAATTTCCATGTCAATTTAATTAGATATTTTGTTGAATGTGTGCGTTAGGGAATAGATGAGGGGGTTGGCAGATACTCGAAGTATTTGTGGTTGCATGACAGGAAAACGTTTAACAAAATGTGAAACGTATAATGAAATTAAAAGAGTGTTTAATTAATTATGAAGTACTAAATTCAATCAATAATTGTGGAAAGTGAAAGAATTAGAAATTATATGAATTTAATCTTCTCTAGAAATGGTTTGTGAACTGTCCGGTTTTGGTTGTACACAGTCTTGAATGTTCTCTTTCTTAGTGCTCTCAATTCAAAAGAGAGCATCCAAGATGGTTTATAATCATGGCCAAATAAATGAGTCAATTCGACTCTCCTGTTTTTTTTTTTGAAGGATTGTATTTTTACTTTTGAAATCTTTCCATACTTTCAAAAATTGTTTACATTTATGGCCGCCATTATATACAGTGGGTAGCAATAGTATTCATCCTTTTTCAAACAGCGCCAATTGTTATTTCTATCATTGGACTTAACGGTTTCAGATTTCGTTTTAAATTTTTTAAAGAAGTGGTATTTTGTATTTTTGCCATTAAAATCTTTTCATACTATAACATTTTTTTTTACATATTTGGCCACCATGATATACAGTGGGAAGCAATAGTATTCATACTTTTTCAAACAGCGTCATTTCTATCATTGGACTTAAGGGTTCCAGACTTTGTTTCATAATGATTTTTATTAAAGAATTTGCTTAACGTTATTAATTCTCAGACTCGTTTAAGGACAATATTTGACAGGGATTCTAGAGCCTGTTACCCGAAGTTGTGATGGAAAGCAAGCCCTCATGATAATTATATTTTAGCGCTGATGATCTACGAGTACATTCAAAATGGTCCTTCTCTTTGTAAAAATATATCCTTCCTGCAGTTTCATAAATAATCCGTTCCACTGTAAATGTTTATCTTAACCGAAGTGCTTAATGTCCTTTCATTTACACACTTGAATTGAAAAGTGTTAAGCAAGTGGAAAATATATATATATTTTTTAAATAAGCTCCTTTTCTTCTTCTTCACTTGAATAATATTTGCACATTTCTGTTGCCTCTTTTGCTATGAAAACAAAACCACAAATTCGCAAAAGAAAATATGCCAGCAGTTATAGGGATTATAATACACGAAGTCTGCTTCAGTTTTGCATGAAAAAAAAAGATATAGTCGCCATAAGAGTTGGGCCATGCAAGCACACAAACACACACACCATACAAAATGTCAAGGAGTATTTCCTGCAACACTCGTTGCATGCAACACATTCATCCAAAGTGGAAATTGTAAAGCTCACGAATTGCCAGACATGCAAGTTGGCTGACAACAGGCGTCTTAGTGAAAAATAAATGCTGCATGTGCATATTCAAAATGTAGAGAAAAACATAATAAAAATAAAAAAGGATATTAAACAATGAGAGCTAATTATGATATTTAAGTTTTAGTAAAAGTGTATTTAGAAGCTGCTGCTCTTCAATATTATTAAATAGTGAGAATTAAATCTTTAATATCTACTGAATATTAAAAGAAGAAATTATTGAAAAAATATTATTATTATAATGAAATAGGATTAAATAGGGTTGTATTTCATGGGCCCAAAACCTCTTAATCTTATGAACAAAATATTCCAAGATTTTATAAGAAAAAAAATTTCGGACTTGGAAAAATATTTGCAATAATTTCCACTAAATTTTGAATTCGATATGAGTCTATTAGAAAAAACTATAAATGCTTTGTCCGGCTGTGCCGAATCTTATTTACCCTTGACGACAATCCTTCAGTAACTTCTATTACCGAGAAATAATTTTCAATTGTCCAACCCTGGAACATATTTTGTTTTAGTTTAGTTTGATTATTAATTCTAGCTGAAGTATAAAACAGGTTTAATAAAAAGCTACACAAATTTTAGTTGATAAATTTTATAATGGAAAAATTAAATTAAATAGTTCCAGCTCTGGAGCCGTATTTTTAATAAATACGGCTCTGAATTTGATAAAATTATATCTAGCAAAATTTTTCAACACAATAATATATCAAAATAAAAATCAGTTGTCCAACCCTGAAATCATGAACTCCCTTTTAATATATCAAATATGTTTCATAAAACGTGTTTACTTACTTCAATAATTCAAAAATAATTTAAGTTTTCTATCTCTGGAAGTGTCTTATTGGCGTTTCTGATGTCTTGCTTTAATAAATTTCTTTTAAAAATATCAAATATATTTAATTTTTATAGAAGGAGACAAACTTCGTTATAACAGATTATTTTCAAAAAATATTCAGTTTTCCAACCCTGCAGTGTGTTGCGAAATTTTTTAAATATTAATAGCATTTTAAATTTCTTTCTAAGCTTTAAAATATGTTTGAAAGCAACAAGAAAATATTTTAATTCAGTTAATAATATAAAATCAGTTAAAATTTTCCAGCTCTGGATTTTCTTTTACTGTTCTGAGTTTTTATTTTATAGACATTTTTTTTTTAATATTTGCATGATATGTTATTTATAACGAAAAAAAGCTTTTTACGCTACATATTAAAAAAAACGATTTTCCAACCCTGAAATTGAATTTTGGATTTTACCTCATTTTTGCTACCCATAGATTTTTTTCTAACATAACGAAATTTTATCGGTGGCGGAAAAACAGTTTCATTTAAAAAAAGTACATAAATAAAAGAGCAATTTAATTTCACAGCCCTGCAGCGGTATTTTTGGCTTTTTTAATTATTTAATAACAATAAATTTCATTACAAAATATTAAATAACTATTTTATATTAATTTAAAAGAAATTTAAAAATAGTTTTTTCTGGCTGTTTTCATGTACCAAATAATATTTATAGTTGTCCAACCCTGGAAAAAAACTAGTTAGACTTTCCAGCTCTGGAATGGTATTTTGGATTCTGCTGATTTTCAATTTCCATTTAAATGCAGGACTATTTCCAATACATCGGCTGAAGATGTAACTCTCCAGGGGGCCTTGGGAAATCTTTTCTTTTACAGACAGACATACAGACTGGCATTGCTTTTACGACTTCGGTATTCATAAGGACCACCCAGATTATAATTTATAATTATATATAAATTTGGGGGCTCATAGTACTATTGTGAGGTGTGCACGCAAAAATTCAAAGTTTTGCACATCTTTAACCATTTCTGGCGAAGGTTTTATAAATTTTGCAATTTCATTTCTATTCTATAAATACGATCAGCTGTTTTTCATGATTAACTTGGCAGCACTGAATTTGTTAAAGAGAAAACTCAGTTATTTTTTGTGTCAAATACTTTAAATTTATTCCATGAAAAAAGACTTTTAAAATATGAATCCTGTCCTGGAAAAAATAAATTTTCAATATCACATTTTGCTTCACTCCCGGGCGAATTTTATTTACCTCGACAATATTCTCCTTTTTAATTTAGTCCTTTGAAATAACAATTATTAAAAAATTATTCCCAATATAAATTTCAAATAGAATTTTAATAAAGTTACCAGTTACAAACTATGAAATTTTTTCTAACTCTGCCTGAAATGTTAACCAACACAGACACACCAGACTAAAAACAACACGAAGATGAGTTCATAACAAATTTTGATTTATTGATAATGTGGGGTACGATTTTCCTCCATGCTTAAACTACAGAGTGGACAATGTGCAACCAAAGGCCATAATCGAGACCACACAGCAGAACAACAATGCCAATAACAACACCAACAACAGATCCAACAACTTTCAATAGACATACGAAACAATGAGGAAAACTAATTCAATTGTCAATGGTTTAATTTTAAGTTCAATATTATTTATGAGAGTTTTGTTATTGTTTGTGTCTCAAACAGGCTAGACTAGTAAATCCATTTGGAAATATTTGAAAAAAGAAAAATGAAAACGTTTGTTGGACAGTTATAGCAGGCTAATGTGAAGTACCCTACAAGAGAAATTTTACAGCGGAAGATATATTTAATAAAGCGGTCCACTGCATTGCAACTCTTCATTTGATTTGGAGTTTTTCTAAAAGTAAAAACGAAGAACTTTGGAAGTTTTTGTTTTAAGCAAAAAAAAGGAATTGTTCACCTAAAATTTTTTAAATGCTTTTGGCGGAAAATTAGCAGCACTTGAAAATTAAATTGAAGATCAAATTTTCAATAAATCCAGCAAAAGCTTTCAAAATATTCTTGCTATCGAATTAGCAAACGTTTCACTTTATTCTGTAACTATTTGCCAACGTCAAGTCAAGACAATATCAAAAATACAGAGTGTCTGTTCTCAAATTTTTAAATACGTTTATTAAAAAAAGTAATAAAGGCAGCGGAGGAAGGATGGCGCCTTTAAAATAATCGATTGTGCAGATTTATTACACACGATGTCTCAGTCGTCCAGTGAGTATCGCCCGTTCGCTGTGGAGACCTTTTTTTTTAAGAGTAGCGATTCTCACGTAGTTATTCGTAGTTAATATATTTCAAAGTTCTTTATTCGGCGAATAAGTGATGGACCGACTGTAAATTTAATTCGCTAGTGGGTGCAGATATTCCTTGCAACTGCCTCGGCTACGAATGTCCCACGTCCAGGGCCCAGTAGTTTTTTTGAAAATCCCCTAAACGTTAAACTGGTTGAAAGCAGTTGACGTGAGAATCCGTGTCTTTCAATATGGAAAATAGCAGCCTCAATGGGACTTCCAAGAGCCGATTATTCAGGAAATCAAAAAAAGGGATCTGAAGTTCCATCCTTTTAAATTTCAAAACGTTCAAGAACTGAAAGAAAATGAATTGGATTAACGCAAAAATGTTTGTGAAACGGTGTTGGAGTGTTTTCGCTTTTAAAATCCCATTTTTTTGGAGGCTCTTTTTCACTTAAACGGCCACGTCAGCAGGCGAAATTGCTGCTACTGGTCGACAAATACCCGTAACCCTTGATTGCAACATAAAATTTGTGGCATTGCCCCAGGGTAACTGTTTGGTGCGATAGTGAATAATTGTACCATTTTTTTTCGAGAATTCGAGAATTCGAGAATTTTACAAAAAACCGTGAAAGTTATGGACGCATGATTACGCAATTAATTTTTTTTGCCAAACTTCTTCCCACTCCTGGTCTCAACAGGCTGGATCACATGAGTTGAACACAGAGTCACGGTTTCGATGAATTTGCTTCGAGAAAATTTCCCCCAAAATCTTATCAGTCAATTTAGGGACATGGCATGGCCAGCGAGGTCGCCTCATCTAACACCCATGGATTTTTTTTCCAAGAGAGAGTTTATAATGACCATGCCCAATTTCTTGTGGTTTTAAAAGAAAATATTCGTAAAAAAATCAACTCAATTGAACCGAGTTTACTGCAACGTGTGGTGCAGAACACCAGCCTCCATTTTAAACAGCGTGTTCAAGTCGACAGAAGACGTCTGGAGGACAAAGTCTTTAAAAATTAAAAATTACTTTTCCATTCTATCGTTGAATGCTGTTAATAAAACTTTGTGTCAATTATTGCGTTTGAAAATATAAACCTGCTACCAGGCCCCCTGTAGAACACTTTCCTAACGCTGGTGGACAACAATTGACTACTATTGACAGCCTGCGACTACTCACTGCAGAAAAAGTACACTTTCTGTCAATCATAGAAGAAAAGGAGCACAAAAGTTTTCTATTTTTTTTTTAACTTGATAAGCGTGACTTTCCCTTTGTTCCATTTCCGAAAAACAGGAAGCGCTTATCGGATTCGTTGTGGCTGAAAATGTATCTGTATTTTTGTGTAAATTGAATTTATTTGTTGAACAGAATGCCAGGACTGCTGCACTGAGATTGTACAGAAAATCTCTGTACATTTTTAATTGATCCTTTTGCATTGTTTTTGTTTTTCTTTTTGTATTTTAAAATCTAAATAAAATTAAAAATAAATTTCAGCTTTTTGCTAGTCAAACAGAAAACGACAATAAAAAGTTACACACACACACACACACACACACACACACTTACAAAAGAAAAAAAGAACCGGAGACTAAAATTTTATTGTTTTCGATTTTAGCTGGAAAGCCAGTGATTGTATTGCCGGAATATGTGAAATAATAAAAACATTTCACAAATTATTAAATATTTAAATTTAATGTAAAAATACATAAACGTTGTTATTGTTGCAAAATTAAACTCTGTGTTAGTGTGTGTGTGATGGACTTTAATGGCGCACATGTGCTTGCAGCTCTTCCTTGTTAATACCGCATTTGATGGCAAGACATGTGTGAATTAATGTGTTTTCATGTTATTTTCATATTATTTTCATATTATTTTCATTTTATTTCCACTTTTTATGTCTTTCAGGTATTTATTTCACAGTTTTTATTGTTGTCTTAAAAATACTTTATTTTATGGTGTCTCTATATGAACTGTTTTCTTGCTCAGCGAGTTTATTTTGCAGTGAAAATAACACTGGAAATTGTTTTCAGTTATTTAAATGGAACAAATTTAATGGTTAAATATATATTTTTCTGAAAATTACATATTTTAAATAGAAGAAATATTCAGAAATGTAGTTTTATTTGTTCTTTAACCGAATCATATATATTTTTCATAAGCTTAGGGTGTTTTTTATAGAGTGATATAAGTTTAAATCATAATAAAACTTAGAAATATATGTTTGATAACAATAAAATGGCCTTTATTGGATAGAAAATTTTATGACATTAATGTTCAAATATGACTTCGGCCATGTGGCCGCACCGGCTGGCGCGTACAAGGCGCAATCTGGAACACCAATTTTCACAAACAGTAACATTCTGACCATCCCCGTTTTTGAAGACATAATGGACCAATGACTCCGTTAGCCCATAAAGCGCAGTAATTTCACATTTAATATTCAAAATAAACTTACCAGCTCTGGAACTGTTTTTTTTAGAATTTATTGATATATTTAATTTATCAAGAAAGGACCAAATTTTGTTTTTAAATATTAAAATTTATAATAATAAAAAAAAGTATATATAAAAAAATCAACTCACCAACCCTGTAGTGAAATTTATGTTTGGTTTAATTTTTAATACTAATTTAAATTTCCTTCTTAGCTATGAAATCTATTTGAGTTCTAAATAATAGTTTTATTTAGTTACTTTAATAATACAAAATTAATTTAAATTATCCAGCTCTGGAACGATTATTTGGGCTGTTATTAGCTGTAATGCCAATGAGTTATAGCGAAAAGTAAAATTATTTATAGTTTGAATATTTTTATGTACCAAAAACTATTTACATTATCCAACCCTGGACTTGAATATTTCGTTTTGCTTGATATGTGCAGAAGTTCCAACATTCTTAAAATTAAATAGAATATATAATCGGTGTAAAAATAGCAAAAATTTAATTCCAATTAAAACAGAGTTATCCACTCCTGGGTTTATATTGGCTTTGTTTTTAAATCAAATACTGAGATATTCTTTTTAAATATTGAAAAAAATTATTTCAGGCAGAAAAAGAAAAATATTTTTTGTTGGTTGGCTGTTTTTGCATACAAAAAGTATTTTCAATTATCCAACCCTGGAATTAAATGTTTATTTTTAAGTGATTTTGAATATTAACAGCTTTTTTTACCTTGAAATAGATTTACTACATAGAAAGAACATACTAAAACTATTTTATTTACTTGCATTTATGTAACCACAATCAGTTAAGGTTTTCCAGCTCTGAAACTGCATGTTCAATTTCGCTGCTTTTCAGTTTACCAATCGGTTTAAGAAGGGAGTCTGTTGCTCTTCGGAAAACCCAAGCGAAACACTTCTTACAATTAAAGAGCTGCCGTCTCGCACAGATACCAGTTTTATCGTTGGACTAGTTTCCATCTTGTCCGATTGATTTATAAGCATTTTCAAACTGTCTTTAATCGTATGGGTTGCCAGGGTTAATATGTGTTTTTTAGGGATATAAAACGGCCAACAAATATTGTAATTTTTTAAAGTTTTATGGCAGCCTGCATGCAGCAGCTGTGAAGGATATAAAAGAATCTTTAAAACAATTTGTGACAAAAAAATGTTGCTGCTTTCAAAGAATCCAGCAGATACCCAAGTCATTATTGATCCTTGAAACACATAAAAGTCAACATGTTCCACACTTTGACTCGCATTTTGCTTCTTAAATTGTTTATTTCAGTTTATCTTTTTTTTTTTATTAATATTACATAAAAGAATCTTAAATATTGAAACAAAAATGTCATGTCAAGACTGAAATGGAGAAGGCTTAAATGGGAGAAATTTTAATTCTTAATGGGAAGTTCCATCTATTTCATTATACAACGAAGAATCGCAAAAAACAATATTAAGAGCGACACGAAAATGCTGTTCAACTCCAGTTAAATGCGGCTGCTTTTAACAGTTTCTTTTGCTCGATGTCCTGCTGAGTTCTTGAAAATGATATTAAAAGTATTGGAATTTATGGGGATTTCGTGTTGTTGTTGTTGATTTTTTAAATAATATTCTACCTGCTCCATATCTCCATCTAATGGGATACTTTTCCGATGAAACTTTAATATAAATTCTTAAAAGAAATTAATGCACATGAACACACACGTACGAACAACACGCATTATCCTTTTTGGTTCGCTTGAATTTTAGCATCTGCAACTGCTGCAGATTTCAGTGCAAAATAACATGAAATGAAAAATGGAATGAGAAGCGCAAAACTTATTATTATTTTCATTGAAATTCTTTTGAAATATTGTTTCGGAATGGATTTAAAGTTGTTTAAATTAAAGAGATTTTTAAAGGGACCAGCAGCACAATGACCTGCAAGTAAAGGATGTTTTTTATAGAGTGATACAAGTTTAAATCATAATAAAACTTCGTAATATATTTTTGATATCGATGAAATGGACTTTATTGGATAGAAAATCTTATGACATTAATGTTTAAATATGATTTTGGTCATGTGGCCGCCAACGCTGGCGCGTACAAGGCGCAATCTGGAACACCAATTTTCACAAACAGTAACATTCTGACCATCATCGCTTTGGAAGACATGTGGGCCAACGACTTCGTCAGCCCATAAAGCTCACCAAAAGCTTGTGGATTCTCCTCACTCCAAATGCGATAATTCTGTTTATTTACGCACCCATTCAACCATAAATGGGCTGTATCGGACAATAAAATTTTGATTGGTCGAAGTGCACGATAAGTTTGACGAACAGAACCATTACTTTGATTAAAAATTTCCACAATTTGCACGCCTTTCTCTAGTGTAAGTCGAGCCATAATAAAATGCCAAAGCAAACTTAACAAAAAACAACTATTAATTGTTAAATTGGTAGTGAAATAAAGCAGTGATGTCAACTCAAAGTTGTATCACTCTATAAAAAACACCAGATATGTCCTCTATTTTGTGCACAACTCTGCCAAACTTTTTCAATGTATGGAAGTTATATCGGTAAGCGTTTCCCAACTTTTATTTTAATAAAAAAAAGATGTGTGTGTGTGTGTGTGTGTGTGCATTTGATATTATCGAATTATTTTGATCTTTTAAGAGTGGAATACAACATCAATTGAATATCGGCCAGGACTTCTCGGGATGTAGCGCTTGCAAAATTCAAAATTTCCCATAACTCTGGCGCATAAGTCAGATTGAATTTGAACGATGTCGTGGGTTATGTTGGCCCTGAGGATCAGTGTGGGGGCTTAACAAAAAAATCCACAACAAGAAGTCTACAGCGATCAACTCGTACGATCTCGATGGCCAGCGCACATTATTTTCACTTGAATTCAAATTGTTCGTGCATAATATTGAATAAAATATTCGGCATAGTCCTGGTGTCCAGACTAACTAATTGAGCCTGAAGAAAGTTGGCCGCCATCGAACCATAGCATTTGCGTTTGACAGTGTTGGCCTGGCCAACGTCGGATCTCAAAGGAAATGTGAACCAAAAAATTTACATTTTGTTAAATACGCTGACTATCCTTTTGGCGATTTAAAACTTATTATTATTATTTTCAGTGATTCATATTAAATCGAATTAATAATTAAATTCAATTATTGTTCATTGTTTACAGCCCCGAATTGTGGCAATAAACAATTTTGCGTTTGCATCCATCCATTCGCTTGCGGTCATAATTTAACAAAGTAAACAAACGCAAGCAAAACACAAGTGTATTCGAGTTTAAACAACTGACTCAAACAGCCTGACAGTCCGTCCGTCATTCAATGGCAGCAACGTCATTACAATTCACCATCTGGAATGCTAATATTCCTTTTACATATTAAACGAGGGTGGCCATAATTGCTTCCTCTATCACTCGCTCATGCATAAATGCGGCCGAATAGTAGTTGAACACTTCAAATACACAAGTTTATGTACAGGGTGGCGCCCACAAATACTTTATAATAATAAAATTAAGAATATTTTTTGTTAAGTGCAGTATTTTTATAGAGAAGAATGTTGGCAAGTTATGCTTCCATCGAATTGGACAACATTTAAAATAAAATAAAATTTTCAAAAATTTAATATATAAAAGTGTTTTATAAAAAACACTGGCCAATTTGTTATACATATTTTAGATAAATTTTTATTTAATGCCGGTAGTTGCTTAATCTTAAATATTTATTTGAATACCCTTTAAATCTAATTTTATTGTCCTCAATCGTATTAAAGGTTTGGTCACACTTGGCAAATATTTACTTAAATACACGTAACCACTAAAAACTAAAAAAGTGAAAGTCAAACAGTTTCATACACAATTTTTAGTGCTTTTACGCTGACATGGTTTTCAAAAATTCTGTGCCTCGTTTCTGTAACTGAAGTGAGAACTGCTCTCATCGAAAAAATTTTCGCCACTCTGTGAAACTCAGGTTGGGTCAGAATATATTTCTTAATGCATTTAAAATTTTGTTGGTCTCTTATAATAGTAAATATATTATCCTGTAGATAACCCTACAATGACAACCATAATTATTTAGTTTTTCGATGTGCGAACTTCGCACATCAGTTACAGAAATCAGGCACTGGTTCTAGATTCGTAGTAGGTTTTATAAAAGGCAACTATTTATTCTGCCCATTTTTAGCTGTTCAAAATTAAGTGCTGCCAAGTTAGAGACTGGAAAATCCCACAGGCTGCATGATTTTATATGAATTCTATTCATTTGGTCTGTATAAATATTTCCATAATTTTAAACTCTGAATTTCCAAAAATTTAAAATAATTCCTATTCTAAATTACAATGGCTGCTGTACAGTTTGTGCAATAAGTGTTATAAAATATAGAGGAAAATACTAAAAAGGAACACAAAAATTTCTCTTAGAGATTTAATTTATTGTGATTAAATTTATTGGAAAAACTTTGTTTTGCTTATGCCTAATTTTAGCGATGCTAAATTGAGTGCTGCCAAGTTATATATTGGAAGCAGCTGATAATATGAGAGAAATCTACCACATTGGCACTTTTTCTTCCAGAATATGCAGGATTGTATATAAAATAATAAGTTTTTTAAGCCTGTGTATTTCCGAAATTTTAATTATTAATAATAATTTGCAAAAGAATAAATAATTTTTATTTTCAATTTACATAAAAAATTTTTTTATATAATTTTTTTTACAAACAAAAACAGCTGCAGTACAGTTTGTTCATTAAGTACCATCAAATGTGGACGAAACTGCTATAACAAGTACAACAATATAAAAGAAATAATTTATTGTGATTAAATTTATTAAAAAGACAAAAACAGCTACTGTACAGTTTGTGCATTAAGTGTTATAAAATGTAGAGGAAAGTACTACAATAAAACACAAAAATTTTTCAGAGCGATTTCATATATATTGTGATTAAATGTATTGAAATAGAATGTATTCAGCTTTTGTCCTAATTTTGGCTGTTCTAAATTGAGTGCTGCCAAGTTATATATTGGAAGCAGCTTATAATGTATGGAGAAAGCACAGAAAAATCCTCCACATCCGCATATTTTATTTTAGAATTTGCAGGATTTTATAACACATAAAAAGTTGTTTAAACATCTATTTATTCGGTATAAGTATTTTCAAAATTTTAATATATTAATTCCCAACATGATTAAAAGTTTTTATGTTAAATTGCAATTAAGATTTTTTTATATTTTTGCAAACAAAAACAGCCGCTGTACAGTTTGCGCATTAAGTGTTATAAAATGTAGAGGATAATACTTCAAGAAAATACAACAATTTTGTCTTAGAGATTTAATATAAATTTATTGGAAAAACTATGTTTTACTGTGCTAAATTAAGTACTGCCAAGTTGTATATTAGAAGCAGCCGATCTGCATATTTTATTTTAGAATTTGCGGGATTTTTTATTATAATTATAATAAAATATAGATAAAAATGCTGCAGCAATTGGCCCTATTTCTATAAGTCATTTAATTTATTGTGATTCAATTTATTGCACAAACTGTACATTAAAATCTGAATATATTCAATCGGAAATGGGCACTCAAAACCTTCTTTTAGTGATTTTAATGCTGAAAACAGGTTTTAATTTTCAGTGAGAAAACTTGATAATAGTCAATGGCGTAGAATTATTTTATATTGAAAACTCAGTAACCATTTGCCTCAATTAAAAGCCTTTTTCATAACTATTTAGTGGTTGCGTTTGTTTGGCCAAATATTTGCCCATATGAGACCGTAATACAACGACAATTATGTTTGTGTTTGAGTGTGCTTTTGTATGCGAAATAACTTGCAACAACTGCATTAATTTGCATCATGAATGACAATGACTGCATTATCGAACTTCAAATGCAACGACAACAATCACAAAACGTTGCAATAATAATATTAAGAATAATAGTAATATTTTTATTGTAAAATCATGTGTTTTTTTTTTGCAAATATTTTATTTGGCAACATGAAACAGGATTTAGTTAGTTTAAGTGGAAACTATTTGACAGAAAATTTTCTATAAAGAATTTAAGATAAAAAGAGTTGCATAGCACATGAAATCGGAATTCAAGCATTAATTGAAAGAGCGATTTTGACTAACCTTCTTGTGTGGCAACACTGTTTGTGGCAGCTCAGCTGTTTTGGTGCATCAGCAGCTGTTTTGGGGCAACAGTGTGAATTATAATTTTATATGGAATTATATTGAAAAAATTTCATGGATATAAAAAAAAGTATATCCGTTCCCTTCTTCCATTTTTTGCCCCGTTTGGAGGCGAAGCTCATTTCTGCTTGAGGGGATAGGAGAAGAAATAAAAGTGCTGCCATATCGGTTGTAAAAAGCAGCCAGAAGTGTTGCATCTTGAAAAATGCACGGTGGCATTATGCAACCTCACTTTTCCATTAACGATGAAAACAAAAACGATGCCGTGAATAACGAGCGCTACCGTTCGATGATTACAAGTTTATAATTTTCTTTTTTCCTTAAAGGATTTCAGGAAATTTCAAGCAAAATTTTCTCTGCAATTTTTTTTTTTTGCCTGTTGAAGTGATGCAAACAACCTGTAAGACGGCTTGAGCGTCCTTGTTGTTGTTTTATTAAATTTCTAACAACCATTTCATTGTAATTTATTGTTTATATTCTCCTTAAAGTTTTTCCTTATTATCCTGCTCACTTTTTCATTTTAAAATTGCTGGAGTACAGCAGCATCTAATTTTGTTTATTCTATTTTCTTGCTGCTCTGAATTTGTTGGCTGTATTACTTGCAACATTAAAGCGGTTTAAGATTTTTTTTTATCGTTTGTTTCTTTTTTTTTGTTTTGTTTGTTTGCTTTTTCGTCTCGTTGGTTCATCTTCCCAATTCGCTGCCGGTTTAAATCGAGTTGAGTTGGTTTCGAAACCACCAGTTTTGGTTGCCGCTCGTCTGCTGCGTGTAGAAAGTTAATTACCAATTTTCTACACTATAAATTTTATTTATTGCACTTTGCAATCGCTACTTTTATTCAAGACGTTCTTATTATTATTATTTTTATTTTTGATGTTGTTGTTGTAGTTGGCAAATATTTCTTGCTGCTTTCCACTTGGCAGTTATCGCAGGAATTGCATGTTTAAATGAATGGCGATCAGTTTTAATACGTTTTCTTTGCGGGTTATGGAGTTGTAATTTAATTTAGATGGTTAATTTTGTGATTAAATTACCGGGGAATGAGTGTCAGTGAGATATTATTTTAATAATTAAAATGTTATGGCAAGACGAAAAGGATTAACAGGAAATTATGATAGTTTTTGTGGGAAACATTTTGGATTTTATTATTAAAATCCAGTGCCTCGTCTCTGTAACTGAAGTGAGAACTGCTCGCATCGAAAAAATTGTCGTCACTCTGTGAAGCACAGGATGAGTGAGAATATATTTCTTAATGCATTTAAAATTTTCTTGGTTTTTTATAATATTAATAATATTATTCTATGGACAATCGTCCTACAATAAAAAGCATGACAACCATAATTATTTAGTTTTTCAATGTGAGAACTTCTCACATCAGTTACAGAAACACGGCACTGGGGATTCTCTGCTTTTTATTTAATCCGCCAATTCATTTCAAAGTCATTTCTATTTTAAGCTGGAATTATTACATTGCAACTTGGAATTTAAGAATTCGTGAAACTACTTATTAAGAATACCTGGACTAAAATTTTAATTAATTCAATATGTTTATGCTTTGAAATTTTTGTTTGAATAAATTGTCATGGTGTCTTATATAATTAGTAGTTGTGTTATAGAAAAAAAAATATCTAAAAAGAAAAAAAAATTATCTTAAAAAACACATCCTTTAAAAAAGCAGGATCTCAAGGAAAGGTTCCCCTAAAAGTAAAAACGTTTCTTTATTAAATCCATTTTTAAGATTTCCAAACTGCAGATACAAAACAAAAAAATTTTTCTGTTATGAAAAAGAATACGAGAATTGCAACATATCACTGGTATGATACTTATTTCATAATAAAATTGAAACAAACAC
Source organism: Linnaemya vulpina (assembly GCA_963675445.1). Classification (NCBI taxonomy): domain Eukaryota; kingdom Metazoa; phylum Arthropoda; class Insecta; order Diptera; family Tachinidae; genus Linnaemya; species Linnaemya vulpina. Next base: position 71,482,858 of record OY776279.1, on the reverse strand, counting down.
AAACTGTTCAACTCGGCCAGCTAAAAAATTGTAATAGACAAAAATGCAAAAGAGTGCTGACATTGAAAGTGTAGCGGCTTTCGAAAACAGTTGTTCTGCTGTGCTGTGCAAGTTGCCTCGTTTTTGTAATTTCTTACTTTTTTAGTAAGAAATTAGGAATTTTGAACAATGGAAGTGGGCATTTTGGAACAAAAAAGTTTGATTGCGAAAATTTAATAAAAGACTGGTAAAAATTTGCTCCTAATCAGAGTCCTTTTGAGCCGCTAAGCGTTTTTTAATCGCTTAGTTCGATATTAAGGGTACCATAGCTGCTAAAAGGCCAAAACAGTACGCTCGTAGTGGTCGTAGTGACACAAACAGTTGAGTATCGCAATAATTGGGCATCACTGGAGGCATTTTGAGCTACATTGTGCAGAAATACATTCATCTTTAGGGCTATAAAATTCAATTTGTTTTAGAGTTAATTTTTCAGAAATTGCTTGCGTCTGAAAAAACTGAACGAAAACTGAGCATTTCAGAAAAAAAACCGTGTTTAGTTTCGGGCTTATTTTCAATTAGGCGTTTATGTAAACAAATAAAATTGTAGCTTATGGGGCTCTACAAATCCCCTAAAAGTCCTCGAAAAACTATGTTATCTTAGAGAAGAGTTGCTATATTGTGCGGTTTGTGATCAGGTGAAAATATCGCTTCGCATTTTTTTGAGCGAGGAAACGCCGTCACCGTGAATTTTCAAATTTTTTGTGGCCGCAATTGACTACTGTTGAAATTCACAAACAGTCCTCAAAAAACCATTGCAACCCAAGAAAGAGTTGCCATATGATGCAATTTGTGATCAGGTGGCATCCAAGGCTCGTATACATTTGCAATTGAGCGAGGAAACGCCGTCACCGTGAATTTTCTTTGTTAACGAACCATTTCAACTGATTTTTTGTAGCCACAATTGGCTACCGATGACATCAATGATTTTTAGTTTCAGCCTGACGCCACCACAAGCCGCACAGTCGACCATATAGTTCAATTAATGCATGAGAAATTTCCCGGTTTTGTAATTTCTAAACTGGGCGATGTTAATTAGCAGCCTCTTTTTCTTGTAATTTAGTGCCCGCTGAATTGTATCTCTGTGGGCACATGGAAGAAATCACAAACAATTGACTTTTTGAAAAGAGGAATTCAGCATCGTCTTGATGGGATAGGCGAGGATTTGTTGCAAAAAAGGGTTCAATATTTTTTGGAAAAAGAGGAAGTCTGCTGACATGATGGCGGTTGACATGGGCCCGACTTTTTATATCATGAATATATTCTATATTTCTACTTCACAGTGGGACGAACAAAATAAAATTTGGTGAATAAAATTTGTGTATTTAAACCAATTTACTTACTAACCTCAAATTTAACCAGATCATTGAACATAAAAAATCGCCTGACTGACAAACAAATTATTTACTAAATAAAGACGCCCTCTATGAACAGCATCTTAAATCCAACACTGAAAATAATAACAGTTTTTAATCGTGCTATTTTATATTCTTATTAATTATTTTATTTCGATGGGCATGAAATAAATATTTCATATCGGCTAAAGTTTTTTTTTTTAATAATTGGCAATAAAAGTATATCTCATGTGCTCTTCAGTTCCAGCTCTGCTTTCGAATTAATGTCATTCGGTTACACATCAATTTGTTCCACAGATACGAGTACTAACAATCTATTCCCTGCTGGAGCAATTTTATTATTTGAACAATTACTCTGGAGTAAATCTACCAGCATTAAATGCTGTAACAAATGCTCGTTGTTATATGAATGAATGCATGCATGCATGCAGTTGCCATTTCGCACTATTTGTGCGGAGGCATTAGGAGGGTTCACAAAAGAGTGCACATTTTGATTGCGAAAAATTGTCCCTAAAACACTCAGTTTCTTTTCAGACTTTTTGACACAAAAACAAACTTAATTTAACTGAGAATATCATTGAAATTATTAAATACTTTTTCATTTAAATAATTTTTTTCTCTGTTTCACTTAACGTTTAATTAATGGCGTTTTCTTTTCTGGAAAAAATTTAACATTTTTTACACTTTTTTGCTAGAAAGCAACAGCTAAGAGGAGCTCTTAATTAGAAATAGTTTTTCGTAAAACCTGTTGGATTAATTTCTAATAAATTCGCTATTTTCAAGTCACATAATGCTGCCGTTTTCTATTAAAAAGTGCAAAAAATGTTGCATTATTTTTTAGAAAAGAAAACAGCATAAGTGTCTCAACCTAATGAAACAGTTTCATGTGCTGAAGCCGCACAACGCCAACTACACATGCCAACAGAGTACATTTTGTTTAAAGTTTTCCTTGTTCCCTTTAATTTTTTTTTTCTTTTTTGGTTTCAAATCACCATCTCTGCTTCGTGCACACATTTCAGTTACACTTTCAGATTGTTCTTCATCACTGCAAGATACTCGTATATTTATCATTATTTGTGTTGAACGGTTTGTGTTTTCCCCCCAGTCCTATTACGACCCTATTTCATGCCACCTAATGTTGCATGTACATCTACACTGCGAGCATGAAACTACAGTTGATGTTAAAAATGGTATCGCTGAGTTAATATGTGTGTACGAGTGTGTAGCACAGCTTGCCAATTTGTTATGGACAAGCCCCAAAGGGTTTTTTTGCTGTTGTTGTTGTGCTGTTTGTTGTTCAAGTGGAATTTTCGTATTCTGTTCGACAAACGTTGAATGTTTGTTTGCAACAAACAAATTACAGCTGTTTTCATTGTTTGCTGCAAAGCAACTAAACAATTCGACAATTGGCAGCATATGAGTGCTAAATAATCATAATAAAGAGTTGCTTGCTTTTATATCTTTGGCTCGTTGAATCGGGTTGTACATCCGTGTGGCTGCCAGTCTAACTGTTTGTCTGTCTGCCAGTCTGCCTGTCTTATTGACTTGGTTGTCTCTAATAATTTTTTTCTTTGATGCTTGCGGAGTGTTTTTTTCCTTCTGCTGTCTTGAAATCAGGTGGGAATTCGTTTGGCAGAAAAAACTAGACAAAAATAAAGAGAGAAAACAAATATAAGAAGTTGTGACAATTGACTCCAGGGGCCACCAACAAAGACAATATCCAGTCAGAATAACAACTCTATAAGTTCAATATGTCGATAATGAAAATGGTAACAGTAACAATGGCAACAGCAAAACAGTCGCTTTTATTCATCAGAACTTGAAAATGTAAATAATAAGACAAAAATATTGGAGAGGGGCAAAAAGTAATTAAATAACAGCGATATAGTATCCTTAAAATCATGGGCTATATAAATTGATAAAGAACGCTGTCTTAAAGACAGTTAGCCCGTTTTACATGCTACACGCAACTTTCCGAAATTAAGACCTTTTGAATGACATTTAATCCAACATAACAGAGTCTTTTATAGACGAGGTCTTTTTAAAAATAGAAAAAAATTGAATTTTCTTTCAACCGAAGCAAACTTCTATATAACGAATCTTGTACGCTTCACTGGAACTACTGTCATGTACCACAAAACAAGCTAAAATTGCCCACACCTGGAATCATATATTTAACTTTCTTTTAATCTTTAATATGAATTTATATCTTTTTGAAATACCAAAAAGTTTTAAGAAAAAATAGAAAAAAACAATAGTTTTATATTGATTTCTTTTCGAAAAAAGAGTGCAACATTTTTTACACTCTTCAATAATAAATGACCACATACTCTCGTAAGAATATCAGGAATTTATTATAAATTAATACACAATATCTTACCAACATTAATAACTGTTTTAAAATTACTCTAAACTGCCACTCTCTAGAAAAAAAGGGTGAAAGAATGTTACCTGTTTTCCAGAAAAGAACACGCCATTAGATAAGCTTACATTTTCCAACTCTGGAGCTGCATATTGCACTTCACTGCTTTGAATTAAAATCCATTTTGAACTATTTTTCATAGATTAGTCCCCCCAAAAAAAGTTTCAACTGTCCAACCCTGGCATCATATGTTTTTATCGCCCAATTATTAATAACAAAAAACTCACTTTCTAATATATAAAATATTATTTATTTAATAATATGTTTAACATTCCAAAAAAAAAAATCATATAGCGCTGTCGTTGGAACCAATAAATGTCTTTTAAAGATATAAAAAATATTTCGTTTTTAAAGCACAAATATATACATATAAAAATTTGTCCATCTCTGAAAGCATCCTTTTGAATTTTCTAATCTAATAAACACTAATAAACTTCCCTTAATACTATATGGTGTTTTTTATAGAGTGATACAACTTTGAGTTGACATCACTGCTTTATTTGACCACCCATTTAACAGCTGATATTTGATTTTTGTTTAGTTTGCTTTGACATTTTATTATAGATCGAGTTACACCAAAGCAACTCGTGCGAATTTTTGAAATTTTTAATAAAAATTATGTCAAATGTTTGTTAAACTTATCGTGCACTTCGAACATTCAAAATTTTATTTTCCGATGAAGCCCATTTTTGGTTGAATGGGCACGTAAATAAACAGAATTGTCGAATTTGAAGAGAGGAGAATCTACAAGCTTTTGTCGAAACACCAGAGAACATCCACAGGAAATTACTGTTTGGTGCGCTTTGTGGGCTGGCGGAGTTATTGGCCCATATGTCTTCAAAAACGATGATGGTCAAGATGTTATTGCTTGTGAAAATTGGTGTTCCAGATTGCGCCTTGTACAAGCCAGCCGTGGCGACCACATGGCCGAAATCATATTTAAACATTAATGTCATAAAATTTTCTATTCAACAAAGACCGTTTTATTGATATCGAAAATATATTACTCTGCTTTATTATGATTTAAACTTGTACCACTCTATAAAAAACACCCTTTATTTAAATTTTAATGCCACAAGATTTTCTTTCGAATAAAGAAAATTTCGTGTAAATGAAAAAATTAATCTCTCAAACTGCTTCACCTCCCAAAAAGGCACTCTTTTTTATGGGCTGTTTAAATAATCTGGAACTTCTTTGAATGTGCATGAGCATGATCATTCATGTTTTGAAGAAAGTGAATTTTATTAAAGGGAATCGTCAAGTCGGTATGGAGGTTGGTGAAAGCAACGGCTTTTTTTCAGAAATTGTGGCAGCACAAGTCGTTCCTAAATTCCTGTTTTACTCGTAGTTTTTTTTAAGAAACGGCTCGTAAAAGGTGACGCTTTTTAAACCGATAAATTTGACCAGAACTTAGAGTTTCGAAGGTGGAGAGTTTTTGGCACCCAAATATTTATACAAAAACTATTTATTATTTAAAACTGTCTCTCGAATGTTTATTTTGTTTTTTTAAAATAAAACTGAAACGAAATCGACTCATAATTCTGAAATTAATTCTATAAGTTCTGAAGGAAGCATTTTTTAATGATTTGCCAATTTCGCTCAACAGAACTGGACTGTATGACAAAAAAAGAGGAGTCTCTCTTGTCAGGCTATAATTCAAATTAACCCCTGAGATGTACAAATAAAAAAAATTATTTCTTCAAAACTAGGTTCGAATATGTTTCGCATGGACTATTTATTTATATATATCCTTTTAGCAGATTTTTAGTGACTTGACAAAAGAAAATTTCTTGAAAAAAGTTTAACGGATTTTTATTATTTTTTATTTACGTTTTTTATTGTTAAATTATCGCTATTAAAAGTTTTTTAGTGATGTTTTCGCTGTCATGAATATGTTTCAAGAATCAGCTTGAGCCCCTACCCAATAATATCATGATTAATGCTGCAATTTACATTGATTTTTATTCCAAAAAATGTTTTTTCTTTGCCAACGTTAATTTAAAACAATTTATTTATATTGATTTTTTCTTACAAAAGCCTTTTTATTCCGCTTTTGATTTTTTTTAAATATTCATGGAAATGCTGCAAATGCAATAATAGCTTTTCCATAAGCCCACATAAATTATTTTTCAATTGGAAGTAGAAGGAAAAAACATCAAAATGTTACCAATAAATTGACATTTTAATAAACTCGATTGGTTGCAGGCTTTATATTCTCCATGCGAAAAATCGTAAATTAAAAATGCATATTTCGAAATAAATTTTATGCAAATTGTTTTTTAAACGAAATAAACACACACAAACACACCTTTTAAATGTCTCTATATTGGAAGTGAAATATTTATTATTTTTATGATAAAAATTTTATATCAAACCCACACTAGACAGGCATCGAAAAGTAATTCGAACAAAGGATTTTGTATATCAGCTTTTGGCAGCGGTAGAAGTATTTCTGCCTCTCACATGTTCTTGTGAAAATCGTAAATATTAGGAAACAGCCAAATAGTCGGTCTTGTAAATAAAATATGAAATTAGTTTGAAATTAGAAAAATAAAATATAGAAAATAAAAATAACGGTATTGCTAAGACTTGTGTGGCATTTTTTTAATGCAGTAGAGGTGGAACTCTCGTATTCTTATATATGATGTTTTTTATAGAGTGATACAAGTTTAAATCATAATAAAACACAGTAATATATTTTTGATATCAATTAAATATCCTTTATTGGATAGAAAATTTTATGACATTAATATTTAAATATGATTTCGACCATGTGGTCGCCACGGCTGGCTGGTACAAGGCGCAATCTGGAACACCAATTTTCACAAGCAATAACATCCTGACCATCATCATCGTTTTTGAAGAATCCGCCAGACCATGAAGCGCACCAAACAGTAATTTTCTGAGGATATTCTCTGGTGTTTCGACAAAAGCTTGAGGATTCTCCTCACTCCAAATGCGATAATTCTGTTTACTTACGAACCCCTTCAACCAAAAATGGACTTCATCGGAAAATAAAATTTTGAATAGGCGAAGTGCACGATAAGTTTGACGAATAGAACCATTATTTTGATTAAAAACTTCCACAATTAGCGCACCTTGCTCTAGTGTAAGTCGATTGATAATAAAATGTCAAAGAAAACTAAACAAAAAGCAACTATCAGCTGTTAAATGAGTGGTCAAACAAAGCAGTGATGCCAACTGGAAGTTATATCACTCTATAAAAAACACCCGATGTGTCAGAAATTTTTAGTCGTCAACAATGAAGTGGAATCACAAGTAATCGATCCCAGGGGAACAGAAAAAATATAAAGAAGAGCAAGAAAAAGCCAGTATTGTGATTTCCAGACGTTATTATGTTCTGCTTGAAATTTATAATTATATTTATAATTAAATAATTAAAATATTAATATAATAAATTAAAAAAAACAAAAGTATTTGGAAATTTTCCTCCAAAAATATTTAAAAATAAGTTTCTATAACTAGCCCGACCAAAGCAATTAAAAAATAGGCATGAGTACTGCTGATGGGAGTGTTACGACTTCTGAAAACCGCGCAGTTTTTGTATGCGGTGTAAATTTGTAAATTTAATTGATGTCAATATTTTCTTGTTCCTCGAAATATTTATTTAAAAAATTACGCATATGTCGTGGTTTCTTTGTTGTTTTATAGCGATGAGCAAAAGCGCTCCTACAAAAATTACAGTCTTGCCATTTCATTGTGATTGTACTCATACAGAATAAAAAAAAACAAGATAAAAAAATTTAATTGCTTCTAAAGAATTGAAAAATTTTAAAGCAAAAAAAATTTTTATTTAAAAAAAAGACTTACAGCCTTTGCCTGTTAAGCCAGCGATAATCCCCTGTCTACATGTAAAATCGGCTTCCGAGAAAATTTAGAGACTTAAGTCTAAATTAACAAAATACCATTCCAGAGCTGGATAACTTAAATTAATTATTTTTTTATATATAAAAGTCAATAGCAAAAACCAATTTTTGCATTTATTTACCTCCGTGTCAATTAAATCGGGGAGAATTAAATTTGCATTAAAACACAAACAAAGTAGACAATTACAGCGTTGGACAACTGACATTTATTTTTGTGAATTAATTATTTTTGTACTCCAATTGAAAGTCTTTTGATATTTTAAAAGATTTTCAAAAATGGCTCTTCATTGGAAAAGGCAACTTTTTCTTTAATTGAAATCGATTTTATTTAGCTTCTATATATATATATATATATATATATATATATATATATAATTTTTATTTTTATACGCATTTTTTATCAGCTTCACTTGTTTGCATTCATCTCTGCTTTGGCAACAACCAATTGTTGTATATATTTAACTACTTGTCAATTAAACCCATTCAATACTCTGGGAAGTATTAAATTGTACTTTAAGCTCAAATAGCTTACACAATAACAGGGTAGGACAATTGCCATTTTTTTTTCGCTATGAATTGATGTTTTATAAAGAGTCCTAAAACAGATTGCATTTTTAAATCAGCACAATCCAAAATACTGTTTCAGAGCTGGGACTCTTAAGCGTTCTTAAATATAAAATCAACCATGAGAAACTAAATCTATTTTACCCTTTAGGAAGTATTAAATTGTTATCAAAAATAAAGCAAAGTTAAAAAAGGCTTTTCCAGAGTTGGAACTTTTTTTGGTACATAAAAGTAACCGCCGTGATACGTCGTTTAAGATTATATAAGATGAGGATTTCCAAAGCCATCGACTGCTGTGATCCAAGAGCGAATTGGAATATAAAGTCATCAGGGTTGGAAAACACATGGTATTTCTAATCACTAACAGTAAAACATTGAAAAAAGTGGACAAATTGTACCAACAACGCTGAGGAGATGAAGGCGAAGCGGCCTTGAAATCATAACTGACACGATCAATTAATATGGCAAAATTTCTCTCTTTATAAAACATCGAATTTAATACCGATTAAAGTCAAAACTTTTTTTTAATTCGCAGGTTTAAACTTGAGCCTGAATAATAATTCTCATCTTAATAATTAAAATTATTTTTTTATTAATGAAAATTTTACTACAAACAAGTTTTAATTTTATGTTGGTAAAATATCTTCATAACACTGCACAACACAAAAAAAAAATTATTACAAGGTCCGACTTCTAAATTTTGATAGAGGAGACAAAAAAGAAATCGAGTCATGTATCGGTGTTTTTAAAGTTTACATCTGAAATTCATTTGAGGGGGCATTAAAGTTTCCCAGCTCTGGCACATTCTTATTGTTAATCGGCATAAGAATCCATGTGATCCTTACATTTTAGGTATAAAACGTTATGAGCAAATTTATGTAAACTGTTACGGAGAACATTTTTGTAGAATATGTTAACCCTCTAGCTCCTCAAAATATGGGTCTTTCTTGTCCTTCTTTTAAAAAAGAGCAAAAACACCATTAAATAAGGGATTTAAGGGATTAAAATGTTACGCAAAAATAGTATCCGTTAAATTACAACAAAAACAATGAAAAGCAAAATCAAAACAAAAGTCAAGAGCCAGAGCTGGGAAACTTTAATGCCCCCTCAAATAAAATTCAGATGTAAACTTTCAAAACGCCGATATACGTGTTTGTTTTTTTTTGTTTTGTCTCCTCTATCAAAATTTATAGGTCGCACCTTGTAATTTTGGAAAAAATTTGATATTGTTGTACAGTGTAATCAATTAACTGGATTTATTTAATAATCACTTCCTGATAAGTTGATACTGCGACAGTAGAGAATAGGTAGTTCTTTAAAAAGGACTTTCGATTTTTTTTCACTGCATATTGTCGAGGCCAATCTTAAAATGTTTTTCTCTTAAGAAATCACTGACGTCTCGGAATATGCAATTAATTGCAGAAAATCTTAAAAATAACCCAATCTTTTTTGTCTTTTACACTCAAAATACCCTCAAAATATCCAGAATTTAAAATAAATTTTTAATATATTTTTTTTTCTTTTAAAACATTTTTCATACAAACTATTTTTAAAATAAATTTTTACTAAATTCCCTTATATGTTTGTTTGCTTGTTTGAACGTGCTTAATTCAGCTTTTGTGTTGCGCTTCGTGGCGTATACTTAATATTATATATAGTGTTACTCATACGCCACAATGCTTTCTTACAAGGTTGTTAGAACTACAAGGTTAAAAAAATCCAGATTATTCAATAAATCCAGTTAATTCATTACGAAGATATTTTACGAACACAAAATTAAAATTAGTTTGTAGTAAAATTTTCACTAATAAAAAAATAATTATAATTATTAAGTTGAGAATTATTATCCAGGCTCAAGTTCAAGCCTGCGTATTAAAAAAATATTGTCTTTAATCGGTATTAAATTTGATGTTTTGTGAAGAGAGAAATTTTGCCATATTAATTGATCCTGTCATTTATGATTTCCTGGCCGCTTCGCCATCATCTCCTCAGCCGTTGTTGGTACAATTTGCCCACTTTTTTCAATGTTTTACTGTTAGTGATTAGATATACCATGTGTTTTACAACCCTGATGACTTCATATTCCATTTCGCTCTTGGATCACAGCAGTCGATGGCTTTGCAAATCCGCATCTTATATAACCTTAAACGACGTATCACGACGGTTGCTTTTATGTACCAAAAAAAGTTCATATTCTTGTCTTTTCACAAAATGCAAGTATTTTTACACCCTTTTATATTAAAACATGGATTAACAAATTTAGTTTGTTAAATCTTAAAACACGTTTAAAAAAATCGAACTAAAAAGTTAAAAATTTATTATAAAATCAATTTAAATCAATTATGAACCAAAAAAAAAGTGGGCCCTATTTTTGTTAAATCGAGGGCCCAACTATTTTTTTTTACTTATATTGTTTTTTGTTTATAATTGATTTCAAATTATTTTAAAATCTATTTTCAACTTTTTGGTTTGATTTGCTTAAGAAGTTTATTTTAATTTTTTTAAATTCTATTGAACAACAATTTAAGGCATAACACTTTGACCTCAAGTCCTTACCCTTTTGTTAGCTAAAGGCTTTCATTAAAAATAAAAAAGAAGAAAAAAAAAACTGGGCTAATAATTAACTTTTTTTTTTGAATACGACTCTGCCTGAATCTCGGTTGCAAAATTGCTACATTTTATTGTTTTGTTGTTGCTGCAACTGCCACTTTGTATCTCTTTTACAACATTTGCAATGCAAAGTTTTAATAACCATCTTGCAAATACATTTTTTATAACCTTTTTGTGTGTGTGTGTGTGTGTGTTTTTTTTGTTTGCATCCTGCCACTGTTTTGTTTATTTCCTTTTGTTTCCGGGTTAATGAACGCATGCAACAGCAGAGGATTATTTTTAATGTTTAACTGGGCACACTATTGATTTTCCTGTTGGTTGTTTTCCCCCTCTCCTTCTCTTCCCCATTCATTCCCTACAAACCTGCCAACATATTCTTATTAACTCGTCTTATTTTTCTCCACTGTTGTTTTGCATTGAAAAAATAAAATGTTGAAAGAGGAAAAAACGAAATTTAATACATTCTGGAGCACCATGCAAACCACTGAAGGCTGTAATTGCAATAGTTTGTTTGCCTGGTTACACGCTGTCCTTCCGTCTCTCTTTCAAAGTCCATTTCGTGGCTCTAGTGAAATAGAAAAACTTTAATATTCCACAACGAAATTTATGTAAACGAGTGTTGTTGTTATGATTGAAATTAATTTCCTTCTTTCTGTTTTGAGAGATTTTCTTCTTGTTTCACATTTAAAATTTAAAATTTAAAATATTTTTTAATTTCAAGCAGAAAAAAAAGACTTTCATTTGAAAGCAACTTTTTGAGTTTCTATTATTTTCATAGTTTTTGTTTTTGTTGTTGTATACTGGTGTGTAAATATTATATGGAACATGGATGAGAAACATTGTAACGTTTTTTTTTATGGGGCGGGTTGTATTAACTTGGCCATATCATGATGTTTATATTTTTTTATAATAAAAAGTAACTTGAAACAAAAAACATTTTATAATACCAAAACTTAGGGCATAACTATGATTATAAATTCTATTTTTATTTCCTTAAAATATTATAAAAAATAATGCAAGATATGGTCGACTTTTAGGACACTGTACATCCTTTTTTGTCCCGGACCAGCACCCAGGGAATGACCTTCACAAATACAGCGTATTATGCCTCAAATAAAAACAGATAAGAAAATAAAGAATTTTATCTTAATTGTTTTCAAGGTGGTAAATTTTTTAATGCAGGTAGCAAAGCACATGACGGTGTTAATCGCCGTCGTTAATATACAGCGACTAGTGTGATGCCTTCTTTATTGAGATACGCTGACATTAATTAATACAGAGATATTCGACACCATTTTTATGACTGAATGCGCAGTTGAACTCGGGATCTAAGGCAACGTAGTCTTGGGTTCACTACTCCAGCCAACAGCAACACGACGTTAATATAAAATTCTTAGTGTTCTTCTAATTTCTTGTTTATTTTTTTATCTTTTGATCAAAAAGTATTCAAAAATAAGAATATAAAATTTTTATAAAAATTATTACGAATTGTTTCTTCATTAAAAGGCTTTATTTGTAAACCGAAATGGTTCTGTTCTAGTAGCAACAACGTTTAGTCGCAAAATTATAGCGTGTTCTTTTCTAGAAAATATGTAACATTTTTTACTTGTTTTATAAGTTGTGCAAGTTTGGAGAAGTTTTAAAACAGAAATTACTTTTCGGCAGTGATGTTGCACTTGTTTCTAATAAATTCCCTGATTTCAAATATCAGAATGTTGCCATTTTCTACGAAAAAGTGTAAAAAATGTTGCACTCTTTTGTGGAAAAGAAATCAATTTTAGTTAATCGAGGTTTTAATGAACTGCACTAATTAAGGATGTAGTTCATGTCCTTAGAGTTTTAACTTCCCTTTAAGGAAATTATAATTAAGGATCTAGTTCAGGTCTTTGGAGTTTTAATTTTCCTTTAAGGAAATTGAGAATATTCCAAGATCGCGAAGTTCTTAGTCATAACCCCGCTTAGAAGAAGTTTAGTTTTCAAAGGGTCTCCACGTTTTGAAGCTTCAGAAAGCTTCCCTGGCTTATTAGGCGGGCCCATCACTATGTGTGTGTGTATATATGTGTGCGTGTATAGGTGTGATTGCGTGTGTGTGTGTAAGTAAGTGACCCGCTTAGAACTTTTGAACGGCTCAAAAGAGTTAAATCAAACTGAGCGCCCGCCTTTATGTCTGTATGTGTGTTTGCATATATATTTGTGTATGTATGTGTTTGTGTATGTGGCTGTATATATGTGTCAGTATATGACCTTAGAACGGCTGAAGAGAATCCATCCAACCTCTTGAGAATACTCAAAAGCGTTTCTGATTTTCTTTGAATTGGATTCTCATGGATTCTATTTTTGACAAGTTGTAGTCTGAAGTCTGCTGTCGTTATTGTGTTTAATACTTAAAGCGCAAATTGTTAAATTCTTTAAATGAAACAAATTGAACTGCATGTCAATCCTGACTCATCTATCACATGTAGGGTGCTTTAATATAGAGGTCAAATGGTAACATGAATAAACTCCTCTTTTTGAAAGGAAAATTTTGAAAACAAAAACAAAACATTTAAGGAAATAATCTATTAAATATTCATGCTTTTTTCTCCCTCTCATTCCAGATATTTTTCAAGTTTTTAAAAGTAAAACAATCGCATGTATAAATAAAATGGTTTTACGAGTGCTGTTTGTGTTTATATGCCACGGGTATGTGTGTGTGTGTGTGCGAGTGTATCATATATCGGGCAGTGTAACGCCGGGTTGAATAGAGAGTACAAAAAAAATTCTTGTTTAAGGACTTCGATTCTTTGGAGGCAGAGATAAACACAAACATGTTGTCGTTGACCATAAAGATGTTACTTACGATAGTGGCACGATACTCCCGGTACTTATGAAGATGAAGAGGACGATGATGATGATGATGATGGTGAGTTCCTTGTTAATCTTTCCTTTCTTGTATGTTTGGGGTCTCATATAAATGAATAACATTTTAAAGTTATTTAAATATCCTTATTTTTGAGACATCCTTAAACACAGTGCAGAACAAATCGCTGGATGTTGTTTTAAATTGAAACTTTCGAAGCTTTTTTTTTGTGGTTTTAAAGAGTCAGGCGAGCCTTAAGAAATAAAAAGTGAATGGGTGCTGGGGGGTGGTAGATAAAATGAAAGTGTTTTCTTTTTGCAGTCAAACAGTTTTCGTTTATTTTTTTTCCTCTGCTAAAAGCTTTAAGTCTCTGTTATTGTTGGCACTGCTGCTGGCAGTTAAAAAGCCTCCAGGGATAATTGTTTTCAAGGCAGATATTTTTGTAGGTTTTTTCAGCTGTTAAATATTACAAGAAAAGATGGTCCACTATTTCAATGTAGAGTGTATTTAAATCCTTACATTTTGTGCTAAAATGGCGATAAAAGAGGGCCTTAATATTAAAAGTTGGCCAAGGAAAAATAAATAAAAATAATAACCGATTTGAATGTTGCTCCTTAACAAACAACTTGAAATTTAAATGAGTTAAAAAATAAAATTAAAGAACAAACTTAAAAATTCTGTAGACTAAAGCTACAGTTGCAGATGAAAATTTTAAAAAGTGTGATTAATTTGTCCTTAAAAAAAGTCCTTTTTTTGCTCTAAGAAATAGTTTAATTTTTACAATAATAAATTATTTTTATTTTAATTAAGATTCACACAATTGCAATGGCAGGGTTCTGTCTGGTGTCTGTCTAGGGTCTGTGTGGGGTCCGTCTGGAGTCTGTCTAGGATCTGTCTGGGAACTAACTGGTGTCTGTCTGGGAACTATCTGGTGTCTGTCTGGGGTTTATATGGGGTGTGTCTGATGTATTTCTGCAGTCTTTCTGGGGTCTGTCTGGGGTTTGTATGTCTGGAATCTGTCTGGGGTATGTCTGGGGTCTGTCTGGGGTCTGTCTAGGATCTGTCTGTGGTCCGTCTGGTGTCTGTATGCGGTCTTTCTGGGGTCTGTCTGGGGTCTGGCTGTCTAAAATCTGTCTGGGGTCTGTCTGGGGTCTGTCTGGGGTCTGTCTAGGATCTGTCTAAGATCCGTCTGGGGTCTGTTTAGGGTCTTTCTAGGGTGTGTCTGATGTATGTCTGCGGTCTTTCTGAGGTCTGTTTGTCTGTCTGTCTGTCTGGAATCTGTCTGTGGTCTGTCTGGGGTCTCTCACGTCATATATAAAGTGAATTTTTTTCTGATGAAATGAAACTAAAACTCCTCAACTGAGTTTAAAATAAAACTTCTTAAAAAAGTTTTATTTTATGATGGCCAAATAAAACTCTTTTCTTATAGTTTCATTTGACCTTTTCTTTCTCAAATAAAAATAAAAGTTTTTAAAACTCTTTTGCCTTAAAACTCTGTTATAAAAATAATATTTTTAATATCACTTTCAAACGGTTACGATCCTTGGTTTGTTACCCCTTTTTAGGTGGCTTCAATTAATATGATTTTCTATTTGTAAAATATTTATTATTAAAACGAATACGAGAAGTACAACAAACGGATGGTAAAACGTTTTTGTTAAGTCCCTGCCGTTTGATTATGTAATTTTTCATGTCTTTTATTTTAAAGTTTTTGTTTCAATGCTGCTCCGGAAGACTAGCAAAAATGTCTTGGCACTTTCTGTCCTTCTAACAAAATATTTGATTAAGAATTTTAAAAAATGTATAACAAATTTATTATCCAAATTTCTTTAATAGCCATTTAAGATCCTCTTTAATCGTCTTTAAACCATTAAGTCTTAATCCGTTTAAAATTTTTAGTTGCGAAACTATTAAAAGCCCAACACTATTTGCGAGACATTCACGCAGACACTCCATCCAAAGCTGACTAATTGCCTCTAAATGCATCGCTATTTTCGAAAATTTAAGATGCCAACAACAAAAAAGATCTATTAAATCTTCTAAAACAACTGACAATTATAGAATAAAACGATTTTGATTTAATTCTGATGCCATAGACGAACAAAACAAAGAAAAAAGTTTATAAAAATAAAGCGAAGCTGCATGTGGTAGTCTGGCTGCAAAACACAAGACAAGCAAAATTATTTCGGCGCAGAGAAACAAATAAAAAAATAAGAAATTTGCAAAAAAATTTAAAAATTTTTCCAATTGTTGTTTTCAAATAATTGAGGAAATCAAAAACTCGATGAGTGCATTGCAGTAAAATTTGCGTTAAATTGATAGTTAATTTTTTTAAATAAAATTCTTTGTTGGAAAGTGTAACTTTGAGTAGTCTAATTTCCCATCTTTCTACTAAGAAATGTTAAAGGATAAGAACACAACCCTGGATACTTCAGTATTTGGCAGGCACCCTGTGTTGCTTATAAATTTCGGGATAATAAGATCCTTGAAAGTACAGCACAGTGGGTCGTGTAGTTACCCTATTTTGAATAGTTTTATTTGCATAACAATTGATTGACTTAAAACTATATATTTGTTTCCCCGCTAATTTATTTCTATTTGCTGAACTGCCATTTACTTTCGCTAAATGAATACGTTAATATCTTAATGGGATAATGAAATCTATCTTAACATCAAAGTAGGGTACACCAACAACATATTTTTAGATTGAAACAACAAACGAAAATAAATCATAGACAAATAAAACAGTTTTATTTTTATGTTTTTCGATTTGTTTTCTAGTATTTATAAAGTTTTTGTTTTTTTTTTGCTTGTTCATTTCAATCTAACAAATATCACGGCGGCTGCTGCATGTCTGGCTAAAACAAGACCAACAGCAAAAGGAAAACAGACATGGAAAAATTCTATCTAGAAAGAAAAAAAAAAAAATAAATAAAGTAAAACATTCGAAATCTAAAAAAGCTATAGAGACAATAACGACATTAACAAAAATTGCTCGCAAAGAAATTGTTTTAATAAACATCATCTTCAACAACATCACAGGAATCAGCATCTGAATCAGCTTAAAGCAACGTCAACATCAACAACATCATCGTAACATTTTAGTTGTTGTTGTAGTTTGCAAGAGCATCAAAAAGATTTCATTATTCTGTCTTATTTGATTAAGCGAACAGATGCAGCAACTGTTTGTTATTGGTTGTGACACATTAGCAAGAGGCAAATACTGCACTGCAATCGCCACACTCATCGGCAGTCGCTCTACGAGGGTCGCTTTCTGTTATTAGCATATAAAATAAAAGAAAAGAAAACTGCAGCAGTTGTGCTGCTGAACAGGAGGGTGTTTATTTTTTAATCGCCTTTGAAACCATCGCCATTGTCTTTTATTCATTGTAAAACTTTTCTTTCCACCCTCGTATCTTGGATGACAATTTTCCCCAAAAATAAAACTAAAATTCTATACAAAAAAGAGTTTTGAATTACAATTTCTATATATTTGCTGTGTCAACATACTCGGAGATACATGGATTTCTTTCGTGCTTTCATTTTGTCAAATTTGTTTAGTTTTGTAAATGTTATGAAAAGAAGGAATGCTTTAGACGAAATGTCTCTATAGTTTTTCAAATTCATTTGTACACACACACACACACACACACACACACATATATTACAAACTCATCTATATGTTCATACAGAATGTCTAACTTAACAAGAATTTCGACGTTTTGCTATTGTCACTGATTTTAAGACTTAATTGATCGTTTTTAAAGGGTGTCCCGTCATGACAAAAAGACTTGCATTCACTAATAAAAGCAGCTGTTTGTCTCTAAGCAGTTGTTTTATATAGAAATGCAAGTGCATAAATTTAATAATTTAAATAAATAAATTGTTCGTTTCAAATACCAAAAATAAGTTAATATATTCCAGCTCTGGAACCGCATTTCGCCCTGATTTTCAATAGAAATCTATTTAGATCTATTTGCAATACATCAACTTAACAAAAACCATGCTTCAATTGTCCAACCCTGCAATCATATTCTTTATGTCCTTTAATTTTTAATACCAATTAACTCCTTCTTAATATAAAATATGATTGATGGCCAAAAGAATTAGTTTTATATATATGGGAAATATTGGAAATATTGGAAATATTGGAAAAAAAAAATTCAGTGTTTTCCAACTCTGGAGCTGGTATCAATAAATATATTTCAAAAATATCAACTATTTTTTAATTATAAAGAAAAACAGAGAATTTGTTTCAGTTCGTTTTATTAATATAGCAAAAAATATATCAATACTCCAGCCCTGGGAAGGAATTTTAGCCTTTTTTTGATTTTTAATAACAATTTAAACTGGTAAATAAAATATGTTTGAAATATGTTTGTAAAAAGAGTAAAAAAGAAATCAGTTCTATTTACATACTTCATATAAAAAAATATATTTCCAGCTCTGGATCTGTTTCCTTTTTTTTTGACTCTTCATATATCTCCTATAAATGAAATTCATTAAAAAATTTTAAATATGTTTGAAGAAAAAATAAACACAATAACAGTTTGGCAAAAAATTATTTCTATTTAGCAAAAATAATATCACATTGTCCAAGCCTGGTATGAAATTTTTTTAGATTTTTAATAACAACTAAAACTTGTTTCCAAAATATAAAAAATTTTTGAATGAACATGTTTGAGTAAATACTTAATTATAAAAAAATATATATATATTTTCCCAGCTCTGGAGCTGTTTTTTGTCTTCGTTAAAAATATAAATTATCCAACGCTGGGTTTTCATATTTTATTTGAAATGGAATTCACTACAAATTCACACAAAATTCTTGTTGAAATATAAAATATCGTCATTTAGTTACTCTAATATTGGAAAAAAAAGAAATAAAAATAGAAATTGCCATCTCTGGGCTTAAAATCTTTGAATTTTTAGTTACAATAAATCTCCTAATAATTTATTAAATATGTTATAACTTAAAAAGAAAATAAATATTTTTGCTTAAGTCGTCTATTATTATGTTTAAAAAAATATTATCCAGCTCTGGAATTGTATAAAACTCTTTCGAAAGTATTAAATATATTAAATATAAAGATTCAAAGTTGTTTAATTTTATGATACAAATATATATGAATTGTCCAACCCTGTTACTATTATTACTAAAAAACAATGTAAATTTTCCAGCTCTGAAGCTATTAATTTTTATTTTATGATTTTTAAAATTATCAATATGACTTTATTGACAAAATTAAAAAGTTATTTAAGTAGTTTACTTTTACATAGCAAAAAATAGATAAATTTTGTTGTCCATCCCTGAAATCGATTTTGTTTTAATATTTATAAGAACTAAATTATTTCTTTATAATATAAAAAAATTTAATATAAAAAAGTGTTATTATTTCGTTGCTTTGATATATCAAAATTATTAAATTTTCCAGCTCTGGAGCACTCTATTATTGACACTAGTTCCAAGAAATCGCTTTCAGAATTATCAGAAATATTTAATTTACAAAGAAATAAAAGATTTAATATTGTTTGTTTCTGTGCGTAAAAATAACTAATACAATTGTCCAACCCTGGCATCGAATATGATATTTCGTTTAATATCTTATTCCATTTCAATTTTAACTGAAGTGTAAAAGAAAAATTGGCTTAAGCTAATTTATTTGTATATTCCAAAAAGCAGTATAAGTTTTCCAGCTCTGGCATCGAGCCAACGATTTTGCTTTAGTTTTTATAAAAATTCAAATATATTTTTATAACCCTTAAATGCGCACGGTCTTGTATCTTAATGAAAAATATATATTATATGTAATTAAGCTCAAACTTAAAAACTGCGTTTTTATTTTTTAAATTTTTTGTTTTTTTTCCAATATTATTGAGGAAAAACTGGTTGTATCTTATAAGATACAGTGCGCACTCCACATAGAAAGAAACACACATAAACAATGAAAGATATTTTTTAGGAAAGTTTATTTTTAATAGGAAAAAAATGAAAAACTATTGTGATTGTATAAAATGTAATTAAAATTCATTTAGTTAAATCAAAATTATAAAAATTGGGTTTCTTATATTTATTTTATTTTTTTTCTTCTATTTTTTAATTTTTAAAAAATTTTTTTTTAAATTTTAATTCTAAATAAATCAATCTTATATCTAAAAGTTAATAATATGAAATACAAAAAAATTTAAAGTAAATTTCCTTCCAATATTACATTTATTGGTTATGATATTGAAGAAAAAAATTTCTTTCAGAAGTCAAATATAAATTTATCTCACACTTGCTACAAAACATCTTTGTTTGTTGACCACGGTCCAGTGTTGGGTGCCATGTAATCCCACATCTTTCGGTGGCGGAGTCTGTGAATTTGGCTTATGCCTCTTCTGTTGTATTTCAGTATCAAGGTTCGGACGTCCACGTACCAAGAGCTCTCTTGATTTATTTTTATAGCCGAAAAGTGAATCGGCAACTTCGAGCTTAAAATCTATCAGTCTTTGATTTTTTATATCTGGACAGTCTTTGTTAATTCTTTTGAAAAGAGCCCAGCCGTTGATGCAAGTCATATCTAACAAGTGGTAAAATAGTCTATTTGTTCATTTTCTACTCTTCATTCTTATTTTGTGACGACTTATAGAGCTGTCCATTAGGTCAACACCTCCCATATTGGTATTATAGTCCTTCACAATCTGGGGGCAAGGTACAATTTTAACTTTGTTCTGCGTTTTATCAAATCTTCGAACAGATATGTGATCATCTGTTTCATTGCCATTTAGTACTGGCTTTGTTCCGACGTACGTTGAAACCAGATTTACAACTCTGGTGTCTTTCCAGGAATTGAGGTTATATCAATTCCGTACACACTGGTTACAAATTCCTTGCTTGTTCCACGCTCAAATTTCATCATAGCTTTTTCTTCCGGAAGCTTACAGTTTTTAATTCTATTTCGGCGAATCGTACCAACTGATAGAATTCCCTGGGCTCTGAGATATATAAGTAAGGGAATAGTAGTGTAATAATTATCGAAGTATATAATATAATTTTTAAATCTAGGAACTTCCCGAACTAACCTGACAACAATATTTGCAGAAGCTTGAAGATTCGGCTCTTCTGTACGAATGTTTTCATTAGCTCCCGTATAATTTTCAAATTTATAAGCATACCCTTTGGTATCGCATAAAACAAAAAATTTAAGGCCCCACTTTTTAGGTTTGTTTGGCAAATATTGTCGCATATAGGTGTGCATTTTAGTCGAACACATTTGCTCATCGACGGACAGTCTTTCCATTTTAGGTATAGCACCAAATGTGGTATTAAGTGTATCTACAACGGGCCTAATAAGATAAAGCTTGTCACGCTTCGGATCGTCGCGTGATGGTTGTTTTTCTTTGTCGTTAAAGTGTAAATATTGTCTAATTTTTTCAAATCGCTTTTGGGACATTTGCTTCGTGATAACGTTCACTGATCTATCATTATTATTTGACCAATAGTCTCTCGAGTTTGGTAGGTTGAAATATGTCATACAATATAAAATACCAATAAATTTTCGCAATTCTAAAACATTGAAGGAAAATCTTTCATCTATTCCTGCGTATCGCAAAGTTTCCTCAACTATCAATTTTCCAATCTCTCAGGAAATAAGTAACGCCAAACTTGATAAGGAGTAACTAATGATTTAATATGATCAGGCAGAGAGATATCGCCTTTAAACTCTACTTCCTGACTGACGAATTGAATATTACCCTGTTTCCATATAATTTTTTCAAATGCAGAAGATTTCGGATCGAAAGATACATTTTCAAATTTCGAGGAAAGTAAATCAAATGGCGTTGGACTTGATGGTAGGTTCTGTGAGTGAGTTGGGCATTGATTAGCTGGCGACTCTTGTAAGTTCGCAGTTGGGGTACTCGAAGCAGTGGGATTTGATAATAAACCATTTCTTGCAACAGGGGATTGGACTAAGGAAGATCTTCTTAAATTTGCTGCTGGGGAGTTAGAAGTACAAAATTGTACTAGGGCAGAAGACTTAGCCAGATCTGAGCGTGCAGCTACAGGAGAATGTATAGGGCTTGAGAAAACATTATCGTCGTTTATCAATGCAATAAACGAGTCATGAACTGAAGCATTTATATCAACGCTAATTTCACATTCTTCCTCCGGATCAGTGTCATTATCAATAAGGACAACATTTTTATTTTTAGTGGACACTTTTTTTGGAATTTCAATTTCATCATCACTACTTTCATCAGTGCTGTCATATGGAAATTCTGCGCTGTTGCAAAGCATTTCACATATTTTATCATTTGTCATTTTACATCTACCAATACGTCTAAACGCATCCATATTTATATTCGCAACTATTATTAGAATAAAATAAAATTTTACATAGCGAGCGAAAAGAACTTGTCGTATCAAATGACTAAACAAGAATAAAACACACAAGCAGCTTGTGCACTAGCAACAGCGTACATGAAAAAGTAACAGCCAAAATTCCTAATTGGAGTGTAATGCGCAATGTATCTTATAAGATACAACCATTATACACGATTTTTTGGCGAAAGTATAAATCAGACCGTATTGAAAATTTCTGTGTAGTTAAAAAACACTATTTTTATCAACATATATTTTTTTAAAGTAAATGCATGGAAAACTAATAAAAATAAAACTGGGTAAACCTTAGCTTCATCTCTAAAAGTACAAATTTTGAAATTTTGAATCTACGGCTCTATAATTCTTAAAAACGGTACATTTTTAACAGAAAATTAATTAAGGATGATAGAAAAAAGAGTTTCCAGTAGTAATTATTAAAAAATATTTTGTTTTTTTAATAAATGTGGAAATAGCCCCAGTTTTATTGGTTGTATCTTTAAAGATACACTGCGCATTTAAGGGATAATATAAAAAATTTTTACATAAAAAATTGTATTATTTAGTTACTCTAATATTCCAAGATTAGTAAATTTTCCAGCTCTGGAGCCCTCTATTTGGCTCTTATTGCCTTTAGAGCCAAGAACTCGCTTTCAGAATGATAAAAAATTTTTAATTTACAAAGAAATAAAAGATTTTGTGTTGTTTGTTTGTTTTTATGCAAAAAAAAAGCAAATTCAATTGTCCAACCCTGACATCCTATATGTAATTTTGTTTGATTTGTATTTGCAATTGACTTTTAACTGAAGTGTAAAATAAATAAAAATAAAAGTTAAATTAAATTAATATACTTAATATCGCCCCAAAAATAGCTTTAAGTTTGCCAGCTCTGGAATCGAGCTTACGATTTTGTTGAATTTTTAGTGGTAATTTTATTTTAGCTAAAATACAATCAAGTTTTAATTGGGAACAAAACTACAAGTTACCTTGAGCTATTTATTATTATAGAGCAAAAATCTGTTTAAGCTTTCCAGCTCTGGAATCAGAGTATTTCGTTTTTGTTTGATTTTTTATTCCGTTTTAACTTTAACTGAAGTGTAAAATAAAAAGATAAATTAAATTAAGTTAGTTTACTTTGTATTCCAAAAATAAGCTTTAGTTTTCCAGCTCTGGAATCGAGCAAACAATTTCGTTTGATTTTTAGTCGTTATATAATTTTAGCTAAAATACAATACCGTTTTAATTGAGAACAAAACTAAAAACTAGCTTCAGTTATTTATTTTAATATGGCAGAAATCAGTTTTACTTTTCCAGCTCTGGAATTGCACTATTAATTTTGTTTGATTTTAACAGAAATTCCATTTCCCCCAAAAAGTACAAAATGGTTTTAATACACAACAAAAATAAAAACTAGTGGCTGCTATTTATTATTATATAGCGAAAATCAATATTGGTTATCCAGCTCTGGGGTCAAATTTTAGATTTTGGTTGATTTTGAATGCCAATTTCAAGATTTTCTGAAGCAAAAAATTGTTTCAATTAAAATGAAAAAACAAAAGTTATTTTCAACTATTGAAGCCGGTTTTTCAGATGACGTTTAACTTTAAACCGAGTTTAACGTGGTATGAAACTCATATAGTTTCAGTCAAAATATATATATTTTAAAATTTTTTTGATAAAACATTATTTTAATCAAAACTGACTTGTTGCGTTCAAATTTTGTATGGAAACTGGTCAATGATGGCAACTTTTTGGTTGAATTTAATCCAGTTTAACTGAGATCTTAAAAACTTGGCCTTTCTTTTGTATAGCGAAAGTTTGCGTTAGTTTTCCAGCCCTGGAATTTTTCTCAATACCTATCTATTCAGTATCATTTCCAATATATCAGTTCAAGATTGAGGTCTTTAGCTGTCTGTGTTGAGTTTAAACGTCTGATGACTAGAAACAGGAAGTCTCTCCTTGTGGAAGTTGCTGTGCTCCTACAGATGATATTCGGAGCTGCTACAATTGGCCAGAGTAAAAAGCCGACTGTCTTATTACCACTCCCAAAAGCAGATAACAGACTTCTTAATGAGAGAAACAAAAGACTCAACAAAAAGACAAAGTGAATTAATACCAGCAGTAGAGTTTCAATCTCGTCCCACACAAAATTATTTTATTTGTAAGAAAATTAACCAAAAACTCTTTTGGCTCCTGCCAAATCAAACCGAATAATAAATCTCATTTCAATTAACACAAACGTATCACAACAAGCCGCAACGCCACTAAAATATTCCCTAATGAAGTGAATCGAATTTTTGTGCCGAACAACCATAAATAAAAGAGACAAATAAACCAGATATAATGGCTTTATTTATATTTAATTAACCACTTGATTGGCCAACATGCTCTTACCACGGCACAAAACCAGCCACACCTTGTAAATCTTAATTTCTAACAAACAGCCAGCAACTGCAGACGAAAGAAGGAAAGGAAAACAATAAAATGAAATGAAATGAAATAAAATTCAGTGTCCTTTTGTTTGGTTTATTAATTGACAGGATTTCTCTGCTCACGTTGTTGAATTTCTAAGTTTATTTTCATTTATAGATTTGAAAAACTTTCTAAACCGGCATTTAACAATTCAGTCTGTCTCATTAGCATTCAATATTTTTGCATGAAATGCATTAATTGGGCGGGGCCAGTGATTTGAACAACTGAAACAAGGATAACAAGGAAACAGCACTTTTATATGCCAACAACTATTTATGCCATCCTCCGCCCATCCTTTTAGATGTCTGTTATCTGCCCGTCCGTCTGTTTTTTTTTATCTGCTCATTTATTTGTTCTTCTTTTTTTTTCTTCCTTCATTTAGTTAATTTCTCGATACAACAATCAACACTTAAATGAAGGACTCTCACATTTGCAAGTTGTAGCCCGGCAAAGATTTATAAGGCTGCGTACAATAATAATAAAAAGAAAACAATGAAAAAAAGAAAACTTTAAGGCAAAAGATATACGGCCTTTTTTCTTTTTAAACCGCACTCTCAAACTTACACGTACTTGCGTAACCAGACAGATTTTCAATTCGAGTTGTTGCCACCACTCTTCTGCTCCTCACCAGCTGAGGACCAGAGTGTGGTAAACGCGCAAGAGAATATGAAAAGGTTTTAATTATATTTATTTATATTTGATACCCTACACGCTAAAAGCAGTGGGCCAGTGGTATTTGCATTCGAAGATTCTAGAGGTGACCAAAATTAGTGCAACACTTCTTCAACAGCGTTTTCACGCTGACATGGTTTCAGTGAATTCTGGTCTTAACGTTAAAATCTGCAAAATAAATTTTTTTAAATTTAATACAGATCATTTTTTAATTGATATTAAAGAGGGTTAAATGAAATGCAACCTTGTGTTAGACTGTGCTAAATTGAGTGCTGCCAAATTCCTTATTGGAAATATCTGATAGTGCGTGAAGAATGTAGAGAAACGTTCATCACACTTTTCCTTCCACAATTTGCATGATTTTTTTATATGAAATTATGTATTTTATATATGTCCATACTTTGGAAAATTTTATTTCCAAAATTAAAAACAATTCCTGCTTTAAACTGCACTATAAATGCTCTTATTTCTTTACACGAACAAAAATAGCTGCAGTACAGTTTGTTTATTAAATGTTTTAAAATGTAGAGAAAAATAATGCAACAAAATTTATGAGAGATTTCAAAATCTCTGAGAGTTTTAATTTATTGTAATTGAATTTATTGAAAAAAAAACTGTGTTCTGCTTAATTTTGGCTGTGACAAATTGAGTGCTGCCAAGTTATATATTGGAAGCAGCTGATAATGTGTGAAGAGTGCCGAGAGTAATCAATCACATCTGCGTTTTTTCTTTCATAATTTGCTGAATTTTATAAGGAATAATAAGTTTTTAAGCATCTATTGGCTCTAAAAATATTTTCAGTAACAATTCAAATTTTTTATGTATGTATATTTTTTACAAACAGAAACAGCTGCAGTACAGTTTGTGCATTAAGTGTTATAATATATAGAGGGAAATAATGCAACAAAATATATAAACTTCTCTAAGAGATTTAATTTATTGTGATTATATATAATGAAAACACTGTGTTTTGCTTTTGCCTAAGTTTGGCTGTGCTAAATTGAGTGCTGCCAAGTTATATATGGGAAACAGCTGATAATGTGGGAAGATGCCCAGAAAAATTCCCCACGTCTGCATATTTTCTTTCAGAATTTGAGGATTTCATATGGCATAATAAGTTTTTTAAGCCTCTATTCACTGTGTAATTCCATAATTTTAAAATATTTATTCACAAAATATTAAATAATCCTTATTTTTTATAAAAATATTTTATGTGTATTTTTTTACATACAGTTTTTTATATATAGTTTTTTACAATACAGTTTCCGAATTAAGTGTTTAAAATTTAGAAAAAATTACCATAACAAATACTCTGAGATTTTTCTGAGAGATTTAAGTTATTGTGATTAAATTTATTGCACATACTGTGTGTTGAAAGGTGAATTTATTAAATAAAATTTTTAAGGTTTTAACTTTCGGGGCGAAAATTCTATAATATTAAGTAATAAAATTTATAAAATTATATATAACAAAATTTTAAAATTAAAAGTTTAAAAATTAAAATTTTACATGTTTATTATTTAAATTTTTGTAAAAAATTACCTGCCTTAAACGTGCCTATTTTTTATAAAAAAATCATTGTGCCTCTCAATAACATTTTCCTTATCACTTTTATTAAAATTTTTGGTAACACAACAGACGTGGAACTAATTATTGCCAACCTAATATAGGGCAATTGCTTCATGACTTACTTTACGCACTGTACTTGTGGAAAATACTTAAACTGATTTTTCATTATGTCTTTAATATTTAGTTAAACTTCTCTTTTATTTGTTGAAGGTTTACCATAAAATTAGTGATTTTAAAAGTGATAGTTTGGTGGTAGTTTGTTTTCTTTTCTAAAAAAATGCTACATTTGTTACCCTTTTTTTTAGAAAATAGCAAATCTTAACATTTGAAAAAAGAACTTAATAAAAATTAATCCAACATCCGTTACGAAAATTTATATCTTTCTTAAAACTCCTTTAAACTGCCTCTTTTAAGAAGGTTTACCTTAAATTTAGTTAATCTTAAAAATTATGATTTCATGGCAGTTTGTTTGCTTTTCTAAAAAAATGTTGCACTTTTTTTTATAGAAAACAACAAATCTAATCATTTGAACAAGAAAAATTATTAAAAAATTAATCCAACATGCGTTACGAAAATTTATTTTCTTTTAAAACTCCTTCTAAAACTGCCTTCTGTGAGATATAAAAGTGTCAGAATATTACACGTTTTCTAGAAAAGAACACGCCATTAGAGATGATGTAGTTTGAAATAATACGTTTGGCTAATGCAAAAAATGCTGGCTAAAGATGCCCTGATGATCTCCATAATAAATTCAATCTCTCAGAGAAGTTGATATATTTCGTTGCAGTATATTCGATAAAAATCTTCAATTAATCACTTGAAAGTTTTTAATAAAATTTCGGAAGTACAATGGATCAGCACGTTATTGAAATCAAAGGGTTTTAGTCAAGTGAATATTTGCTCTTGTCGTCGATTAAAGTCCGGAGCTTGCGAACAAAGAATGGTGCAGTGGCGCATCTACGGCTTAGAATCGGGTGCATCGGACACAAAATTTGATCTTGTTACCTGCAGCCGGTGAGCAGTTTTATATCTAGAATTATTTTTATGAATTCTTATTTTTCAGTCGTAGTTCAGAATTATGTCAACAGCCAGATATAACATTGAGTTGTTGTTATGACTTTGATATTTGTTTAGTTAAACTTCTCATTCATTTGATGACGGTTTGTCATAAGTTTAGTTAGTCTTAAAAATGACTGGTTCACTGATATTGTGAATGAAACGCTAATGCAGTACGCTTAAGAGTTAAGCCTCCATTATAATTATTATAAAAATAATTATGAATATAAAATCAGCGCGATTGAATTTATATTGAAATTGAAAATTATTTGAAAATTAATATGTACCAAATAAATAAATTTAACATGAAAAGGAATCATCAGTTGAATTTAAAAAAAATTTTGAGAAATTTCCCCTGTAGTTTATACGCAGAAACTTTCAAAAACTATTTGAGAATTCCACAAGAAAAACCATGAAAGTCTTCAAAGAAATATTTGCTATAACAGATCAGCAAGACATTTTATTTGACCACAATTTAAATATCGTGCGAAAAATGTTGCACCCTGAACGAGAAATTTGGGGAATAGAACAAATTATCCCGCCTGGTGAAAATATTACGAGACTCAAAAGAAGTTTGAAAATTCCCTGAGTCGTTGTCTGGTCGTGCGCTATCGAAAAGTTAACTTTGTATCCTGTTTTTAATGCTCAAAAAAGGCAGTTCTATGAAACTATTCCAGGGGACTGATATTAAGGAGACTGTTAAAGGATTTTGAGTCCTGGAATGTAACCATATCCCACATATACTCTGCTTATAAATAATCGTGCGTAGGGTGCCTGTTAGATTCGTTGTAAGCTGGCATGTTTTCTTTTTGATTGCTTCTTCATTTACTTCCTTCGTTTTTAATATGAATTTTCGGAGGATTTTAATTGCTTCGACTCGTTTATGGTTGTCCTGGTTGTCCTGCAAAGGGATGGTGATGTAAATGACTACGGAAACATGTAGCGTGTCATCAGTTGATGCCGGTTTGTAAGTTTGTTAATTTTTGGTTTTTATTCGTCTTGAACAACTTATGCAAATTGTTGCTTCATTAATACGTGTGCCACATAATAAATGTTGCATGTTTTCGACTGTGAACGATTTTCCTTTGCTGGACTTTAGTCCTTGTAAAGATTCCTCTTACAATCTGTATTAAATATGTTTGGCTTTAAATGGAAAACAGCGTCAATATGTCAGTCTTTGTAATTTCATTCAATGAAAAGGATTTAAAAGAAAAAATATTGAAGTAAATTAAAATACGAAAATATAATTTTATATTCTACGAAATCCACACGTTTTTATGTGAATGAATTTCCCAATAATAAAATGTAGATCCTTTTGTGTGTTGCGTATGTGTTTGTTTTTTATATTCCTGAAAGACGACTGCCAGAAGATTTACCGATAAATAATAAATTTTAAAGAAATTTAATACGAATACAACCAGTCTTAAAACATTATATATCGGGGGATTCATTATATTTTTTTTAAGATCAATAATATTAAGATTTTATTCAAAAAGTTAAAATAGAAAATTAAATCTCTCAGTTGCTAATAAGACGATTTTGCTGAAACACTAACGAAAATACTTTCCAAAAACATTTCGTACGTACGTTTTCTGTAACAACATTTTCTGTTTAAACAATTTTTTAATTTCCCACTTATTCCTATTCGAAAACTTGTAAAATCTAATTTTATTCCCACAAAAACCATTTCTCATGCAAAGACCTGCACAATCATGTTTGGCAAAGAGCCTCTCTCTCCCCCTCGGCCTGCTCATGTTAATCGAAATCAAACAGGCATTTTGCTTTTGCTTTTCAATTTCATTTTTTCCTCATGCAAAAATATGCCGGAATATGCAAATTAGCATCACACATCAACACTCTGTATGAAAAGTAAACATCCGTAGACATGCACTAACATGCTTAAACAAACATTAACACATCGATGTGTTTTAAGTTTTACACACACACACACTCATGCAGCTCGTTATTCATGCATGTAAAAAGGGTCTAGAAACAAACACCGATACACAAATCACCTGTGAATAGAAATGAGCTGCAAGTGTTGACAACTCTAAATGAATAAGAGGTGAAAAAACTCGCTAGAAATAAATTAATTTGAAGAAGAAGGAAAATAAATAAATTTTATTTACAAAATGACTTAAGAAATATGGACCAAAAAATTAATCATGAAGAAAATAATAAAACAGCTACCAGGAGCTCTTGACAAGGGCTCGTTATCATCGGTTTGTTACAATTCTCGTATCCTTTATCATAACAAAACTTCTACAAATTAAAGTTTTTTTCACATTCAACTGGGCCACCTAAACAAGGGTAGCAAATAAAATTACACATGGAGTACTAACGATGAAAGTGCAGCGGCTTTCGAAAACAGCTTTTCGGCTGTGTAAGTTGTCTTAATGAATTAAAAGCTCTTCTCAAACAATCAAAAAACAATTCAAAATTCAAACAATTGAAAAATAAGAAACTAGAAATAACTTTTATTTTCTGAGCGTGAAATAAAAATCATGAATTAACTTTTATTTTCAGACGAATAAATAAAAATCAAGAAATAACTTTTATTTCTGATTGAAAAATAAGAGACTAGAAATAACTTTTATTTTCAGAGGAATAAATAAAAATCAAGAAATAACTTTCATTTTTAGAGGCATAAATAAAAATCAAGAAATAACTTTTATTTTTAGAGGCATAAATAAAAATCGAGAAATAACTTTTATTTCTGATTGAAAAATAAGAGACTAGAAATAACTTTTATTTTCTGAACGTAAAATGAAAATCATGAAATAACTTTTATTTTCAGAGGCATAAATAAAAATCAAGAAATAACTTTTATTTCTGATTGAAAAATAAGAGACTAGAAATAACTTTTATTTTCAGAGGAATAAATAAAAATCAAGAAATAACTTTTATTTTTAGAGGCATAAATAAAAATCAAGAAATAACTTTTATTTTTAGAGGCATAAATAAAAATCGAGAAATAACTTTTATTTCTGATTGAAAAATAAGAGACTAGAAATAACTTTTATTTTCTGAACGTAAAATGAAAATCATGAAATAACTTTTATTTTCAGAGGCATAAATAAAAATCATGAAATAACTTTTATTTCTGATTGAAAAATAAGGGACTAGAAATAACTTTTATTTTCTGAGCGT
The DNA here is from genome assembly GCA_963675445.1 of Linnaemya vulpina. NCBI lineage: Eukaryota > Metazoa > Arthropoda > Insecta > Diptera > Tachinidae > Linnaemya > Linnaemya vulpina. The sequence goes on along the minus strand of OY776279.1, from coordinate 71,451,864 downwards.
AAAATAAAAATCATAAAATAACTTTTATTTTCAGAGGCATAAATAAAAATTAAGAAATAACTTTTATTTCTGATTAAAAAATAAGGGACTAGAAATAACTTTTATTTTCTGAACGTAAAATGAAAATCATGAAATAACTTTTATTTTCAGAGGCAAAAATAAAAATCAAGAAATAACTTTTATTTCTGATTGAAAAATAAGCGACTAGAAATAACTTTTATTTTCTGTCGAAAAATAAAAATCAAGAAATAACTTTTATTTTCAGAGGCATAAATAAAAATCAAGAAATAACTTTTATTTCTGATTAAAAAATAAGGGACTAGAAATAACTTTTATTTTCTGAGCGTAAAATAAAAGTCATGAAATAATTTTTAGTTTCTGTTTGCAAAATGAAAAACCAGAAATATATTTTTTCTGAAGAACAAATGAAAATCAAGAAAATAATTATTATTTTCTAACGAATAAATAAAATTCGATAAATAATAAAAATTAAAATGTTATCGAAAAATGAGAAATATACGACCCATAATTTAGGACAATTTTCCAGAATGTGTCCAGTGTCCATTTTGTGCAAAATTCTCTATATCAAGGCGTTGACGACTTGACTTGTTTTGGTACGAGGGATGTTGGATTGTCCCATGATGTTTTTAATATCCCTTGAAGTAACTATAAATGCAACACTGCTGCCATGTAACGCCATCTATTGATAGATTATTGTCAAGTTTTTAAAAAACTTTTGCGTCACACCTGACCTGGTACATCACACTTTACTTGCCTTTTTTCTCATTCAACATTTAAAAACGTTTCTTGGAAGAAACCCCCTTAAAAAAAATCGCAAAATTGGCTCCATAAACAAACTCTGCACATCTCCTCCACTTCATGAAAGCGTAGCCGGGCTTTGTTCTCTATTAACCATTCATGGAGTTTTCATGTCAAACAAACACAACACACTTAACCCGTTGGCTTCAAAGTTTATTTCTCTTATTTTTCTTTAACATTTTTTTCTCCTCTTTCTAAAGGCTTTTGAAAATGTTTGCATTCTTTTCTATGGCCCCTAACAAACTTCTAACACACTTTAAGGACATTTTGCATATGATTTTCTCTGTTGTTTTTGTATTTCTAACGAGCTCGAATCGAACACACACCGTCTGTCTGTCTGTCTGTCTGTACCTGTTTCCATGAGGTGTTGTGACTCATGTGAGCAAACATATCAACACACCTCTTTGTGCTGCTGGCAAATAATTTTATTGAAAGTCACTTTCAGATAAGTCCGCTATTCTCTTTGAGTCTGCAAAGATTTTTATTAAAAAAAGGAAAAAACTAAATAATAATGAAAAGTTTCTTACGACCAGACATTTCGAGTTGTTTGAATTTCAATTTGCTGACCATAAATCATATTTATTTGCTGTGTGGCCAATACGTTGGCTTATTCGCAATAAAAAGTTGTTATTTTATTTGTCAAAACGGTTATAACGTAATTACCAACCTAAAAAAAATCTTAAATCAATTGCAATTTAAAGTGCCACAGCGGAGAAGGGAAGAAATAAATAAACTGCTTCAAGTCTCATGGCGAAATAATAACAATTTGAAATGGAAATAAAATCAAATTAAATAACACGCTGATAGATAGAGATTTGAGTTACAAATAAAGGGTGTTTTTTAGAGAGGTATAGAACCTTGAAATAGAATAAAACAGAGATGGACTTCAGTAATTAACATGAAATTTATTTTATTCGAAAGAAAGTCTGCCGGTTTTATAATTTAAATATGACTTCTGATGTGTGACCACCACGGCTGGCTCGCGCGCAGACTCATCTGGAGGTAAAATGTTCATGTGGCGACCGAATGTTGCCTTCTACAACAACAACTTTTTCGCGGGTACATCTTAACGTATGAGTAATACTATTATTAATATTAAGTATACGCGTGGAAGTACAATACAAACAAACAACCATGAAGCTAATAAAAATCGAAAAAAAAAATCTAACTGAAATTGATGTGTTACGAGCATTAATTTTTATTTGATTGAATTTCAAATCAAAAACTCGACTTAACCGATTATTAACAGGGTTTTATTTATTCCTCTGAAAATAATAGTTATTTCTGTTTTTTTTTTAATCAGAAAATAATTCTTGAATTTATTTTTTGGTCAGATAATAAGATCTATTCCTTGATTTTTATTGAGTCCCCAGCAAATAAAAGTTATATCTTGACTTTTATTTGATCCTCAGAAAATAGAAGTTATTGTTTGATTTTTATGTTTCAATCCGAAAAGAAGAATGGATTGGACTTGCAATTATCCAGTGTTGATATCCCACCACGAATTTAATGGTGTTTGTGTCAGTGCAATTCAATTTCAGTTGCTGATTTACAACTCGCCTGCTTTACTTGGTTGCTAAAGTATCCTGTTATTTAATGTTATTCTATTAATTTAATTTCATTTACAATAGTTTAATAAGAGATTTAACATTCAAACACACATTCGCGCCAATGTGCGAGTATATTTTTCCTCAGATCAAACTAACAAACAAACAAAAAGAAAAGGATGCGTTCAAGTTGCGGTGCTGGCTGAGAGGCAGTGAAGGAGGAGTCGTCAAAACACAAACTTAAATATTTAGATCGAAAACCGTAAAATAAACATAAAAACTCTTGTGGTTTTATTTATTCTCATTGGCTTCAATGCTGCTGTGTTGTTGTTGTTGTTGTGCTTGTTGTTATTAGTTTTGTCGTTGTAACTCTTGTTGCATTTGTGTTTTCCTGTTGAAGTATTTGTTATTGTTTTTTGCTTTAAACTTGTCATGCTTGTCGTACTTGTTAAGTTGATGACGACGACAATGACGACGGTAGAGTGTGGGTGTTAAGTATTTTAGTTTTTCTCTTATAACTTTTCTTATATGCGAGTATATCCAGCGAGTTTTAAATTGTATGGAGTAGATTTTGTGTGCTAATAGATCGACAGACGTTTAGTTATAAACTGTAACGCTGTGAAAATGCGGGTGATGTGAAAAAGGACTTAAGAAAACAGTTTTTTTTTGGTTGAATTTTTTTCTCCGAAACTTTCAAAGTAAATCAAAGTGATCTTGAGTGATTTTTATCTAACGCAGATGTTAAATATTTTACAATAACCAAAAATTTCATTTCAAACTTTTACTCAAATGAATGAGAAGTTTTAACAAATGCCAAAGTCATAAGCATAATTTATGGCCACTTTTCCTTTTGTTGGTTGGTTTTATTATTTTGCATTGTCTGCCTCTTTCGTACTATAATTGTTTATATAAGAATTAAACAAATTATAATAAAAATAAATTTAATTAACAGTGTTGTCAACTTTAATTGTTCTTTGCGCTGGCGGTCTCAAATTTTACAATGAAATTTATATATTTGAGAATTTTAATTTTCAACACCTCAATTTTAATTAATTAATGCTACCAAAAGCTTTAAATTTTGTATTATTTCAGTGGTTACCCACAATGTTTTCTTTTCTCGAAAAGATGCAACATTTTTTGCACTTTATTTGTAAAAAGTGCCTAATTAGAAGGGTTGGTAATTAATTAGTGCTACCAAAAACCTAAAACTTTGCAGTATTTAAGCGGTTACTTGCAGCGTTTTCTTTGCTGGAAAAGATGCAACAACATTTTTTGCACTTTATTTGTAAAAAGTGCCTGTTTAGAACGATTGTTAATTCATTAATGCTACCAAAAACCTTAAGTTTCGTATTATTTCAGCGGTTACCCAAAAAATTTTCTTTTTTCGAAAAGATGCAACATTTTTTGCACTTTATTTGTAAAAAGTGCCTGTTAAAAAAGTTGTTAAATAATTAATGCAGCCAAAAAGCTATAGTTTTGTATTATTTCAGCGGTTACCCACAATGTTTTCTTTTCTCGAAAAGATGCAACATTTTTTGCACCTTATTTGTAAAAAGTGCCTGTTTCGAAGGATTGTTAATTCATTAATGATACCAAAAACCTAAAGTTTTGCAGTATTTAAGCGGTTTTTTACAGCGTTTTCTTCTCTGAAAAAGATGCAACATTTTCTTGCACTTTATTTGTAAAAAGTGCCTGTTTTGAAGAGTTCCAAAACAGAAATAATTTTTCATAAGTGATTTTGAATAAATTTCTAATAAATTTATTATTTTCATATGCCACTTTCTATTAAAAAGTGTAAAAAATGTTGCACCTTTTTCTAGCAATGAATTTAAAACATGTTTGACACAAAAAATATTATTATTATGATCTTTCCTGTAAATCTGGTTGTTAAGACCTTTTTTTCAATCTGCCTCTAACTTGAATGTCTTCACCCTATGCACATTTCTTTAACACCACTTGGCTGAAGTACCAGCATTGGCATGCAATATTGTGTGGGCTGTTAAGTTCTGCTTCTTTTTTTTCTTTTTTGCTTCAAAATGTTGCACGAAAAAAAAACCGAAAACTTAAATGAACATTTTTACTGATGCTTAAACTAATTGTTAAGCTTAATTTATAAGAGTTAAATAATGATGATGGCAAGACAACAAAACCGAATGACAACCAAATAAAATGTTTAGAAAAAAAACGAAACTTGAAATTTAATGAAAAGCCTAATGACAAATGCTACTGGTATAAGAAGTACGTGGTAGTTGGAAAAGCAAATAGTAGAGAAGTAAATTACGAAAAAGAATTTATTATTAAATTAGTGATAAAATTGTAAAACTCCAGTGATTTAAAATAGACAAGAGTTAGAGAAAAGCTGACAGAAATCAGCTTTTGAAATAAATATATTTTTTTGTATAGACAATTTTTCTAAATTACATTGAACAGCATGTGAAATATATATATATATATATATATATATATATATATATATATATAACTTTTTTTCAAATTAACAAAATGCTAATGACGTGAAATATAAGTTTAGGCAAAAGCTATAAACGTAGGTTTTTAAGCTTTAACTTGTGGGATTTCTTTTTGATATAGGGGAGACTTTAATTTTGGTCTTGTGTTTAGTTGATGTCAAAAATGGTTTCCATTAACTAGATAAAATTATATCGCACCAGATTTATGGTTCCCGATCTATTATAATGGCCAGACCTTTCGGCAATTTTTTTCCTCGTTTTTGAGGGACATTCCCTAGAACCACTTGAAAACTTTCATGACTGTTGACAGAGCCTGGGGATTTTAAGAAACCCTTTAAAACGAAATGGTCGCGCGATATGCTCTGCGTTATTAACTATTTTTTTCTGTTCTATTTTCTGCTGTTCAAGTAGAGACAAATTGTTGGGCATGAATTGTGGAGCAGTTTCTTGGGCCTCGTTTTCAAAAACAATTCCGCTGATTTGATGTTCCCCCTCTCCACTAGATCACTGACTTATTCATTATCTTTTGTTTAAATAAAAATAATAAAAAATCTGTAAATAAAAACAAGAAAAAAAACGTTTGACCTCTAAAGAATCATTCTCTTTAACTTCCCGCTAGCTTTAACATGATTTCTCTTGCTGTTCCCTGCTTTTGAGCTCCTCTAAATGAAGAACTACTAATTTAATTTTCAAACTGTTTCATCTTAGCAATGAATCAAAAGCCATGGGAAGGCTTTTCGAATACTCTAAAACAATCGAGAGCCGTAACTGATCAGCAGGGCGATTCGGTAACTTATATTATGACAATCGTGCCGATTAAATAAATTTTAAGGAAATTTAACGCTTTTGCTATTCTGTAATATTATTAACGATATTCGGTATCGCTTGAATTAATTATCAGCAAGCGGATGACAAAGATTTTTCATGTTCTTTCCTAATAAAAATGCAACATTTCTTGCACTTTTTAATAGAAAATTGCATTTTCTTATGTCATTTGAAAATAAAGAATATATTGAAAATTATTTCAACTCTCAAAACTCCTCCGTACTGCCTTTTTAAAAAAAAAGAAGCTAAGAAATGTTTTATGTTTTCCAGAAAATACAAAACTATTAGTTTCAAACAACATTTGGATGAGTTGCTTTTATGTGACACTTCCTTTCTTGACAGCAGAGTTATTTCAACACAAGACTGATACAAAATTTATGTTGCTTAAAATTAATTTGAAAAACCTATTTTATTCAATATTTTTTCAGATACCATATTTCTCAATTATTATAACGATGTAATAGATGAGAAAAGTTAGGGAATCCAATAATCGTTACTGCAAACACTAGGAATTATAGATAAATTTAATAAATCGCTACAAGTTACTGAATCGAACCAACGATATTACTTCCAAGAACAAACGATATATATATATATATATATATATATATATATATTATATATATATATATATATATATATATATATATATATATATATTCGATAGATCAAATCAGTTTTTTTAAATATTTTTTCGTTGACTATATCTCACGAGAAAATTAACCGATTGTGGTCTGTGTCGTGGCAATTGAGGTGGTTATTTAATACTAAGAGTTGATTATTTTGTATAATCGATCGGTTAAGCCATTTTCAAAAACTTTCCTCTTAGTTTTTAATATGAGATCTCTCAAAATCTATTTGTTTGAATCGGTTCCAATTTACAGCAAATCTAAGTTCTGTAGAACACTTTGGAACGCCTCCAGCTTAGCTCGATTCAGGTCAAGTCCTTGAGTAGTTATAAACGGTTTATTAATATAAATAGAAAAATAAATAATCCTCCCAGTTTTTTAAAATTTTAAATTTCCTAGCGGGAAGTCAAAATAAATAAACTAAAATTATTTGAGAGAAAATTAAAAATGTCGGGGAATCATTAAAGACAAATTTATTAGAAAAAACGTTCATGCAATATTTTCTTGAAACATATTTCAAATACAATTAATTTATTTTTAAGAACAAGCGGTCGAGATGTAAAAGCCAGCCTGGTTGTCAAAATGTTGTTGTTTCTTAATGGCGTGTTCTTTTCTAGAAAAGGTGTAACATTTTCCACACTTTTTTCAAAGATTTTCGCATTTATCAGCAGTTTTAAAAGGAGAGTAGAGTTTCGTAATTGTAATAAATTCAGTGTTACCAGAAGACATATTATTGCGTTGTATGTCATTGAAAAGTGCAAGAAATGTTACCTCTTTGTGTAGAAAGGAACACAACATTATTTGCTTTAACGCCATCCTGCGAAATATCAGATATAATCACACAAATCTGTGGCACAGATGCTCTAAATGGACATTTAAATATTTTGTGCCAGTTTTTATGTGCAGTAAAATTTTTGTTATAAATAAAATTTTTTTCCACTCCTTCTGAAAATCTTCTGTTCATTTAAATCTAGTCTGTCATTTTTATGCTTTAAATATTTATAACTGGAAACTGTTGCGACAAATTTTTAAAACTGAAACTTTTTTTACTAAGAAGTTAAAGTTTTCTATGAATTTTACTACGAAGAGTTTATTATGGGGGTAATTCCATAGCAAGTCGACCCAGAGTTACACACAACGTTTTTTGGTTTTTTATAAAATTTTTTTAGAGGAATTCTTTCGTTTTATTTCTTAATTAAAACAATGACAACAATTTAGTAAATATTTTGCAAGGACATACTTTTTATGTCCTTCTCAATGTTTCATTCCTTGGATTTGCAGAATGCGTTCTGTTAATTTGTTTATGTCTCAAAAACCATTTAATACCTTGAAATTTGTTAATGTCATTTTGAAGGGAATATTTGGGTCTATAAAATTTCAAATAATAATTTTGAATTTTTGGTAAAGTACAATATCTGCAAGATTTTAAATACTTTTCTAATCTTTAGGCATGAAATTGTTTCTTGTCTTATTATTTTAATAAAATAACAAACTTTTATGGAGTTTTTTGTTTGTCTTCCAAACCATGGAAACACCCACACCTTTACAACTTAAAAAATAAATACTGCCTTAAGCTGCTGCCTCCTTTTGCCAACTGTAATGAGCTGGATTTTAATTTTAGCCTTTTCTTTATTCCATTTCGCACTCAACTATTCTTCTCATTCACTAGAATTTTACATTATTTTTCTTGTAACCTCGTAATTATTGTTGTGGTTTTCTTTCAACGCACACTCATTTTCTACGGAAGTCTTATAGTTTGTCTTTATTCGTGATGAGGAATTTTTGTGTTTTTTTTATACGTTTTTTACTTTTATTTTTACTTAATACTTACGATTTAGTTGTGTTTGTGTGTGTTTGTGTAAAATCTGTGTGAACTTTCCGGGCTTTCATTAAAACCTGTAAAGGATAATGACAATAATAATGAGGTCAAAATATGTTCACTGTCGTCTGCTGCCACCGAACTGATATGGTTGGCGTGTCACTTTTTATGCTGGATGATAATTTCGCTATTGCAAAGCACTGGCAGCGGTAGTACGTTTATGTCTACTTATGAAATAATTATCAGCGAGAAAGATAAGGATTATTATTTTATTGTTGTTGTTGTTGTTGTTGTTGTACTTGTAGAAGCACTTTGCCTTGTGTTGTGGTTGCATTATACATCGTCCTTTTGGCATATCCCTGTCCCGTTTGTCTTGTTGAGGTTTAAGAAAAATATAATTATTTGTAAACCGCAAGAATTTGAAATTAATTTCATTTGGAAAATTAAAAATGATTAAATTGTAATTCTCAGACTGTTTTGCTGGAGATTTTAAAAGACAAGGCTTTTTGAAATATTATCGTTTATTATTTCACATTCCGGCAGTTTGATATCACAGGCTGTGATGTTGCCTCATGTTAAGGCGAAGATATCCTGATTTTCTTCCCCCAGGACAAGTGCAGCAAATTCCCTTAATAATTAAAAAAATGCTGAAATAAAACTTGTATAAAAAAATGACATAGAAAAATATGCATTTCTTTTGTCTAAGTAAATTATTATTATTATTTTATTTTAATCCATTTTATTTCAAAATTAAAGAAATTTGTGTGTTTTGAAATCTTCGTATAATATTTTCCCTTGGCATTAGACCTCATCCGTTATGACTTGTATGCTGCTTTTATCTCTCCTGTTATTCAAACTCAAATAGAATCTCAATAATAATGGCAAATAATAAGTAAAACAATGGGAAAAGCATGAGCAAGAAAAACAATCGCAAAATCAAACAATTGTTAAGAGGAAACTAAAAAAGAAAAAAAAAAATCCTCATCATCATCATCGTCAGACGCTGGCAAAATATTCCAAATGAAACACACTCAAATCGTGTGTGGATAGAGGAACAAGTATTCAATATCCTGCAGAATTTATTAAGCTTTCAACGACTAAAAACTTGGCTACACAATCGATTATAACAGCAGGATATTTTAGCCTTATATAAGTATTTATATGGAAGCCCCTTGAATAAGTTAGTGAGTGGGCTATTAAACAATTTTGCTAGTCAAGTCTATATGAATCGTTTAGTCAACTTGGAGAATATCTGGATCCAAAAGCCTTAAATTTCCTATGAAACAAGTCTATATGAATCGTGTAGTCAACTTGGAGAATATCTGGAACCAAAAGCCTTAAATTTCCTATGAAACTTCCCCCCCTACACTAGTCTAGTGCAATAAAAGCTACTCTAGTTTTTATAGGGTATTTGTGAACCTCCAACTCTAACAATCATCATTCAATCATTCTCAACTAAAACTTTCAGGCTGACGAAATAAAAACAAGAAACCCAAAGTCAAACAATAAAAATTATATGTACAACAAATATTGGCAGGAAACTGAAGTGTACACAAGAATATTAAAAGAACGATATCATCTGCGTCATCATCCATAAGCAGCAGCCTAGACAAGCGGATGTTATGAGAAAAACTAACAACGTCACAGCAAAACTTTATCAAATACGAAGAATGCAAAAAGTTAAAAAAAAACACGAATTGTTTTCTCTACAAAAAGGATCAACTTCTTAGGGAAAGAAAAGTAAATAAAGGAAAAATTCAATAAATCTTTAACGCAAACAGAATTAATAGTTACAAGAAATTGGAAAACTTGCATGTATGTTAGCAGAGACAACCACCTTCTTATTAATATCCAGTGGAAAATATTCGTTTTAGGAGAAGTACTTTTTCGCTACTCCCAGACTTTTAATTAGTTTGTATTTTCAACTTATCGGGAAGGTTTTATTAAGAAATATAATCAAATAAAAAACAAACTATATTTTTAATTAAAAAATATCTTTATTTATAAAAAAAATTTATATATAAAGGGTGTTTTTTATAGAGTGATACAAGCTTAAATCATAATAAAACATAATAATATATTTTTGATATCAATGAAACAGTCTTTATTGGATAGAAAATCTTACGACATTAATGTTTAAATATGAATTTGGCCATGTGGCCGCTACGGCTGGCGCGTACAAGACGCAATCTGAAACACCAATTTTCACAAACCGTAACATTCTGACCATCATCATTTTTGAAGACATATGGGCCAATCACTTCGCCAGCCCATAAAGCGCACCAGACAGTAATTTTCTGTGGATGTTCTCTGGTGTTTCGACAAAAACTTGTGGATTCTCTTCAATCCAAATGCGACAACTCTGTTTATTTTCGTACCCATTCAACCTAAAATGGGCTTCATCGGGAAATAAAATTTTGAATGGACGAAGCGCACGATAAAATGACGAATAGAACCATTATTTTGATTAAAAATTTCCACAATTTGCACGCGTTGCCCTGAGGTAAGTAAATCCATAATGAAATGTCAAGGCAAACTAAACAAAAGGCAACTATTAGCTGTTAAATGGTTGGTCAAATAAAGCAGTGATGCCAACTCAAAGTTGTATCACTCTATAAGAAACATCCTGTAAAAAAATGTATTTATAAAAATATATTCTTAAATATAAAAATATACTCTTATTCATAAACATAAATTTTTGTTTATAAAAATATATTTTTAATTTAAAAAAAGAACATTTTTATTCCTAAGAAAATTCATTTTTAAAAATATATTTTTATTAAAAAAAAAAAAACATTTTCATTCCTAAGAAAATTTATTTTTAAAAATATATTTTTATTGATAAAAAAATATTTGCCTTTTAAAAAGTATTTGCAAAAATGTATTATTATTTATAAATATATTTTTATAAATAAATGTTTCTTTGTTAGCGAATTTTCTAAATCAATTTCAAAAGTTAATTGAAACGACTGGAAAAAAAATTATATATTTATATCGCCAGAAACAAGACTTCGAATCCTTTCAGAACTTATCAAAAAAAGAGAACTCTTTGCAAAGACAACCCGTTTGTAAAGAGCCTTAGAAAAGTTCCGGATTTGTTATACTTCCGGATCATAAAATTAGGATCTTGTCAATTTCGTATTAAAATTTCTTATATTTTTAGTGAGTTTTAAAGGGAAAATGGGAAGGAATTGTTTTGACACACCGATTCTAATAGTTAATCCAGCATGTGACCTGTGAATTATTTAATGGGTGAGTTTTTTAGAGGCTTTCTCATGTGACCAAAATTAAAAAAACATATTCAATTTAAATGAAGTCTGAAATCTGTGATAAAAAGTAAATTTTAAAAGAAAATTTTATGTGAATCGTTTCTACGCTGCGTCCAATTGTGTTCTACACTCTGCTACATATTGGCTGGTATTTCACAAATAAAGTTTTCAATAATGGCTACCAGTGGGTCAACTGTTAAAAGCTCCCGTATAAAAAGAAAAGGAATTAAATTTCATGATTTTGGAGGCCCCAAATGTGACCGGCCGCAAACGCTACACAAACTGTTCAACGAACTCGTTTCTAAATAGGATCTTTGATTCGCGTGCTGTGGGGCATTTTATTATTCTCTCTTTAGCCAGCTTTCAGGGCATGGCCTCTACGTAGGCGATGCATTGTGCCAGACTAAAAAAAAAGAAAGAAAAGAAATTGTTATGGAATGGAGACTGTGGATATGCGATTAGAAAGTCCCTAAGCAGGAAGTTTATTCCACAAACAAAACGGTCGGTCAAAGAACCATCTGTCTCTCTCTCTCTCTCTCTCTCTCTCTATCTCTGTCTCCCTCTCTCTCTCTGTCTCCCTCTCTCTCTCTGCCATGCGTGTTCTGCGTTACTCTCTACTGGACGGCGAAAGGATGCGGCCTCCTCCTTTCCATTTTGGTATAAAACAACTTCTTAATGATTTTGAATTGATTAATTTATTGTTATTTACTGATGATGCAAGTGCAGCGGCTTTTGAAAACAATTGTTTTGCTGTGCTACTTATGTATATAAAAGTAATATTTACCTTGTGCTTTCGAATAATTATCAAGTTTTTTTTATATTAAAAAACAACTTTTAATATATCAGAATTGTATTTAGAATTTGTAATCGAAAAGCGCTCGTTATTTATTGTCAAGTTATTACCTTCAGTGCCTTTGAAAAATTTACGGTCCCCGGCAAATAATTTACTTGAAGCAGGCTCTTTGTTTTGGGATTCAGTGGCAGTCCTAGTAATACATCTCTGGCTGCTCTTCGTACACAATATGGCATCCATTTTTTTACGAGGTCAAATGAGCCCAAAATTGAATATAAAATAGCGGAAACGCCCGAGTGCACTTTCTTAAAATTTTATATTAAACTTCCATAATCCGCAAGCGCTATTCGGTTTTAAGTTCGTTTTGTGCTGAAATTAAAGACAAAACTGAACATGTCTTACGAAAACAGCTGATCTGTCAAAAAACAGTGTTGCCACAAAGAAAGTTGCTGGCAAATCACTCGTTAAATTATGAAAAAAGAAATTTTACCGTCTTCAGTTACAATTAAAAAAAAATTATAATATTTTATTAAAAACTTCAGCCATCAGACATATTGAAATCTAAAAAGAGTATTAAATTCCCGATAGTAAAAATAATATTTTTTCTCCAAAGCAAAACTTCCAGCTTCTCATTCTCGTTGTGCTCAAAAACTGGCCCCATTTCAACGGTCACAATTATTTTTATTTTTGCTCCACGGTGCTCACTAAAGAGTTGTTATATTAACAAAAAATTTTTATATCCAAAATTAAAAAAAAATAAGTGAAATTTTCAATAATTGAATGAATTATTAAATGAAGGCCAATATTTTTGCATGCAACTTCATAATCGTGTTAATAATTGGGACAAACTCTTCACTATCAATTTAGTTGGAATGCAATTTTCTAAAAAAATTTTAATTATTTAAACATATTAAAGAATTTTCAAGCAAAATTTATAACGCAAAAATTTTTAGTGAAAATTTTTCTATATGAAAAATCATACTCCCACAATATTTTTCTCTCTCTCTCGTCTTTTTTATTGAATAATTAAAGATAATTTTTTTCAAAATATTTTCCATTTAATAATTTTGCGCCCAAGTGAAAGACGTTCTTCCGTAATCCCTGAAACAATTTTCATAAATTTCGTCAAGCCGAAATATAAATATTGATGAACAGCAGGCAAAAAGTAGTTTTTCAAATCAAACTCTGCCGTCTGCTTAACGTTTTTGTATGTTCTAGTGATTTTGCACAGGAGGCGACTGAGAAGTCTGTGACGAAAAAGAAAAAATAATTAAAGCAGCGACTGCTCAACAACCAACCAGCAGCCATAAACAGAAACAATTTGCAACAGAGATCCGAAAAGAATTTGAATAAACAAAATATTCGACTGTTTATTGCGAGTGGTTTGTGACACTGCAAAAAACATTTTATTGAAAACTTACGAATAATCTTTGAATTTATGTCTGCTGCTCTCCTTCTCTATGCTTTCCTGGCAGGTCCTTTTTGCAATTGTGCATGACACAATTGTGGAAATAGTCAGGAAGAGCTTTCGGAAGGGATTAGTTGCGTAAAATGTTGGGATTATTTGCAATTTGAATGTTGACAAAGTAAAAATGATAAGCTGACGTTTAGTTGTATGCGTTTGTGTCAGTGACAGAATAAATATTGCAAATACAAGTTTTTTTTCTCTGTCACAAAATAAGTTTGTTATGTACAATTTTTGCTTGTGACAAAATATTTTTTATGGGAACTTCTTTTTCTGGTAAAATATCTTCTGTTCAAAATTTTTTGTTTGTGACAAAATTTTTTGTAAGGAAAATTTTTGTTTGTGACAAAATATTTTCTATGGAAATTTTTTTATTTGGGGGAAAATATTTCCTATTGCTAATTTTTTTATTTGTAATAAAATATCTTCTGCTCACAATTGTTTGTTTGTGACAAAATATTTTTTATAGAAAATTTTTCATAATATATATCCTACGGAAAACTCCCTTTTGTGACAAAATTTGGAAAATTTAAGTTTGTGACATAAAAATAAAATATCTTCTGTTCACAATTGTTTGTTTGTGACAAAATATTTTTTAGTTTTTGATAAAATATATTTAAGGGAGAATTTTTGAGTGAGTCAAAATATTTTGTATTTTATTTGTGACAAAATATTTCCTATAGAAATTTTTTTTTAAATATCATTCTTGCAAAAATTTTTTTTGTGACAAAATATTTTGTATAGAAAATTTTTCATAATATATTTCCTATGGAAAACTCTCTTTTGTGACAAAATCTGGAAAATTTATGTTTGTGACATAAAAACTTCCATGCAATATATTTTTTGTGATCAAAAATCTGTTAAAATATTATCTTTTACAAATTTTTTTTATATTTTTGAGAAAATATATTTTAGGGAAAATTTTTGTCTCTATGAAAAATTTGTTTTCAGGCGAAATAAATTTTGAGGCAAATTTCTTTTGTTACAAAATATCTTCTATGGAAAATGTTTGTATCTGACAAAATTTGTGGTTGTAAAACAATTGTGTAAATATCTAAAATATTTTTTTTTCTGACAAAATATTTTCTATGGAAACTTTTTGTTTGTGACAAAATAATTTCTGTGGCAAATTTTCTTTTGTTAAAAAATATGTTTTATGAACTTTTTTTTTACAAACTAGCTCATAATTATTATTATATTTTGTGACAAAATATTCTGTGTGGAAAGAATTAATTTGTGACAAAATATTATCTGTGGCATATTTTCTTTTGTCACAAATATCTTTTATGGAAAAGTTTTTTTTGACAAACTATTTTCTTTGGCAAATTTTTTTTACAAAATATAAATTTTTTTTGTGACAAATTTTTTTTTAGTTTTTTACAAACCATATTAGGTATTAAATAATGTTGCTAGAATATTTTTGTCTAAAGAAAGCAGTTTCCCTGAACAATTTGTGGTTGCAAAATAATTTTTCAAAAATCTAAAATATATTTTTGTGACAAAATATTTTTTATGGAACATTTTTTTCGTGAATACATATTTTCCATTGAAAATTTTAATACGTGAAAAATTATTTCTCTTGAGCTTTTTTTGTGGCAAAATAAATTTTAAGTAAAATTTTTGTTTGTGACAAAATATTTTTTATTGAAAATTTTTTTTTTTAATACATATTTTCCATTGAAAATTTTAGTACGTGAAAAATTATTTCTCTTGAGCTTTTTTTGTGGCAAAATAAATTTTAAATAAAATTTTTGTTTGTGACAAAATATTTTGTTTTGAAGATTTTTTTCTGTTGAATAAAAACTTTCTACATCTTAAATTATTTTTTGTGATAAAATATTTTCCATTAAAAATTTGTATATATAGCTCAATATATATAATCTTTAATAAAATTTTTTTTTGTGACAAAGTTTTTTATGAAAAATGATTGCTTGTGACAAAACTTGTTTATTTAAATATATCTGTATGTGACAAAATATTTCCAAATAACAAAATTATTGTCTGAGTCAAAACAGTTTCTATGGAAAATTTTTGTGTGTAACAAAATATTTGTCATAAATAATTTTTTTCTGCAAAATGAAAATTGTTTAATTACTAAATTCTAAAATTATTGTTTGTGACAAAATATTTTCTATGGAAAATAATTATGTGACAAAATATGGAAAACAATATTCTCTATGAAAAACTTTTTGTAACAAAATATTTTCCATGGAAAACTTTGGTCTGTTAAAGAAATTCTTAGTTTTGAATTAAAAAATTAGTGTTTGTGACATAATATTCTCAATAGAAAAATTTTATTTATGACAAAATTTGTTTGTGACAAAATATTTGCTATGGGGAAATTTTTGTTTCTGACAAATTATTTTCTTTTAAAAACGTTTATATGTAACAAAATGTTTTCTATGAAAATATGTTTTTTTTTTGTAAAAAAAATATCTTTTAAATCAAATTTTTGCCTGAGACAAAATTATTTAGTATGGAAAATGTTTGTTTATGACAAAACTTTTTCTATTTAAAACTTCTTTTTCTGATAAAACTGTTTCTATGGAAAATATTTTTTCCATCGAAAATATTATTTTATGACAAAATAACTTATATGGCAAAATTTTGTATTTCTTTTTAAATGTGTTTTAAGAAAAAATTTTCTCTGAGGCAAAATTATTTTGCATGGAAAATGTTTGTCTGCGGCAAAACTTTTTCTATTGACAACTTCTTTATCTGGTAAAACTGTTTCTATAGAAAATTATTTTCTATGACGATAAATTTTCTCTGAATGAAACTTTTTTGTGTGCGATAAAATATTTTCTATGAAAATTTTTCTTTTGTAAAGAGAAATTTTTCGATGAGTCTGTGACAAAAGTTTTTCTATTGAAAACTTTTTTATCTGGCAAAATTGTTTTTATGACGAAAAATTTTCTATGAAAATTTTCAATTAAAACTTTTCGTTTGTGACATAACATTTTCTATGACAAACTTTTCTGTGACAAAATATTTTCCATCGCTAATATTTGCTTGTCACAAATTATATTTTATATAAAGTCTTTTTTGAGCCAAATATTTTCTATAGGAAATATAAGATTTAAAAAATTTTTTTTTATAACAAATTAATATCAGTAGTCAGTATATAAATCTCAGGCTGCCTCAAGTGTTAATTTTATATGCTATTTTGCGTAAAACCTTTTTCAAACAAATCGAACCGCAAAAGCCTGATGAGATTATTTTTTTAAAATTAAATTAAATTTATTATAATCGTATGTATTTATGTTTGTATGTATATCTGTGAAATTTCTGTGCTGCTGCTCTTTTCCATTGTTGGATTAGTAAAATATTTTTCATTCAATTCTATTTGAACTAAATTTATTTGAATTATATTTGATGCACTAACTGGTGCTAAATATCTGCGGTTTTTCATATTTACAAATGCTATTGACTAAATCGAATGAGTTTGTATGTTTATGATCGTTTGGCTTTATTTAAGTTTTTAATTGCAAAAAAAGAGAGACAAAAATTATGGGAAAAAAAAAGAAAAATTATATCTGAAGTTACATGTAACCATTTAATCCAGTTTATAAATTTTACGCATTTTAATATTTCAGAGATTGAAAACCCCAAAACTGACCGCAGAGTTAAACTTTATTTACTTTGCAGCTACACAATATTTACGAGTATCAAACTGACTGTGATTTTATTTTCAATTCTTTTTTTTGTTGTTTTTGTTTGTCTAAATTGTTTTACAACTTTTTCCAAGCCAACGACGACCACCCATGGTTTTATAAATTGTTGCGGTTGTGTTTCTATGGTTTATAAATGAAAAGATAAAAAAGATAATAAAACTCGCGCAGAAATTTAAATGAGAGAGATTATTAGCAGCAGAACTAAAAGCTAAAAATAATTATGCAAAAGTATTTTGGCTTAAAATAATGCCAGTGAGTGTAAAATATTTTTTATTGTGAATTATAAAAATATATTTAATTTTCATGCAAATTTCATATTTAAGCTGTTCAAAAATATGACCACAAAATGGCTACAGGACATGTCGTGAAACTATTTTTTTTTAAGGAAATAATTTTAGCTTTTTTCATAAATACTTACGCGCATTGAAAATGTCAAAAACTAAACTTAAACTGACCAACTAAAATAAACAACTTTTTTATAGTGAATTGGCCCCCCACACATTGAACTTTTTGTCACAAATTTAATTGATTAAACATCGTTGGGCTGTCCTTCTACTACTGCTGGATCTTAACTACAAGAGCCACAGTGGGACCTCTTCAAAGGAGTCTTTGGTATTGAGTAGTCACAACGGCGGCAAAATTTACGCTGTTATATAGCCATAGGAAAAGTATAGAGACCAGAGTCCAGGAAACAATAAAAACCCTGGGTTTCACTGGGTGAACCTACACTCCAGTGGGTCACATCACCATAGTTTCTACCACGAGCCCGTATTATTCATAGATTTTCGACAAATTCAATACAAAAAAAATAATAAATTTTGGGAAAAAAGGATGCTCTTTTATAAAGACAAGCCCCGAGTGCCACATGTATATAGTCCGTAGGGCAAAAATCCATAAAGTGGACTACGAACTGATACCTCGAATTATTATCTTTCTGCCAAACCTGAAAAAATAGCTGGATCGCAAAAAATTCGAGTCTTGAATAAAACAACTGAAAATAAACATCTATTCTGATCGGACGTCTCTTTGCAAACGGATGTTCTAAATTCTACGGATCTCCTTCGGTTCACCCTATTTTGCAGAAATTCTTCAATCGTTATCAATTCTTTGAAAAGGCTGCGATAATCCACTTCTTAAAAGAAAAATAGTTCAAGCGACATAAATACCTCTAAATTGACAGGAACGAGAACTGTGAGAGCCTGGTGAGAAACTATTTTCGGGATAAAACTTATTTTTCAAAATAAAATTATATGATTTCAAAATATAAAATTCATATAATCCGAAAAAAAAATACAGATTGAAATAGTCACGGTGTTGTCAAGCAATTTATAACTCTCCAGTATTCCAAATAAAAAAAAAATCGTGCAGAAACGTCATTTTACTTCTTTTATAAAAATGAATTTAATTTCAGAACTCTTAAAAGCTACGCTTTTTAAGAAACTAGCAAAAAAAGTTGACAATAAATACCAAAATCAGCTTAAAGAAATAATAAACAAACATACTATTGCGGAAAAGAGGCATCGGGAGCTCCAGAAACGAAAAACAGGGCCACACTTTTTTTCACAATTCTTGTGTTTTGGTTCGTTATTGTTGTAAAATTATTTTAAAATTTCTATTTTAACTTTTTAGTTAAATTTTTCTTAAAAGTATTCATTTTTAAACTAAATTTCGCTATTCAGTTTAACATGTTTCGAAAGCATGTAAAAATACTTACACTTTTTGAGAAGATAAGAACGTGAACAACACCAACAATAAGACGTATGAGCAACATTGTCAATTATATTAAGTATACGAGTGGAAGCACCACATACAAGAAGAGTTAAAAGCAAAAAAAGATACACGAAAAGTTATTAAAAAGTTTTGAAAACGAATAAAGAAAAATTTTAAATTTATTTGTTTATTTCAAATTTATTTTGCTAAACAAATTGGAAAAGTTTCGGTGCTTACATGCCAGTGGGATGACTGGTCCATGTAGAGGCGATTTCGTTATCCTAAGTTTTGTCTGTTGCTGTGATTGACAAAATTCTTTATCTCTTAATCCTTCTTTGGCGGTCCTTCTTTATTTTCTAGGTCCGGCAAAATGACCTCCTTTTATAGGAGATTAGTTTTGATCAAAGATAAATCAGGTAAAAAATTAAAGTGGTCGCACTGTTACATTCCCACGATTGTGTTGACTAGTGAATTAATTCTCTTAATCTGTCTTAACCTTTCCTCTTAACGCTCTCCTCTCCTTTCTAGTTCTGGTACCATGACCTCTTTTTGTAGGGGTCATACCTTGAGATTTGGATTACGACAAAAAGGAACAAATGAAAGTGGTCACACTGTTACACTCCCACGATTGTGTTGACTAACGAATTAATTCTTTTAATCTATTTCCTCTTCTGAACGTTATCCTCTTTTTTCTAGTTCTGGCACAATGCCCTCCTTTTATTGAAGTCATACTCTTTGTTTTCATCAAAGATAAATCAGGTAAAAAATTAAAGTGGTCACATTGTTACATTCCCACGATTGTGTTGACTAGTGAACTAATTCTTTTAATCTGTCTTTAGCTGTCCTCATAACGATATCCTCTTCTTTCTTGTTCTGGCACAGTGCCCTCCTTTTATAGGAATCATACCCTGAGTTTTTGTCAAAGACAAAAAAAAAATTTTATAAAATTAAAGTGTTCACACTGTTACATTCGCACGATTATATTGACTATTGAATTAATTCTTTTGATCAGTCTTTGGCTGTATTCTTAACACTCTCCTCTCCTTTCTAGATCTGGCGCGATGCCTTCCTTTTATAAGAGCCATATCCAGAGTTTTGGTAACAAATAAATCAAGTAAAAATTAAAATGGTCACGCTGTTACATTTTCACGATTGTGTTGACTAAAGAATTAATTCTTTTAGTATGTCTTTAGATGTCCTCTTACCATTATTCCCTCTTTTCCAGCTCAGGCACAGTGCCCTCCTTTTATAGGGGTCTTTACCTGAGTTTTGATCAGAGATAAATCAAGTAAATAATTAAGGAGGTCACACTGTTACACTCCCACGATTGTGTTGACTAAAGAATTAATTCTTTTAACACGCCTTTAGCTGTTCTCTAACACTCTCTTCTCCTTTCTAGTTCTGGCTCAATGACCTCCTTTCATAGTTTTGATCAGAGGTAAATGCAGTTAAATACTAAAGTGGTCACACTGATACATTCCCAGGATTGTGCTGACTACTGAATTAATGCCATAAAGTGATACGAATTTGTGTCAATGCCAATACTTTCTATAAGACTTTAGGAGCGAAAATTTTCATAAAACTGTTTTTCAAAAGCAGTATATTTTTTTTAATTGCGTGAGGCTTTAATTCATCTATAAAAGCATGTTACAAACTCAAACCGCTGCTTATATTTGTTTACACTGAATCTCTTTCCGGGCATGGCTAATGATTCACTGTTCATTTCACAATTGATTTAGTAGGACGAGGAAAAAAGTTTACATATTTAAAACACATTAAGACTCAACGGCAACATTATCTATATAATTTTCCCACACAATTTATAATATTTTGCTGAGTGTTATTGAAAATTCAATAGCTCCAGATGCACAAACAAACTCATGAGTTTGTATTTAATGGAACATAATAAATGATTCAATAAAGAAAAATGCTCATAAATTTCGAGATTGTCAGTGCAGTTAAACCGGCATTCGTAGTCGTATTATATAAGTCGCAGTAGACAATAATTGAATGTGACTTTAAATGCTTGACAAAAGTTTCATAGAAGAACACACACACACATACAAGCACAACAGCAGCTATTAACTTTTTAAATGCTGCTCTTGAAAAATGTGTTGTCGAAGAAAAGGTTTCGTAGATTCTAGATATTTTATTTCAATTTCTTTTCACCTCCGTTGAGGTAGAAATTCTATTACGCCACTTCCACTTTTAGCCGTTTCGTTTATTGCTTTTTCCATGGGTACGAAGTGCAGCCAGCAACAACGTGACTTATCAGCCATTTATCAATGAGAGAGTGTCAATAGAGAACCAAAACTAACGTCAATAATCATTAAGAAAACCTTCGTGTCTCTGAAAAAAAAGAACAGAAATAAATGGCTGTTATTTATGCGGTTAATAGGCAGACGACAATTCGGCATCTTTTATGAGTATTTTTCCTAAATTATATTGAATGAATTAAATATATTTCGAAGTTTTTTTCTCCTTAACCCTGGATGGTTACTGCTCGTCATTTGTTCTCTATCATATAACACTTTTATGAGTGCCCAAACTTCTATCGAGTCTTAAGAGAGAAAAAAAAGTTTTTAAAAAATATATTTATAATCAAATATTTTGCTAAAAATATTTCTGTTTATTTCCTACTTCAAAAACTGTTCCCATAGAATAATTTTTAAAAATTCTTCGTCATTTCAAAGAAGAGTAACTTTAATGTACACAAATGAAGAGTCACCATCCAGGGTTAAACTCATTCCTTAAAGGTGTTAAGTTACTCAGAATAAGAATATAAATAAAATTATGGAAAATGAAATGATAACAAGCCCGTTGAAATTTTTTTCTTAAATTAAAAACTCTCGTGTGGCAGAGATGGCAAAGACCTTGTCGTAAATTAAATAATACCTACAACATGATACCTGAGAGCACTTTTATACTGCAACACACCTTGAAATTATCACCAAGAGTTTTATTTCACACACGGCAATTAAATATATAATAATTTGTTTTAGTGCATATTAAAAACTACACTCGAAAATTCAACTCTGTAAATTAACTCTGTATTTTACGAAAAGCTATTTTGAAAGAAAACTTTGTTGTTTTCATAGCGAGTTTTTGTATTATAATGTAATAGTAATTTTTTTAAAAGGTACTTATTGTAAAAAGTACTTTTTGTGGAAGGTACTTTTTGATGAAGGTACATTTTGTAACAGGTATTTTATGCTAGGATTCCTTGTTTTTTATTATAAGTAAATTTTTGAAAAATATATTTTTGTAAAAGGAGCTTTTGTAAAACGTACTTTTGTAAAACGTACTTTTGTGAAAGGTACTTTGATAAAAAGTACTTTTCGTAAAAGGTATCTAATGCAAAAGTTCCTTGTTTGTATTATAAGTAAAGACTGCAGAAATGTATTTTAGTAAACGAAGCTGTCGTAAAACGTACCAAACGTGCCAAAGGTGCTCTATTTATTGGTACTTTACTTTCTTAAAAGGTACTTTTTGTAAATATTATTTATTGCAAAAGGTACTCTTTTTATTGCTACTTTACTCTTGTAAAAAGTACTTTTTGTAAACATTATTTATTACAAAAGGTACTCTTGTTTGTACTTTGCTCTTGTAAAAGGTACTATTTGTAAGCAATATTTATTGCAAACGATATTCTTGTTATTGGTACTTTACTTTTGTAAAAGGTACTTTTTGTAAACATTATTTATTGCAAACGGTATTCTTGTTATTGGTACTTTACTCTTGTGAAAGGTAATTTTTGTAAACATTATTTGTTGCAAAAGGTACTCTTTTGTGTTGGTACTTTAGTTTTCTAAAAGGTACTTTTTGTAAACATAATATATTGTAAAAGGTACTCTTGTTATTGGTACTTTACTCTTGTAAAAGGTACTTGTTGTAAATATTATTTATTGCAAAAGGTATTCTTGTTATTGGGAATTTTTTGAAGGGTTTTTTTTTGTTATACGTACGATCGCCTGTTGTACAAGCAGGCAATCCCAAAAGGTTTCAGGATTTGTTGTATAATTTCCTACTATAAATACTATAAAATTTCTTTGAGTGTAAAATTTACAATTCATGTGTGTTTATGAGCAGGAGAATATAAAACGAAAGACTAGATAAAACACGTTATAACATTAGCCACGTCTGGTTTGTGTCTTTATGGTCTTAAGCACTTTTAACCTTTTTAGTGTAAACGAAATGCACACAGGACTTGGTTGACTTTTTAGGTTGAGAAGAAAAAAGAAAATAGAAAAATAAGAAATTAATAAAAAACAATTTTTAATAAACACATTAAATGCAGACACCCTACACAAACACAATTTGAACTGACTTTTGAGTCGAGACCAATAAAAATATTTCAAATAAAAAAGTTCATTGACTATTTTGAAGAGAACCTTTTTTAATGTTTTTTAATTGTTCTCAGTGTTTCTCTGTAGCGGCTATACAAATTGTTATTTCCAACTCTGTGATAGACAAGAGCTTTTGAAATTCTCTACATTCCTGCCTTCTGAGCAGTTGCACATTTCTATTATGACGCTTATTAAAATTATAATTGCAGTTTACATCAACTTAATGTACACAAAGAAAACAATTTTAACACTTTTTTAATTTCGCCAGCATACATTTTAATAACCGCACCCCAGACTTGAGCAGACGCCAGCCAACAAGCAACCAAGAACGTTGTTGTTATAACGAGAGCGACCTTTTTCAGTTAATATTAACAAGACATTAAATGTTAAATTATCTCTTATTTTTAACAAAACGCATTGACTGCATTAAAGAGTTGTTAAAACTTTTAAATGCGGGGGTTGTTACAAAGAAAGTTATTAATAGTGAAATTATTTTACGGAATAAAAACTTTTTTAAATAGGGTTTTTATTAAAATAAGCAGCCAATAATAAATTGCCAGTACTTAAAAGAGCAGAGAGTACAAAAACTTTTTAAAAAAATTTGTAATAATTTGCAGTGGAAAATTACAACAACAAAAATTATTTAACTCATTTAATAATAGAATGAAAATTTCATTGGCTATTAACCCTGGAAGGTCAGCCTTCATTTTTGTATATTAAACATGCTCTTAATTCAATCGCCACACAATTTTGAAAAATAGTAGCAGCGGAACACTTTTTAAAGTTAAAAATTCAAAGATCTATTTTTAGTTACTTATTTTAGCTGGTGTTTAAAAAAAAGAGTTTCTATGAAAAATAAATATAAATTTTTTTTAAATATCTTTTACTAGTTCTTTACTGAATCAGGCCCTTAATTTTTTTTCTCTCTTGTCGTTAACAAAGTTTTCGGTGCTTTTAAACACTATTTCCTTTTTTGGCTTAAACAAAGTCCTTTTTTTATCAAACTTAAATAATTCATAAGAATTCTTTTTTCTTAAACGCCAGTTTAAGTTTGACAAAAGAAAAAAGAAATCAAAAAGAGACTCAAATTATAAAGAAAACTTCAAGTTTGTTGTGTCTTTTTGTCGTGGCCATCAATCATTGTCAACAGGTATGACAGATAACTTTTTAAAGAGACATACTCCAGCCGAACAAAAACAGTTTCTGATTTGGCTTTAGATTCGCTTATTTTGTTTCTTCAACTCCTTTCTTCCCCTCCCTCTTCTCTTTGCATTCGCTACTTTTAGAATAAATCAAGCAAAAAGGCTGCTGCCAAAAAGAGAAATAAAAAAATTGTTACAACTTGTTGTTGTAGTCACATCAAAGTCTCATAATTATTGTTGTTAATGTTCTTTCTATTGGCCTTGATTTTATTTTAGTAAATCAAGTTCAATTTCAGGCACGTACGACGCATGATGAATATTTTGTGTCGAAAAGGGTTTTGAGAATTTTAATATATTTTCTTTTAACACACTGACAGCAGGAGTTTAAATATTTCTTATGAATTTCTGAGCGAGTTCTCTTTTGTTTTTGTTTTTTATTTTAATAAAATGCATTGAGAACAATATTTTTTTGATGTTGTCAACATTAACGACGCTGACGATGGTGATGAAATATTAAAATGGAATTTGAAAATTCCAAAATATACTTTTTGCGTCTTTCAAAACGTGATGGGAATAAAAATTTTGAAGATATAATTTCATTTAGAGTGACCATTTTAGTGCTAAAATATTTTTTTCAAAATCTCTCTGCTGATTATTTGATTGTCCAACTCAGACAATCACTTCCTTTTCATATGTTTTAGCACCTTGACTTTGTTAAAAAGAAAAGCTTCATAATATGATTTTAACAAAATAAGAAATTCCTTTCCAGGGTTGGTAAATACATTTTTTTTTGTTACATACAAGAAAATTTCTTTTCTTTTCCTTTTCAATTTTCTTTACCTTCAAATTTAAAAATATTGAGATATTTGAAAGAAATGTATTGGAACTAAGAATTAGAAGAGTCAAAAAAGAGTTCCAGAGCTGGAAAATTATAGTTTTTATTATTGTTGTATATCAAAGCAAGTAAAATAACTCAATCAAACAGTGAAAGAAATTTGTTGAGCACAAAACAAAATTTAAAAAAAAAAATTAAAAATTCTACTCCAGAGTTGGGAAATTTAGTTCTTTTTTTGGTTACATAAAATTAAGAAACTTCAAAAGTTTATTTTCTTTTTTGCTTTACATATAAAAAAAATGAGGTATTTAAAAGAAATGTGTTGGAACTAAGAAATAGAAAAGCCAAAAGACAGCTCCAGAGCTGGAATACTATAATTTTTTCTTAATTTGTTGCTTATTAAAGTAACTAAATCAAACAGTTTTTTTTAAATTGAACAAATTTATTGAATTCAAAACAAAACAAAAAAAAATTCGACTACAGGGTTGGGTTCATAATATAATTTTAACAAAATAAAAAATTCCTTGCCAGGGTTGGTGAATGAATTTTTTTGACATAAAAAATAACATTAATTCATGGTGGTTTTTTCCAAGAGAAGAATGCTGCCTTTTTTTTTTAAGGATGGGTGGCGCTTGTGATGTGGTATAATTTTTGAAGAAAAACAAGTTTCCATTACCTTTCCAAGGAAGCGCTAGGAATACCAGAAGATTTTGGGTATTTAGACCAAAAGGTTTTGCGAAAAGTACTGTCTATTGGAGAGCGAGTGAAATACTCTCTTTTAAGCAAAAGATTCCTGCTCTTGTTTTTGCGGGGAGGCCCAAAGGGTAATTCAAACGTGGTAAATTTCTAAAAAAAAGTGTGCTGCCATTATTTTTCCGGCGAGATGGCGAGGAGCTTCTACCGTGATAGATTTTTCGAAGAAACAACGTTTGCATTACTTTGCCGGGGAAGTGACGGAGAGATCCGCTGCGATTTTGGGGATTTATACCAAATTTTTTGGGATATATATCCGCTATGAAAGAGCGAGTGAAATTTTTCATACTCTGCTCAGCACAATTAAATTCATAATTTAGTTATATAAATTCTTCTTAAAGGGTTCTCAATACAGCAGTAAATTTACAAACTCAAAATTATATTTTGTGCTGCGAAATAAGCGAGGAATGGCACCTCACACTTTTTTTATTCTTTAAAAATTTTTTGTTTATAAATTTAATTCCACATCTCGAATTATATTTTTACTATTTCGTTTGATTCGCTTTTAGATCGAATTTTTTATTTCTTTATTACGTTTCAGGTCATGGCAAAAAATTAAGTATTATTTTATCCCTACTTCCTTCCCATATCTTATTGTTGTAATCTTAATCATTTTGCTCAATGGTCATTCAACCAAATCATCAATTTCCTCTTCGTGCAACTGCTTCAGTTTGTAGCATGTAAATGTTTTCATATATTTTCTTTTTTGCTGCTGCTGCTGGTGCTGCTGCTACTGCTGCTGTCCAAGCTGCTTCAGTAACTTCTGCTCAAGGTTTAGATTTAGTTTGCAATATCGTTGTCTTATTGTATTCCATCTATCCCAATATCATGCATCAGATACATTTAGATACACCGACAATTCTTTAATTTTATTATCAGATTTTGTGCACAACTAAAAGGCAAAAGGAAATCAAGGAGTAGTTTTTTTTTGTTGTGTTTTTTGTTATAGAAATGGTTAGTAGGAATGCACTCAATGAGAGAGACAGAGAGAGAGGGACAGAGTTTATTTTAGCTGGCATTTATTTAGCAATTTCAACTGCACTGACATTAACTGCTGGTACCGAGACTTTTGCTAGTGCAACTCTAAAAGTACTTAACAACAATTGGCTAGTTAAAGTGTTGTGCTGCTTCTTCTGCTGCCTCCTTCTATTCAGTTACTAAAATTTACGGATAAAGTGGATACAGATAAAGGAATAGATGGATGGATGATATTCCATACATCCATAAGATGTTTTGAAGCAAAATCTATCTTTTATTGGCAATAACGTGAAATAAATATAAAGAAAATTATAGAAATTCGAAAAATAGTTAAATAAATAAAACGATATTTACTTTGTTATCTCTTCTCTTTTGCCATGTTTTCATTTTCCCTCATTTAGAGTTTTTTTTTTTTTTTTGTTAAATGTTAAAAGGTCTTTTCCGTAATAGATTTTAATAACAGATTAAGTTTGTGAGTTCTTTTTACCCCAGCGCAGTCATGTGGAAATTATTGAATATTTATTTAAACAGTTTTTCATTTCACTCCCAGCAGTTCTGCTAGTTTTGATAGACTTGATAATAGTTTATGATAAAATGAAAAAGTCAATGATTATTGAAGAATATTAAATTGCTTTAGAAAACCCAAAGAGAAGAGAATATTTGTTAAGGAAAATAAAAAAATATATATAAAAAGGAATTCATTATCTACAGATTTTTATTAAAATTGTAATCAGGCGAAACTATTAAAATGGTTTTTCGTTTCATTTTGATTTAACAAAAGAACTTAAAAGAAACAGTAAAATGAGCACAAAAATAAACAACAATTTAATATTCCTAATTTTAAAAGTAGTTCCTGATGTCACCAATTAATGTTATTTTAAAAAATTCAATTTTCCAACCCTGGAGTCGAATCCTTAATTTTTTTGAAATTCAATAGCCTTTTAAATGTATTCTGAATTTAAAAAATTTGCACACTTTAAGAAACTGTTCATTTAGTTACTTGAATATGCAAAAAAAATCAAAAATTACAATTTTCCAGCTCTGGAACTTCCTTTTTGACTTTTCCAATTCTTGGTTCCAATAGATTTCTTTCAAATACCTCGATTTTTTTTTAAATTTAAAGGCAAAAGATAAACAATTTTTGAGGTTTTTTCTTTTATGTAACAAAAAAATTAAATTTCCCAACCCTGGAGTCGAATTTTTTTATTTTGTTTCGAATTCAATAAATTTGTTCACATAAAAAAAACTGTTTGATTTAGTTACTTGAATACCCAACAAAAATAAAAATAAATTATATTTTTCCAGCTCTGGAACTCTCTTTTTGACTTTTCTAATTCTTAGTTTTGATTCTTTTAAATACATGAATTCTTTTTTAGTTTAAAGGAAAAAGATAAAAAATTTTTTGAGTTTTTTACTTTTATGTAACAAAAAAATTCAATATCCCAACCCTGGAGTCGAATTTTTTATTTTGTTTGGAATTTAATAAATTTGTACACTTAAAAAAACTGTTTGATTTAGTTACTTGAATATGCAACAAAAATAAAAAAGTTATAATTTTCCAGCTCTGGAACTCCCTTTTCGATTCTTCTAATTCTTAGTTCCAGTAGATTTCTTTCAAATACCTTGATTTTTTTTTTAATTTAAAGGAAAAAGATAACAAATTTTTAAGGTTTTTTCTTTTATGTAACAAAAAATTCAATTTCCCAATCTCGGATGCGAATTTTTTATTTTGTTTTGTTTTGAATTCAATAAATTTTTTCGCTTGAAAAACTGTTGGATTTAATTACTTAAATACACAACATAAATAAAAAATCATAATTTTCCAGCTCTGGAACTCCATTTTTGATTTTTTCCATTCTTAGTTCCAATAGATTTCTTTCAAATACCTCAATTTTTTTAAATTTAAAGGAAAAAGAAAACAAAATGCAGCCCTGATCATTTAAGCTGTTAAAGGAAATCAATCCCTCTGCTTAACACTTCGTCATTCGTTCTTCAGTCAGTCCAGCATTCAGTCAGTCCATCATTCAGTCAGTCCATCATTCAGTCAGTCCATCATTCAGTCAGTCCATCATTCAGTCAGTCCATCATTCAGTCAGTCCATCATTCAGTCAGTCCATCATTCAGTCAGTCCATCATTCAGTCAGTCCATCATTCAGTCAGTCCATCATTCAGTCAGTCCATCATTCAGTCAGTCCATCATTCAGTCAGTCCATCATTCAGTCAGTCCATCATTCAGTCAGTCCATCATTCAGTCAGTCCATCATTCAGTCAGTCCATCATTCAGTCAGTCCATCATTCAGTCAGTCCATCATTCAGTCAGTCCATCATTCAGTCAGTCAGTCAGTAACGCTCTTCTTTCACGGAGATAAATTGTTCAGCTTGAATTCTTGCATTTTAATAAGTTTTTTGTGAAATATTTTTAGGCTTTTTAATTATTATTTTCCTTAAGCTATTCCAGCCATCAAGTAACTTCCAGGCCATAGTGCAGTTCATGTGTTCTTTCTTTTAATGCGTTCCTTTTCTTTTAATCTTTTTGTATCTTCTGCCAGTAGCCGGTTGAGTAATTTGAATAGAATTTTTCTATTGTAAATTTTCTAGCCTCTCATCGACTGCATCTTTGGCCGTTTTGTTAAGCGCCCGGCAACGTTGTTGGTGGTCAAAATGTTTAGAGCGAAAATAATAATATATAATGCTGTATGGATGACATGGTAGCGTTGAAATTGTTGATGGCTCTGGCTATTGACTTACGGTTAGTTGTGGTGCCTGGTGGCGGCAGCCCATAACTTCATGCCAGTTTAGTATCCACAGTGGGTACTTAAATATAATTTAGCTCGTACCTCTTCACATAAATGCATAATTATTATATTTATGTGTGTATGTGTGTGTGTGTGTGTTTATATAACACAAGTTATTACCTTTGCCTGTCGCAAACAGTATGTGTGGCAGTGTGTGTGGCATGAGGTGATTACACATGAATACTGACTGCACTTGTTTTTCATGCCGCACAGTGTTCTCTGGGCCTAATGCAAATTGAATTTTTTTCTCTCTTCTCTCCTGTGCTGTTCATTATTAATTTTAATATAATTTGTTGCTGCTACGAAAACTCAATTATACAGAATGTTTAAGTACTTGGAGAAACTTTTTGCTCTTCTTAGTTTGCAACAGTCAGCGGCTGTTATGACAATCGTGTAGGCATTTTTGATTTAATTAACAATTATTATTTATGTTAAAGCAATAATGAATAAATAATGAATTTTATAAAGAAACTCCAGGGAGTGGAGAAATAATTTTATCCTACGACATGTGGCAGAGTTTGAAATGATGAAATCGGTGTTTATAAAAGAAAATTGTCATTGAGTTGGAAGCTGTTTAAATTAATATGCTTTAATTTTAAATATCGTGCATATTCTTTTTTTCATCTACTCTAAATTACTGCAGCACTGCAATAAAATCATTAAAAACCCCATTGTGCTTATTGAACCCAAAAACTCTATTTGTTTTTCGTGCCCATCCCATGCCACTTCTCTAATGAAACATTTTATTTATTAAATATTAATTTTCATATCCAAAATATACTTCCTTTTAAACTTGTTAACAAAATAACATGCGAAGTTTGCATAAAAACTATTCAGAAAGCCTGCCAAAACTGTTAATTGGCCTCAAGGTGAGCTTTGACTTGGCCGCAATGAAAAAGTTTATGTTTTGCAAGAAAGAAAAAAAAGCGCATCTTCATAAATTTTTTTTGCCGGTAAAGCAATTTGAGCTGCAGGTATGGAAAAATCAAGAATTCAACAAAAAAATTAATATTTTACAGCATTTCAAAATATAAAACAGCATATTTAGACAAGAATTACAACCTGGCACATATTACACCGTTTCCTTAAGGAAAAGTGAAGAATAAGATATTAATTCCACTCTTTCAAAATGTTTTTCTAACGAGCTCTTCATCGAATAGTCCTTCGCTTTGGGACAAAATATTGTCAGCAAAATATTGCAGAAAAAGTTTTTGTAAAAATAAAGTTTTTAGAAAAAGTTTTTGCAGAAATAAAGTTTTTGTAGAGAAAGATATTGTAGAAAATATTTTCGTTGAAAAAATTTTTGTAGAAATAAAGTTTTTGTAGAAAATGTTTTCGTAGAAAGCGTTTGGTAGAAAAGTTTTTGTAGAAAAAGTTTTTGTAAAAAAGTTAAAAAAAAAAAAATTTTTTTAAAAAAGGGTTTGTAGAAGAATTTTCCTAGAAAAAGCTTTTGTATAAAACAGTTTTTGTAGAAAAAAATGTTTGTGGCAACAGTTTTTGTAGGAAAAGTTTCTGTAGAAAAATTTTTTGTAAAAATGAATTTTTTGTTGTAGGAAATGTTTTTGTAGAAAAGACTTGTTGTACAAAAAACTTTTTACAGAAACAATTTATCTAGAAAAATTTTTTGTAGAAAAAGTTTTTGTGGAAATAAAGTTTTTGTAGAAAACAGTTTTTGTAAGAAAATTTTTGTAGGAAAAGCTTTTGTAGAAAAAGTTTGTGTAGAAAAACATTTTGTAAAAAAAGTTTTTGT
Organism: Linnaemya vulpina; assembly: GCA_963675445.1. NCBI lineage: Eukaryota > Metazoa > Arthropoda > Insecta > Diptera > Tachinidae > Linnaemya > Linnaemya vulpina. The sequence continues at coordinate 71,420,247 of OY776279.1, read as the reverse complement.
AGAAAAAGTTTTTGCAGAAACAGTTTTTGTAGGAAAAGTCTTTGTACAAAAAGTTTTTGGAGATAATAGTTGTTGTAGAAAAAGTTTGTGTTAAAAAAACTTTTGTAGAAAAAAAATTTTTTTGTGGAAAGAGTTTTTGTAGAAAAATTTTTGATAGAAAAAGTTTTTGTAGAAAAAGTTTTTGCAGTAAAAGTTTGTGTAGAAAAATTTTTTGTAGAAAAGTTTTTGTACAAAAAATTTTATCAGAAACAGTTTTTGTAAGAAAGTATTTGCATTTTTGTAGACAAAGTTTGGGTAGAAAAAGTTTTTGTAAAAAAAGTTTTTATTGAAAACGTCTTTGTAGAAAAGTTTTTGTAGAGAAAATTTTTGTAGGAAAAATTTTAAATGGAGAAGGTTTTTGTAGGAAAATTTAGTGTGGAAAAAATTTTTGTAGAAAAAGTTTTTGTAGAAAACATATTTTATAGAAACATCTTTTGTAAAAAAAAACTTTTGTGGAAACAGTTTTTGTAGAGAAAATACATGTAGTGCAACTTTTTGTTGAAAAAGTTTTTGTAGAAAAATATTTTTGTGATAACAGTTTTTATAAAAAAGTTGTTTGTGAAGAAAGTTTTTGTAGAAAACCTTTTTGTAGAAAACCTTTTTGTAGAAAACCTTTTTGTAGAAAACCTTTTTGTAGAAAACTTTTTTGTAGAAAACCATCTTGTAGAACCAGTTTTTGTAGATAAAATCTTTTAAGGAATTTTCTTTGGAAACAGTGTAAACATGTGTTCATTAGGTACGTTATAAGAATCTAATGAGCTGGTTTTGCTACAACGCACAGTGGCGTGAAATTAAAAAATAAGTTCGAACAAGTTCATTATTTATGAACTGCTTAACCGAGTGCAATTGAAAAAAATAGTTTTGAATAGAAGAGATTTGAGACACTGTAGAAAAAGGTTCCATATTTCCAAAAAAGAAAATATCAAAATTTTTTAAAATTCGTTTAAGGAAAGTCCTGACAGCGCTGGTATTTCATATGAGTCTCTCACGAATTAAATACGACACGTTGAGCCAGGACGCTTTAAAAGACAACTGTGTCTTTGTCATGGTTTATATTGTTGTTGGCAAGAAAAGCAGACATATTTCCATCTCTGGTATCAAAGCGATTGTTTTCTTTTTATAGTGAAATAAATTTAAGACTCCTTTAAGAATATTTCATATTTTCCTTCCAATTTTGTTAGTTCAACTTTAAGATTCATCAAAACGGGTTAACGGCTCTGAAAATTTTTCAACAAAATAAATTTCAAATTTTCGACGCTGTTTTTTTAAATTTCATTTGGCTAGAAATTATATCTTGAAATTTAAACAGCTCTCTGAATCCTGCATTAAGTGTGTACCACCCATTTTATAAAAAAATATTTATATTAAAGAAATTAATTTAGTAGTACTTTTCATTAACATCTTTCCCACTGTGCAGCACAGGTAAGAGCATGTGATAAAATCCAGACAAAATTGTCTATAATAATGAGAAATAAAACACACACACACACACACGAGCATTCAGGTAGACCAAAATGCTGTGAAGATGGCACGACAGCAGCAGCATCAGCATCAGCATCAGCAGCAGCATAAAGTGAAGCAGTAAAATCATTTATGACATTCAGCATCATGCTGGGCTTGATGAGTGCTACGAGAGCAGGACACAACCCAATAAAATGCAATCAAATTTACACAAAAATAAAAGAAAATTGTTAAGAACCAGCCTAAGCAGCAGTTTACATGCTTCCATTAGCAGCAACTTAACATGTGGAAGGGAGGCATGAGCGGTGAGAGCTCTTGTGGCCGAAATAAAAAATTAAAAAAGAGCTGGAATAATGAAATATTCATTTGCCAACTGAAGACCTCTGCCATGGCAGCAACAACAACAAATGAATTAATTTTTAATTGCATTTTTAGTTTGTGGGAAATTGTTGGTTTCTGCGAAAAAAATTTATACATTTTCTGATGAATTTTTCCACAAATTATTTACAACGTGCATTTTGTGTTATTTGCAAAGTGGACTCGCACGCACTGTGACTCAAGACTCAATGGGCCGGCCACTAAAAATGTAATTGACAAAACTCTAGACATGCTGTTGAGATTTAATTAATTGCTTTAAGGCTAAGCAACTAACAAAATCATAAATAAATAAAAGTGTCGTAAAGTTGCAGTTATTTGGCTGTTGTACAACCCCTGATGTTGGTAACAAAAATGCGGCCAATTATAGTGCGTGTGCAGGAGTGTGTGTGAGTGTGTGTGAGTGTGTGTTTTTAAGCCTTAAATTTATTAAATACTATTTTAGTTGCCTTTCGTTTCTATCTTAACGGTCATCATAGAGATTTATCGAAATTGTTTTAAAAATTATATTTAATATTTTTGGTGTCTCTCTTCTGGTTTTTTTTATCTCTATCCAGCAAATGCGGATTTTATTAAAACTGCCAGTGCACAGTTTACCAGCAGCATGTGTGTGGCAATTGTGACTGCATATTAATTTTATTTTTGTCGTTGCAAACTTAAACAAACAAAAAAATTTTAATACTCGTTTAGTTTTTATGCAGTTTGTCTGACAGGTATCAGATTGTGGCTTAAAAACAAATAATTTAACCGCGATTAGCTGGAAAATATGCGACAATTTTTCAATTTTGTGTCAAGATATTTTTCAATTATAATTTATTTCTCACATAAAATTGTTAAGAAAAATATTAAAAAAATATTTAAGCTTTTGCGTGGAATGAAAAATGGGATGAAGGACACGCCTACGATTTATTTTGAACTGAAATGAAAGACATTTTAGAATTGTTTGCCGGCTTGTGCTTGAGCCTGAATAATAATTCTTATCGTCAAAATTAATACGAAGACATTTTACATCCGCTCCAATAACTTGTCAGTTAAATTTAACGGCGATTGACTCAAAAACTCTAAGTCCTGTCGTATATCCTTTTCCGTAAAAGAGATGTAACTCTTGAAAAAGTCAACCGATTCTTATGCAATTTGGTAAAATATTTATTATAATAATTGTTTATTATTATTATTATTATTATTATTATTATTATTATTATTATTATTATTATTATTATTATTATTATTATTGTTACTATTGTTGTACCCTTCACAAAAAAGCGAAAGGATTTGTCATTCCGTGTGTAATTTCTTCGATATTAATATGGGACCCTCTGCAGTATATATATATATACATATATATATATATATATATATTTATATATATATATATATATATATATATATATATTTATATATATATATATATATATATATATATATTTATATATATATATATATATATATATATATATATTTATATATATATATATATATATATATATATATTTATATATATAAATATATATATATATATATATATATATATATTTATATATATATATATATATATATATATTTATATATATATATATATATATATATATATATATATATATACATACATATATATATATATATATATATATATATATATATACATATATATATATATATATATATATATACATACATATATATATATATATATATATATATATATATACATATATATATATATATATATATATATATCCTGGATTCTTGTGAACAGCGATGTCAGTCTGTCCGCCTGTCCGTCTGTCTGAACGTGAAATTGGGTCTCCCAAGCCCCTAGAAAAGCGAAAGACTTCGTTCTTCAACTGATAGATTGGAAATGAATTTAAATGGAGTGGTATTAAAAAAATCCAAAATACGGTTTCAGAGCTGGGAAGCTTACACCTATTTCTCGACTCACAATGAAAACCAAAAGCCAATAATTTTTTTATTTGTTTGTAAATTGAATCCATATCATGCTTTAGGAAGCCTCAATTGTATATTAAAAACTAAAAAACGATAAATAAAATTCCAGAGCTGGGCAATTAAAACTTTTTTTGGAACATTCAGTATTTTGTGGTACATGTCATAACTAAAATATTAAAATATTTTAAGTTTTTCTTAAACAAAAACCGCTCCATACATCATGAAGGACTGCATTGATATAAAAAAAATTAAAATTTCGTTTCCAGGGGTGGTAAATTGATACTTTTTCGTTTATAAAAATTAACAAAAAAGCTACTGACGTTGTTTTTCTTTATTTTTTGTTTAACTAAAACTATTTTATAACTTAGAAGAAACAAAATTGGTACTTAAGAATATATGTAACGCCAGGTGAAGGGCATATAAGATTCGGTACAGCCGAATGTAGCACTTTTACTTGGTATTATTATTTTAAAGAAATGAAACTAAAATGTATTCTTTAACACTATCAACGATATTCGTTATCGCTTGAAGGCAGCTTTTATTGCCTACAATAATTTTTATGTTCTTTTCTTAAAATAATGCGACATTTCTTGCACTTTTTCATAAAAAATTGCATTTTTTTGTGTCATTTGAAAATAAAGAATTTATTTCAAGTTTCTAAACTCCTCTGAACTGCTACTTAAAAAAAAAAAGTCAAGAAATGTAGAATGTTTTCCAGAAAAGAAAACGCTTTTTTAATTTAAACAGCCATTTAAATGGCACGTCCCTTCTTGACAGCAGGGTTATTTGAACACAAAACTGATACAAATTCATTTTAAAGAAATTCTAATTCTTTTTGTTCAATATCTGTTGTTTTTCATTTCGTTAGGTTCATAGAGATGCCACGATATACTTGATGAGCTATTGAAAAAATTAATAAGGAATTTATGACATTTTGAGTAGAACATAAAAATAGAAACAAAAAATTTTTAATATATTTCAGTCGAGTTAAGTACTAAATAAAAAGAAAGACAGCTTTTGATTCCATTTCATTTAAATCGAGACGTTATCGTGTGTAACTCTTTGTCGTTTGGTTGGGAATGACCCAAAAGCCATAATTGTGACAGAAAAATGTCTTCAACAATTTTATTGTCTAAACTCACTGAGTGTCGTTGCAACCCTTTAATTTTAATCAAACAAAATTTTCTTTTAAAGGTGTGAAAAACTATTTGGAAATTGTAATTAACAGGTGTGAAGATTGTGACAGTCAAATGACTGTCAGGTCATGACCTTCTGTTGGGACCCAATAGTTTGTTTGATGATAAACAAAAGCATGTGCCAATAAAAAAACCAGCAGGGGTTAGTTTTCTTAGAAATTTATAGAGTTCAACTTTAAACGTACAAACAACGTCAGCCCAAAATATCTACAACCCCGCAGTCATGGAAAAATTTATGTTTTGAATATTTCCATTAAACGCAAGTGAGCGGAAACAAACAACTTGTAACCATTTAATTTTTTATTTCTCATTTGAATTTTTATTGAAAATTTTTTTCCCAACAAAATTCCCTTTTTGTTTATTTGCATTATTTAGCATTTTATATTATAATATTTTCTTGCCACTCTGCAGAGTTTAAAAGTTATTTAAATTTCCATATTCTACCAGGAAAAACCTTTTTCTGTTGGCTGTAACTTGTAAAGCCTGAAAAAGGAATTTTACAATTGACTAATTTTTCGTTTTGAAGCTTCAACATTTCCAACTACGACTACATTAAATAAAATTTAACATCTACTGTGATTGTAATGCGACCCTTATTAGAAGAACTGTATGCCCTGAGGTGCTCTCAAGGTATCCTTTTATTACACTTAAATCCCTTAAAGACATGTTTTGCGATAAAAAGAAAGAATAAATAATAATAAGAAGACACAATATTAAATTTAACAGAAATGAAAAATATATTTGCCAAAATGGGCTCGTTGTGTCTTAACATTTTTTCCTTTCAAACAGACAAACTAATTTTAGATTTTCTGTTTTATTATTCATATACCAGGACTTGTAATCTCTACTATAAAATCAGCAAATTTCGAGAATTAGAAAATGATAGTCAGAGTTCAAGGTAGTGCACAACATCTATCCGTAGACTTACGGTGTGTTCTTTTGTTGAACGCTTGTAACAATTTTTCCGTTCTTCCCTTTCAAAGTGACAGGTTGGAGGACTTCTAAAACAGAAGTAATATTTCATAAAGGATGCTGGATGTGTTAAATATTTTATTTTCATTTAAAATGTTTCTTTTCTCTGTTCAAAAGTGTGAGAAATGTAGCCTTCTTTTTGAGAACAAAAAATATTATTAGAAGTTTAATCATTGTTAGTCAAAAGATACTAATTTTATTTTAAAATCCTGGCACCGCATATAAAAATTATTTTGACAATCAATGCTTATTGCCTTTTTTATTAAAAAGTGCAAGAAATGTTGCATTTTTTTCAGAAAAAAGCATTTGAGATATCAATTTGTGTCTGTTATTTATAAATAATTAGTTGCATTTTAAACTCCTACCACCGCATATAAAATTTATTTAGCCAAACAATCTTCATTTACCTAAGGTTGCCTTTTTTAATAAAAAGTGTAAGAAATGTTGCGCTTTTGGAGAAAAAAACATTTCAGATATAAATTGGCCAGTGTTATTCGTATAATAAAAATGTTTTCTTGAAACTTCTGTCACCGCACGTAAAAGTTATTTTGCCAATCAATTCTCATTTACAAAATGTCGCCTTTTTTTGATAAAAAGTGTAAGGAATGTAGCATTTTTTTAGAAAAAATTCTTGAGCTATCAATTTTGGGCAGTGTTGTTCATAAAATATTAATTACGTTTCAAACTCCTGTCACCGCATATTAAAATTATTTTGCCAATCAATCCCTATTGCCTTTTTTAATAAAAAGTGTAAGAAATGTTGCATTTTTGGAGAAAAAACATTTCAGATATCAATTTTGGTCAGTGTTATTCATAAAATATTATTATCGTTTTAAAGTCCTGTCACTGCATATTAATAAATTATTTTGCCGATCAATTTTAATTTACGTAATGTTGCCTTTTTTAATGAAAAATTTAAGAAATGTAGCATTTTTTGAGAAAAGAACATTAGATATAACAAATAAATAAATAAAATAGATTTTTTGTAAAAAATAAAAAAAAGCAAAGAAAATCATCTCTACTTTTATATAAAGAAAGGAACACGGCCTTGCATCCTTTTTCGTTAATTTTTTTTATTTTCCTTTTTCTATTTTTGCTTATCTCCCAAAAAACGTTTTAGTCACTAATAAAATATTTAATTTTTTTTTTATAATTGCAGGTAGTGGTGTTTTGGTTTAATAATTACAACAACAATGTTATTGCCTGCGTAAAAGTGTATTAACTGCAACAGTTTTTAGCACCCTCGGCTTCAGCGTGTTTTTATGCAGCAAACGAAATGTGAGTATTTTCATTAACTTTTAAGATTTTGAATAACAAACATTTTTAAGAAACCTGGTCTGATTTTTTCAAATATATTTTGTGGTTATTGCCCAAGACTTTTATCAGAAGTGTTTTGAAACTTCGAGAGTAAAACAAACAAACGTGCGCCAGACTAGAATTATTCAAAATAGTTTAGGAGTCCAAGCCCGTTGAAGAGGAATTGCAATTTAGTTTTTTTAGACGCAATTAATTCTTCTCTTTTAACAATAACATTATTTTTGTAAATGATATTTTATGTCATGGCTCTAATAAAAGACAGCGAGGGAAAAAGGTTTCTGTTGATCTTCTGCATTTAATTTATGTCACGGCTCTCTTACAAGGCGGCCAGGGAAAAGGATTTCTGATGATCTTCTGGATTTAAAATTGCTTTTATAAGATTTCGCTAAAGTTGGAAGCGAAGGTATTGAAAAATTAACTTCTTTTTTACAGTCAGTGTTAATTCTTTCAAGGGAAAATTTTTTCCCCTAGGCCCCGTGTTTTCATTTTTAAGATTTATCACCTTAAGGCCACTAGACATATTCCTGGCAAGTTTTATTGGTCTACATGCAATCAATAACATTTTGCAATTAATAAAATTTCAACAAAATTAAATATCCCTTCAGGGACTTTTAAAGAAATCAAAATGAATCGTATGGGATCATAGAAATGTCCCTTCAAAGATCTAACAGTCCTACCAGCGTTGCCATGAAATCGAAATCTATAAATTTCAACAACGGCAGCGATTGAAACTGTCAGTTACTAAAGAATTTATTAAAGCAGCCTTCTCAGTTAGGACCGAAGCGAAAATTTGCCTGCGGAGCCAATGAATTTCCGCTCTTTTTATCTCTCTTCATGTCTTCTCTCAACGAAGATTCCTAATCTTATGGTTAAGGCGCCAACTAGATGATGCAACTCTGGCCAGACCGAAGTCCAGCCTTCTTAAAGACTTTAAGGATTTTCGTAGGCACAAAGGAAAGTCAACATTAGTTTTGTGGAACTTACACAGCAGAGCAGAACAGCTGTTTTCGAAAATCGCTACACTTTCATCATCAGTGCTCATGTGTATATTGTGTTTGTCACCACTCTTTAGGTGGCTCAGTTGAATGTGATAACAGTTCCTATTTACACAAATTTTATTATGAAATACAATCCGAGTACTGATGATGAAACTGTAGCGACTTTCGAAAACAGCTGCTCTGCTCTGCTGTGTAAGTTGAATAAGACTGATGTTGACTTTCCTTATCATCATGTCCTTCTGAGATTTTAACTAAGAAAAATTAGCCTGTATAAATATTAATATGGGAAAAATAAAATGTTCTTTAAAATAAAAATCACACTTTAAGGATATTTTTCTTTGCACCAGCGTTCAGGAGGGCAAGCCCGGCTAAAGCAGCGATATTTATTTTATATAAAATAAAAAATATTCAATAATTTACTTCAACTTAAGTTACTTCTCAGTTGCTCCGCAGTTACTTTCAATAACGTGTGAGTTTATTAAATATCGATTTACTTTCATGTCTTTTTTTTTCTTTTTCTTTTTATCTAATTAATTGAAATCACTTAGTCTTTAAACATTATCTTCCTGTTATTACTGTTGTTGTTGTTGTTGTTAAAGTTAACTAAAAAAGGACAAAATTAAAATAAAAAAGCCGAACAAAGGCAGCAGACAAAAAGCAATAACTTCGATATTTTAATATAAAAGTCACGTACGCGAAACATGACTGTTTTTCGCACGCACCACAATATTGACCGCAGCTCATGGCTGTAGCATGCAATAGATATTTTTATTTTAATATTATTTTGTGTCCCAAAATAAGAATACAAAAAAAAAATTGAAATCTATACAAAAAAAACTACGGCGTAGATTGTGTTTCAATATTTTTTTCTCCTAATAAAATGAGTGTTTACACAATGATATATAAGCGAGTTTTAGTAAGATTTTTTTCATCAAATTTAAATATTCGTGTGAAAGGTAGCTGCTAGTTTTAGTGGAATAATTTTGTGTCATTTATTTTAAGAATTCGTGTGAAAGAAATACTCTGCAACAGTGCAGTGTAAAAGTTTGACTCTGTGATAAGAAGTACAAGTTCATTAACCTTTTATTAAACTTTTACTTTTAACTTAAACATTAACCTTTTCAGACCGTGGGTACAGTTATGAGTACTCTTATATATTTCCAATATGAGCCAGTAGAGACATCCTGTGATCGCTGTGGTAAACAAAATATCGGTGCACTCGCAGTGGCTAAATTTTTGTTGGAGTCCTCTTTTTTGTCAGTATTTTCCAGCATAAATCATTTTTGAAAATATAGAAGCTTATTTTTCATTTTATAAAATAAGAGATAAAACTGAAAACATCACAAGGCGTACCTCTTTAAAAAAAATCGACTTCTAAAAAATTTTTTTAGAAATTCCTAAATATTTGTTTTGCTTGTATTGAATTTTAGACTAATTTTTTAAAAATGTTTTAAAAAAATTCGGTCTTTAATTATAGTAAAATATTAAGTGGTTTTCTATAGAAAACAGGCTGCATACACTGGGAAAAATGTTAGTTTTTAAATAATTATATTTGCGGGAGTAAAAATTTGCCCGTTATCAGCATTTCTCATCTCGACGTTATTGAAAAGATCGTTATTGAAGGGTAGGGAATTTTATTTCACGATGATGGATAGAACTTATAAAAGTGTCGGAATATTATATGAGAAAAAAACTGTTATCTGAGCCGTGGGGCTAAATTGAGGTGTGATTAACCCTGGATGGTTACAGTTCGTCGAATCGAAAAAGCTTATTTACTGTTTATCATATAACTTTCTTTTGTTTGCTTAAATTTATATAGAATTTTATAAGATAAAAAAGTTTTTATGTGAAATTCTATTTTTTAATCATTTTTTTAAATAAAATTCTTAAGTAAAAATATTTTATTTTCAGCTTAAAAATTGTTCCGATAAAATTTTTGTAAAGTTCTTCATCGATTCAACGAAGAGTAACTTAAATGCACAAAAATGAAGGTCAATGCCTAATCGCAATATGTAATAAAAAAATTATAAAAAAACCAGAACCACCCTAACAAAAATCATGATTTAATTTAAAAATTAAAAGTGCCGCCCTACTGAGACACTATTTATTTAAATAATATAATTTATTTCGTAACATTCATTTAACTACGAGAGCTTTAGATTAAATAATTTTTATTCGAATAAAATTAATGGAAAAATATTGATCGAATATAAATTAATCGAATAGAAATTAATCGAATATAAATTAATCGAATGTAAATTAATCGAATATATGTGTATGATATACTGGCAAACTTTTATTCATAAAAATTAAGAAATTTGCAACTCTCACTCAATTAACACCAGGCCTTGTTGGCACTTATTTTTTAAGAGCAGCCACTTCACTGATCCTTTATGCTCTTGCAAGAATTTTGCATCTCCCACGCTGAAGTTAACTTAGACTTCTCGAATAACTTCATAAGATTATGGTTCTTTTGAGGAATTAATTTATAATATAACTGCGTTGACACTTCTTATCTCAAGGCTTAAGTCGTGTACAGTCGGTCACAGAAACGTATGCAAATGGGGACTAAGAACATCGGCGACTTAGGCTCCAGTCATCCCCGTAGGCTTTTTAGCACCGTTACTTTGCAAATTTAATTTGCACTTCGTGTTTGATATAAATAAAAACTTGCAGTTACAAAATTTTGTGCTCCCATGCGTATGAGTTATTCGATTTTTTTAGACTTCTATATCACGTATACGCCACCTCAAACATACATGGGGTAGGGCGCTAAATTGTCAATTATATTATATGATTGTAACAATAAACCAAATTGCTATAACATCATCTTTATTTCTTTTATGGCGTCATTTTATTTTTTATTCCGATGCATGCACAACCATGCTCATATCACGATACTATGTGGAATGAAGAGAGAGAGAGAGAGAGAGAGAGAGGGAGCTGAATACTAGATCCTAGACTGCGTAGCTTTCATTCTACATAACACTAGAATGAGCGTAATTCGATCCTCTCATGCAGAGGGCGGTCCAACCATAATGCACGATATTAATTATAATTAAAAGAAAAAGTTTTGAAGAATTATTTTAATATATTTCCTTTTTTTGTTTTTGTTATAATGGAAGGGTTCAAGAGAATTTTTCGTGAGACAAAATATCGGCCAAATGATCGTCTCGGTTTAGCTGAAATATCTCTATCCGATGGTTCATATATTCAATGATTTAATTAAGTGTTAATAGCGTTAATAATTCGGACCATCTCATTCCTTAGCTCTTGAAGAAATTTTGGCTTATTCACACTACACTTTTGTCTCAAGGCCAGTGGTCAACCCCATCCCAGTTTAACTTGCATCGCTCAAAATATAATTCTTTCCCTTTTTATCATTCTAATTTCTGTTAATTTCTCGCACAAATTGACAGGAAAATTATAAAATTTATTTATAATAAAAATACGAATATTTCGAAATTTATAATAAAAGTATTTCAGTTAATATTTTACACGACCAGACTACCTGCATGCCTGTCATTTCATATTCGATCTCGCTGGCTGTGAAACAAACAACCCACACAGATTTAATACACTTTATGAATCGTTAATACTCCAGTGATTTTTAATAAAAGTAAAAGAAAGAAAATAAAACATTTGAGCAGCAGCTCTGCCAGGCTTTTAACGCATGAATCATCGTCATCATCATCATCATCATCATCATCATCGTAACCATCATTGGCACCGTCATCTACTCAAGTTTGTTTTAACAATTTAAGCTCGTAGTTTATAATGGTCGTTTTGATAACTGACAGATCGACAACGCTCATAAATTGATTAAATACAACAAAAATCACAACAACAACAACAACAAACGTAACGGCTGAAACCAAAATAAATAAACACATAAAAAATCAGATTATTGTTGCGTGTTATGAAATATGACTGTAATCAGCGGAAAAAAATGTAGTTTAACGATGAAACAAATTGGCAGCAGATATGAATTTTGTTATATTCATAAATAGAAGATTATTTAAAATATTCATTCATACGATTTTATTAGAGTTCTTTATACGCCATAAAATCTGCTAAAATCTTTTTAATGGTAACTTGTGGTCGATTTGGAGTCAAAGTTCAAAAGCAATAACTTCGTATCAACTGATAAAAACAGGAGAGTAATAAAAACGTCTGCATAAGTTTAATAGTAACCAAAAATACTTTGAAATGAATATAAACGCTGCTGCACCCTGGGCCAGAAATTTTTGTATTTTTTATATTTGGAATCATATAAAAAATATATACATTTTAGTTAAAATTAATACTAAAAATAAAAATTATATTGAAATGTTATTATAAATTATTTGAGTCAACAAAACTGTAATAAAAAATTAAATATAATATCAAGGTAAAAGTGGAATTATTTCGTTGTGCAAATCTTGTATCGCGTGTTTTTTATAGAGTGATACAAGTTTATCAAAATAAAACACAGAAATATATATTTAATATCAATGAATAGAAAATTTTGTGACATTAATGTTTAAATATGATTTATGCGCGTGTACCAGGTGCAATCTGGAACATCAATTTTCACAAACAGTAACATTCTGACCATCATCGTTTTTGAAGACACATGGGCCAAGGACTCCACCAGCCCATAACGCACAACAAAAGCTTGTGAATTCTCCTAACTCCTAATGCGACAATTCTGTTTACTTACGCACCCATTCAACCAAAAATGGGCTTCATCGGAAAATGAAATTTTGAATGGACGAAGTGCACGATAAGTTTGACGAACAGAACCATTAAATTGAATAAAAATTTCCACAATTTGCACGCGTTGCTCTGGTGTAAGTCGATTCATAATAAAATGTCAAAGCAAATTAGACGAAAAGCATTTAACAGCTGTTAAATGGGTTGTCAAATGAAGCAGTGATGCCAACTCAAAGTTATATCACTCTTTAAAAAACCGACTATATAAAGTAGCTAAGTTAAATCGATAATTTATTTATTAATTTTTTTATTTATTAAACATATTTTATATATATTAGAATATAATATTGTTGCAGAGCATTGAAAATTTATTTATTTATGCTAATCTTTGGAGTTTTACCCCGTTTTGAAAAAACAACCAGTTCTCTTCAGATCTCTAGGTTTTGAGTTCCTTGGAAGCTTCCCTGAATAATTCTGACAACCCGTCATTATGTCTGTATATATGAATGTGTGTAAGTTTTTTTACCCACTTATATCTGATGGCGTTCCAAAGGGTTGTACTGATTTTTAGATTTGAACCGATTCGAACCGGCATATTTCAAGATATTAAGAAAAAGATTGGAAAGAAAAATTTTTTAAATTGTCTTTTTTTTAAAATCAACTTTTAAACAGAAACTAATCAACTCTCGATATTAAAAAACCGGGTCAAAATCGTTTAAAATCGAAAAAAATTCGAAAAAAATTATATTTCAAAATAATTGGAAATTATATATCCCATCAGTTGGTGTGCCCGATCCTTTTATAGGACTCGGAAAAACTACATCAATCCACACTAATCACGTTATAATTGATTTATTTATTCCAAGTTATAATATTCTGAAATTTAGATAACAAAATCGAAAATTCGGTACCGGACAGTTGAATCTTTTGGGGCCCAGAAGAATAATTAAGCGCAGATCATCTTTTGGTAACTTTTTGGTTAAATTAGCGGGAAGCTGTACGCATATTATTTTATATATAATTGACAAGTCTAAAAATGTTGCCTTTTTTCAGCCGTTTTCTAAAAAGTAACAGTTTGAAGGAGTCTTAAAATAGAAATAGTTTTTCGTAAGGGATGTTGAATGAATTTCGAATAAATTCGTTATTTTCAAAAGACAGAGTGTGGCCATTATCTACTAAAAAGTGTAAAAAATGTTGCACTCTTTTGTAGAAAAGAAATCAACTTAAGTGTTTGTGCTCCTAAGACTATGCTATGAAATTTACTAAATGCCTTTCAAATATTTTGGTCTCTATTGTAGAGATCCTTCAATAAAATTATGTATAAGTACGTTCATCCACCTGGTAGCGTATCCCACAGTTGGTGTTAAAATCAAGTTTTAATAATGAATACCTTTTTGTGTGTCCTTTAAAACTCTGCTTTTGACTAACATGAAGTTAAAATAATGTCCTTAAAAGAAATTTAAAATTTTTGGAAATTTTTTCAATTATTTTCAAATAATTTTCAATTATTTGGCATGTAGTTTATTTGCTGATGTTAATTATAATTTAAAAACAATTAATAGTTTTATAAACCTTGTGTTAATGAAGGATAAACAAGATATCCTTTAAGCCATTTTGGAGAATTAATTTATAAATCAAGTTAATGCATGAAAATTTGTACTATTAAGCTGTTATAAACCCGATATATTTTCCATAAAATAGGCAGTATTTTTATTATATAAAAAAGAAAGTTCCCTGAAGTTATTGTTTAGAGCAAAATAAATATTTCCATGAATTTACGATTCCTTGAAAAAAAAGTTATTATTTTATATATAAAAAACTTAAACACTTCGTTTCTTCCAACTTCATGGTTGTAATTAACAATTTAAAAGCTTTTTTATGAAATTCTTTTTCCTCTTTGTTATGCCATGGTAGCAGTCATTTAAGCCCACAAAACTCCCCGGAGGCCAGTACATACATCCATTTCCCAAAAATATATATTATAATTAAATAAATAAGAACAAGCATAAGCACTCGCATAAAAAAGTACACTTTCAGTATTATATCGCCAACAGTTATTTCTTAATTAAATATGTAAAAAAAACGGTGAAATTTTGCTGGGGAAAAAATAAAAATTAATTTCATTTCAAAGTAGACCACAAACGATACATGTGCAAACCGCAATTAATTTAAATTGTGTAAGTGTGTGTTTAAGGCAAATTAAAAATATTAAAAAACAACAAAAAATCACCCAACCAAACAGAATATCATAGTGAAGTTGGTAAAAAAAGAGAGGAGATTTTTTCAAAATTTATTTACAATAAAAATAAATATTTATTTTAATGCCGGCAAACTCACACCCACACCCACAAACACCGACAACTGCATACTCGCTATCATTTGCATGTGTATGTGTTGCCAAAAAGGGCATGAACAATCACTGCCACTGGACACAATATTTAATGAGCAGCGACATTTAATGAAGTTGTTTTTCAATGCGGAAATGCAAAAGATATTTAAAAGTTGATTTTATTCATTTCCAGGGCGAAGGAGATCTCCAGAGGAGTCATGGTTTCCAAAAAGGACTCAAAAGATCTGTCACTTTTTTATTTAAAATTGTAAATAAGAAGCGCATCAATGAAGAGCCCTGATTTATCACACAAAATTAGTTGGTTATACTTTTTGAAAAGGCTTGCTGTGCTTTTTCTTTGTAATTCTCAGTTAGTTATTGAGGGTTTGTGCAAATAACGCAGTTCTTAATAACTAATTATTGTCTCATAACTGGCCAGAAAGCTTAAGTGACCACAAGTAAAATTTAAAGAAGAAGCAGATTTTAATTATCCTTCTTTAGAGCCTTAATATTGGCTGCCCAGGATTGCAATTGATTTTTAATTCCTTAAATAAAATTACTATTTTAAGACGTCCTGTTTGTTTAAAAAATTTATTGTGTTTAATTTGGTGATTTAACTCTTTTACTAATCTGATCATTAATTACTAGCAGGTTCATTTAATATATTTTGTAAATTTATATAAAATGAACATCTCATCGTCATTTTCGTTATTGCCATCATCAGCGGCAGCGGCGGCAAACTCTCAGGGACCAGTACGTGGCTTGTCATGCAGCCATAGTTGCATTTATAATTTTTGTTGTTGTTGCTACAGTGTATTGTTGCATAAAGTTTTCTTTTTTTTTTGTATTTGCTCTGAACGTTTGCAATTTAATTATACAAAATACTGCATAATTTAACCATAAAACACAAAAGCGATTGAAACATTTTCATATTTTTATATATCATTTTATTAAATTTCCACTGAAGTGATTAACTACTTTTGACGGTTTTATTTTGTGTTAAAATTAATATTCATATTTTCAGTTTCAGACTGAGGGATCAAGAGAGAGAGAGAGAGAGAGAAAAAGTTATTTATAAATAAATTTATATACAACACAGTTGTTAATGATTGATTTTATTTAATGGCCTCAAGTAAAAACCATGCAGAAATAGAACACTAGTGACATCAACCATTTTATGCGGTTTTAAAACTTTTAATAATTTGTGAAAATTTTACAAAACTAGATACACAAAAAAATGAGTTGAAAGTAAATAAAACTTAATTGATTTATTGTTTTTAATAAATATTAAAAATGAATGTAGTTAAATCTCTTTAAATAGTTTATTTAATACAATATAAATATAGGCCAGTTCGAGCCAATAAAAAAAGTTGAATAATCCAAGACTGGTTTTTATACATTTTTCGCTAGAGAAATTTTAAATTAAAACAAGTAAAAGTGCTATATTCGGCTGTCCCGAATCCTATATACCCTTCACCAACGTACGTCTGACGTTACTTATATTTTTAAATATCAATTTTGTTCTTTCTAAGTTATAAAATAGATTAAGTTAAAGAAAACAACGTCAGTTCCTTTTAGGTTACTTTTAGGAATGAAAAACAAATCAATTTCCCACCCCTGGAAACGAAATTTTAAATTTCTTAAATGTTTTATAATCTATGTAATTCTTCATGATATAAAAAGCGATTTTATTTAAGAAAAACTTTAAATTTGTAAACATGTTATTTATTACATGTACTACAAAATATTAAATGTCCCAAAAAAAAACTTTATATTTCCCACACCTGAAAATTTTTTTCCAATGCAGCTCTTCATGATGTAAAAAGCGATTTTATTTAAGAAAAACTTAACATTTTTCAACATTTTAGTTATTACATGCGCTACAAAATATAAATGTCCCAAAAAAAAAACTTTATATATCCCACCCCTGGAAATTTTTTTCCAATGCAACTCTTCATGATGTAAGAAGCGATTTTAGTTAAGAAAATCTTTATATTTTTAAACATATCAGTTATTACGTGTACCACAAAATACTGAATGTCCCAAAAAAAAAATTAATATCCCACCCCTGGAAATTTTTTTTCCAATGCAATTCTTCATGATATAAAATGTGATTTTATTTAAGAAAAACTTAACATTTTTATTCATATTACTTATTACATGGACACACAAAATACTGAATGTCCCAAAACAAATTTCAATATCCCACCCCTGGAAATTTTTTTTCCAATGCAACTCTTCATGATGTAAACCGCGATTTTGTTTAAGAAAAACTTGAAATTTTTCTACATATTAGTTATTAAATGTACTACAAAACGTTGAATGTCCCAAAAAAAGTTTCAATCTCCCATCCCTGGATATGTTTTTTTTCCAATACAATTCTGCATGATGTATAAGGCAGTTTTATTTAACGAAAACTTAAAATTTTCCAACATTTTAGTTATTAAATAAAGTACAAAATATTGAATGTCCCAAAAAACTTTGAATTTTCCACCCCTGGAATTTTGTTTACATATTTTTAGTTTTTAATAGACAATTGAGGCTTCCCAAAAGCATGAATTAGGTTCAATTTACAAACAAACGAAAAAATAATTGGCTTTTGGTTTTAATTGTGAGTCGAGAAATAGGTATAAGCTTCCCAGCTCTGGAACTGTATTTCGTATTTTTCAAAACCACTCTGTTTAAGTTCATTTCCAATCCATCAGTCCAAGAACGCAGTCTCCAGCTCTTCTGGGGGCTTGCGAACACCAATTTCACGTACAGACAGATGGACAAGCAGACTGACGGACAGACAGAAGGACGGACAGACACACAATCATCGCTTAATCGTCATTGTTATTCATAAGAATCCAGATTATATATACTTTATGGGATTCCATATTAATATCGAAGAAATTGCACACGGAATGACAAACCCTTTCACTTTTTTTTGAAGGGTATAAAAAATTGGTAAGTCGGTTCCCTTACTAATTCTGCGAGGAGATCACTATGTGTGTATATGGCTCTGTGTGTGTATGTGTGTGTGTGTGAGATGGACTTCACCTGAACTTAGATTTTCTGTGAATCGAAACCAATTCGAAACGGTAGATTTTTTAGAATAAATTTTGTTAAACGGCTTCATTGATTAATTCTAAAAACTATTCAGCTCTTGTAATTTAAAAAACGCTTCGATCTCCTTAAATCGGATCGAAATCGGTGAGTCCGTTAGTGGGAAAAATATCTAACAAAGTGATTTTCTTGTAAGCTCTGAAATTATATATCTGACCAGTTCGTAATCTCTATTCTTTTATGGCAATCGAGGACTATATAAATCAACGTTTATCACATGGGAATCGGTTGATTTGAAAACTAAAATAATAGCTCGAAGAGCTCAAGAGCAGGATACGCTTAATATTGGCGGAAAGTGATGGCCTTTAAGGTCAACCGTTTTGCATATTTTTTTTTTTCTTTGCTTAGATTGACTTTGGGGTATAGTCAACCGGATAGCCAGAACACCCACAGGCCACAGGGCCTATTTTGATATCGAGAGACTTCCTTCCATATCATCGTGGTGGCATACCAGTTCCACAGCACCATCCAGAACTTTTTACAAGACCCAATAAAGCCGCTGAGAAAATATCAACTTATTAGTGTTGCAAAGTGAAGGAATATTCTTTTGGCCGAATAACTTTTCAGAAACTTATAATTTAGTAGTCATAATCAGGTGGCAACAGTGACGGATTAAACATGCAAAATCATGCACCAAAGTTGAGAGCCAAATAATCGGTTTTAAGTTAGAGAAAACATCTCTGTTTATAAATTTATCGCAAATTCTGGAAAGATATTTTAAAAATAGAATTATTTCCTGAATATTTCAACGCCACCCGCTAAAATTCTAAATTTTATTAATTCAAGAAAAAAATCCTCAAAACAAACAGCAGAATAATTTAAAAATTATTTCCAAAAATTATCAATTTACAACACATTTTGCCACGTTTGGCCAACTACACAAACACACACACCCATTCAAACACACTCTGACATAAAATCGACTTTAGCTGCCTTTTATTTTGACCGTTCTAATGGTGTTGTTGTTGCTGTTGTTACTGTTTTTGTTTCTGCTGATATTTTAAGCCTCCTGTTAAACATCATTTGCGCAAATGCAAAAAAGCATTAAAAAGTGTTTTTGCGTGTTGTACAAGAATTTTAATTACGGGCTTAACACTAAAAATCAACATTATTTTTGCTGTTTCAGTTGTTGTTGCTGTTGTTTGTTTTGCTTTCGAGTCAACGTTTATGCGCTAAATTGTTGCTCCTCTTGTTGTTCCATAATGATGTGGAGGAAGGCGTTTGGTTTGAAATATTCTTTAATTTTTTTTTTTTTTTATAAATATTTTTTGAGAGAAATCTGCCCAAAGCAGGGCGAAGATTTTTTGAAATTATTTTTTATTGATCGTAGTCGGCTGAAATGCCAACACAAGCGAGCCCAAAATCATTAAAGTGTGCAAAATTAGTTGCACACTGGCAAATTAGTGTTGCATATTTATTACAGATTCAACTATAAGTTGCCAGTTTGTAGGTTCAGAGGTTCAGGGGTTCAGTTAGCAACCGGAAATAGTTTTAATAACTATTCAATATTGTAATCATACTGACCTGCTCTTAATAAATTCTGGTTTAACGTTAACATTAACTGTTGCAACCTGGTTTTGGCATAAAAAATATTTAGTTAAAAGAAACTTAAAACCATTTTTTAATGGTTTTAAGCAGGTTTTATGAAATGCAAATTTCAGTTTGCCTGTTTCAATCTGTGCTAAAATGAGTGCTGCCAAGTTAATTATGGGAAACATCTGATAATGCGATAAAAATGCAAAGAAAAATCATCCTCTGCTGAGTTTTTGATTTCAGAACTTGCTGGATTTTATATAAAATAATATGTTTCTAAAGCATTTATTAGCTCTGTACAAGTATTTCCATTATTTAATAATATAAAATTTAAAAAATATCAAACAATTCCTATTTTAAATTACAATTTAAATTTTAAAAAATTTTTACAAACCAAAACAGCTGCACTACAGGTTGTTAATGAAGTATTATAAAATTTAGAGGAAAAGGCTACAACTAATACCATTATTTTTATAAGTGATTGGATTTATTGAACAAACTGTGTTTTTCTTTTGCCTAGTTTTAGCTGTGCTACATTGAGTGCTGCCAAGTTACATTTTAAACATCTGATAATGCAAAAAGAATCTACAGCAAAATCCACCTTTTTAGAATTTGCTTGATTTTAAAGGGTGTTTTTTACAAAGTGATACAACTTTGAGTTGGCATAACTGCTTTACTTGACCACCCATTTGACAGCTGATAGTTGCCTTTTGTTTTATTTGCTTTGACATTTTATTATAGATGGACATATACTAGAGCAACGTGTGCAAATTGTAGAAATTTTAATCAAAATAATCGTTCTGTTCGTCAAACTTATCGTGCACTTCGCTCATTCAAAATTTTATTTTCCGATGAAGTTGAATGGTCACGTAAATGAACAGAATTGTCGCATTTGGAAAGAGGAGAATCCACAAGCTTTTGTCGAAACACCAGAGAACATTCACAGAAAATTACCGTTTGGTGCGCTTTATAAGCTGGCGGAGTCATTGGCCCCGGATATCTTTAAAAACGATGATGGTCAGAATGTTACTGTTTGTGAAAATTGGTGTTCCAGATCGCGCCTTGTACGCGCCAGCCGTGGCGGTCACATGGCCGAAATCATATTTAAAAATTAGTGACATAAAATTTTCTATCCAATAAAGACCGTTTCATTGATATAAAAATTATGTTTTTTGTTTTATTATGATTTAAACTTATATCACTCTATAAAAAACACCCTTTATATGAATTAATATTTTTCTGAAGCATATTTCCGCTGTTTATAAATATTTCCGTACTTTTAAAATATTAAATCGCAAAATATAAAACCGTTTCTATTTTAAATTACAATTTAAAATTTCTAAAATTTTTATATCAACAAAAACAGCTGCTGCAGTACAGTTGGTGAATGAAGTGTTCTAAAAAGTAGAGGAAAAGCTTCAACAAATACTCCGATTTCTGTAAGACATTTAGTTTATTGTGATTAAATTAATTGGACAAACTGTAAAAGAAAACCTGAATCTATTAAATTCGCAGTATTAAATTCACAGGTTTTAACTTTCAGTGTGAAAATACTAAAAAGTGTTTTAGCTGACGATATTTTCCGTGTTCCTTTAAAGAATATTAAAAACTTTTTGGCGGGGACAGAAACTAAAACTTTTTGAAATTATTTATTACTCGGGGGAATTGCTGTCCAACATTTTAGTTTCTAAATCCTTTCTAAATAGATTTTATTACCTACAGTTGTTGCCTTTGGACTCGGCCTTGAACTATTTTGAACGATGAAAGTCACTTAAACCTTTTTACAATTTTCATAAACCGCTGAAAATACAATAATTGATGAGTTTGGCCAGTGTTGCCGTAGTGGTAATATATATAGTTCTTTTCCAGAACAACAGGCTTTCAAGGCCATAAAGAATGCGTAAAATAAAACAAGATTAATTATTTAATGTTTTTTTCTCATCCTACGTTTCGTTGGCATTTTACCAACTTCCTCAGGGAAGTTTATTTTAAAAAAAATTTATCTTATTATTTTAACATTAAATGTATTAAAAATTATATCAGTGTTGTGGTAAAAATGGATAAATACAAAACACTGTTTATTTCTGTTAAAAAATATAGTTTTTACATATTTTTTTTTCCATGGAATTGGCTGGGAAATCCTGACGTGGTGGATTTTTAGCAAAACAAGATGGCCGTCGTAGTTGTTCCGGCGAAGGTCGGGGATTTTGATAAAAGTTCTAGGTTGTTGGTTACCTCTAACAATTCTGATTAGGATCACCAGTTTCATGTATAAAGAGAGGACAAGATGGAAAGATAAAATAGAAATAATAAAGAAGAACAAAATAATAAACTTTTTACAACTCAAGATATTAAAAACAAATTTTTATAGCAAATCAAACTAAAGAGTAAAAAATAATTTTAAATAAAGAAATGAATTTGTAAAGAAATTGTAAATTTTTAAAAAAACTTATTATTTTATGACTGTTTGTGTATTTTTGAACTGTTCTAAAATAATTAGACAATAGCATATTAAGTGAATACCCCTATTATAAATAACTATTCAGCCCCACTGTGCGATAACTATATTGAGAACTATTTTCTAATATTTCGTAGCCTCTTTTTCTAACAGAATTTCTAGGGTACAAACATTTTAGTAACTTCCAAGCCATAGTAGTCGTAGAGCAGGGATGGAGGCACTTCCCTATAAAACAACATTTTCAGCAATTCACTAAAACAAAGCAACAAAATGTTTGATTATGGCATAAATTAACCGAACTCACAAAATAGCCAACAAAGAAGGCATTTGCAACTGAGGCAAAGGCAAAAGGAACAGGCCTGTTCAAATTTTTTCACAGCACGAGACTTTGGCACAACACAATCAAGCCCATACAAACAAGGGACAGAAATTATTCAAGAAAAGTGGTGGTAAGAATGATGTGTACGAGTGCTTGTGTTTGGCCACATGCCTTCTAAAATGTAGGCGACCAATTGAGAAGAAGAAAAAAAAAAATGGTATTTCTTTTTGCCTTTTTGAGGACTCGACAATAAATGTTGATGGACAAATTTAAATATGCAGACAATGTGGATCATTGATCATTTAAGTGGTTGTAGGTAGTTGGAGATAAAAAAGGACAAACACACACACACACACACTTAACATGATATTTAAATTTCAATGAAACGTACTGCGAGCAGACTCTTTTCTTTGTTGGCAGTTAAGCAAACAACACAAAACAAACGGACGTGTCTTTTGGTTCCCTTAAACATTAATAACGTTCAAATAAAATATATAAAGAAAAAAAGAGATGGAAATTGAAAACAAAATTTCAATTTAAATAATATGAAAACCACACTAATGCGAAGGCAGCATAACTAATAGTTTTAAACGAATGCCAACCACAATCCGTTCGTAGTCGCACAAAAGCCTTCAAATTAGAAACGTTCATGATCAAATTAACGTTTGTTCCCAAAAGTAATTTATTGGTTTCTCGCTGTGCGGACATGTGTGGACTTGAGTGTATGCGTGTGTGTGTGTGTGTGTTTTTTAATATTTATATTTTTTTATTTAATATTTCTTTTTCGTTAAGGCTGATATTCAAATTTAAATCCTGCTCATGTTTGGAATATATTCTTAAACGCGCTCTTGGTCGTATCACTTCATGTTCAGTGTGCCTGTCCAGTTTATAGAAATTTGGCATTAATTCAATATTCCCAAAAAGCCATTTCCTTTTTTTATTAAAACAATTTTATCATTTGGTTTTATATAAAAAAAGTGGTTAAAATTTTGGTGCCTTGTTGGTAATTTTAATCTCTAGGCTTGACTAATTGAGTGGTGGGATACAATCAAATCAGGCATTCAAGTCACTAGAGTTTCTGATGAACTGGACTCGTAGCTAAAAGACTGGCTGCATTTAAAAGCCTCTGCTGTGGTTTCGTCACATAAAGATGTAACATTCATTTTTATGTTGTAATCGGTGCCTCACTTGAACACTTTAATCGCCGTAATCGGTTTCTGCGGGAAAGTTATATTTAGCAGCATATTAAATACTTCGTCGGCATGTGTAGCAAAAATATGCACTAGTGAAGTAAAAATATCTTCAACAAAAACTATGTCTTCTAATCTGTCTTGCATATGTCGGTGTCCTCTCCTGAATGCTGGTCCTACTCATAAAAAAAGAAAAACGAAAATCCTACGAAATTTATATTCAGAAAATAGGCAAGTCGGTATACGCACGGTGGGCCCAACACATTTGAAAGGGATATTTCTCAACTTCCCGATTGAAAAATTGAAGATTTAAAAAAAATGTGAAAGTTATTGTTTTTATGCGGTTTCGAAAAAAGTCGCGTTCCCATCAGATCTATACTCTTTGAGGTCCTGAAAAGGTTTTCTCACTGAAACTCAGAACCCGTCACTATATTTGTATGTATGTGTGTGTGTCTCTCTCTCTATTTGTGATTGAGTCAAAAATCGTGAAGTTACTGGTTTTACGCGGTTTCGAAAAAAATCAAGTTCTCATCAGATCTCTACTCTTTGAGGTCCTAAAAATGTTTCTTTTTATAAATCTCAGAGTCCGTCATTATGTTTGTATGTATGTGTGTGTGCCTTTTTATCTGTATTTGTGTCAAAAATCGAGAAGTTATTAGTTTTACCCGGCTTTTGAAATAAAAATCTAATTCTGATCAGATCTCCACGTTTTGAGGTCCCAAAAAGTTTTTTTTGACTAAATCACAGCCAACATTTTCAATCGCGGAAGTGACTCAGAAGTGACGCGATACCATTTTCTCATCGTACAAGCGTCTTCCGTATTGAGAAGTTGCACTCCCCGGGAGTAACTCCAAGAAGTCTCTTCTGCGTTACTTCAAGAAGTCTTTTCTGCGTCTTTTAACTTCAAGAAGTTTCTTCTGCGTTACTTCAAGAAGTCTCTTCTGGGTTACCTCAAGAAGTCTCTTCTGCGTTACTTCAAGAAGTCTCTTCTGCGCTACCTCAAGAAGTCACTTCTGCGTTGCTTCAATAAGTCACTTCTGCGTTAGTTCAAAATGTCACTTCTTTTAACTTCAAGAAGTTTCTTCTGCGTTACTTCAAGAAGTCTCTTCTGCGCTACCTCAAGAAGTCACTTCTGCGTTGCTTCAATAAGTCACTTCTGCGTTAGTTCAAAATGTCACTTCTTTTAACTTCAAGAAGTTTCTTCTGCGTTACTTCAAGAAGTCTCTTCTGCGCTACCTCAAGAAGTCACTTCTGCGTTACTTCTAGAAGTCACTTCTGCGCTACCTCAAGAAGTCACTTCTGCGTTGCTTCAATAAGTCACTTCTGCGTTAGTTCAAAATGTCACTTCTTTTAACTTCAAGAAGTTTCTTCTGTGTTACTTCAAGAAGTCTCTTCTGCGCTACCTCAAGAAGTCACTTCTGCGTTACTTCTAGAAGTCACTTCTGCGCTACTTCAAGAAGTCACTTCTGTGCTGCTTCAAGAAGTCACTTCTGCGCTACTTCAAGAAGTCACTTCTGCGCTGCTTCAAGAAGTCTCTTTTGCGTTACTAGAAGAAGTCACTTCTGCGTTAGTTAGAGAAGTCACTTCTGTCTTACTTCTAGAAGTCACTTCGTGTGAATTTGAGCCTCTTTGAACCGGTTGATTTTCAGACATCAAAAAAAAAAACTTAGAAAAATAGCATTTTAAAAAGTGGTTCTTTAGAAATATATCTTAAAGAGCTTAGCCGATCATTTTCCCAAACCCAGCAGCTCCTGATATGGAAAAACCACGATCACTATATACCGGGTCAAAATCGGTTAACGCGTTTGTGAAATGGTCGTGAACGAAAATGTTCGAAAAACGTGATTTATTTTGTAAAACTCCAAAATTATATATGTGATCAGTTGGAGTTCTTGATTCGTTTAGAGTAATCGAAAACTACATCGACGGTAAATATCATGTGGGAATCGGGTGAATTGAAATTTAAAATAATAGTGTTTTAGCTCGGGAAACAGAGTTCTGGTTAAAATTAGCAGGTCTATCATTTTTCATAATTCTTATTATAATCTATTTATTTATTTCTCTGCAGTTCAGTGTGTTGTTTTCACGTGATTAAAGTTATGCACTCCAGCAGTTCTCTTAAAATCGAATACATGAACTTTCCTTTTAACATACTCCTCTGTGAGTTGTAGTTTACAATTTTGTTATAGAAATAAAATAATTTATAACATCTAAAATAGTCTCAAAAGACTAGCAAATCAAACGTAAATATCTTTATTTAGAAAAAAAAAATTTGAAACTCTAACAACTCCATAGAGTTCTTCGCTCTGTAGATGCTCTACGAAAATGTCTATTATTAATTACCAAATGAAGTTACTATCAGCCAACAAATTGGTTTACTTTATCTGCACAAATCTAAATAGTTTCTGCAAGAGTATTCATTATTTAGCCGGACCATTAAAATAAAGTCATCTATTACTGGCCTGTTCATAAAGAAAAACTCAATATTTTTTAATAACTTATTTTAGTTAAACATAAAATATTATAAATAAACTGCTTTCGAATATGCACAGGCGAATTTGTGGCATGGCACCGGGGAAGACCAGCTTTCTGTTAACGATTGCAATCTTAATAAGTGATTGTAGGCATGTGCATGCATGCCAGTGCTTGCATATCTCTGCCTAAATTGACCAATTCCGGCCAGTTAGTCAGTCACTCCATCAAAACAAATACTTTTACTTATAACTCAAACACCCATTTTGTGTGTGTGTGTGTTTAAATGAAGTTGAAGTTTTTATTTCGTTGCAAAATAAACAGGCGTACTTTGTTTGAATAAATTGTTGTTGGCTTTGGCTGTTTAAGAAATTAAAAATAAAATAAAAAACACACACACACACACTAGCACACATCTAGATAAAATCGTAATTTAAGCCTGGATTTTAATGGCTTAAAACTATTGCTGCAGGTGTAGCTGCAGTAGGAAAAATGTTCATTTAAAGTTTTTGTTTTCCATTTTTGTGTCAAGACATGCTGTTCTTCCAACAGAGTTTGTTTAACGCCCCTGTTGATTACTTTTAGAGTTGTCTGAAGTTCTCGTATGTTTGTTCTTAATTATGATGAGAGACTGATGACGACGACAACGATGTTGTTGATTTTAGAGATTTTAGAATTTCTTTTTTCATTCTTAATATTCACATGAATTTGTGATGTAAAACAAGTTTTATTACTTGAAATATTGTTAATAGTTTTAGCTGATTTTTATTATTTAATGGTCAATCACAGTGGCAGAGATCATTTAGTATTTACAGTTAACAAAAAAAGTTTGTGGATTATATAGAATTTTGTGGATTGTTAATATGCTGGAAGAAAAATGTCGAACTGAGTCTCTTTTATTGTTGATTATCTTCGAAATTCCTATAAAAGAAATTTCGAAATCGTAGGTCTTGATATGTGTCAAAGGTTTAGTTAAAAAGAAAGTAATTGAATTCTAGACGGTTATTTTAATAGTCGACAAAATTTTGATTTTCCAACCCTGGTAATATTTTGAATTTTGTGATTTCTAGCACAGAAACACTTTTTTCAAAAATGTCAATTATATTAAATTAAGTGAAGAAAAAATTTATTATGTTTGATTACCATAATGTAACAACAAGTATTTCAATTATGCAACCCTGGAAACGAATTGCCCCTTTTGTTTCATTTTAAATACCCACCTAAATATCTTTCTAAATTATGAAATACAATTATTTTATAAAACTGTTTTTTGTTTGTTGCATCAGCAATCTAAAAATTTTGATTTCCCAGCTCTGCAGCTGCCTATTTGACTTGTTATCATTTTCATATCCAATAAATTCTTTTAAAAAACATGAAATATGTTTATATTTATAAAAAATAATACATATATTTTTTTTAATAAATAATTAGTGCTACAACTGAAACAAACAGTCCAACCCTGGAAACGAATTTTTGACTT
The DNA here is from genome assembly GCA_963675445.1 of Linnaemya vulpina. NCBI lineage: Eukaryota > Metazoa > Arthropoda > Insecta > Diptera > Tachinidae > Linnaemya > Linnaemya vulpina. The sequence continues at coordinate 71,392,361 of OY776279.1, read as the reverse complement.
TTTTTAATTTTTAATAGCAACCTAAATATTTTTCTCAGTTATAAATTATATATATCTTATTAAATAGTTTTACTTAGGTGCATTAGTTTTCTAATAAACCTCATTTTCCAGCTCTGCAGCTGTCTATATCACTTTTTCTAATATTTATATTGCGTTAATCCTTTGAAAAATATGATTAGTTAGTTAAATTAAAGAGAAAAAATATTTGTTATAAGTGGTTAGTGTCATGTAGCAAGAAATATATAAATTGTCCAACCCTGGAATCGATTGCTTGCTGTTGTTTGACTTTTACTACCGGCCTAATTTTCTTTCTAAATTATCAAATATGTTGGTTTTCTTCAACTTAGTATTGTTTAGTTACTTTTATACAAAAAAGAAAACTTTCCATCTCTGGAAATGTCGTTTTGGCTTTTCTTATTTCCAATTTCAATAAATTTATCTAAATAATGCCAATTGTGTTTAATTTATAAAGAAAAATAAACAACTCATCTTGTTGATTGCTTTTATATAACAATAATAGTTTTAAATATCCAGCCCTGAAAACAAATTTTAGGTGTTATTCTAATTTTATGAATAATTTAAATTTCTTACTATATATTAATTTTACGTCTCTGGAACTGTTTTTTGTATTTTCCAGTTTCAATAGAATAGTATCAAGTATAAATAATTTTTAAAAAAGAAAATAGTTTTACTTGATCTCGTCTGTGCAATGACTCGGTTTTCCAACCCTGGAATAGAGTTTTTAATAGTTTTTTGTTTACTTTTAATATTAATTATGTCTTCTAGTAATATTTGATGCGGCTTTTGATGCGTTTGTTTTGCGAACTTTTTTATATCCTTTGCTGGCCAAAGTAGAGATATAAAGTTTTTTTTACTTGGTTTAAAAAAAAAGGAATTCCTTTGCAATATTGTAGCTCAAATAATCCAGCCATACCACGTCTTGCATGTGTCTCATATTCCTCAGTTTCATATCGTGGGACTTACTTTCTGCAAAAGTAAAAGCAAAACTATTGAAAAACCCAGCGGCCTGAAAGAAATATTTTCTTTTCCATGCTTCTTCCTATAGTTTTCTGCTCCGACAGAGTTTGTGTATTCCTTTCCACGTCCTTTTAAATATTTTTCTACAGTGAAGGCAAACGTGGCCCCTTTTTTATTACTTTTATTTATTTTACTTAACAATTTTTATGCTAAGGATGCTCTTCTCCTTTCTTGGTTTGTTAATAATTCATGGAATCATCAGCATAAAACCGCTACTTAAACTAACATCATCAAGAAATCATGGAAAAATATTAAAAATGTAGTCTGGAGAGTTTGTGAGAGGTTAGGAAATTGTACATGGCATTTCGTTGGAAGGAAGGAGGGATTGATTTGAATTCTTGAAGGAAAATGTTGCAACAATTTAGCATTTAATGATAGATAAACATTTAAAGAGGTTGTTTACATTTTCATACTGGAAGAAGGAAGAGGATAAGAAATTTTTTCTTTGAAAAGAGTTTCCAATAATGAAAACGATCTGAGAAGCATTAAAGAGTTACTAACACAAGATTTACAGGCAGATGAGGACAAAATAAAGATTTAATTTTTATATTTTGTTAATGAGTTGTAAATTGGAAAAAAAAAATCGGGATTTAAAAGAACCGCATGTGGACACTGCTAAGGACTTACCGCAGCCTGCAAGCGCAAGGAGTCGTTGCATTGGTCAGTTAAGAATTGTGCAGGGTGCCAAAAAAGAATTTATTTAATTGAAATTTTTATTACTTCTTATTTAACCCATAATTTTAAATTAATAATTAAATAAAATTGTTGTGTTTAACTTGTTTTTTGATATTAAACTTTTAGAAAACAAATAAAAGTACTATATTCAGCTAAGCCGAATCTTATACACCCTTCACCAACGTACGGCTGGCGTTATCATTTTTTTTAAGTACCAACTTTGTTCTTCCTAAGTTAAAAAATAGTTTTAGTTGCCAAAAAAAAAGTTGCCTTTTTGGTTATTTTTGTGAATAAAAAAATCAATCTCCCAACCCTGGAAACAAAATGTTTCTTCCAATGCAATTCTTCATGATGTAAAAGACGATTTTCTTCAGGAAAAACTTGAAATTTTTAAACATTTTACTTATTACATGTACTACAAAATACTAAATTTCCCAAAAAAAACTTTAAATATCCCACCCCTGGAATTATTTTCCAATTTTGTTCTTCCTAAGTTATAAAATAGTTTTAGTTGCCAAAAAAGTTGCCTTTTTGGTTATTTTTGTGAATAAAAAAATCAATCTCCCAACCCTGGAAACAAAATTTTTCTTCCAATGCAATTCTTCATGATGTAAAAATCAATTTTATTCAAGAAAAACTTGAAATTTTTAAACATTTTACTTAATACATGTACTACAAAATACTGAATGTCCCAAAAAAAAACTTTAAATTTCCCACCCCTGGAAATTTTTTTCCAATGCAATTCTTAATGATATAAAAAACGATTTTATTTAGGAAAGACTTTAAATTTTTAAACATTTTATTTATTACACAAAATACTGAATGTCTAAAAAAAAATTCAATATCCCACCCCTGGAAATTTTTTTCCAATGCAATTCTTTATAATGTATAAGATAGTTTTATTTAAAGGAAACTTAAAATTTTTCAACATTTTAGTTACTAAATATACTACAAAATTTTGAATGGCGCAAAAAAAAACTTTTAATTTTCCATCCCTGGAAAAAGAATTTTAGATTCTCAGTTTTTAATAGACAATTGAGGCTTCCCAAGGCATGAATTAGGTTAAATTTACGAACAAACGAAAAAATAATTGGTTTTTGGTAATAATTGTGAGTCGAGAAATAGGTGTAAGCTTCCCAGCTCTGGAACCGCATATCTGAATTTAAATACCACTCTATTTAAGTACATTTCCAATGCAGCAGTCCAAGAACGAAGTCTTTAACTCTTTTTGGGGGCTTAGAAAAACAGATTTCACTTACAGACAGACGAACAGGCGGACAGTCGGACATCGCTGTTCATAAGAATCCAGAATATATATACTCTATGGGGTCTCATATTAAAATCGAAGAAATTATACACGTACTGATTAACCCTTTCACTTTTTTGTGAATGGTATAAAAAGGGGTAAAAGCTAAAGACCGTAACGTTTATAAGTGACATAAAAATTATTCTAGATCTTCGAAAACATCAATTTAAAATTGTTTTTTTCTTTTGTCAACATCAAAAAAAAGGTCAGATGTAATTCTTACAGAAAAGAGTTTTATTTTAAACAATTCTCGTATGCTTGTTTTTCTTCTTGTATATAAAAGTTAAAAGTTGTTTAAACATAAACAACGCTGGACGTGGCCTGGCAAGTGTTTAGGAAATATCAGGGTGTTCAATTAATGGGAGTTTAAACGTTCGATTAATTAGTACAGGGTTTGATTTAATTGGTTATTCGATTAATAAAAATTTTAGCAAATAAATTAATTTCAATATATAAAAAAATTTCAATCACTCTATATTTTGAGAAGAAATTCTTCAACTGAAGCAGAAGAAGATGAAAGAAATCCTTTTGGTTTGTATTTTAAAATTAAAAAAAATATATATATTTTCTAAATTGATCTTTTAAATATAGAATTTGTTTGAAATAAATGATACTTTAGAAATTTTTAATTTAATTTTAATAAAACTAGGAATGGAAAAAATCCTTTTACTTGTTGTATAGGGTGTTTCTTATAGAGTGATACAACTTTGATTTGGCATTACTGCTTTATTTGACTACCCACTTCACAGCTGATGGTTGCTTTTTGTTTAATTTGCTTTGACATATTTGTTTAATTCAACCTACACCAGAGCAACGCGTGAAAATTATGGAAATTTTTAATGAAAATAATGGTTCTGTTCGTCAAACTTATCGTGCAATTCATCCATTCAAATTTTTATTTGCCGATGAAGCCCATTTTCGGTTGAATGGGTACGTAAATTAGCAGAATTGTCCCATTTGGAGTGAGGAGAATCCACAAGTTTTTCGCGAAACACCAGAGAACATCCACAGAAAATAACTGTTTGGTGCGCTTTATGGGCTGGCGGAGTCATTGGCCCCGGATATCTTTAAAAACGATGATGGTCAGAATGTTACAGTTTGTGAAAATTGGTGTGCCAAATTGAGCTTTGTACGCGCCAGCTGTGGCGGCCACATGGCCGAAATCATATTTAAACATTAATATCATAAAATTTTCTATCCAATAAAGACCGTTGCATTGATATCAAAAATATATTACTATGTCTTATTATGACTTAAACTTGTATCACTCTATAAAAAACACCCATTAGTTGTTGCAGAAATCGAAAGCAATTCTTTGTAGAGATCATGCAATTTTTGACTATTTTTTTTTAGTGAAATTACCTTTTTATTTTTGGAAAAGTAAAATTAAAAAAAACGGAAAGTTTTGAAAAAAAAACTCCGGCTCTCAGAAGATCTCCGGATTTCGCGGTCTTAGGAAACTTCCCTGACTTATCCTGTGAGCTCCGTCATTATGTCTGTATGTGTTATTTGTGCATGATTAAATGACTTCCATTTTGCATATTTAGTTCAAAATTAAATGATATTTTATTACATAATTATTTAATTAAAAATAATCCGCAGTCATGACAGTTTTTCGTACACCTTAATTGCATTTCGAATATTTTTAAACTTTCTTTCTCATACACAAATAAATAAAACATGTTGATGTATGGCAACTTAATATGCAATTCAATTTAAAATTAATTTATCCAATCTCACAAGGACACTAAATTAAAAAAACTAACCAAACAGAAAAATCCTGTAAAGAACTGGCACAATGTTAATGGCAACTACGTTGTGTTGGCTGTCATTGGTGGCGATAATATATATTCTGAAGTCCTGTCGCTTCTCTGCTCTTCTCTTCTTTTTTTATAGACTTTGACATTGCAACAGAATGTGGCAAACAGCATATATACATATAATTCAATATATCCTTGAACGCAAGGATATAATTAAACAATCAGAGCACGTATTTCATACAACCCACATGCACATACCGACTCTGGGACAGTCTCATTTCAGCTGTTGACAGCCGATATTAAAAGCTGTGGGCCAAAATATTTATGAACTGTTTCACTACGAAAAAAAAAAGAAAAAGAAATTATATATCAGCCTGTTACATGTACGTGTAGGCCAGTGTATGTGCAAATTTGGCCAGAGTTTCATTGGAAACTGGGTTAATAGCCAAAACAACTATTCTAATTTAAAACAACATTAATGTGGAGCAAATGCTCATCGTGTTTGTCTTTAAATTGCATTATTTGCTCCATCAGCATCGCAATTTTATTTTAAAATCAAAATACATGTTGCTTATAAAATTGGATTATCTGTACGATTTGAATATCACATGAACTGAAGCCTACAACGCTTCATATCATTTAATATATTGACGTGTTATTATGATTATATTTCGTTAAATGATAATGTCATTTGACAAAATTTATTTTCGTTTTGCTAATACAAATCTCTTGTAGTTTCAAATCAAAATGTTTTTAAATCATGTACGGCCATGAAGAGTTGCTGCTGTGAGAGTTGGCAGTAATTGGATTTGACTGCCACAAACCAAAAAAATATATATAGAAAATAAAAAACACGGGTTCTTGAAAAATATTTAGTGGATTTAAAAATTTTTTCGAAGTTTTCTACTCCTATTTCGAGCACGATTTTTAGTTTCAGCTCTTTAGCAGGTTTACTTTGCTAAAATCATACCTAGTCCAGCTATTTAAATCCACACAACTTGATCAGCACTGAAAGCTGATGAAAGTGTAGCGGCTTTCGAAAACAGCTGTTCTGTGAAGTTGCATAATTTAAATATATAAAATTGATGTTGACCTTTCCCCATATTTCCTCACTAAAAACAATTTCCAATCAGTTTTTCAAAATATAAACTCACTGAATTAAAAGTATTGATATATAATTGATATATAATGATGATATATAATTTAATGAAACATTCATTTGCAAGGTTGCTTAAAAAGTTTCAAAATTTAATATATATATATATATTTTATAGTAAAAATTGGAAAAGTGTTCGAAATAAATTGAAGAAAAACACTAAAAGTTGCGATCTCTTGTGTGCTGATAATTTAGTGACGATGTTATTTGTAAATACAGGGTGTTTGGTGGCCGATTTACATTTTCATACTTGAATTAAAAAGTGTAATAATTGAGACAAAATTTTAATAAAACTATTGAAATATAGAAATACGGTTTTTATTTTTTAAAAAGAATGTCATTCAATTGTTTTCCGCTGAGTTGAATACGCTGTTAAAAACAAAGCGTTTTGCTCTGCGCCACACGCTGCAGTAAACTCGATTCAATTCAGCTGAATTCTTGACGAATATTTTCCTTTAAAGCCACAAGAGATTAGGGATTGTCCTTATAAAGCCTCTCCTTGAGGCAGCCCCTTAAAAATAATATATTCATGAAAGTTAGATCGGGCGATCTGGCTGGCCATGGGATGTCCCCAAAGCGACTGATCAGTTTCTGGGGGGAAATTTCCCGCAGGAAACTCATCGAAGCTCTGGCAGTCGCCCCATTCTGTTGAGACCAGGAATGGAAAGAAATTTTGCACAAATAATTCCTTAATCATGTGTTGATAACTTTCACGGTTTTTCATAAAATCCTCGAATATTAAAAAAAAATGATTAAATTATCTCATGCCCGGATAAGGCACACCTGGGACAAATTTTGATGTTTCAATCAAGGGTTACGGATATGTTTCGACCAGTAACGGCAGCTTTGCCTGTTGCCGTGGCCTTTTAAACGAAAATGATACTCCGAAAAATGGGATTTACAAAGTGAAAACGCTCCAACATCGTTTCACTAGTGTTTTGGCGTAAATCAAATTCACTTTCTTTCAGTTCTTGAACGTTTTGAAATTTAAAAGAGTGGAACTTCAGATCATTTTTTTTTTAATTTCATGAATAATCGCTCTTGGAAGTGCCAGTGAGGCTGCTATTTTCCGTATTGAAAGACGCGGATTTTCACGTCACTGCTTTGAACCAATTCAATTATTTTGAAAGTTTTAAAAAAACGGCTGGGCCCTGGACGTAGAACATTCGTAACCGATGCAGTTGCGCAGAATATCTGCACCCAGTAACGAATTAAATTTACACTCGTTTCTTCTCTTATTCGCCGAATACCGAACTTTGAACAAAACTGTGGACGAGTGATTCCGTAGGAATTGTTACTCTTATAAAATGTCTCCACAGCGAACGCGCAATGCTCTCTCGACCACTGCCATATCGTGACGAACAAATCCGCACAATTGATAATTGCAACGGCGCCACCGTTTTTTTTTTCTTTTTGAAATAATCATATTTAAAGATATAAATTTGTCACTAGACACCCTGTACAACAAAAATTGGATGTTAAACAAAATATCGGCCGAATGGTTGCACCGGTTTCAGTGATAAATCTCTTCCCGATGGTCCACATATTTTCAATAACTTTGAGATATAATTTAGTTTCAATATCGTTAATGTGACGAATTATCTCATTGTTTAGCTCTGGACTGGTTCTTGAGCTATTAACGAACACGTTTTCTTTTCAATATCGTTAAAAAAAAAATTCCAACGGTGCTAAATCACATGGTCAAGGCGGCCAATTAACAACGATGTGAGATAACACGGCCATGGAATTTTTCGAGCAAAATGGCTATTGTTTTGTTTCCATCTATTGGAACCAGACACTGTTTTGGTTTATAACCGTAATTTCTTTCCTCAAGAAGTCCGTTATCATCTCGTCGAAGGGAACACCAATCACGGTGACTATTTGACCGATTTAACTGTCGAAGAACTACGATGCGATGAAGCCATCTGCCCACAAACTGCACCCAAGTCACTCTAAGTGCATGCATCAGCTCTTCAAGTAACACTCCTGGTTGCACCACCCTTTATTTGAACAAACTTTCACTGTAAAGTTTAAACAAGTTTGTCTTTTAGTTATTTAAATGAGTATCAAATGAAAATTATCCATTTACAAAATTAAATTTGCCATATTTTAAATAGGCTAAAAGGAGTTGTTTGATATATTTGCTATAACTCCAGCAACAAACTAAATGCGGTTACAATAAACTCTTCGACAAGAGAAATGAGATAAATTCTGCTGAGAAAATGTGGGATTTATTTGTTAAATATTTCGAAACCCTATAAAATCCTATTGACACCAGCTTTAGGCTTTTTAGGGTTGCGATAATTCAATTGTTTTCTCTTAACAGGATACACGAGGCAGTAGAAATGTCAAACAAAACTTATCAATTCATTGAATATATTTATGAGATTAAGCCGGAATTTATTTTATAACAAACGAAGTGATGTGATTAACTTGTTTTATTTTTGTTTCTTTCTTTCAAGCCTTAAGGAAATATTTATAAAACTAATTTATATGACCACACACACACACACACACACACACTATCTCAAGGATATGAAGCCAAGCAAAATTATGTTACACTAGTCAGTCCCCTGCCTTGACCACGAGAGATAATTGTAAATAACAATCAGCAGCAAACATGCTCATCATCTGTATCCCGGCTAATGCGAAATGGTATCAGCACCCATTCTTTGTATCTTAGGAGGTTGGTGTGTTTGTGTGTGTGTGCGTATATATGTTGGGGATAGTAAGTAAAGGAAATTTCGCTATAATTTATTGCTTGGAAAAGGAAACGTCATCATGTTATCTTGGCTACAATTCATGGCAAAGCTATTCGTTATTATAAAGCCCAATTTGGAAAGCAATTCAAGTATGTAGAATTATGGGAGTGCGGCTGTATAAAAACTAAATACATTTAGGCGGGTTATAAATAAACGTTGTAAAGTAAAAACTTATTAAATAATAATATGAAAGCAAAGAACTCTAGAGCACAGCCCCTCGCAATCTTGTGTGTGTGTGTGTTACCACGACATTCAGTCAGCTGATATGAAAATAGTTCATATCAAAATAGCAAAAAAAAAAAAAGAAAAAAGAATTAGGGATTTCATTTGTCACAATTCGCCTCTAAGTTTTCAATATATTTTCTTTAATAGAGTTTTTCTTGTAGATGTTTGTCTTCATTTCAGACATCTCCTGTTTAACTGATTTTTTTAATTTATTTTATACCAGACAATAATTTGTTGTTTTATTTCTTGTATTAACAGTCTTTAAATTTTTTTCGTATATATTTTGTGATATCAAAAATTGATCATCTAAATAATTATTTATTTTCATATTTTGAGAACTTTTTAAATACTTTCGACATATTTTTCGTGGTTAAATTTCTTTGTCGTAAAGCGAATTATTTAAGGTTTTATAAATATTTTCTTAAGGCTTGAAAGAAAGAAAAAAGAAAACAAGTTAATCACATCTTTTCGTTTGGTATGAAATAAATTCCGGCTTAATCTCATAAATATATTCAATGAATTGATAAGTTTTGTTTGACATTTCTACTGCCTCGCGTATCCTGTTAAGAGAAAACAATTGAATTATCGCAACACTCAAAAGCCTAAAGCTGGTGTCAATAGGATTTTATAGGGTTTCGAAATATTTAACAAATAAATCCCACATTTTCTCAGCAGAATTTATCTCTTTTCTCTTGTCGAAGAGTTTATTGTAACCGCATTTAGTTTGTTGCTGGAGTTATAGCAAATATATCAAACAACTCCTTTTAGCCTGGTTAAAATATGGCAAATTTAATTTTGTAAATGGACAATTTTCATTTGATACTCTTTTCAATAACTAAAAGACAAACTTATTTAAACTCTACAGTGAAAGTTTGTTCAAATAAAGGGTGGTGCAACCAGGAGTGTTACTTAAAAAGCTGATGCATCCACTTGGTGTGACTGTTTGGTGCAGTTTGTGGGCAGATGGCTTCATCGCATCGTAGTTCTTCGACAGTTAAATCGGTCAAATAGTCACCGTGACTGGTGTTCCCTATGACGAGATGATAACAGAGTTCTTGAGTAAAGAAATTACGGATATGGACCAGAACAATATCTGGTTCTTATAGATGAAAACAAAACAATGGCCATTTTTCTCGAAAGATTTCATGGCCGCGTTATCTCACGTCGTAGCGTTGTTAATTGGCCGCCTTGACCATGTGATTTGACACCGTTGGAGTCTTTTTTTGTTTAACGATATTGAAGAGAAAACGTGTTCGTTAATAACTCAAGAACCAGTCCAGAGCTAAACAATGAGATAATTCGTCACATTAACGATATTGAAACTAATGTCGTTTTCTTTTCTAAAAAATATGTAAAATTGTTTCACTTATTTTCTAAAAAGCGGCGGTTGGGAAAAGTTTTTAAACAGAAATTATTTTTTGTGAGAAATGTTTGATTCATTTCTAATAAATTTCTTATTTTGATATGACAAATTGTTGCCATTTTCTGTGAAAAGGTGTGAAAAATGTTGCATTATTTTCTAGAAAAGAAATCGACATAAATTATAGCTCAAAGTTATTGAAAATATGTTGACCATCGGGTAGAGGTTTATCACTGAAACAGGTGAGAGCATTCGGCCGATATTTTGTTTAACATCAAACTTTCAATGATCCTTCCTCTGAGTAATTTTTGTTGTACAGGACGTCTAGTAGCAAATTTTTATCTTTAAATATGATTATTTCAAAAAAGGAATAAACGGTGCGGAGGGATGGTGTTGCCGTTGGGTTTATCGATTGTACGAATTTGCCAGTCACGATGTCGCAGTGGTTGAGTGATTATCGCCCGTTCGCTGTGGAGACATTTTGCTCGTAGTTAATTTCTTTCAAAATTCTCTATTCAGCGAATAAGTGATGGACGTTAATGGTGTGATCGGGCAATGATAACGGACTTCTTGTGACCAAACTGGGGGTTCCAATGGGATGGTGCGCTTTTGCTACACAGCCAACGAAGCAGCTACTCTTTCACGCTATAAATTCAATATCCGGATTTGTCATATCGTGGCGATGTTAAATGGCCGCCATGAGCATGGCGATTTGGCACCGTTGGACTGTTTTCTGTGGAGATATTAAAAAAAAGAGTGCACGTCAATAAGTGAAGATCTTAAGGATAATAAAATCGGTACAATAACGATATTGAACCTGAATTATATTCCTATAAAATAATTTGAATTTCGTAAGAGAAATTCTAAGGCCGCATTATCTCACGTCCGAGTGATGTTAATTGTTAACGATCATGTGATGTGACACCGTTTAACTTTCTTCTTTAAGGATATGCAAAAGAAAACGTTACAGAATTAAATTATTTAATTGCATTTACAATCCCGCTTTATTAAAACAATAAAATAATAACATGTTATTAATGAAATTGTTACATTAAACACATGCAATTGTTTCATTCTATTGATTAAAATTCTTCCTGGTACGAAAGCAGTTTCTTTATATGACTTTTTCATTTTTAATTTAATAAAAAAAAATTTTTAATAAATAACGATCGTTAGCGGGTAGCTTAATTTGACCGCTTTAATTTATATAAAATTTATTTCTTTCAGTTTTTAAAATATATTAATGTATGAATTAAATTATTTAATTGCATTAACAATTCTGCTTTATTAAAACTGTGAAAGAATATTATGCTATTAATAAAATTATTACATTAAATAGATACAATTGTTTCATTCTATTGACGAAATCATTTCGTTCTACAATAGCATTCAATTAATTTTAATAAAATTTTAAAACAAATAACGATCGTTATCGAGTGACTTAATTTCACCGCTTTCATTAATATTTAATAACTCTTTTATAAAAAAAAAAGTTACAAATTGTAACTTTTTTTGACTCCTTCCCTGCTGCCATTGTTTTCGGCAACCAATTCTTTTTTTAATGGCCAGAAATAATTGTGGTAAAACAAATACATTCACCATATAATTTGAAAAGTTGTATAGAGATTTTACAATCATAATGATGCACAGAATTCGGCTAATGATTTTTACTTAACGATTGTTGAAACTTTTTGCATTTTTAATGGCCAAATAGCAGGCAACTTAATGCAGTTACTCGTAATTGCCATGATTTGGAAAGAGGAAATAAGAAAAAAATCTGGGTTTTATGGGCGACTGTGAAAGGAAAAGTTGAGCAGTTAAATGCCAAAATAGATGTACACCTAAGCCTTTATTAACAAGTTTTAATTTCTATTTGCAAGCAAAAAGTAATAAAAAACCCAGAATTCTAGTGTCAACTATTGAAATGTCGTATTAAAATGTCGTATTAAAATGTCGTATTGATTTATTAAAACTCGAAAGTATTTGAAACTTTCTTTACGGTTTGACTATTTTAATGTTCTCTCATTGTGTGTTATGCGTTTGGCAAGGGATTATTAAATTAATTGTAAAGGGTGTCTCATAAATAAACACCCTGTTTTTAAATGTAATGCAGGGTGTTTTTTGTAGAGTGATACAAGTTTAAATCATAATAAAATAAAATAATATATTTTTGATATCAATAAAACGGTCTTTGTTGGATAGAAAATGTTATGACATTAATGTTTAAATATGATTTTGGCCATGTGGCCGCCACGGCTGGCGCGTACAAGACGCAATTTGGAACACCAATTTTCACAAACAGTAACATTCTGACCATCATCGTTTTTAAAGACATCCGGGGCCAATGACTTCGCCAGCTCATAAAGCGCACCAAACAGTAATTTTCTGTGGATGTTCTCTGTTGTTTCGACAAAAACTTGTGGATTCTCCTCAATCCAAATGCGACAATTCTATTTATTTACGTACCCATTCAGCCAAAAATGGGCTTCATCGGAAAATAAAATTTTGAATAGACGAAGTGCACGATAAGTTTGACGAGCAGTATCATTATTTTGATGAACAATTTCCACAATTCGCAAGCGTTGCTCTAGTGTAAGTCAATTTATTATAAAATGTCAAAGCAAACTAAAGAAAAAGCAACCATCAGCTGTTAAATAGATAGTCAAATAAAGCAGTGATGCCAACTCATGACATTTAACTTCAATAATATTTGATACGTGGGAATTAGCCAGCTGTTGGCAAAAAATGGAGCACTATATTCCGCTACAGAGTGAAATAAGTTTGTATAGATTTTTTTAACTTCAATTTCAACAACGAAGAGAACAATTTTCAATCGAACATCGTCATGGGCGATGAAGCTTTTTTATAAAAGAGTTTAAGTCAATATCAAAATCCTCCTTTCGGGGGCACACAGTAGGAGTTGTTCATACAGTGTTTGGCAAACAATTTAAGGACTGCTCGTAGAATGTTGAAAATTTGCTCTGAGCCTTTAGTTAGCTCAATTAAGAAAAATATAAAGTTTAATTAAAATTGGCCACGCCCACTACCCACCACCTATAGAAACCAAAATTTATTTGTGGACCAAAGTTTTTCAAATTTAGCCCTGAGCCTTTGGTTAGCTCAATTAAGAAAAATATAAAGTTTCATTAAAATTGGCCACGCCCACTACCCACCGCCTATAGAGACCAAAATTTATTTGTGGACCAAAGTTTTTCAAATTTTGCTCTGAGCCTTTGGTTCGCTCAATTAAGAATAATATAAAGTTTAATTAAAATTGACCACGCCCACTACCCACCGCCTATATAAACAAAAATATATTTTTGGCTCAAAGTTTTTGAAATTCGGCGCAGAGCCTTCTATTACCTTAATCAAGAATAAAATAAAGTTTCATAAAAATTGGCCACGCCCATAGAAACCAAAGTTAACCTCAATTAACGCCCACCACTCACCGCCTATATAAAACATATTATTTTTTTCCTACAACTTTTTGTTTCTGGCAGTGCCCTGACAAGGGCACACTGTCACTCGACCCACTGTGTGGTGCGATGTTCAAGCGGAAGAAGTGATTGGATTGTTTTATTTTTCAAGACAAATTCGGTGATCCCGTTACTGTTATTGGTGAACGCAACACTTCCATAATAAGTAGCTTCTTACTGTCGTAATTGAATCAGCGGGGCATGCGGAACAAGGCGATGCAACCGCACACACACACAACAGTAGCCGCTGAGGGTATTGAAAAAGAAGCATTTTCTGCTCGCCTAATCTATCGTTTTGACAATTTGGAATGGGATACTCCAACTGACTTTTTTTATACTTGAATTCCTGGACTTATGCTAACAAGCTTGAGACAAGAGCAGCTTTTAAGCAGAATATTCGACAGAAATGGGAAAAGTTATTAAAAGTAGGACAGAACTTTATTTAAAATTAAATAAAACGTGAGCAGAAATGGTTATCAACATCCAAATAAAGACTTGCGGTACTCAAAATAGTTTTTCATGGAGCAAAAAAGAGCTTCAGAAACAAAATCGAATGACCACTTTTGAGCCACTCAGTCCAAGTCGTGGCAAAAGAGGATCAGATGTAATTATAAAAAATGCCTGTTTGTGAAACAAATTTCTTAAATACTTATTGATTTAATATCGGCATATCGCATTTATGTACTTTCACATGTGCCCGCATGTGTGAGTGTGTGAAATTTGTATACATTTTTATAGAACACACACTTACACAAGAGTCCAATATGCCGCACAACTGGCCCATTGCTATTGGCCAAAGTTTAACATAAAATCTTTCGTTTATGAAATTTTTCTTTGAGAAAGAAAATACGACAACGAGAAATGAACTCTTTACGAATATCAAACAATTGTAATTTCAGCATTTTATTTTTTTTTTGTTTTTTCTCTTGTTATTTTTATTATTAGTAAAACAAAATGCGTTGCCAGTTTTTATAACTTCGCAAACTGATTTTCATTTATTTATAACGCCCGGCTTAACATTTATTTTAACAATCCTCTTAAGACAATGTGGCGTCAATTGTCAACACACTTGACTTGGTTAATAAAATAAAGCTGAAAGAAATCAGGGTGAAATAAGAAGAATAAGTAAAAAAAAGGAAGAATAAAATAGAAAAAAACCTAAAAAAAATAAGGGAAAGCAACCAAGCAAATGATAATTTCCCAAAGAAAATGGGTTAAAGACAAAAGGATTTATATGATTTTTTTTTTTTGGCAAAACATAAAACAGAAATACGTATTTTTAAATAAAATATTTACATCTCTTAACTTATACAATTTCTATATATATACGAGGGTGGTACTAAAATTTGGGGAATTATTTTGCTAAAAGGAGGAGTGATTTTTTAAAAAAATTGCTGATAAATAAATACACTGTTGGCTAGCAAATTTATTACCAATACTAACAAACATCCTACCAGCAAAGAAACTACTACAGACAACAATTTGCCCCTTTTTAAAGGGTGGGCGAATAAAAGGTTGGGAACTAAATTGGCCGCCAAATAATGAAAATTCAAGATATTTCCATTATTCTATTTTTCATTTTATTTACTCTTAACATTTTTAATAATATTTATTTTTAAAATGCTTAAAACTTCTTGAGTTCAATGATTTGGTTTATTATATAAATAAAAATTTTAAAAAGCTATTTTTATATCTCTACCGAAGTGTTAAAGACGGACATTTTCCCCGACATCATTGTTGGTTATAAATTCCAATATATCGACTTTATTTTGGTCGATTTTGTCAATATCTTCCTAACCTCAATTATCAAGTTCTCAAAGAATTAAAAAAATTTACCCTTTTTAAGAGAACATAAATAAAATTAATAATAAAAAAGAAATTGTTACGAATTGGAACACTATTTTTAGTTACTTTGAGATATATTTTCAAAAAGAAAAAATGACAATGACGGGACTGTAGTGACTTCCGAAAATATCATTTTTCCGTTCTGCTGTGAAACTTATAATATAAAACTCTTTTGGAATTTATAAAAATTTATACCGATTTTCCTTATTATTTCCAATTCAAAGTAAAAGGCTCGCGCTCGAAAGACATGATAAATGATTTAAAACTTAATGAAGGAATTATTATCAATTTTGTTTCCAATTAAATGAGTGGGGATATGAACCAGGATCTTTATATCCCGTTAGTAGTGAAGCAGTTCTCGTATGAAATTTTTTTTATAAAATTCCTATAAATGGAAACTTTTAATACAGGCTCAGTGATAGTGAAGAACTATAGGGTGTTTTTTATAGAGTGATACAAGTTTGAATCATAATAAAACATAGGAAATATATTTTTGATATCAATGAAACGGTCGTTATTGGATAAAAAATTTTATGACATTAATGTTTAAATATGATTTCGGCCATGTGCCCGCCACGGCTGGCGCGTACAAGGCGCAATCTGGAACACCAATTTTCAAAAACAGTAACATTCTGACCTTCATCGTTTTTGAAGACATCTGGGCCAATGACTCCGCCAGTCCATAAAGCGCAACAAACATCAACTTTCTGTGGTTGTTCTCTGGTGTTTCGACAAAAGCTTGTGGATTCTCCTGACTCCAAACGCGACAATTCTGTTTATTTACGCACCCATTGAACCAAAAATGGGCTTCATCGGAAAATCAAATTTTGAATGGACGAAGTGCACGATAAGTTTGACGAACAGTACCATTATTTTGATTAAAAATTTCCGCAATTTGCACGCGTTACTCTGGCGTGCAAATCTGTTAAATGGGTGGTCCAACAAAGCAGTGATGCCAACTCAAAGTTGTATCACTCTATAAAAAACACTCTATACATATGACCAAGTGCAGCGGCTTTCGCAAACAGCACCATTCTACTTTGCTATGTGAGTTGAAAACTTAATTAAAATTTATTTCCTTTATAATCCCTAAAGCAATTTTCCATTAATTGTAGCTCAGTTTGTTAAATTCTTTTTGATTTTCTCTAATTGCTTAGAATATATATCATATATATTTCAATATAATATTATGAAACTTTTCCTAAGAACATGAATTGAAATCAAAATTTTTGTTTTTTTTTTTTTATTTGTTTTAACTATTGAAAGATTTAAGAAAAACTACAAACTCGACTTTAGATAATCATTTTTTTTTTTTGTTCTTGTGATCTTCAATTTCTTTTTGTTATTAACGTTGGCTTATAAATCAGGTTGATTCGTTTTGTGGCAGCGATCTGTGAAGCAATTGAAAAACTATTTTAAGAAACCACTTTAAAAAAGAGTTTTTTTGAAGTAAAATTTTTCATGTATATATAAAATTTTCAGGTAAAATTTTTCAAGTTAATAAGTCTCCAGGATAACATAAATCTTATAAATCCGGCCAAGTTCGTTTTAAGAAAAATATCTGCCATCAAAAGTATTGCGAACGAAAAGAGTTTTAAACTGCTGCTACTAAAAACAACTTTTAATTTCTAGGAAAACTTTTAGCTCAGTAGCGTTTTTTCTCCATATCTTTTTATGTGTGTGAAGATAAATTTAAATTTGACTAGCCGAGACACAAACCGAAAGTTGTACCAAACCTGTTCTGCCGTTAGCAGAGCTCTGTTAACTACTTAACAGTTCGAGCAAATTTTGACTAAATTCACTTATAGACCAAAATCCAGGAATTGGAACACAGTCAGTGTGCAGAATACAGGACCCAAAGGATACTTGATGGCCCATAGAGTCCTTTATATAGCAGAAAAGGTCTCATGTCTGAAATAATTTTCGAACTTTAATAACTTTAATAATAAAAAGTGTGCTTGACAGGATTATGTTTTGTGGGAATATGTTTTAAAATTTTGTTTCTCGACAGGAGCAGTGGCCACTGTGGGGAAATGGGAAATACTACCAATATGCCACTATATGCAAATGATGGCCCAGAGAGTCCTTTATATAGCAGAAAAGGTCTGATGTCTGAAATAATTTTGGAAAGGACTTTTTATAAAGGACTCTCTGCGCCATCAAGTATCCTTTGGGTCATGTGTTCTGCACACTGACTGTGTTCCAATTCCTGGATTTTGGTCTATAAGTGAATTTAGTCAAAATTTGCTCGAACTGTTAAGTAGTTAACAGAGCTCTGCTAACGGCAGAACAGGTTTGGTACAAATTTCGGTTTGTGTCTCGGCTAGTTAAATTTAAATTTATCTTCACACACATTATCTTTTTTACGATCGTACAGAAGTAAATCTATAAAAATCATATTTACTTTTTAGTTAAAAAATAATAAAAAATTCTCAAAACTAATCAGGGAGACTTCAGTGGAAAACCTGCAGATCTGATGAAAACCTAACTAACAAACTCCCTTTTTTATTGTTTGTTTTTAATTTTCAGTTCTTATAACGACACTTTGGAAAACTATTTTAGCTTAGAAAACCCTTTTTAATTATTTCGGAAACTCCTTTTTGAATTCATGTAATTCTGAGAACGTCCTTGTCGTTTTAAAATACATGGAAATCGTTTATTTGTGGAAATCTTTTTTCGCACAAAAGAATAATAATTGTCAAAGAATTTCCAGCACATAAATTATGAAATCATATTCAAATTATGCGAGAAATAAAAAAAAAGAGTAAAGAAGAAGAGAAAAGAATAATGAAAAGAAAACAGTCAACAAAGAGTTGAGTTGTTATAAAACCATTTTTTTCCTTCTAACTTTTCGCTTGTTTGACTAGAGTTGTTTACTCTTTGTCTTCTTCTTTTTCTCCTTTTGTCGCTCCAATAGAAATTTAACAACTTCCTATTCCAATTTCTCTTACCCTCTATTAACTATTGTGGAAGACAAGAAAAAAAAATAAAAGAAAACATCCAACAAATCTTTCCACTGCCTTTTGAGCTGGCATTGTTATATGACTTCCGTGTAACCAGACATGGACCGAAGGACTCTCAACTCCGTTTGCTATCGAAAATTCCAAAATGAGAAAATAAAGTGTTCACATGGTTTTTATACAACAAACATTTTTGCTAATAATTTCCATAAACATTTTCGCTGCTGTTTAACACTTTTTTTATTAAAATTATTATTCCTTTTGTTAATCCGTATCTGCGGGGCATTGTAACGATCTTAAAGTAGTTTGAAATGTCGCATGTAAATTTTTATTATATCATAATGAGATTTATTTGCGAACGTTATTATTATTGTTGTTGTTATTTAAACGAATGATGTGTACAATTTGCTCGTTAGCGACAATTCCTTTAGGACATCGTTAAAATTTTGCAAGTTTTCTGTGGCAAATATTTTGCCAAGTGTGCTGCTGTTTTACATTAACGTCTGCCGTGTGGTGACAAGTTGTCGGCTGATGTACAGTCTGTGACAAAAAAAAGACGAAAAAGTTTTGGGTTTCTTGATTGGAAACTTTTTATAAAATTTTTATTATTTTCACCTTTTGTATTGTGCTTCCAAGCGTATGAT
The DNA here is from genome assembly GCA_963675445.1 of Linnaemya vulpina. NCBI lineage: Eukaryota > Metazoa > Arthropoda > Insecta > Diptera > Tachinidae > Linnaemya > Linnaemya vulpina. The sequence goes on along the minus strand of OY776279.1, from coordinate 71,373,154 downwards.
TAATATTATTAATAATGTTAGTCATACGTCTTATAGTTCCAGTTTAAGGTTGCTGCTGTGTTTCATGTTCTTATCTGCTCATAAAGTGCAAGTATTTTTACACGCTTTCGAAAGACATCAAACTAAAAAGAAATAGAGAATTAAAATTTAATGAAACTAAAGAGGGCTCCTTAAAAAAAATCGAACTAAGAACTTAAAATTAAATCTTAAGAAACATTTAAAAAAATTTAAGGATCCGTAAATTTTGTCATCTTAAGGACGCAATTTTCGGATCCATGGCACTTTTATATCTCATATGGGATTTTTTTAATAATAATTTTTATAAATGGAAACTTTTATTACTGGCAAATAAGACAGTATTCAATACAGTGAGTAAATACAGATGACCAAGTGCTGCGGCTTTCGAAAACAGCGCCATTCAACTTTGCCTTGTGAGTTGAAAACTTAATTGAATTTTATTTCCTTTTCAACTCTTAAAGCAATTTCCTATTAATTGTAGTTCAGTTTGTTAAATTATTTTTGATTTTCTCTAGTTGTTTAGAATATATATCATATATATATATATATATATATAAATATATATATATATATATATATATATATATATATACATATATATATATATATATATATATATATATATATATTTATATATATATATATATATATATATATATATATATATTATATCAATATAATATTATGAAACTCTGCCTAAGAATATGACTTGTTTCTTATTTATTTGTCTTTTAATATCTGAAATTTCCTTTACATATTTTAGTTATTTAAAGCTTTAAGAAAAACTGCAAACTCGACTTTTGATAATAATTTTTTTCTTAATTCTTGTGATCTTGAATTTCTTTATCATTAACGTTGGCTGAGTTTTTATTTTTCATGTTAATAAGTCTCCAGAATAACTTAAATCTCATAAACAAGACCAAGTTTGTGTCAAAAAAATGTATGCCATCAGGACTATTGAGAGCGATAAGAGTTTTAAGCTGCTGCTACTTAAAATAACTTTTAATTTCTAAGAAAACTTTTAGCTCAGCAGCGTTTGTTTCTCCACATTTTTCCCGATCGCAGAGAAGTAAATCTATTGAAAATCATATATATTTCTTAGATGAAAAAAAAATGGTTTTTTTCATTCCACATTTTACAAAATATTGAAATAAATAAAAAAAAAAATTAAATAAAAATATGGAAAAAATTAATTATTGCGACAACTGCAACGTCATCTTAAGGACTCATTTTCGTATCCCTGGCACTTTTATATTTGACGATTTGATTCAAGCTACCTACAATAGTTATTGGGTCTGTACTTTACGGTGAATTAGATTGGAGTTTAAAACAAAACAGAGTCAAAAAGAGGATTCCAGGGTTAAGCAATTTGAACCTTTTGTTATACAAAATTAAAGGTCATACGCCGGTGAAGGCTGTATAACAGAAATATTTAATATTTTATCTACAAAAACATAAACAAATTTATGAGATCCTTTTAAAAAATTTCCTTAAAGTGTTTGTACCACCATTAACTGTTACCCACTGTACCAAAAATACTTACTTAACAAATGTCTGTCTCTTTTACTAAAACTTCAATTATTTAGCTCCACCACAGACACTTAATAAAGTTGTGTTTAAGTTAAGATTTCAACAGCCCAAAAACTTGAACATGTTTTTTTTTATTTTTTTCTTCTTTTTTTATTTTGTAAAAACCAGAAGCCAACAACGAACCGATACAAACGATAATAAAATAAATTTCTGTTTAAAGAACTCTCAAATTAACACAACCACGAAACAAGTAGAAGAATTTCTACAAGTCTTTATTTAAAAAATTGATACCAATTAGTCTAGTAAATAAAACATTAAAATGTTAATTTAAGGAATAAGACAGAAAAAAAAAACAAACACACACACACACACAATTTTCGAAAAATCATGTAGGCCCAACAACATCTGATGAATTATGATTTCTTTGTGCTGGAGTACAACAACCAAGACTTCAGACAAAAAAAATATAATAACAAAATAAAATAAAAAAAGAAATAGAAATATTGAAACAGAAAAAACCCCATGTGGTCGTGCCAACACATGTTTCAACTTTTAAATTTATGAAGATTTAACATGCTCAACTCTCTAGTCTAAGACAATAATCCCAGCAGAATGCAAGAAATGGGAATAAAACTCGCAACACGCCAAATACCCGGACTTAGTCAAGCAACAACATTCAGACATGTTGAGCTCTTGTCTAAAAAGCCAGTGGAAATCTGAAGCAACAGCAGCGGCGTCAACAGCACAAGAAGAAGCAGAAGAAGAAGAAGAAAAAAGACGGCATGAAATTGTTAAAACATGAGCAGTTATAAAAGTCTGACATGAAAATTCCTTATTTATAATAAAAGAAAACCCGTCATTTGCTCTGCAGTCATCTTCTGGAGCATCGGATCAGCGGATCAGCATGTGTAAATGACTGCATTGAAATGTGCCTGCATGCGGTTTTCCTATTATTATTATTATTTTATTTTATTCTATTTTTTTTCCTCTTGTCCTTCCCTGAACCATTTAACGAGCGATTAGTTGGGGCTTGTTAGAAGTTAATTAAGTTGTTAAAATGCACAAGAGCAAACGGACGGAGAAGGAGAAATTAACAAGCGAATGACTTTGACATTCGGAAGAAGCTGATTTGCAAGTATGAGGAGCAGCTCGTTTTCTCTTCAATTGCAAATTAAATTGGAAAGGAAATACGAGCATTAAATCCTGATTCTAAAACTGAATGTTTGTTTTGTGTGAGTGTGTTGGTGTTTTGAGCAAAATAATAAATGAAAACTAGATTCCAATAATTTTTTAGTTAATATTTTTTAACTCTAAAAAATAAAATTTATTGTTGATCAGGACAATTTTACGTATTTTCTAAATCATATTAATTGAATTAATAAATAAAGGGTGGTTTTTTAGAGGCATACAACTTTAAAGTGGAATGAAACAAACATGTTATTTTAGATTCACATGAAATTTATTTTATTCAAAAGAAAATCTAGTGCTATAAAATTTACATATTTTAAATTTATTAATAAAAAAGGGTGTTATTTTTGGCGGTTTATAATATTCATATGAAAAAAAAAACAAAAAAAGAACTTATTAAATTGCAATGAAATTTATTTTATTCGATACAAAATCTTCTGGCAATAAAATTTGAATATTTTAGCTTTATTAATAAATAAAGGGTAATTTTTTTAGAGGGATGTAACCTTAAAGTGGCATAAAAAAACGTTTTTATTTTAAATTCACATGAAATTTATTTTATTCAAAAGAAAATCCAGTGCTATAAAATTTACATATTTTAAATTTTTTAATAAAAAAGGGTTTATAATATTCATATGAAAAAAAACAAAAAAGAACGTATTAAATTGCAATGAAATTTATTTTATTCGATACAAAATCTTCTGGCAATAAAATTTGAATATTTTAACTTTATTAATAAATAAAGGGTAATTTTTTTAGAGGCATACAATTTTAAAGTGGAATAAAACAAACATGTTGTTATTTTAAATTCACATGAAATGTATTTCAATCGAAAGTAAGTCTTGTGGCATTAAGAATTCAATATTTAATATAATTTTTTTCTAAATGTGTCCAGTTCTGTCAAACATGTTTTCGATCTCTTTGGGCTATAATTGAAATCCATAATTTGGTAATAACGTAGATTTAAAAATAGTCTCTCAACTATTTATTAATCAACATCATTCTTGTGTATTGATAAATAAATGGCGCACACTTGCGAACAGATCAATCAACCACCCAAAAAGTTCTCAATCACATAAATCAATTGCGAATAGTACGATTAGTTATTAATAACGATACTCGCAGTATTTATTTTCTCCTTCAATAACCCACCCACTTGTACACGTCTGTAGTTAATCTTATTACCCAGGCAACATTTATGATTGGTTTCCGTGAATGATTTAAATTTATAATAAATGCATCAAATAAAACTTTTGATAAACAATTGTTTGTTATATGTTGCACTATTTTTGTAAAAATTAAGTTTTATTTTAAGTTTTTTTTAAAGAAATATTACGTTTAAGAAAAGAATTGATGTGGGAATCAAAGATATGCTGGCATTTGGACGTCCTTAATCTGCAACAAACAAGGAAATTGTTCTAAATTAAGAGACAAAATATATTTTATCTTGGTTTCAATAAATTCTATTTAAACCTGGTTTTACTGAACAAAATTAATTTGTTAAAACACACTTAAAATAAATTCGGAATCAGTTTCAAGTAGGTTTTATAATATAAAACCTCGTTTTTTGGTCGTTTCTGTCTGTGCTAATATGAGTGCTGCCAAGTTGTGTATTGGAAACATCTGATAATGCGAGAAGAATGCACGATTTTATATGAAAAGACTTTTTTTCAGCTATTTGTTTGCTCCTTAAAAGTACTTCAATAATTTTAAAATATAAGACTTCAAAAATATAAAGCAATTCCTGTATTAATTAACAAAGTGAATTTATTATATATATATTACAAGCAAAAACAGCTGCAGTACAGTCTGTCCATTAAGTATTATACAATATAAGTATATAAAAAATTTTTATTTTTATGAGAAAATTTATTGGGTAAACTGTATTTTGCTTTTGCATAATTTTGGCTGTGCCACATTGAGTGCTGCCAAGTTATGTATTGGAAACATCTGATAATGCGTGAAAATTAACAACTTCTGATTTTTTACTCTCAGAATTTCCTTGACTTTATATGAAACTAAACTATTAAATTATTTATTTGCTCCTTAGAAGTATTTCCATAATTTTAATATATCAAATTTTTAAAATATAAAACAATTCCTGTTTGAAATAACAGCTTCAACTTTTTGTAAATTTTTTACTAACAAAAACAGCTGCAGTACAGATTGTGCATTGAGTATTGTAAAACGTAGAGGAAAAGGCTACAACAAACAACTCTATTTCTATGAGTGATTGAATTTATTGGAAAAACTGTGTTTTGCTTTTGCCTAACTTTGGTTGTTATAAATTCAGTGCTGCCAAATTATATATTAAAAAATAAATCCCCAAAAAAATTCACCACTTAAGAGTTTTCTTGATTATATATAAAATTATTTTTTGAACCATTTATTTGCTCGAAATAAATATTTTTATACTCTGAAAATATAAAATATGAAAATATAAAATAATTCCTATTTTAAATTAATATCTATATTTTTATATACATTTTACAAACAAAAACCGCTGCAGCACAGTTTGTACATTAAGTATTATAAAATGTAGAGGAAAAGGCTACAAATAATACTTATTTCTATAAGTGTTTTAATTTATTGTGATTGAATTTATTGGAAAAACTATATTTTGCTTTTGTCTAATTTTGGCTGTGTTAAAGTGAGTGCTGCCAAGTTGTGTTCTGGAAACATCTGATAATGCGAGAAGAATGCAAAGATAAATTCACAACTTGAACCAATTATTTGCTTTGCTTAAATATTTTTATACTTTTTATATATAAAATCATACCTTATTTAAATTACAATCTAAATTTTCTTGTACTTTTTTTTTATAAACAAAAACATCTGCAGCAGTACAGCAGTATTTCTTACAAACGAAAACAGCTTCAGTAGAGTTTGTCAATGAAGTGTTATAAAACGTAGAGGAAAATAGAGCAGCAGACATATCAATTTCTATGAGAGATTGAATTTATTGTGATTAAATTTCTTTTGCATCATGCATGTTAAAAGTTGAATTTTTAAAGCTCAAACTAGGTTTTAAATTTCAGTGTGAAAAAAATATTTAAACTTTTATTAATTGATAATTTCACCGCACACGCGCTCTGATCTTTTATTTTTATTGTTTTATTCATATTTGTTTTTACTTAGTACTCGTTTCGGAGTTGCCTTTGATCAGTCCGAATCACCGTTCGCTTGCAGTCGATAAAATAGTCCAACTAATCTGCTTCCATTCATGCGTTTCAAGGCCATTTGAGTTGCCCCGAATTAGGTTTTTTTGAGGTCTAGAACACTGTTCCGTATTGGGCTGCTATATTTTCTAGTTTACACATGCATTTTTTTAAATCGTTTGAGTTATTGGAAAATTACAATTCCACTTTTCAATCTCTTACCAAAATGGTATTCTAAATGGCTGCTGGGTAGTCTCGTATTTGGTAAGATTAATCGCATAAACACACTTAAGCGTACGATTACATATTCGAATGACTTGTTGTTGCATTGACTGACTGTTTGATTTTGTGTGTTAATCTTCTTTCTTTTGATTGCGTTTTGGTGCGTTGAATGCCTACACGTTTGTGTGTGTGTGTGTGTGTGTGTGTGTATTGTAATTTTCTTCAAATGCATTGTTTTCTGAGGTTGTGTGTGTAAGTAAACAATCATCGTGAAATTATATTGCCCTCAGGTTGATAAATTAATTTTCAATAGCTACAGAGTATGTCCGTGTGTGTGTGTGTGTGTGTTTGTTTAACCAACCACCACTACATCAGCACAATTCCTATCACGACTTGTTGGGAAGAAAGAATATAAAGAAAAAATTACTGGCAAACATGCAGTCTCGTGCACACAACATTTTTGCCAACAAACAGGAAGGATTCGAACACAATGCAGGCGTGCTGTGCTGACTTTATGATTCTCTTTGTTTTTTCTCTTTTTGTCTTCCTTCTTTTGATTTTGTTCTGCGGCATAGAAAATGAATTGTTTGAATGTCGAAATCTGTGTTGATAATGATGATGATTATCATTTTGTTGGTGTTTGATGTTGTTGTTTTAGTTGTTGTTTTTATTTATTTTGACGATGATTTAGTGTAAATGATGTGTTTGGTTTATTAGGGAGTAATAACTATTATAAGCATTCGTTCGTTCATTCATTCAGTCATTCATTCAGTCATTTATTCATGCTTTTACCCGCTGACATATTCACATGCACGAATACGTGTAAAAACGAGTTACACATTTTGCGGTTGCAAATCTCTCTCTAAGTATATATAAAAAAACTTATAAATATTTTAGTCATAAAAAGTAACTTCGGCTTATAAGTTGCTTATAAGACAAATATAATATTTTTTTGTGAATAAGGCCACCAGGGTGCAACTTTTATTTCATTAAGTACGAAATGCAAACGCATTTACTGGACAAGAGCTGTCAATCCTATTTTCGTCACTTTTTTATCTTACTTGGGGGCGGCATATCCGACATAATTAAATGCTTCAGTGTTAGGAGACTTTCATCGTGGGCACGAGCTTTAATGTAGTACCAAAAAAAAAAGAACTCTAACGGCGCGTTAAGTCGCAGGATATGGGTCGTAAATTTCTTGACGAGAACGTGATATAACGTGCTTCCGAATTTTTTACTTTCAAATCGGTTTTATTAAAAAATTTACCATTTATTTTACAAAATTTCGCCACTAAACAACAATTTTTTTTCTTTACCACCGCATTAAATATTCCCCTACTGCCTCTCTACTTCCTCTCTCTCTTAAATTTATGGCAACTCCAGGAAATATATTTTTCCATGCACCATTAACTTCACTTCAACAGCAATTTTCATCGGATTCAAAACAAAGAATTGAGAGAGAAAAAAAAAAGGAACAAGATTCTTTATTGTCTACTAAAAGATTGATAGTTTTCTTTAATAATATTGAAAACAACTTTTATACTTCCCCGGAAACTTTGCTGGAAAACAAAATAGTTTCAATATAAACTTTCCTAACAAAAATGATAATTTTTGTAATTAAAAAACTCTCCTTCCCCTTCGATCTTGGCTTTAGCAACTATTTTATAATCTGAAAAGTTTTGTTTTTGAGCTAAATCAGTTCGCCATTATAAGCGTTGACAGTTTCTTAAAGCAGCATTTTAAATTAAAATATTTTCAAGTTATTGACCAAAAACTAATAAAAAGAAAAAAAAAAGAACTGAAAGTAAAAGCTTAACAAAAAAGGAAAAGGTATCCTTAAGAAGTTTGTAAGTTGTCTCCTTTTTTATTGCTGCTATTTGAATAAGTGTTTGTTGTCACTTTAAGTCAGTTACTTGAACACAAACCACATAACGAAAGATAAATATAGTTTTCTTTTTCTTGTTGGGAACTTTTTTGTTAAACAAAGTCTACACTCAGCAAAATATTATAGAGCAGATATATTTGTGAATGTTAAATTTGCACAAAATAATGAAGATGTTTCAATACAATTATTATTATATTTAATGAATTAGTAATATAATTAATAATATATATTAATTTAATTTTTATTGATTGAAAATAAAATTATTGCTAATTTCTAATATAATTATTATTAAAGTTTAGTATAATTATTACTAATTTTTCATTAATTATTATTAATTTTTAAAATAAGAATTTTTGATAACTAGTACAATTAACATTTACTTTAAAATAATTATTACTAATTATTGGTATTACCATTTTTAATTATTAATATAATTATCACTAATTTAATTTTAATTTTTAATTATTATTAATTTAATTTTCACAAGTTATAAAACGAACTGTTATTAACTTTTAATATAATAGTTTAATAACTAATTAATTAATTAATATTAATGATATAATTATTGTTAATTATTGAAATTATTATCGTTATTATTGTTATTATTATTATTATTGTTATTAAATATTGAAGCCATTATTATTAATTACCACGATAACTTTTATTAATTATTAACATAACCATTTTAAATTATTATTATAATAATTATTAATAATTAATATAATTACCACTTATTTCTAATACAATTACTACAATTATTATTAGTTGTTAAGATAACTTTTGTTAATTAATAATATAATTATTTTGAATTATTAAAATAATTATTATTAATTACTAACATAATTTTTTTTACTCTTTAATTTTAATCTTTTTTATTTTTTTTTATCAATTTGAATTTTTTAATTGGGAAAAAAGAACTAGCACATAATTAAAATTAAAGAGTTTAAAAAAAACCCCAAAATATAAACATAATTTTTTTTAATTACTAACCTAATTAATATTAATTGTTAAAAAAAACTGTTACTAATTTTTAATACAACAATTCTTAAATATTAATATAATTATTTCTAGTTATTAAAATAATTTTTACAAATTATTCATCTAAAGCATTAAACACAATAACGACAGCAGACTACACGAACACCGACTACAAATGTCGTTGGCTACAATGGTCGCCTCCTAGTCAGCTACTTAATTATTTTTAGAACGACACCACCAAATCAATTACCGTGAGTTGTGGTTTGTAGTAGAATTCTTTTCAAACGCCAGTGTAGCCGCTTTCATATATTTAACACACTTAAATAGTGTTATTCCAATGAAATATATTTAAAGTCCACAGTGTATGAAAAGAAATCATTTCATTAGCTGGGAAATATAGTTTGTTGTTTCTTTTTGTATAATAAATCAATAATTGAATTTATTTATATTATACTGGCAACACTGCATCTACTCGTTGTCGCTCACCAAAATAGAAATTAGTTTAATTTGGCTACAACCACAAAATCAGCAGGGACAAACACCAGTAGCCGTGTTGCCTGTAGTAGTAAAAATAATCATTCTCATATACGCACATGTATTCTTTATTTGACAAGTTGTAGTCTGTAGTCTGCTGTCGTTATTGTGTTTAATGTTTAATTATTATTTTTGATCTGTTTATTATTAACTATTTATATTATTATTATTGATCGGTTATATAACTACTTTTTATTATTAATAAAATTTTTATTAATTATTAATATAATTATTTTTTTTAAATAATTTTATTATATATTATTAACGTATTTATTATTAATTTTTATTCAAATTTGGAAGCACAATCAGGAATTAAATTGATATTGAAATATTCTTAATACGATCAGTTACAAAAAGTACGGAATAGAACAGATTTCATAGAAATATTTTTTAACTAGAAAGTTATAATTCAATTAGTCTGACTTAATTGAACAATTAAAAGGTGGTTGTAAGTTTTACCCCCCAACATTTGATTGCCTAAATTCATGGCCGGCAATTTTTAGGGAATTTTTGAACTTTTCGAAAGACAAATAATATAACCAACCATAGCAATTGATAATTGTTGTAAACAATTTCGTAAAACTTTCTCTCAGTGTAAGAAATATTTCTGAAATAAATGCTTAAATATTCAGAAGTTTTATTTTATACAGTTTAAGGTATCATAAGCACGAGATGTTAACCCTACACAAAGTTTTACAAAGAGATTTTTAGCTAAAGTCGAAATAAATGACAGGACATTCAGCTGATCAGGAATATTCCATCTTTTTCATATTATATAGTAATAAAATACATTTTTTAATAACATTGAATTAAAAAGTTATAAATAATATTTAAATTAACGAAAAAAATACGGAATCGTCGTGAAAAATGATTTGGGTGGTCGATATACGAAAAATAGTGCACAACACTACCACGTTCTTTTTTTTATAATAATATTTGCTTTTTCAAATTTCAAAATTTTGTTTTAATTTTTAGTTTAATTTTATTAACACGCGTGCTTTCTAGTTGTTTTTAAACTAATTTTCTTATATTTTTTATTGTTTAATTTAATATGCTTCGAAAGAGTGTAAAAACATTTGCCCATTATGAGAAAATAAGAACATGGATCACACCCATTGTGATGCATGGGTAACATTATTTATAATATTAAGTATACGCCTGGAAGCACAATACAAAACGAGAGTTACACAAACAAACAAACGCACAAGTGAAGCTAACAAAAAGTGTACAAAAATCTCAACCCACAATCGTTTCCTCTAACAAGTTTTTAAGCGAAATATTTTGTTAAAAAGGTGCACCAGATTCGGCTCACCCGCCACTGTTTTCCACATACTTATATTGCAACATTGTGTGGCACTAGTGTTAACAACAAACCCACTACACACTTACAATATCTGCAGGACTCGTTGTTTTATTAAATTTATGCACAAACTTTTTGTTTTCCTTCTTAATGGCAAAACGAAGGACTCAATGATGGCAAGAAAATCTACTCCAATTTCTTTTTTCTATCCAGTTACTTTTTATAGGGCTGCTCTTAAGATTCCAACTTATTCATTGTTTTATTAAAACGATTACAGATATTTTTTTTATATGATATCTTTTCTCTGCAAACTTTTTGTTTGCACTTCTACGGGCAATATTTTGTTGTTCCTCAATAAAATCAGGAGATATATAGAAAAAGGAAAACTGCTTTAAAAATTGGCTTTTGTTTGGTGTTGTGATCATAACAAAAATTTCTTGAGAATGTCAAAAGTTTTTAGCATAAATCATAAAAATAAAATAAATAAGAACCCGTATTGAGCACCTCCAGGCCAGGGAGTCCTTAAAAGTCTTGAGTTAATAAAATTGCAGCAAATTTGCAATTCTGTATGAAATTGAAGAACTGCTGTTTTTCAATTACCTTTTCAATTACCCCCCATTAACTTTCAATGCAAGACTCCAATTATCAAACCAACAGAGCTGAATTATTTTTAGAAGCGGCCACAATTTCATTATATTTTTAAATTTTTTTTAAATATTTAACATAAATTTAAAGGAGCTCTCATGCACCAACCACAGCGGCATCGAAAACATCATTTTTGATAAGGACTTCCACCATAAGATAACACGTCCCTTTTTAATGTAACAATTTAAATCCTGTCATTGTCGACTAAAAATTTCAATTGCACATCTGAAAAATCCTTAAAAGCTCTATTAAACGTGTCTTAACAACAGGACAATATTAAAAATACCATTCTCAACTATTCATTAAGGACTACAACTAATTACTTTTGGCAGCCTCTGAGTACTTCCTTAAGGACTTGCAAATAGCAATTGTCTATTAGAAATAGTGAATTCCTAAATTGTCCTGTTTTTGAAATTGTTGCTGATACATAATTACGGAATAAGGGGGAACATTATGTTACTCACAAATTATTATACGAAGTAGCAATCGGATAATCTAAAAAAAAAATCAAATAATTTGATGTTTCCTTACCGAAAGCCGCGGCAAAATAATTCATCAGCATAAAGCTGACACTGAAAATAAGAAACCTTAATCAACGAATAGATGCAAATATAGATAAATTATAACATATTCAAGTGCAGCAGTCGGCTGATTCGAATCTTCCATACCCTACACAGGCGAACGTCTGTTGCTTTATTGTCCAGCCCTGGCATACAGATTTTAATTCGGTTTTATTTTGTTATAAATACGAATTTAATTGTTCCTTGATTATAAAATAGGCAGAAAAATAATGCAAAAACCAACTGCTTTAATATTTATATTGGGTGTTTTTTATAGAGTGATAGAACATTTAGTTAGCCTCACTGCTTGTTTTGACCGCCCATTTAACAGCTGATAGTTGCTTTTTTTTTAAATTTGCATTAACATTTTATTATGGATCGACTTACATCAGATGAACGAGTGCAAATTGTGGAAATTTTTAATCAAAATAATTGTTCTATTTGACAAACTCATCCTTTCAAAATTTTATTCTCCGATGAATGGGTGCGTAAATAAGCAGAATTGCAGAATTTTGAGTAGGGAAAACCCACAAGCTTTTGTCGCAGCACCATTAAATCCATAGAAAATTACCCTTTGGTGCCCTCTATGGGCTGGCGGAGTCACTGGCCCATATGACTTCAAAAACGATGATGGTCAGAATGTTACTGTCAATGGTTAACGGTATAGGAACATGATTCGAAGTCTTTTCGTACCTCAATTAGCTGGCATTATTCCTGCTGATATGTGGTTCTAATAGGGCGGAGCCACGTGCCACACAGCGGGCGCTACAATTAATTTACTCAAGGAAACTTTTGACGAAAAAATAATTTCACGAAATGGCCCCCAAGATCGTGTGATTTAACCCTATTGGATTATTTTCTTTGTATTTATGTAAAGTCACTTGTATACGTCGATAAACCACAAACAATTGAACACCTGGAAATCAACATTCGAAGAGTTATCGGCGAGATGCGGCCGCAAATGCTGCGAAAAGTTTGTGAAAATTGGTGTTCCAGATTGCGCCTTGTACGCGCCAGCCGTGGCGGGCCCATAACCGAAGTTATATTTAAACATTAATGTCATAAAATGTTCTTTCCAATAAAGGCCGTTTCATTGATATCAATGATATATTACTACGTTTTATTTTGATGTAAACTTGTATCATTCTATAAAAAACACCCCATATATTTAAAAAATAGTTTTAGGTTTTCCAGCTCTGGGATCGTACCTTAAATTTTTCATATATTTTATAACAAACCACTTAAGACCATATTCAATACATGAGTCCATGAATGAAATCTCAAGGTCATATGGAGGCTTCGGAAAACGCGTACGCGTACAGAAGGACAAACTTCCCTATTCACAAGGACTCAGGATATAAACACTTTATGAGGTCGCATATTAATACCGAAAAAGCCTACACACAGGATATTAAACTGTATCACGTTTTATGAATTTTGTATAAAAACCACTGGATATTAATAATTTAAAGTTTGAAAAGAAAAGCAATTTAATTAACTAACAAACAAAAAAAAAAAGGCCACAGTTAATGATTATTAATTTTTAATTGTGGTTAATAACACAAAGCACGCCACAGTGTATTAATTAAAACAATACAATTATCAATAAATTATGGCCGAAACTCAATTCATCTCACATAAAAACGTCTATTTGGACTTACACATGCCTCCGACAATCATAAATTTTAATTAACAACTAAAAATAAAACAAAACAAAACAAAACAAAACTCTTTCGTTTTTGTTTAAAACAAAATACCGCCTTTCAACCGATCGAAATAAATATTTTCAAATAAAAACGAAAATCTATTAATAAAAATTATTCAAATCATTTTTTGTCAAGTTAAACTGCTGTTATTTGTTTTGTGTTGTTTTATTCTCTGGGTTTTTTTTTGGGGTCTTTTAATTAATTGAAATTTGTTGGGAATGTCAGAGGCAATTAATGATGCTGGGAATGAGAGTTTTTCTTTTCTTTAAATATTTCAACTAACATTTTAATATAAATTATTGTGAAGCACGTCACTGCCGTTAGTTGCGAATGCATTAACGGCCCTGCAGTGGCGATTGTATAAATGCAGGGTGTTTATACGCCTCTTGCATGCAGGGAGGCAGGAGGTCTAGTTGAGGCCATAAAGATGGAGAGTTATAATATGATTTGTATGACTACAAATTTCTTGAATTTTATTAAAAAAGAAAACTTGATATGAAACACTGAAAGAAATTTATTACTTTGAGTGTTATAAATGAATTGTTAAACTACAGCTGCAGACTTCATTCTTGGATTCATGCACTGGAAGTGGTCATAAATAGTTTGGCATTGAAAATCAACCAGAGCTGTCAAACCCAAACTGAGATTTGTTAGATAAAAGTAAACAGCCGAATTCTTTTCTGCAATATTTATTTATATAATTAAATATATTATTGTCTGCTTTAGGAAAAAGTAAATTTTTATCAAAAATCGATTTCAGGGCTGGGCAATTGAAAATTTTTTTCACAAATTATTTCTATATCCTTGTAAGTTAATAATATTTGATATTTTTAAGTAAAATTTATAGGTCCTAGAACACAGTAAATCGAAATTACTGTTGCAGGGCTGGAAAACTAAGTTAATTTTTAAATAATAAATTAACTAAATTTATATAAAAAGTGTTCCTTCAAATACTATTTTTGTAAATAAAATAAAATTTCAAATTGTTATTGAAAAGTAAATCAAATGCCATTCCAGGTTTGGACGAGGCAGTATGTTTAACGAAATTTATGGGTACTAGAAAATAGAAAAATCTAACTGACTGCTACAGAGCTGGCAAATTTTATTTCCTAATTTTTCAATATATTAACTAAATATAAGAATTTTTTTAAAATATCAATACGATTTTTATCAATTAAATAAAATAAAAAATTTGTAATTAAATTTAAACAAAATAAAAAAATGCTAATCCAGGGTAGGACAATGTAGTTTTTTTTAATGAAATTTAGGGGCACTAGAAAATAAAAAATCCAAATTACTGCTGTTGAACTGGAAAACTTTATTCTATTAAATTTTTTTTATAAATTAATTATATATAAAAAATTTTCGAATCTTATTATAAAAAAATCAATTTCAGTTAGTATTAAAAGTGAAACAAATTCAAAATGCAATCCAGACCTGGACATTTAAAAATTTTTCTAATGCACAAAAGTTAATTGTTGGTTTTTATGTATAAATGGAACATATTTGATGTTTCTGAGAAAGTTTGTTGGTATTAGAAATCACAAAAGTAAAAAATCCAGCTCCAGAGATGGAAAACGGATTTTCTATAATTTAATATAAAAGAAACTGAATATAAATAATTTTAAAACTATTATTATTTTTTATCTGTCATTGGAAACTCTTTAATTTTAAATATTGTGCTGATACTTTTCTCTCAAATTGTTCTTCAAAAAATTCAAACTGATCAATTAAGGGGTTTTAGCCACTTCCGACGCACATTTAACTGGGGCTAAAGCACCTCATCATAGATACTCTACCCAAAATTTCTTAGAATAACTTAAGATACGATTTTTTTAACTTCCACTTTTAAGAAAAAAAGAGAAAGAAATTTAGTAGCATTAAAAAATCAACAAGATGTTTACAGAGTTGGACAATTGATTTTTTATTGAAAGTCAGCAAAATTTATTGAATACAAAATTTATGGTTAGAAAATTAACTAATTTTTGTATAATTAATTTTAACAAAAACTAAAATGATATGGAAAATTAAACAAAGTCTAAAAGACATTTCCAGGGATGGACATTTTACACTATTTTGCTGCTTAAAGGGAGCATCGGTGAATCAGACTCGTTTTACTTTTACTTGTTTTATATAATTTCCATTGTTAAATAATTCCCTTTTTAAAAACCTCTTCACTTTCACTCTGTTCTCGCTCTAATTGTTTTTAAATTAAAATTTTTCACATATTTTATTAAAAATTTCCTTAATTGAAAACTTTCGTTTTACTTCATTAAACAAAACAGAGCAGAGTTGTTTTGTTTTTATTTTTATATATATTTTTTTTAATTTGTAACCAAACCCGTTCATTCATACCTTTTGAAAATGCTATTTAAAAATTTAAGTTGACACCATAATAAATATTCAAATTCAATTATCAAACTCTATAAATTTCAATTAAATACAAAAATCTATTTCCTTTGCTCAACAATAAATTTTTATTAGAATTGAAATATAAATTTTTTAGAAAACAATAGTGAATGAATGTTGGAAAAAAAAGTGTAGCGACAAAGTTGATCATGCATGAAATGTGTCACAGCATGCTGCCGTTCTTGTTGCTTCTACTGAAAGAGAAAAAAAAAGAAAGAGAATAAATAAAACCCAGCATTTGTAGCATTTTAATGAAAATGGAATTCAGCAGCAGCTCATTTCCACTTCAACGCCAATATTAGGGCGTAATTTAATAATTGTTGGCTGTTGATTTCATGGCCGTCTGTCTGTCTGTCTAAGCGTGTTTGTATTATAGCTTGAGTTAATGCCTGGACTCAGGCAATCAAGCGTTGAGGCTTTTGTCGTCTTTAACTAAATGAATGAATGAATGTCTCAATGACTGACTGACTGACTGACTGAGTGACTGACAGCTAACAATTTAGGCACCACAAGGTGAATTATGTGCACTATTTTTTGTTGTCTTGAAAAAAAAAGTTTAATAAAATATTTTATAAAAAAAAACTTCATCGTACTCGTGCTGAAGTTGTTTTTTTATTTCGTGTGCGTTGTATCAATTAAATAATGACAAATTGTCGCTTTTATTTTTGGTCGTTAGAATTCTAAAAATATATATATTTCCCTGTCTTGTTAAAACGTCTGTTAACAGATGTTGTAGGCCGTTTTCGTTTTTTTATTGATTCTCTTTTCATTGGCCATTTGTTTTATCAACGAAGTGAAAATCTAACGATTGCTGGATGTTTCCAACAGGCGAGTTATTGACAAGACATTTACAATAGAATTGATGTGCTCTGTTGTGTTTCAAATTTTTTTAACAATTTATAGAGATAAATTTATAAATAACAGCAGGTATAAATTTAAAATTAATATATATACATGTTGGTTTATTTGACAGTCCATAAACTGGGTTTTTAAATGTACATTTTTTTTGGCAACAATACTTTTCTAATACTTTTCAAATTCACGCTAAAAAATTTAACATTTTCAAAGAGCGGAAAGCTACTGATATTACCCCGCTTTGAAGACTAATACTTCTTGTTAGATCTGGACGTTTTGAGGTCCTCAAAAGTGTCCCTGACTTATTCCAATAGTCAGTCCATCACTATGTCTGTGTGTGTGTGTGTGGACATTTGTAGGGGGCTGAACCGAATTAAACCCAATTGGTATCGTTGTTAAACTTAACTTCTTCTATAAGTTTTAACTCATTCGAATCGTTAGATTTAAATGTAGGGTGTATTTTATAGAGTGATACAAGCTTAAATCACATTAAAACATAATAATGTATTTTTGATATCAATAAAACGGTCTTTATTGGATGGAAAATTTTATGACATTAATGTTTAAATATGACTTCGGCCATGTGACCGCCACGGCTGGAGCGTACAAGGCGCAATCTGGAACACCAATTTTCACAAACAGTAACATTCTGACCATCATCGTTTTTGAAGACATATGGGCCAATGACTCCGCCAGCCCATAAAGCGCACCAAACAGTAATTTTCTGTGGATGCTCTCTGGTGTTTCGACAAAAGCTTGTGGATTCTCTTCACTCAAAATGCGATAATTCTGTTTATTTACATACCCATTCAACCAAAAATGGGCTTCATCGGAAAATAAAATTTTAAATGGACGAAGTGCACGATAAGTGTGACGAACAGAACCATTATTTTGATTAAACATTTCCACAGCTTGCAAGCGTTGCTCTGGTGTAAGTGGATCCATAATTAAATATCAAAGCAAATTAAACAAAAAGCAACTGTCAGCAGTTCAATGGTGCCAACTCAAAGTTGTATCACTCTATAAAAAACACCCTATAGATATCAAACAAAACTAAAAGAAAAGCATTTTTCAAAATGTTTTTTAAAATAACTCTTCAGCCACATGACCGATAGATCATTTTGTAACATTTAAAAATCACGTTATACCGGTTTAAAGTGATCTCGATCGTGAGTTATTATGATCAGATAGTGTCCTCGATTCTAATATAATAATTAATATATTAACGTTTTTAGCGGGACAAGATCAAAAGCATAGAATAACACAAAAACCAGGTTAAAATTAGCTGAAAGTTACAGGGGACGTCTTTAGGGTTAACCTTTTCCATATATTTTTTTAATTAGTGACAAATTTTGCTTAGAGATCCTGAAATATTGAAGGATGTGCTTTTTGTGATATAATTTTTTTTATATCAAAAACTTTAAAAAAATAATCGACGCCCGATGGCTGATTATTGTATTTGATGAAAAAAGAAATTAATTTTTCCAGAAGCACATTCTTTCAAATATCACGATCTTGAAACAAGAGTTAATCACCCATATTATGAATGACGACGTCGACATCACATCAACACGACAGCAAAAACTTGTCACTTGTCATTTAATTGTCGACAATAATTAATTATTATTAACAGCGTTTTGGTATTCTCTAAGACGTGTAATACTTATAGAACATGTTATCGGAAGTCTGTTTCTGTCGATAACGACTAGACAAGTGACAATTTTTTCCTATCGTGTTAATGTGATACGGGCGATTGTTATTTAAAAAAAAACTGCAAAATATATTAATGTTGCTTGTAGTTTTTGTAATTTCAAAACTTTTGCAGATATTACACTATTCCAAAAATTTAAATTGTTGATTTTTATTTAGAAGTCCCAAAAAAATCCCTACAAAATGACTTTAAATAATCGTTTTTATGTCTCCTCAATAAAGTTCAAACCAAAAAAGTTTAGCCTAAGAAAGAATTCAGAAAATTAATACATAAAGAAAAATAATCAAACGGCAACACAGAATTTTAATAAAAATTTGTTACACCGTTTTGATAAAATTCTCGTATTCTCTTTCATTAGCAAATTAGCCTCAATGGAAGCTGTTATCAGATCCAGTTAAGCGACCTAATGAATGATTCGAAATAAAAGTACACTTGAGTAGTGATATTGAAATTGCAGCGGCTTTCGAAAACAGTTGTTGTGCTTTGCTTTATAAGTAGCATATTTACAACTGCTGTTGAATTACGCTTATACTTTGGTCTCTCTGCGCTAAAAACACTTTTCGAACCATTAAATATTTTTATATAAAATACATAAATTCTAGTTACGTTACAGTGACTAACAAAAATAAAATTAATGGGTTGGAGCAAAATAAGCGAAATATTTCTAGCCCTTGTGGGTCTTTTAATAAATAAATTTTAGGACACCTTCTTTTGGAAGGAAGAAAGTCAAAAAACTTAGAATGTGAACGGAAGGCAACAACACGGTGAAAAAGTTTAAGGACAGTGAAGATGTTGGACGCCTGCAGTTCTTAGGGCAGTCAGCTGTTGGGCAGTCAGCTGTTGCTACCGATAAAGACTCTCAGGCTCTTGAGGCTCATTTCTGATAACGTTGATATGCTTTTGAAGGATGTTCTGCTGAGGAATTATAGAGGATGATAACAAGAGAAGGAGAGAGGCAGATGAGAGGGACAACGTTTGCCTCCTCCTCCTCGTCACCGTAGCAATAGTCATTGCAAGTGATGTTAATACATTCGAACCCATAAGTGTGGCGTGCAGTACAGATGAGTTGTCAAAGCACCACCAACAAGCTAACACAAGATTACACTGGCCTACAACAAACACATATTTTTAAAGCACAACTAAATACCTGAGAATATCTCCTAAGTATTTGAAACATTCTATCATTCACCTGAAATGTGTGTGCTGGAATTCCAATGTTTTACTTCTCCTCTTTATCTCCTCCTCTCTATCACGTCCTCTTTATCTTCACCTCTTTATCCCCTCCTCTTCCATATTTATAAACTCGTTAAATCGATAATTAACGTTAAGTGTTCCAAAGCAATTCAAGTCAATGTTAATGATACAATTACATATCGAATATACCAAGCAAGACAATTGTTGTTGTTGTTGTTGTTGTATTGTGAATGTGTACACTGCGGCGCATTAACAATTGCAATTATGCCCGGACTCTTCATGATGTTGAAGCAACATTTAAAATGATTATTTTCACAAAATAATAGAAAAATTGTTGCAAATAACAAGGATCTAATAGATGGCTCGCATACAGTTGAAATTGTGCCATAATTGCCACGAATTGTTGTAATTGTATATGTAGTACGCCACCGGCAATTGTGTACACAACAACTTGTGATGTTGTTGTAAATAAATGTACACAAAAAAATAGTTGAGTAACAATGGCGTTTTAGTTAAACATGCCGTGGCTTCTGTTAGAGCAATTATTGCCTTTAGATGCACGTATGATCATCTAGTTGCCATTATTGTTGTTGCTGTTGTTGTTGATGATGAAACATAACAAGCGACAATAGTTTTGCATGTTGCACAAACACGATATAAATAACAACAGCAATAAAAAAGCCCCATTTCGAAAAATTATAATATTTCCATAACCATCTGCAAATTAAATAGTTGGCGAGCTGTACTTGGGCTCTGCAGGCACTATTATTGTTGGGCCCACAAGTTGCATGTTCGCCAATACATGCGTGTTGCTGGCACGCAAAAATTTTAACAAGCTGAAATCATAAAATTCAAAATGTAGTTGCTAAAAGGAAACACAAATAAAAGTTAACAGTAGGAGAGGAACGAACATGGCCACGAGTGGCATAACTACTCATCATCAGTCATAAACATGCATGTTGCAAATGCAACATGCTCATGTAGCATATAATATGCATGCCATGCATGCATGTCCTTTTGTTTTAATGTGCCTACATTCTGATTTGTTGTCAGGACAATTTCAGCTGAATTTGAAAAAGTTTTACTTGGCATTTAACGCCCATTAGAAAAGTTGTCAACAAATTTGTGAAAGCACACAACTGCCATTTTGGTTGCCCAGTTGGTTGACAATAACGGTTGTCATTAACCTTAAAACTATCTTTGGATCGATTTCAAAATTTGTAAAGGAAGTAAAAGTTAACTAAAAGTTATAAGGTTTTTGGTCAAAAGGGAAAGAGGTCCAGCTCAATTGGATCGTTTATGGTCACTCTGGGTTACTGGTGGGACCAATAAGATGAGAGTTGAAGTGGAAGTTAAAGAAAAAATATTAAGAGATGAAGTCAAACTGAAAGTGGAGTTATGGGAAAGTGTTAGGGGTTGTATTTAAACGTCCAAGACCAGCCGACAATCTTAGCGACGAGTCCTAGGCTGACTTGTGATATCTCTCTGTTAGGCTGCTGAAGGATTTGGACCCAAGAACTGGCAGATACAAATTACATGCATAATGCTCTCTTCTTCTTCTTCTTCTTCTTTTAAGAAGAAGGGCGCCCCAGGCGTTTGACATGAATGCCAAAAGAGCAGAGTCCAGTGAGTAGTACATCCACCAGAATCAAAGATACTTTCTGACAAATTCTATAAGATTCCTAAGCTGCGCTAGGACTTAGCCAAGGCCATGGGATGTTCGCCATGGCCCAGGAGGATTCTCTGTACCATCTGCTATGAGATGTCTCAAGAGGTTTATTGTTTCCATCAGGGCGAGAGTTGATGGATGTCGAACCCCTGAAGTAGACATTCCTTCTTCACCAGGTTGTTTACCTTTCCATTACCTGAAATGGTGCCGTGTCCTCGCACCTAGTTTCAGCTAATATGTGAGTGCTCTTCAAGTCCATTAAGGGCCTTGCGGCATTTTCAGACCAGGCGGGATGTGCTGTCTACCCCTGTGAGATACCTGATTGGATATTATCCAAATATCACGGTTTAATATCTAAAGGAACTTAAGCCCCAGCGTTGCTCTTCTTACGACAGATATTTCGGCCCGTATTGTGTTCTATTCTTCTGGGGCTCTAGACGACATCTCTACTCCTGATTCCGGAATGTAGACACCCAGTCGTCTATGAAAATGTGTATGGACCCGCGCAATGATGACATCTCTTCCTCTAAAGAGGAATCAAATTTATTATTGATTTGGGACTTCGGAGTGCAGTAGTCAATCAGGACTGGCACTTTAACTATTGGGTCCAAAATGCCAGCATCTTTTCATGGTCCATAACTATATGCGCCTGTAGCCTCCAGTGTATTTGCGGTACGTAGCGCCTGACTTGTAGTCATTAAATCTATCTGCTGGAAGCCAGCCCATCGTAGCAATCAGCTCTTTGATGGGTGTCCATTTAAGTGCAGCAGTTATCATCAGTTTCGTTTGGCAAATAATATTTTCTATATAGACACGATTTTTCGCCACGTCCAGTGCTATTAACCTGACTTCTATTTCACAAAATATTATTGGTTATCTTATCACTGTCTCCAGCATCAAATTGAAACCCTTCGGGCTTAAGCCCCAAGGGGATCTTATGACCTTCTTGTAGAAGCCAATAAGGCTCTTTTTGTTCTCCCAGAGATATTAACTTCCCAGGATATTCTGTTGTCCTTGACAACACCCAAAAACTTGGTGTCGTCCTTTAGAAAGCAGCAAAGAAAGTACAACCATGAAAATCTCGTTTCTGAGGCGGGAATATGTCGCAAATTATATATAAAAAAAGAATTGCTAAGAAATTGTCTTTCAGATTATCACAAAAAACTAATGCTTGTATAGTAAGATGATTATGATTTCACCGGCCACAACTTTAAATTACTTGGCCAGGCAAAGGCAACATCGAACTCCAGCGCTGAAGAGTGGAAAATAAAATGGATATGGGTAAAGCACATGCTCGATATCATTATCTGGAAAGCAGATAGACAATGAAATCCACAAGGAAGCAAACGACAAGATCCTGCATGGCACACCACTTGGATTAAGTGGCCAAAAGATCCTAAATGAACACTTTAAATCTCTTTAAAATTGGGGGGAAATAATAACTTCAATTAAAATGAAATTAAGGAATTAAAATAAAGTTCTAAATAAACAAACTAAAAGTAGTGCAATTAAAAATTTGTGTGTCAGCAAGGACACAATTAAAAAAATAGTTTGAAAAAATTTCCGAAGGATAAGGACTCAATATAAAAACCGGCATACGGTGAAATCTTTTGGTATCAGTTGAAATCTATTTATTTAATGAAAAACTTTAGCACATAGTTTTGTAAATGAAATAGACTCTCAGTCCCTGACTTAGTAGAATCCTAATTCGTCCTTGAGATTCAAAGTTTGAGCAGACTCAAGCAATGAAATTTCATTAAGTCTGCTGTGTTACAAAATATATTTACAAAATTCTGGCGATTTTAAATACATTTTATTTCCTTTTAAATATGAAATAAAAACGTGTTTCCCCTTAACACGCGAACGAACATGTTGCGACACTAAAAACTTGTAAAAAAAACATTAAATAGACAATTTCTTAAAACCTCCTAATCAACTTTATGTAGGATCTTTTAAGAGATTATCTTGTTTGGTTGAAGTCTGCCTGCTTAATGTTAACGTTTTTCTACATTTATTTTGGTTTTTGGAACAACAACAACAGCAACAAAAGCAACAACCGCCATCAGACATGCATTTAATCTGCAAAAACACTAATTAACGCATGCCAAACATACACATGCAACACACACACACACAAACACATACAAGAAACCAGCTAAGATAGCAACGACCACAAATCTAAAATGTTTATAATTAAAAAAAAATTAAATGAATAAAATGAAAAATTCAAAAAAGGATTGAAAGAAACACTAAACACACATGCGTCAAATGATACACAAATCAACTGAACTCTCCGTCTGTATGTCTGTCTGCCTGTCAGCGTCTTTAAAATTGATAAGTTTATCAGCAACAGCTTATCACAATACACTCTTACACACACACACACTAACGCACACAATATTACATACACACATTTGCCATTTAAACATGCATGTGTATGTCTGAACATGCAACATAATCGTACACCGTCAACAAATCAACGCAACGAATGCAACGCAACAAATAAACAGCATGTAAACAAGTACTTTAAAGAAACAGGCATAGCAAAGCTGATAAAGATTTGCACTATGGGGCAAAGAGATTTGAAATGTTCAAAAAGGACATCAATTTAGGGAAGCCAAATATAATATTTTATAAAAATTAATATAATGAAATATGTTTTTTGTTCCCAATTCCTTTCAATTGAGATGCTTTGCTTTATGCCACAAGATGTTGCAGAGTCTACTGACACTAATTAATTTGAATAAAGTTTCGCTTTTCAATATATATATTTATGGCCACGGAAGGTAAAGAGGTAAAATTTTTGTGGACAAAAAACAGCAGACAGGACGATGGAGCCAGGAGCTGAAAATACAGCGGCCAAATTTCACGTTAGGAATTAAATTAGCTGTTATATGATGAAATGTCAGGCATAGAGATGCCAGCTTTTTTAATTTATTTAGTAAAAAGTGGGGAAATTTTAACCATGGAATGCTACATTCTTGTGAAAATAATTTTAACTGAGAAAATTAACTATAAAAATAGTGCAAATTTTACTGTAGCACTTGAATAATTCAAACAGTTTTTCTTTATAATCAGACACTTTTTGAGACCACTGTGCACTAGTTAACCACTATTATTATATTATAATATTTACCAGCATTTTGACAGACTGTAAAATTAAAAAAGGGGCCAAGTTTGAATCAGTAAGCTTTTACACTGTGCAACAGGAAAACTTTTGCCTTATAACATTTACACAATAGAATTGAACATTCAAGTTTTAAGCAGCTTAAGGGATTCATATAAAATCAAGGCTTTTTATTTCATAAAATATTTTTAAAATGTTAAATATATGTATTCGAGTACAAAATGCGCCAAAATATCTGTATATTTTTCTGATTCTATGGGAAGGGGTTTTAAGACCATAGAATCCGATCCCATTAATTCGAGACTACCAGAGCATATCCTGTAGGCAGGATTAAAAAGTATTAAACCTTCTGTTCTTAAATATGTGGATTTTTTTTTTGGCAACTGTACCGTCATGTTAAAGATATCTCACACTATCAAAATAAATTTTTGGATCCGTGGCACTTTTTTATTTGACGATTTTATTTAAGTTACAATAGTTATTTTGGTGCATTCTGACTACTTTGCATATTAAGGAAGGCATAACTCCTAAATTCTTAATTATATTTTTTTGACAACTGTACTGTCTGCTTAAGGACATTTCGCACTTTTAAATTTTCGGATCAGCCTTTTTATATATGACGATTTTATTGAAGCTACAATAAATATAGATTGTTTGGGAATTTTGTGAGTGCCATGTGGTGCTAATTTAAACAACTAATTAAATTTGGGCCTCATCCTAGAAATCCTTTTCATATAATTTTTCAAACAGCTGACTTGCACACATTCGAGGCCAACCATAAACGGCTTTAATATTTGGACGAGTTGAATTTTATAAACCTGAAGATAAAAATATTGATTCGAAAAGTTACGCCGTTGGTGATTCGATGAGCTGGTGTTCCAGGGTCATTCACCTCTCTCTACTGTACAGCAGCTGTGTTGGCGTTACTACGGCTACTGGGGACACATTTTTTTATCTGTTGTTAGCAACTGTACCTCGAGCCTCGAATTAAGTGGTTAACTTGAATATATTCAAGTGCTACAGTAAAATTTGCACTATTTTTATACTTAATTTTCTCAGTTAAAACTATTTTCACAAGAATGTAGCATTCCATGGTTAAAATTTCCCTTTATTATTTCACTTTAATCAAATTAATTAATGTCAATAGACTCTGCAACATCTTGTTGCATAAAGCAAAACATCTCAATTAAATGGAATTGGGAACAAAAAACATATTTCATTATATTCATTTTTATAAAATATTTATATGAATAATTTGTTCCCACATTTTCGCTATGCCATTCCCAGTGTGCAGCGGCTCTTTTTGTTGTTGTTGTTATTTAAAACCATCAGCACCAGAATTGCTAATCAACAACCAGCATTTAAAACGAAAGTAGAGTGCGTAAATCCATCCACTTTGAAACGTCCATAAACAAGAGGCGTTTTTTATAAACTCACAAGCACACATTAAGGCTGCTGTTGTTGTTGTTGTTTTTTATCAGCAACCACAAACAAAAAAGGATATCTATACATGCAACTTCAACATTTCAACACGCACATTTGGACTTGTGTCAAAGTAGTTAACTGGCAATTAATAAATATTTCTTTTTTTTTATAATTTGTTCAATTTTAAACGCAAAAACTGTACAGCGATTTCAACACACAGACAGTTGAACCAGCTTTTATATACACATAAACTGTGTTTCGTTTCGAAAAATATCTGTAGGTTTGGTTTTATCTATAGATTTGTTGCAGCAAGTGAAGAAAACTAAATTAATAATATCTCATACCGCTTATCGGTGCTGAAGTGTTTTTATGAAATTGAAAATTAAATGCAAACTAATGAGGAATTTAAACTTTAATTAGTCTGGTGTGAGAAATGATATATGAATTATTATGAGAAATGAAAGATTTATAGGTTTCAGACAGAATGAAAATGTTTGCATGGGCAGTTGTTTAATAATTAAAAAAATATTTGATTTTTCTTAAATTATTATGGAATTATTTCCAAAACCAGAAACTCTGTTGAGTTTTGGGCAAGAAGTTAAACGCAGTACGTTATCTGTCGATATATCCAATTGTGGTAATAAAATAATTTTGTTTCTACTTAAATTGGCAGTAATTTTTTAATAATTTTCTTATGCTTCATAATATTTATTGTATTTTTGTTTAATAATTAAATTTAAATTTTGTTTTTTGTGTAGAAAAAAATTCTCCTGAGTTAATAATATCAGAAAACTTATACGCAGAGTTTAACGAGGTCTTTATATTAACCCTGGATGGTTGCCTTTTATTTTGGTATGTTAAAGTTACTCTTCGTTGAATCGAAAAGCAATTTTTAAAAATAATTCTAGTAGAGCAATTTTTAAAGTTAATAATATATCACAAAAAAAACTTATACAATAAATGTGCTTCCAGGGTTAAACATTTTTATTAAATAATATAAAAAGTTATTTAGAGGAAAAATTTTTAAATATATAAAAAAATCACAAAAAAATGTTTTCTTGGGCACACATAGAAGAATTATATGATAAATGAGATAAATGATACCGTTATTTTTAAAAATAATTCTAGAGAAGCAATTTTAATGTTAATAAAATATAAAAAAAATTTTTTTCTTGGGCACACATTAAAGACTTATACGCTTTCAGGGTTAAACATCTTCATAAAATGCCGTTATTTTTAAATATAATTCCACTGGAACAACTTTTATAGTTAATAAAATATCACAAACTAATTTTACTTGGGCAAACATGAAAGACTTACATGATAAATGAGCTTACAGGGTTAAACATTTTCATAGGGTGCTGTTATTTTTACAAATAATTCTAGCGGAGCAACTTTTAAAGGTAATAAAACATCACAAAATTTTTTTCTTGGGCAAACATGAAAGATTTATATAATAAATGTGCTTCCAGGGTTAAACATCTTCATAAAATGCTGTGGTTCTTAAAAATAATTCTATTGGAACCATTTTTAAAGTTAATAAAATATCACAAAAAAACTTTTTTTGGGCAGAAATAAAAGAGTTATATTATAAATAAGGTTCCAGGGTTAAGCATCTTCATTGGGCGACGTTATTATAAAAAAAAAATTCTAGCGGAATAATTTTTAAAGTTAATAAACTATTTTTGGGCAAACATAAAAAACTTGTTGGATAAATGGGCTTCCAGGGTTAAACATCTTCATAGGGTGTCGCTAGTTTTAACAATAATTCTAGCGGAACAAATTTTGAAAGTTAAACAATATCCTAAAACACTTTTTTTTTGGCAAAAAGTAAAGACTTATACAATAAATGTGCTTCCAGGGTTAAACAGCTTCATAATTTCCGTTATTTTTGAAAACAATTTTATTATATATTTTTAGTATATTTTAAAACAATTTTTAAAGTTAAAAAGTTATTACAAACATTTTTTCTTGCGCAAACATTAAAGACTTATTTGATAAATGAGCTTCCAGGGTTAAACATCTTCATGGGGTGCCATTTCAGTTGCTTTGGAAACCGTTAAAACAAATAAAATGATTTATACGAAACTAATTTCACTCATATTGTCCAACTGTTTCGTTAATAATTTGTTAAATGTTTTCTTATTTTCAGCACCACTTAAACATGGATTGTTTTAACAGAAGCAGCAGCAGCAGCAGCAGCGGCAGCAACAGCAGCAGCACATCATGAAAAAGGTATGTGATTTGAAATAAACTCATACATTTAAATAAAAATAGAACTTCTAGGAAAACACCACATGCGGTTCAAAGAATAATAGAATAGAAAACGCGAGCACATAAAACAAAATATTTTTGAAAAAAATTATTGGAAATATGAAAAAAAGGTTCCAAATCAAGGGAGTGTTTCTAATACAAAATATTACCCACTCACACACACACACTCTCATAAGTTATGAAAATAGTTTTTAAATATTTAAAAAACAAGAACAAAAAGTATAGGAAACTTTTATTTAGAAACTAAAACCAACTGCGTTTTAAAAGCTTCCTGGAAATTGATTAGAAAATAAAATAAAAAAAAATCAAATCGTTTTTGTGCAACTGAGACAACAGAAGCCACTCACTTATTTTGCCTTTTCCCCTTAAAATCCAGTACAAATTTATTTTCCACTTCATTTAGTTGAGCGCATTAAAAATAAAATCCAAATTAACTTACAAACAACGTCTTAAATTACCATTTTGCTTTTCGAATAACAGGGGCTGATTTCTCATTCAGTCTAAGTTTTACAAACACTCACACACACTCAGACACATTCCGATTCATGTTCGTGCATGTTTTATAGGTTAACAGAAATATTTATATTCAATTACTTAACAACTCGTTATTTAATTCATTCCACAGACAACAACGAAATGTTGCCAGAAGAATTGTTACGTGTGAAAGATTTATAACACTTGAGGTGGGCAATAAATCCCTTCGGTGCAGTTCTTAATTAAACGAATTTATTAATTTGTGAAACACATCGGAAGTGTTAAAGTAAATGGAATAATAATTAAGTTTGCGTTTTAATAATAGAAAAGAAGAAATAATACGAGGGCTGTTTTCTAACGCCAAGAAGTTTTCAAGTGTTGATTATCTTCAATTAATAATCCTAAAACGACAACATTTTTTAGTGAAAATACTTTAGAAAAAGTTGAAAGTCGGAAATTCGATTCCAGGGTTGGAAAATTTAAATATATTTTTGGTTAAGAAATCTAATAACTTAGAAATTTTACTTTCCTCTTCACATTTGATGCTTTAAAAAAAAATAATTTTAACTCAAGATTAAAAGAGTCAAACTGACAGCTCCAGGGCTGGATATTTTCTCTCTTTCATATTAAAGTAACTGTATTAAATACTATTTATAATAACATACCTTTTTTAAATATTCGCGAGAAATTACAATTTTTATTAGCATACAAATAAAATCTAATTTTCGATTCCAGGGCTGGAAAATTTAAATGTATATTTGGTTAATAAAAGTAACAATTTAGAAATTTTATTTTCCTCTTCACATTTTATTTTCTTGAAAGAAATTTACTTAAACTAAACAGTCAAGCGGACAGCTCCAGGGCTGAATATTTTTCTTTTTCATATTGAAGTAACTCCAGGGCTGGATTTTTGTTCTCTCTCATTTTAAAGTAACTAAATTAAATACTATTTATTTTAATATACATATTTTATTAATTCGCAAGTTATTGCAATTGTTATTAGCATTCAAACAATATCGAATTTTCGATTCCAGAGCTGGAAAATTGATATGTATTTTTAAAATCCTTTCTTTTCATAAACGATAGATATTTTATGCCATGGCAACAAATCTATTGCAGCTAAAATTTGGAAAAGCCAAAAAAAAACATCTCCAGAGCTGGACTTCTTTTTTGAGTAACTAAAATCGATTTATTTTATAGAAAAGAATGCAAAATTTTTTGCGCTTTTAATTTAAAAAAAATATTTTGCCATTCGCAAATACAAAATTTTTAAGAAATTAATCCTTCATTCTGTACAAAAAAAATCTGTTTTAAAACCCCTCCAAACTGCCACGTTTTGCAAACGAATTGAAAAAATTTTAAAATTTTTCGGGAAAAGAAAACCCCGTAAATTACACAATATATCTTTCAATATAAATATTTTCTATATTCGCAAGAAATTTCAATTGTGATTGGAGTGCAAAAAAAATATAAAATTGGATTCCAGGGTTGGATATTTAAAATTGCTTTTGGTTTATAAAAGTAACCATTTTAAATAAACAGTTTTTTTTTTCTTTATAATTCACTTTTATATAGGGTATTTTTTATAGAGTGATGCGAGTTTAAATCATAATAAAACATAGTATTATATTTTTGATATCAATGAAACGGTCTTTGTTGGATAGAAAATTGTATAACATTAATGTTTAAATATGATTTCGGACATGTGGCCGCCACGGCTGGAGCGTACAAGGCTCAATCTGGGACACCAATTTTCACAAACATTAACATTCTGACCATCATCGTTTTTAAAGACATCCGGGGCCAATGACTCCGCCAGCACATAAAGCGCAACAACCAGTAATTTTCTGTGGATGTTTTCTGGTGTTTCGACAAAAGCTTGTGGATTCTTCTCACTCCAAATGCAACAATTTTGTTTATTTAGGTACCCATTCAGGCAAAAACGGGCTTCATCGGAAAATAAAATTTTGAATGGACGAAGTGCACGATAAGTTTGACGAGCAGAACCATTATTTTAATTAAAAATTTCCACAATTTTCACGCATTGCTCTGGTGTAAGTCGATCCAATATAAAATGCCAAAGCAAACTAAACAAAAGGCAGCTATCATCTGTTAAATGGGTGGTCAAGTAAAGCAGTAATACCAACCCAAAGTTATATCACTCTATAAAAAACACCCTATATATGACGATTTTACTCAAGCTACAATAGTTATTGGGGAGCATTCCGACGACTTTGGTTATTGAGGGGGCTATACCCTATAAATTCTTAGTACTAGCTATCGGAAAACAATCCCCCTCCAGAGCTGGAAACTTAAATTGTTTTATATTAATAAGTAAATAGATACAAGTTCTTTTTAACTAATCTTATTTTTTTCCTTAGGAAAAAATTTATTGGTATCAAAAATTAAATGGAAACACGATGCAGATTCCATGGTTGGAAAATAGCAACAGTCTTTTTTCTTTATTAATTTACTTATATAATGCTTTTGCAAGAAATTAAGTGCATATAAAAATTGGAAAAAGAAAGCATTAGAGTTGCAATTAAATAGAGTCTTTTTTTCATACTCATTTTTTATATATACGACAAAAATTTCAATTGTTATTAGTTTTCAAACAAAGTCCGTTATACTATTCCAGGGTTGGATACTCAATTGTTTATGTTACGCTAAAGTAACCGGTTTTTTCCTTTTCTCTATGACATAAAAATATTTTATTTCTTTATATTTAAACATAATATTTTTGAAGGATATTTAGTAATGCTCATAGAATCCAAAAGATCAGCTCCAGAGTTGGAAAATTTTAATTTTCTTAAATATTTTTTTAAGTTTGTTTTTAATGAAACTTATTTGATATATAAGACAGGACCTTATTGGTACAGAAAATCATAGGACTTTAAGAGGAGGGAGGATTCTTTTTTTAAGAGACTGATTTATTGGGAATAGTATTGAATAGATCGCAGTTAAATGTCAATAAAATCCAAAACACTATTCCAGAGCTGGAAAATTTTTCTTTTGGTTGATATATTAAATGGCGTATTTTATTAAATCTTTTTTCTACTTCTTTTAGAATTAAATTGATACTAAAAATAAAACAAAATAAAACAGATGATTCCAGGGTTGGACAATTAAATATTTCTCGGTACATAAAAGTAACTAACGTATATACGTGTATTTATTCAAACATGTAACACGTACATGAGTATGTGTGCATGTTCTATAATGTGTGGCATTGATGGATATTCAAACAAATGCACTGCAGCATAAAACAGATGTGTTTGAATTCCAAAATTTTAAAAAAAATAATAATAAAAATACTCAGAATTTAAGAAACGGTTACGGTCTGCGGCAAATGAGTTTCAAATTACAATTTCATTTCAAAGCTGCTGCAGTCGTTGATGCGTTATTGACTCTCGACTCTGTTGACATTTCAAGTGCAGTGAATAAACAATTTTCCATTAAAATACATGACCGGCAACACAAAGCCAACCAGGCAGGCAACAATAAAATGCATACTCACACGTACGAGTACATATTTGACTTACTTGCGTTCCCTACAAACAATAGAAGACAACCAAAAAGAAGACAACTTTTCCAACAAAATTTTTTTATATGGAAATGCCGATAAGTCATCGTTAAACAGTTGTTACATGTCAATAGATATTCTTGTATGACACAAGAGACAACTAACTCGACAACATCATCATTAAAATATTTTCTTCAGGCGTTTGAAAGTAAATGAGTTAAACGATTTCAAGTTATTTGGGGAACTACGAACCGGATATGCAGCCTGTTTTCGTTAAAACAACTCAATTATACGATATTATGGAAAGAGAAAATATTTAAATTTTAAATTCGAGCGAATGGGAAAGTAGCTGCAGCAGTCGATTGTTATCTTGGCTCTTTAAATTGATTTAATTAAAAAACTTTCAAAGTGAATTTGATAAGTAACAGCAAAGTTTCCTAGACGTTTATTTTAATTCATTAAAAAAAAGCAGATGTTTTAATATACATTTTTTACAAAAGATGTTGTTGATTGTTTACATAAAATAGTTAATTTTATTTACATCTCAATGAATGACAGCTGTCAAGTCAAGTGAAAATTTTATTTATCATTTTTGTTAATTCAACATGTTTCTCTTTTTGTTATCGTCGTAAAACATTTTAATTTAATTCCATTTTATTTCTTTGTTCTACTTTAACAGTCGTTATTTGGCTATTGACTTGACTTTTATTGTAAATGAAATTTCTTTTCTGTTTTTTATTGCTTTAATTTTTAATTGTTCTTCCGAAATGTTTTGTTACGAGGTCTGCTTAAGTACTGGTTAAAATGTCAATTTATTGTTGCAATAAAATGTTGGAGTTTGATTTACGATACTTAAATAAACATCAGCAATTTATTATATGAGTGCTTTTACCGATTTACACTCGAATAAAAATTATGAATTATAGGAGAATTTATAGGCCATTAACCCTGGGAGAGTGCAATGCTTAGCAGCCAAAAATTAACCGTAGAAAACTATTCTAATAAATTGCATTTTGATAGAAAAACTACCTTTTTAATGTCATTTTGTTCGGGAGAGAAACCAAAAACACTTAAAAGGAAAATAAGGCAACTTTTTCTAGTCGGTTTTCGAGTTATCATGTCTGAGCACGCTGCTCTCCGCAATCGCTTTAGATCTTTATCGAAAGCAGCACAGAAACTTTAAACATCCTCAAGAGATATCAGGATTATGGTGTGTGTTACCAGGCATTAGAGCTGTCAGCAATTGTTTGTTTTTGTAGAAATTTATAGGGGCGATTCCATATCAAATTGACAAAGAGTTGGACAAGACCTTTTACGATTGAAATGAACTGCGGTCAGAGGCTCTCTTATTTTTTTTAATATGGAATGCCAACGTTTCGTCATATTCGAAATAGCAATATTTTACCGAATTTTTCGAGTTTGTCCAGATGCCAAATATTCAAACTTGGCAGATACTACGTTATACCAATAAATAAAAAAGTGTTGCTTTATAATTTGTAGCACCTAAAATTATATTTAAAATTACTTCATAGTTATTTTGGTTTGTGAGTTGTTTATGAGATAATGAAAACCCAACTGGAGCTAAATTACCGCACTCGACATCGTTCGAAATTTATATAGAAATTGTTTTGAAATTTCAATAGAAAACGGATGCGGTAATTTAGCTCCAGTTGGCTTTTTCATTATCTCAAAAACCAACTCACACACCAAAATGACTGTGAAGTCATTTGAAATATAATTCTTGGGGCTATAAATTATAAAACAACAATACCTACTTAATTATTGGTAAAACGTAATATCTGCCAAGTTTGAAATTTAAAAAATTAAATTGCGCAACAGTTTAAAGTTCTTAAAACTTTAAAGGAAGTTTCTTTTTTTTCAAACTATTTATGAAATAAATTTTGAGAGTTTAATTGTTCGAAAAGTGTTTTTAATTCACAAACACAAGACAGAGGAAACTCAATATCAGTTAAAATTCTTCAACTCACACAGCACAGCAGAACAGCTGTTTATGAAAGCAGCTACACTTTTATCAATACATTGAAACAATTTCTATTTGTTGGAAAAATGTAATATCTGTACAGTTTTGATAAATTCAAAGTAGATATAATCCAAAACCTTTTTTTTATTGTAAGATCCTTAACTTTGAAAAGATGAGCTGTTTTTCTTCTTCATAAATAAAAATTTCTTCTATCAAATCCTTTAATAATGTTATAAAAGCGCTCGTGATAGTTTTATTATATCAAAGCTTTTGATAAAAAAGATATGTGATTTCTTACTTAATGTATCTTTAATTATATAGACTGAAATAAAATTTCGCCAGTGCAAATTTAGTTCAGTTCTTATTAAAATAAAACAATTCAAATATTCGAACATCCTTAAAAAAATGTTTCTAATATTATTCTAGTTTATTTTTTATATTGATAAATGTTGTTCGGTAGAGCATAAATTAAAAATCGTTGTTCAGTTATTCGAATGAGAATTATTCGACTATTTTTGAAATGCAAATTTAGTTCCGTTTTTATTAAAAGAAAAATAATAATAATTCAAATATCCGGCACAATATTTACAATAATTTTTTTATTGAAAAATTTTTTTCGTTCTTTGCTCAATTATTCGAATAAGAACTACTCGACTATTTTATAAATGCAAATTTAATTAAATGTTTATTTAAAAAAATTTCGAACATCCGTCAAAAACACTTCCTATTGTTTTTAAGTTTAAATTGAAAAATTTTCTTTGTTCCAACAAAAATTAAAAGGCGTTACTCAAGTATTCGAATGATAATTATTCGGTTCTTTTTTATAAATGCAAATTTGGTTGAGTTTTTTTTTAAAACCAATGCAAATTTTCGAATATCAGTCAACAGCTATTTCTATTATTTGTTTGTTTGTTTTAAATTAAAAAATTTTGTTCATTCAAACAAAAATTAATAGAAGATATTCAATTCTTCGAATGAGAGAATTATTCGACTATTTTTGCAATGCAAATTTAGTTAAATTTTTATTTAAAAAAAATTAAATACTCGAACATCAAAAACTGTTGCTAATATTTTTCCTTTCTAAACTGAGAAATTTTGTTCGTTCAAGCAAATAATTATTCGGTTGATTAATAAATGCAAATTTAGTGCAGTTTTATTTACAAAAAAAACCAATTCAAATATTCGATTATCAGTCAAAAACTATTTCTATTATGTTTTTGTTTTTCTTAAATTAAATATTCGAACATCCATCAAAGACTGTTCCTATTATTTTTCAGTTAAAATTGAAAAATTAAATTCATTCGAACAAAAATTAAAAACCATTGTTCAATTATTCGGATAAGAATTATTCGAATATTTTATAAAAACTAACTTAATCCCTTTTTTATTAAAAAAATATATATATAAAACAATAATTCAAATATTCGAATATCCGTCAAAAATTGTTTCAATTATCTTTTATTTTATATTGAAATTTAGCTCCGTACAAAAAATTAAATAACGTTATTCAATTATTCGACTGACAATTATTCGAAGGTTTTATAAATGAAAATGTAATTGCATTTTTAAAAAAAGATTTCAAACAATCAAATATTCGAACAGCCGTAAAAAAATGATGCAATTAAATTTCTGATATTTTTATTGAAAAATTTTGTTCGTTCTAACAAAAACTAATTAGAGTTTCTCAATTATTCGAATGAAAATTATTCGATTGTTTCTTAAATGCAGATTTAATTCAGTTTTTATTTAAAATAATAATTGAAATATACTTTGAAATATGTCGCAATAACTTGTTTATTTTTTATCGAAAACTTTTGTCAGTTTGACCAAAAAATTAAAAAGCGTTGTTCAATTATTCGAATAAAAATTATTCGAATATCTTGTGAAAGCAAACTTGATTCAGTTTTTATAAAAAATAAATAAATAATTCAAATATTCATATTCGAACGTCAAAAACTGTTCCAATAATTTTTATTTTATGTTGAAATTTGACTCGTTATTCAATTATTCGAATATATCTTATTCGAATAACAATTTATTGACTAACTCTGTTGCCACAGCAGAGCTCCCTCGACTCTACTGTTCTCTGACGAGTTACTTGAAAAAAGATTTTAAGGCAGCGTTCCATACATGAGAGTTGTAACCCAGTGTTGTCGCCAAGCAAAAAATCAAATTTGGCGCATTAAATGTGTGTCGGGTCTTAAAAGACGAAAGTAACTTGATTAAGCAGCTGCTTAAAGCGTCCCAATCGCTTAATCGTCGCAGCATAAGGAAAAGGAGCAAATATTTTGTAGTCATTGAACTTGACTGTCAGTTAATGCTGCCGAAATATCAATCCCCAGTTATGTCGTCCTTTGATCTCCCTCCTCTGGATAAATTTGGATCATTAACTTGCCTGCCACAATTGATGTGACTCAAAATTCCCTTTCTTAATTAATTTTAATTGTTAAATCTTCCGAATATCCACATTTTATTATACCAAATCCAACTATTTCGCTGAAGCCACCCAACTCACAACATGATTCGGGCTCTTAGCCGAGCAGCCAAGCGCACAAGCAAACGGCAATTCGAAAGCATTTATAACTTCTTCATGAATGAACTTTTATTGTTGGCCATAAATCATAGACGTATCAAAAACGTTTGTGACAACAACCCTTTTTTTGTATTGTTGTTGTAAAAAAGCGTAAAAAAATATAAAAGAGAAAATGTTAAAAATGCCCCTGCCTTGACCCTGCTGCCAAAAGTAAAAAGCCAACAACAAACAAACAAGTTAAGAAAAAGGGAAAACAAACAAAACACAATTTAAACAGGCTTGTAGATGCGGCAAACAACAACAAAATAAATATTTAAAAGCCGCAAAAAAGCGCACGTGTCAAACTGTCAAAAAAATCAAAAACTCATATTTTGATGTTTTTATAAAATCGAACAAATTTGTTTAAAGCCGCACACACACATACAACTTCCTATTGATTATTTGCCTGAGTGTATGTGAGCTTGAATTGAATGGCTTTATTAAGGCATGAGGCCGCCCTACAGACAGCGAATAACTTTACAAAACCATCATGTTTAAAAATGACATTTACATGAATATTTAATTTACATCCTTAAATCATGTTAATAAAATTGTTAAATTTTATGATTTAATTTTATACTCTTCGCTTTTTTATTTGTGTATATTTTTGGCTCGTGTAACGACTGTTGTGTTTTGCCGCCTTTGATTGACTTTTAATATTTTCTGATGGCCGATTACCGTTGTTGTTGCCAGTAAATCAAATTTGTATGCTGGTGATGGGCTGCCCAATAATTTCCAAAGGAAAAGGAAGTCGAGTTCAAGTTGTATTACACACTCGCTTGGTTCGTATTTAATGTCAGACTTATGATTTGTTAATATTAATTAAGTCATTAAAATGTTTATGTTGCAGTCATTGGAAAATGAATTTCGTAGAATTAAAAAGAAATAAATTTCGTTTTATTCCGTGAATAAAAGAATTCCTAAAGAGGCGTTAGTGAAATGTAAACCTCTATTGCACAGTGGGGATAATCGTGAAATGAATTGGAATAAATGGTGTGCGTTTTTAATAAGTGCTGGTCTTAGGGGATGATGATTCTTCCAAGTGCCGTACAAAGTGGGCGAGTTTGAGGGGAGGGGATAATGCTGCGGATACAGACTGTAAAAGATGAAAAGATGGAGAATTTGTTTTAGTCATTTTACTTGTTGTTTCGACTTTGAACTTTCGCTACAATACTGGGGAAGATTTATAGTTCCTGCAATTGCCAGGCACTGAATTTGCACTATTTGATCATGATTTATTTGTTAAGTCTCCAGAGTTCGGAAACTTTTAGGTTCTTAATCAAACTGCCTAAAAATAAGCAACTATATATTCGTATACGAGTATATCGATGTTGGAAAAAGAACAGCTCACTGTGCTGCAGTTGGTAATGAGCGCCAGAAACATTTAAAGAACAAGGCCAAATTATTATAGGCCTCATAAGACTTTGCATTCTGTTGTCGTCCTGTTCTGTGCTGTCCCGTTGGTAAATTTCCGTCATTAATTTAATTATTAAGTATCTCAATAGCAAGAATATCGGCAATTCCTAACGAGAACTATTTAGTCCCCTTTCACATACATCAAGTTTGACTCATCAAGTCTTGAGTTTATAAGAGAAAGGAGAGAGGAGAATTGAAAGAGGTACAAACCTGACTGTACCATCAAGTTTAAGAAAAATTTACACGTGAAGTTGACTGCAGAATATCAAAAATCATATAATCATAATCATATTTGATGAAACAAAATGTTTGTGTATAAACGTAAATCCAGGTTTAAAAGATAATTGAAGGAAAACTGATCCAAAATATCTGATGTGTGTGAAAGGGGACTGACTGCTTAAGGCATTAAACACAATAACGGCAGCAGACTACGTCTAGTCAAAAATAGTTTCAATGTGCGTTTGAATGATTATTTTTACTACTACAGGCAACACGGCTACTGGTTGTTGTCCCTACTGTTTTTGTGGTTGTAGCCAAATTAAACTAATTTCTATTTTGGTGAGCGACAACGAGTAGATGCAGTGTTGCCAGTATAATATAAATAAATTATATTGTTGTAAACTTGAAAATATACTGTTTTATTATACAAAAAGAAACAACCAACTATATTTCCAAGCTAATGAAATGATTTCTTGTCATATACTGTTTACTTTAAACATATTTTATTGGAATAGCACTATTTAAAAGTATTAAGTATACGAAAGCGGCTACACTGGCGTTTGAAGAGAATTCTACTACAAACAACAACTCACGGTTATTGACTTGGTGGTGTCGTTTTAAAAATAATTAAGTAGCTGACTACGAGGCTACGATTGTAGGTAACGACTATTGTAGTCGGTGTTCGTGTAGCCTGCTGTCGTTGTTATGTTTAAAGCTTAACATGATCAAGTGCTAAACGGTCATTTTTGGTTGGTGTCTTTGCTATCTAGATTTTTTATATAACAGCTGTATTTTGCAATTCATTCATAATTATTTCCCTACGCCGAAAGAATTCTCGCTTTGCTTTAATTACATTTCAAAAAAAATTACATATTTGGAATAAAAGTTATTTTTAAATTTAACAGAAATACTTTTACACCTTTTGCATGAATAAAAACCGATGATCTGATTCGTAAAAGAATATTTCAAACAAAATCAAAATTTTATCAATATGATTTTTCTGAAATCGCTAATAATATAATATATATCTATCCACAGATCGTACGACGACCACGCAGAACATGACAGAATACCCAACGACTTGTACAGATTTAGCAAGTACAAAAACCGATCGACTGCTTTGTAAAACAACAAAAGGTACCGACTTATTATGTATCAACCATTCTTAACGTAATGCCACTCAAGGTAGCCAAGATTGTATGTATAATAATCTTGTGTAATCATGCATGGACATGCGTAATCATGCATACTTTCGACCAGATCTTTGGCTTTATAAAAATAATATAAAAGAGATATTTGAGGTGGAAAATAATTTTTAAAAAATCACTTTAAACTAGTATTTTCTGATATTAAAAATAAATATTTTATTATATTAATATTTATATAGGCTAATTGTTCTAACTTTGTTAAAATCTCAGAAAGACATGATGATAAATATTCCTAAACACAAAGGAAAGTCAACATCAATTTTATTCAACGTGCACAGCTGAGCAGAACAGCTGTCTTCGAAAGTCGCAACTCTTTCATCATCAGTGCTCATGTGTATTGTGTTTGTCACCACATAATTTTCAATATTTTTAACCACGATTGAATTGCCAGTTTCATTTGCCTAAGGCCGTTAGTTGTTCTCTATTATTTTAGTGCCTCTTTTTTCGCATAAAAACGTTTGTTTTATTGCCAATAAAGGAACTTAACAGAGATGTGACACATTTAAAAAAATATCGGCAGGAAATATATCGAGAAATAAAATAAAAAATGCGTTTTCAAAAAAATCGATAACGCAAACTTAACGACTTAAAAAAAATAAAAAAATAGTAGTCAACACTGACCCACAAGAAGTGAAAAAACCCTAGTGAAACCAAATAAAAAAGTTAAAAAAAATCGAACAAAAAAGAATGATTATAAAAATGTCATGTCTCTATATCCTGATGTTTTCAATACCACAAAATGTTGAAATAATATGATAATTATACGGTTGTTAAATGAACGCACAGTGGGTGTCTGCAGTAAAACTGCTGACGAAAAAAAAATTAGCCTAGAAATTTTTTGTTCCCTGTCAATTGATAAATTCTTTTCTTTCTGTCCGTTAATAAATTCGTTTCACATTTTTTATTTCACATCCATCAAATCACTAACAATCTCATTTAATTGCAAATACTTGAACACAATTTTTCTTTCAATTATTTCAAAAAATTTTCTCTTTTATTTTAACAAACATGTATGTATATCCAAACAACCATGTGGCGGCATGTTCACACAGACTATTTATTGATTTTTCTTCGGTGTGTTAAGAAAACAATCACTAAACAATTTACATCACGGCGTTGTTGTTTATTTCCATTTATCCTGTGACATGAGCCGGAATTTCAATATAAAAGAATAGAACTTAAAAAAATAAAAGACAAGAAAAAAACAAACACACAATTCGTATAAAATACCAAAACAATCGTTTTCAAACAGCCTGTCTGTCCGTACCTGTTTTACCTTTTTCACTTGATTTTTATTGCATTTCCAGTCAAAGCAAAGAAGTTAATCAAGAGGAAAAAAACTGGAATAATTTCCATCCTTTTTTCGTATCTCTTGTTGATGATATTCATTTAATTTTTTTGTGTTTTTAGGGACAGTTCGTTGGGGATCTTTTTCTTTTATATTTTTTGTTGTATATCTAGACAATGATTTGTGTAAAAGGCACCTGATGTTAAATTGTGGTTAAATGAACCATTAACGTGCTATTTGGCAGTTTGTCTCATTTCTTTTTTTTAACACAATTGTTTGTTGATTTTATGTGGTTGTGTTAGTGCGTGTCATAATTTTTTTTTTTCTTCTTTATGATAATAATCGTTATTTATGTTTTTACTTAAGTAATCGAATCAATATGAGATGCAAGACAATAACGTTAGTAATATAGAATAAATGTATTTAATTTAATTATGAAGCAAAGAATTATTATTAATATTTTTTGTTTAGTAGGGTTAGCACTCAGGGGAGAAAGTTTACAGATTTTGGGGGAACTAAAAGGGAGGGGATAGATGGGGATTGTTGAGAAGATAGAGAATTTGTGGAAGCGTTTTAACTTTTTAATTTATCATTGAATTTTTTCTTTAAATACCGTCGAAAGAGGGTGCTGTGTTCTGCTCTTTAAGGGCATGACCATGCCCTTAAGGTTCAGCGACTAGTGCTATGACAACGGCATTGAAATAGATCGATAGTCTATGATAGGAATTGAATCAGGTCAAAAAAATTGTGACTAGCGAGACTGGAGTCTAATTAAGCTACTGCATCTGCAATAGTGTCCTGCATTTTATAGAAAATAAGAGAGGAAAAGCTCCTCTTATTCTTTGTGGTGAAAGTTCAGTCTAACGATACATGGATCAAGACCACCAACTAGCATTCCACTGCTTCAGTTTTTAAACAGTGTAATTGATACTTTATTCCATCTGATCTGTAAACGATCTACAACACTTTCATTCCACAACAAATGATATACAGCTCTCATACCCTGATCCTAGGACCTCTTTGAGAAATGGTCCAAAAAGTACTTATTAATTTACAAAATTTTTATAATAAAAAAATTAGATTTCTAATTGAAAGTTTCACAGTAATAAATGACACGTTTTTGTTAAATCCTTTTATTCCTTAAAAGGGTGTAATAATGTTTTCTTGGTAGTTTTTAGTCAAAAAGTAGTTTTTAATAAAAATTATGCTCGTTTTAAGGCAGCCAATTTTCAATAAAAAGCAATTCTTTGTTAAAACGCAATTTTTTTTAACGAAAGATACTTTTTAGAAGATTTTTTTTTTATTGAAAAGGTACGTCTTGATGAAAACGTAATCTATAATAAAAGGGTACTTTATGGTTAAATTAATATAGTTTCTTTTCTTTTTTTTTGTAGGGTACTTTTAATCAAAGAGTACATTTTCATTATAGAATAACTTTAGAGTAGAAAGTATCATTTTATTAAACACTAACTTTTAATTTAAAGGAAAGTTGTAATTAAAAAGTACGTTTTCTTTGAAAAGTACCTTTTGATTAAAAAGTAACTTTTAATTAAAAATTACCTTTTCATTTAGCTGTACATTTTGTTTAAAATAAACGCTTTGATTAACAAATACCTTTTATTTTAAATATGCCTCTTATTTAAAAATTAACTTTTATTTCAAAAGTACCTTTTATTTAAGAAGTTCATTTTATTTAAGAGGTACTTTTTATATTAAGAGTATATCTTATTTAAATAGTACCTTTTGTTTTAAAAATACCTTTTGATTAAAAAGTACCTTTTCATCTAAAAATACCTTTTATTTAAAAGATACCTTAAAAGGTAGTACCTCATATTTCAAAAGCAGCTTTTATTTAAAGAAATAAGTTTTAAAAAATAAGTTTTGAAAAACTTCCTTTCTTATAACGATTTTCAGGGGGACATTATTTTATTACAAAAAGGCTGGAGTCTGTGGCTAGAGTCTGAAATAACGAGCATCAGCGTAAATATGGAATTTTTTAAATGGGAAAATATATTTTATAAATAGTCTTCTTCATTGGAAAATCCCAAAATTGCCTGCATCTTGTGTCTCAGTTTCCACTTGTTTTTCAACACCCGCTCTGTTTATCCTTTTATCTTTTTATTTCAGAAAAAAAAAATTGTTCCTTTATTTGTTGCCATAAACAGAAATTGTGTTTAATTGCCCTCTTGAACTCATCTGTCATCATCTGCATTTCAAATGTTTTTTCCACTAAATCAAAAATTAATTAAAAACCATTTCAGAGAACACCGCGCCAAGGGAAACAACAAAAACAAAAACAAAAATATCTTCTCTTAATGTCGATTGTAGTTCACACCATAAAGAATAAAAGCCGCTGCTTTTCATCATTATCAATTGTTGTTAATAGTGTCGCCACTTTGTGCCTCAAATTCGTCATACTTAAAGGCTGCTGCCTAGAAATGAGAAACAAAAACTAAAAATATACTGACTGCATTAGCAGGCACACACACACACACACTCACACATTTACTCCTATTTAGTCATATTATCAGCCAACATGTACGATAGATTGCTGTTCCAAGCACACCACCAGCAGCTCATGTTGCACACCGTCGTCCTCGTATAGCCTGCCGTGTTCTACACTTTTCCCATTCATACAACAATTTTTCCATTTCGTGCAACATTAACGATTGTACGCTTGCATGTGCATCTGCATCTGCAGGGC
This sequence comes from Linnaemya vulpina, assembly GCA_963675445.1. NCBI lineage: Eukaryota > Metazoa > Arthropoda > Insecta > Diptera > Tachinidae > Linnaemya > Linnaemya vulpina. Next base: position 71,329,381 of record OY776279.1, on the reverse strand, counting down.
CATGGAAATGAGAATATACTGTGAAAAATTGCAGTTAATTTTTGTAGTTTAAGTATGTTTTGCTTTTATGAACCCACATAAAAACATAAATTTTAATAGAAACGTACCGCGATATACTACTAAATAACTTTTGGAACTCCTCAGCACGTCAGGCAGCATCTTCTATGCCCCAAAATGTACACAAACTGCATGCACAGGCATGCTGGCGTACACCCAATTTGTGGCATGACGCTTCTTTTGTACACTCTGCCCCACAAACTATCAACATTTTTATTATTTTGTACAAAACATTCATTCATATTGGCTTTCAACGGAATATGAAACACTTCATGGGAGTGTGTGATTTGTGGTGTTATTTGGGAAGGATTTTCCATAAAGAATTAAAAAAAAATAAAGAGAATATGAAATTAAAGTTTCTTTAGAGTAACAAACTTGTATTCAATTCCCCAAACTCAGTCAGTCCGCCAATTCAAGCGAAATTCTCTGTGAGATGTCGAGTTACACTCCATCAAGTTTTTTTTGGAAATATTCATCAACAGCCTTCTCCTTTTTGTTCCTCAAAATAGTGATCGGAATTACAGTATATTTCGGATCTACCAGCGGCCCAATTACGGATTCAATATCGATCGAAATTTCAGTACTATTTAAATGAAAATTTCGATCGCAAAGTTCCCTGTGAGATAATGAAGTCATTTTCCTTCAAATTTTTTGGAAATATTTATCAGCATCCACCAGTTTCTTTTTTCTTAAACATAGTAACCGGAATTACAGTATTTTTCGTAAGAAATTATCTAACAACAGATTCAATATCGATAGAAACTTCAATACTATTTGAGTGAAACTTTCGATCACTTTCTAATTCCAAAATTTGCTCCCAGATTTAAATAAATTAAATTTGATTTTCCAGTCCTAAAGCAGCTTTCGAGTCGGTCCACATCAAGTCTCGTTATTGATTATTTTTTAGGTGCAGCTCTCTTTCGACAGTTCTGCGTCTCACTCGTACTTTTTTTCTTTTGAAGGCCACTTTTAATGCGAAGTCATAAGTCGTTAACAGTCAGTAACAGAAATAAGGATGTTCACATTCACCCATCGGCATCTCTGTACCGATATTTTGCAAAATCTTTTCCAAATTCAAATTTGACTCAAGAAATATTTCTGTCAGGAACAAACGTTTTGGACAAGGCCATTTAAAAATTTCAATTTAAAAATGCAATAAAAGAAAACCCTTTTAATGAAATGATATCAATTTGTTTGTTGTGAAGTACGAACTTGCGTATGGCGGGTCCTTCTCTGTGATTAAATATTTCAAATTTTTGTACAATTTCCGGTCAATTATCTTTATTTTAAAAAATGACCTTTTACAAACTAAAACGTAAATCGCAAAATTTCTTTCTATAGAAATAATAACCAAAACTTTGTGACAGAATAAAATGTCCCAAGTATTGAGGTTTGTGTACACAGGACTCCGATGCCTCAGACCACGAGTTCCACTCCGCTCTTAATCATAAATACAATTTCCTACAATTTCCGGTCAACTATCTTTGTTTTCGACATTATATTTTACAAACTCAGACGTAAATCTCTTGATTTCTTTTAATGGAAATAATAACCAAAACTTTGGGACCGAATAAAATGTCACAAGTATTGAGGGTTGTGTAGTGTACACAGGACTCCGATGCCTCAGACCCCAAGTTCTACTTTGCTTTTAATCATATAAATTATGACGAATTTTTCTGATCTGAAGCAGGATTAAATAAATTGTTGTTGTCTAGTGTCAATGATGAAGGCATGTCTCTGAACGCTGATCATAACCGACAGCGATTAACACTAACACGTGTTGAAAAAGCTGAATACAGCAGACTTCTTCGTTGGAACTTGCAACACAACATTCACCGACGAAGTGAAAAACTAAAATTAACGCAAAGATATTCTCTATATTCTAATCTAGTTCCATCTGTCTTAACAACGTTCCCTTAATAACAAGTGCTGAAACAATGAGTTGTATTTGTAGGGCACATTCCCTGAGAGCCAAACCAAGACAAAAAAAATAATATTTCCTTAAATCAAAATATAAACAGGCCTTAAAATCTAAAACGAATAAGTGTTCAATTATTATATTAAAAAAAACCCCTCTTCATGAATTTCACAATTAACATATCCTTTGACAGCACCCTGTTGAAAACACTTTTACCAGGAATAACAAAAAAAAAACACCCTAAAAGAAAACTTATTATTTTTGGTAATAAAAACAATTTCAATGTATTCCACCGCACCAGCCTTTAAGCAGAGGAGTGCAGAGGAGCACGTCTGTTCCTATAACACCAACCAACCCATAATAACAAAATGAACTGAATTGTTGTTGCACATTTTGTCTATTTTTAATGGTGTGGCAGATCATAAGAGGCGCTTTGAAATGAAAATACACACAAAAACAAAACGCATGATTGTTTCCACATGATTGTTTGGCGCGCCGTACGTTAAGGGAAACCACAGTCATGATAATATCTGCCAGAATGTTTCTCTTCCAATCGTGAAGTTTATTTTTACCTCTTCAAACCGCATATTCGTGGTTGCCTTATAAAAGTGGAGCAAATTGTACTCATTAACGCAGATTTGGCGATATTTTTGTATTGAAAAATAAAAGAGGCTTAACCACAAAATAGAAGATTTTGTTTGAGTCGTTTTCAAAATTGGTTTTGAACTGCAGCAAAACAAAATTAATATAGAGGGTTTTACAACAGGGACTTTGTAAGTTTGCTAGTTGATAATGGTTGTCCTATTGCAGCCTACAGCTGTCAAATTAATTTGCCATTTATTCGATATGTTGGGCCAATTTTCAATGGACGCCTACGGCACTTGAAAAAACGTGCCGTGCACGATGTCGCTCGATATGACTTTTTCGATTAATTGTATAGGAATCTTAAAATAAAAACAGATTCGAACTTATTTTGGTTCAAAATTTAAGTGTCTGACAGAACGATGTTTAGGGTCAGACAGTTAAATTGTTTCATCGCAAAATGATCTTCAGCGATCAGGCTAAACGGATACGTAACCAAACAGAATTGTCGATTTAAGGATAATATCAATATACACGATATTCAAGATCGTGCAGCACATTCCGAAAAAGTCTCAGTTTGGTGTGGATCTCAGTTTGGCGCGGATCGTTCCAAATATGTGTGAGAATACCGTCAACTGCCAGCGCTATACGTCAACGATCACCAGTCTCATTTCTTTCGAGTTGAATGATCCGGCTATTTCAGGACATCAATGACATGTGCCACGCACCTCCTGCCATATTTCATACTCTGTTCGAAAGATTTGAGGGCAGAGTCATCTCACATGCAGACGATGTGAACTGGCCATAGTGATCGTGCGATTTGATCACTTTGAACTTTTACTAGTGGCGTTCTCCTAAGCCGCAGGTGCGTGGAAATGAAGCACAGCAGTCGTCAAAGCCAACATAACTTGAGCCATCAGCATAATTTATTCCCATTTAAACGTCATAGTCATGAAAAACTGGACACTTGGGATGCGCTTTATATAGAAAAGCTGGAAGTAGCCATTTGAATATATCATTAATAGATGTTTCAGGGGAATGAAACATTTTTATATTCAACTCAATTGCAAATAATAATTTCTGGGGAAAAATGTCCCTCTTCCCAGTCCTGCTATTGTGAATGAAAATTTCCTTTCAAGCATCATTTCTAACCTCAATTTTTCAAATGTTTTATTGTGTGAATACCGTATCTGAATAGTTGTTTCAATATATTAAAAAAAACATTTTTTTTTTGTAGATATTTTCTAGCGTAGGGCGCACAACACTTCTGTTGCGCTTTTGAAAATCACTTACATCATCATGTCATGCTTATCATAGATTCTGTTTCTATTCATAAATAAAAGCAAAACTAATAATAATTTCCCTCGTGCCATTTAGAAACTATTTACCGCCACGCGTATGAATATTATGAGCAGCTACGAAATATCAGGCAGTAGGAAAAAAAAAAGAAGTTTAACCAAAAATTTTCATATTTTACACTCTGTTTGATCGTCTGTCTGTGGGGTGGTATTTCTTTTTTTTTTTTTTTCTTCATGTACGAGTATTTCCTTGTATTGTCAGTCATGTAGTCAGTCTTTTCGATTGTGGCATTTTAATGGGTGTCACTTGAAGGCGTTTTTCACAAATACCTCCTCCTATTTTTAACACTCATGGAAACTTGAACAAACAAAAAAAAAAAGAAAACAATTTTTTATGGTTTGTGGTGCTGCACACACACCCGCAACCGTGCATGACTTTTACAGAAAAGTTTTATTTCAATTGAATTTTATTTATGATTTCTAACGATAACTGTAAATGTGTGCGTGTGTGTGCTTGTGTTTATTATGGGTTTGTTGCTGCAATTTTCAAACTTCAAACAGCCAGAAAAAAAAATAAAAATAAAAACCAACAAACATCGTGTATCGGTTTCTTTTAATTTGACAAAATTTATTGTTAAATATGAAGTTCTTCACTTGATCGTAAATGTGTCAACTGTTAAATGCGTTTAAGTCCTTTTCGGTTATAAATTTCTCTTCTTCTTCTTTCGTCTTGCCATTTGCAGTGATAGTTGAGTTAATGTGTTTCAAATACTACCTGAATGTTATGCTTCCATAAAGCCAATAGTTTCCATTTGTCATTTCCTTTGAAAATGTATTAAAAATGTTTCTGCTTTACGGCAGACAAATTGCTGGAGAGCCTATTTAATGGCTGTAATTTTTTTTCCGTTGTTGTCTGGATATTTGGAAACTTCAATAAAACCATTCATAATTTAGAAAATCATTAAAGATTTATGTGTGTCTTAAATGCCTTTATTAATCTTTAAGTGTGGTAAATGTTGAATGCATTAAATAGCCACCATATGCTAATGGAAATTCGGGAAAATGCTATAAAATATCGGGCTTTAACCATGAGTGGCAGGCAGGCGGGCGGGGAATGTTAAACTACTTAAATAAATAAAAAAAGATTTAATACACAATATAAGAACTGCTGGGGCGAAGGTTTCATTACATGAACTAGAACGGGTGTTTTTTCAGTTGCTTAATAACCTATTGAAGCCATTAAAAGTATTCAAATGTACGCTTCCAGCTTTTCTATAGGATTTTTTTTGTAGAGTGCTACAATTTTGAGTTGGCATCACTGTTTTATTTGACTATTTAACAGCTGATAGTTGCTTTTTGTTTAATTTACTTTGACATTTAATTATGGATCGACTTACACCAGAGCAACGCGTGCAAATTGTGGAAAATTTTTAACAAAATAATGGTTCTGTTCGTCAAACTTATCGTGCACTTCGTCCATTTAAAATTTTATTTTCCGATGAAGTCTATTTCCGGTGTGATGGGTACTTAAATAAGCAGAATCCTTGCATTTGGAGTGAAGAGAATCCACAAGCTTTTGTCGAAACAGTAGAGAACATCCACAGAAAATTACTGTTCGGTGCGCTTTACTGGATGGCGGAGTCATTGGCCCATATGTCTTCAAGAACGATAGCGGTCAGAATGTTACTGTTTGCGAAAATTGCTGTTCCAGATTGCGCCTTGTACGCGCCAGCCATGGCAGCCACATTGCCGAAATCTTATTTAGACATTAATGTCATACAATTTTCTATTCAATAAAGACCGTTTGATTGATATAAAAAATATATTAATATGTTTTATTGTGATTTAAAGTTGTATCACTCTATGAAAAACACCCTATATATAAAACGCATCCCAAGTATCCAATTTTCCATGACTAAGACGCATAAATGGACATAAAATAAGCTGATGCCGCGGGTTATGTTGGCTTTGACAACTTCTGTGCTTCATTTTCACGCACAAGCGACTTAGGAGAACGCCACTAGTAAAAGTCCAAAGTGACCAAATCGCACGATTACTATGACCAGTTCACATCACCTGCATGTGGGATGACCATGCCCTCAAATCTTTCGAGCAGAAAATGAAATATGGCAGGAGGTGTGTGGCACATGTCATTGATATCCTGAAATAGCCGGATCATTCAACTCGAAAGAAATGAGACCGGTGATCGTTGACGTGTAGCGCTGGCAGTTGACGGTATTCTCACACATATTTGGAACGATCCGCGCCAAACTGAGATCCACACCAAACTGAGACTTCTTCGGAATGTGCTGCACGATCTTGGACATCGTGTATATTGATATTATCCTTAAATTGACAATTCTGTTTGCTCTCGTATCCATTTAGCCCGATCGCTGAAGATCATTTTGTGATGAAGCAATTTCACTGGCTGACCCTAAACAACATTCTGTCAGACAATAAGATTTTGAACAAAATTAAATTCGAATATTTTTTTATTTTTAATTTCCTATTAAATTATTCGAAAGCGTGATATCGAGCGACATTGTGCACGACATGTTTTTTAAAAGCCGTACGCTTCCATTACAAATTGTCCCAACAGACTGAATAAATGAAAATTTATTAACCCTGAGTGGTTACGATTTATTTATGTATATTAAAAATACTCTTCGCTGCATCAACGAACAGTTTTGAAAAGTAATTCTAGCAAAACAATTTTTAGAATTAAAAATAAACAGAAATATTCTTAGTTAATTATTTTATTCAAAAAATAATAAAAAAAGACAACCTAAAAACTTGTTCTCCCTCTTAAAATTCGTTACAAATTTGGGCAAACATAAACGAGTTATATGATAAAGAGTTAATGAGCTACCAACAGTAACCATCCAGGGTTAAAGAAACGTTGTAATAAACACAAACTTTGTAAACGTCCTATAAAATCCACAAAGTTGTAATTGTGGCCCTAAAAATTCCTACATTTTAAATTTACAAGCAATTTGAAATACCTGAAACACATTTTGTTAAACAGCTCAAGTCGCGCTGCTCTTCACCAGAACTCTTTGACGCGCAGTCACGTTAAACTCATGTTCGATTTAATTTCCAACAAACCAACGACACAACCAACACTCGTCGCCATGCATTTAAATGTATCAATTACAAGCGAAAGCAAATTAATATGCTGAAGCAATAATGAGTTGGTCATACAACAAAACGTTAACAAATTTCTGTTACCAAAGAAATCAAAAGAAATTTATGATGACGGCCATACAAAATACCAACCAGCCTGAAAACCAACTGACTGAAAAATTCTCAAACCTACAAACGCTGGTATATTTAAAAAGACATCAGTCGAAATGGAAAATGATAAAAAGTTTTTGGTTCGAAGTCATAAAATACGATACTGAAATCAAAAACTTAAAATCGCAATTCCCCTTTTTACTCAACTGGGGGGACACGAGCTCCAGATGAAACTCGGGCATAACAAGTGTTTTTTATGCCTTCAAGATTTTTTTATATATTTATATTTATTTTTATTGTATTTATATTTTTCTGTTTTTTTTCTTAAGCCCCGAATGCGTGTTATTTTATTGGGGGCTTCGTTTTTTTGTTTGCTAGAATGCCAACAACAACAAAACGGCACAAGAATTATAAAAGAAATGACAAAAAAATGAGTCTTTTTGTATATTTTATAACCGTCATAAAGTTGTGCACAAAATGTGACATTTTTATGACATTATGACGTTTGTATTTTGCTGTAGCGTTTGTGGCTTTTTATTTGTTTATCACTGGATAAGACTTTTGTTTTGTGAATGACAAGAAGATAAAAAATAAGCTCAATGGCCGAATGGCAATTAGCCTACAAAAAGTTGGCTAAAATCTTACTACTCGTCCCTGTTTTAATGCAATTGGCCTGCGGCTTCTATATACAACCGTCATTAGCAGTGGATTCGGGTTGGTATTTAAAAATATATTTTAATTTTTCTTTGGCCAAGTTATGCGCCTTTAAAAATTTTATAATATCAGCCGATTTATATTTTTATTTCGTTTTTAATATTAATTTTCGTGCTGATTCTTTTCTTTTTCGATTTTATTTTCTGAAAAAGTTTTGAAATCTTAAAAGTGGTTTTAATCAAGGAAAGTTTTTTTTTAAATTAAATAGCGCAGTTCTGCAGAGGTCCTCAAATATTAAAGGACTAGTTTTTTTCCTGTTTGTGATAAATATTTTTTTAGCTTCCCGCTAGAAAAATTAAGAAAATAAATCGCGATGTTATCATTGTTCGCCCGTTTTGAAATTTATCTGATTCCCATTAGATTAGATAAATCTTAAGGATGTTAAAAAAAAACTTATAAAAAAGCATTTTTTAAAACGATGTTTTAGGTTAAGTTTTCAACTGCTTCATCAATCTATTCAACAAACTAATCGGCTCTTGTATTAAAAAACTGCACCCATCAGCGCTTATGACGTGGAAATCGGTTGATTTGAAATTTAAAATAATAAAGTTTCAGATGGAAGAGCTCAAAAGAATAGAATAAAGTAGAATAGAATAGAATAGAATAGAATAGAACAGAATAGAATAGAATAGAATAGAATAGAATAGAATAGAATAGAATAGAATAGAATAGAATAGAATAGAATAGAATAGAATAGAATAGAATAGAATAGAATAGAATAGAATAGAATAGAATAGAATAGAATAGAATAGAATAGAATAGAATAGAATAGAATAGAATAGAATAAAATAGAATAGAATAGAATAGAATAGAATAGAGTAGAGTAAAATAGAATAGGATAGAATAGAATAGAATAAATAGAATAGAATAGAATAGAATAGAATAAATAGAATAGAATAGAATAGAATAGAATAGAATAGAATTGAATAGAATAGAATAGAATAGAATAGTATAGAATAGAATAGAATAAATAGAATAGAATAGAATAAATAGAATAGAATAGAGTAGTATAGAATAGAATAGAATATAATAGAATAGAATAGTATAGAATAGAATAGATTAGAATAGAATAGAATAGAATAGAATAGTATGGAACAGAATAGAATAGAATATAATAGAATAGAATAGAATGGAATGGAATGGAAGAGAATATAATGGAATATAATAGAATAGAATAGAGTGGAATAGAATAGAATAGAATAGGACAGAATAGAATAGAATAGAATAGAATAGAATAGAATGGAATAGAATAGAATAGAATATAATATAATAGAACAGAATAGAATAGAATATAATGTAATAGAATATAATAAAATAGAATAGAATAGAATAGAATAGAATAGAATAGAATAGAATAGAATAGAATAGAATAGATGAGAATAGAACTAAACCCAGGTTACGATAGTTTTATGAAGAAAATTAGCGGTAAGTCACATGGATGGCTTTTAGGGTTATCCGTTCCCCTTCATATTGATTTTTTTCTTTCAAAAGTCGCGGGGCTGATATTATTTTATTAAAAATATCGAAATCGATCACGCTGTGTGGCCCGTGAGACGCTGCTGCTAAATGCACATGTTATAATTTTCAACTGAACAACGACGCATTGAGTCACCCACTGCTATAAGTCGTGTTCTACATCACCTCTTCGCCGATAAGGCCAACAAAAATGTTACCAACTTTATGATGTGCCTTAATAATTTATTCTAAAAAAAGATTAAAAATTATGAATACATTTTACTTGATGAGTTTCTTTTACTTTTTCAAAATATTTCTTTGGTTTTGTAAAACTTAATCGTATTTCATGGTGGACCCCAACACACAACGATGGATACATGAAATTAAAGAAAGATTTTTTTTGTTGTTTGATGTTGTTGCATTCTTGCAATATTGGATGCTGTTCATTTTGTTGTTGTTCTGTGGCTTCAGTTGCTGTTGTTTCTTCTCGTTTCAGTTTGTAGCCGCTCGTTTAAGCGAAATGAAATATGATACCAAATAAAAACCAAATTAAAAGCGATAAAAATCATTTCATATTCGTCGCTTATATACCGTGCAGTCGCACAATACGCTTAAGAATTCATAAAAACAGAATGTGATTTGAAAATGTTGGCATGCTCGCGGCATCAGAGCTGTAAAGGTATTAAGTCATTTAGACCTTAAAATATACTGGTTGCTTGTTTTTCTTACTTCCTCTTGTAAATCTAAGAGAATAGGCTTAAAGATGCATTTAAAATGGATTTAATTTTATTTTTTATTGTAAAAAGTTGGCATGGCAGCCTGGACTGCGAAGTGGAACAGCCAGCGGAAGGGAACAACACTGCTTGAACCAGACATCTCTAGCAAATGTTGAAATTTGTTCTTAGAGACTTTCTCTAAATTCCTGTTTCTTATGACAATTAATTATTTTCCCATATTCCCTTATAACCACATGATTTCATACCTTTCCATGCTGTCTTTAGGTTTTTGGTTTATTAGTCTGTTGAATTTTTTTTTACCCTTCATTTTCCTTGATTGTCTGTGGCTTAAATCGTACATTGTTTTCTTTTAATACTTTATAAAAATATACGGATATAATATTATTTTTTGTTTTGTTTTGTTGTTGTTGTTGTATTTTTATTTAAAGCCTCGTATTTGTTATTCAATGTTATTGAGGTCATAAAATTTGTAATTGTAGGTGTGAATTATCTACCATGTATTTTAATATATATTTTTCCTCTCTCGTTTAAGGCAATTTAAAGTGTCAGATTTCTCAAGAAATCGCTGGTTTTAAAAGTTATCACTTTGTGGCTCAAAAGTTTTATATGGAAAAGATTTCTTTTTTTTTCGTTTTCTTTTTTTGTTCGCAGAGTTATTAAAAGCAGCACCCACATGTTGTTACAATAATTGGCACAAACAAAAGAGGATTAATTAAAAGTTGTAGAGAAGTTTATTTTATATTAAATCTATAAGAAGTGACAGTTTTATAAAGCGGAAATAATTAAAAAGGAAAAAAATTATAATAATAAAAAGAAGCTGACAGGTTAAATGTAATTACTTTGAAAACTAAATATTTAAAAATATTTCAATAAACAAGTCAAAATAATGGGGAAATATTAAATCTAAGACAGGCTTTAAAAATCACTTTTTAAAACGCTGGATAATTTCAAAATTATCGGCTTCACCGAATTAAACGAAGTCATGGCGTTTTGGGTATCATTCTGGGGCTCTGATTGCTTCTCAATTGGAGCTGTTTTGAACCGGTAATATTAAATATTTTTCAAATGAATTTTAAAAAAACCGTTTTTTAATGACTTTTTAACGTTTTAAAATTTTTTTTTCAATAACTTTTCAACGTCTTCACAAACAAATCAGCTCTTCTTAAGTAAAACCCACAGAGATCACTGCTAATCGGCTCAAAATCGGTTAGTCCGTCGTGTGATATCCTGAATGAAAAATTTGGAGTTTTTAAACTACAAAATTATATATCGGATCAGTTGGTGTGCCTAATTTTTTTTTTATGGTAATCAAAAGAGGAGCGCTGTGTTTTAACCGATTCGAACCGGTCCATATAAATTTTTCTCAAAACAAGCAAGAAAATATCATTCTTCTAAGTGATTTTAGCAAATAAATTTCCTCAATCGAGTTTTAAAGTAAAATAAAACTTACATATATCTCAACAGTTAGTGTTCCCAATTTTTTTATAGTAATCAAAAGAGGAGTTAATGAGATCAAGAAAATTTATAAAAAGTACGGCCATTATTTAATTGTAAAAATATGTGCAGGACTTATTTTGTCCCAATTTGTGACAGAAATTTTTATCTCTCGATAGTTTCTTGTGCGTTGACATCAAGCGACGGCTTTATGCTGATAAACTACAAACACTTTTGGGCATCGATAACCATATTATGGTTACTGCTCACTTATCAGTTTCAAATGTCATAAAATACTTCTTCGGATAAACCAAACTTATATTATTTATCTTGTATTCCGAACACCTGCCTTTAAATTAAAGGGTGGACCAATTTGTGTTTAGAAATATAAAAGCTTAAATGTAGTTTTATTGATACCAACGTTAAGTAGAAATATGGGAATTGGTTCACCTCCAGCACTGTTCATTAAATGTTGAACCACATTTTGCCAAAAAGATACTTCGCTTAACTCATCAAAGCAGTGCCGATTTGCATCTTTCAGAGCGCCAAGAGTTCAGGGTTTCTTCACATTAGCCCTGTCCTTTAAATCGCATTAAAGATAATAATCCAGCAGCGTTAAATCACAAGAACGAGGAAGCAAATTCAGAAATAATTCCACCGCAAAATACCTCTTACACAATAGTGAATTGTTAGACCGGCTGTGTGACTTGTGGGGCCGTCCTTCTGGAACCGAAGGTCACTGATGTCAACCCAACTGTAAACAGAAAAAAAATCTGTTACCGGTAACGCAGAGAGAATTCATACCGACGGCGTTTTCTTGCTCATTTTCGACAAAGTACGAACCGATGAAGCCTCCCGGCAACTTTTTTTGAATGGAGACTGTTAGGGCATTTTGTAAGCCCCATATGCGGTAATTTTTTTTTTTTTTTACATAAACGGACTTCATCACTGGCAAAGATTTTTCTGACAAATGTTTTCGTTTAGTTTTTTAAACATCCAATTTACAAACGTTCGATGAAAAAAATGATCGGGCGGGCCTTAATTCGTGAAGGAGTCAAACTTTATCGGCGCGGAAATACTCATCTTGAGGCAAAAGGTTGTGCAAATTGCCGCTGCAGATGGCCATGATTGTTTCATTGAGTGAATGTTTTAGCCTCATTTTCTCAACACTTTGCTAAGCAGCGGCCAAGGCGAGCGTTATGCTTTGGCCTATTGTCTGCCACATTAGGTGGAGCCTGGAATTTTGCGGTAGAAGAAACGCTCAGCAGTCTTAGAAAGAACCTGATTACGAGGACATCCTGCTCGCATTTCACGTAGTGATGCAGTGAAAAATCTCATCATTTTAATGGTGAATTTTTATAATAAAAATTCCCCGTTCCAGAGTACAACTTTTCAAATTTTAAAGAATGACGGCTCAAGTCTTGACATTTTGTCATGTGACAGCCAATTTTCTTCATAACCTCAAATTTGCCACGTCATATAATTCAATGTCCTTTAGGTTTTGTTACTCTTTCCCTGCTTTTGTTCGCACTCTTTTTAAGTGTTTGTTTTTTCATATTTTTGAAACCCAGTGGCGAACAATGTTTCCGACTTTAGGTTAGGTTAGGTTAGGTTGAAGAAGAGGGGCATGAGTCACCCCAATCCTCACAAGGATTACACCTGGGCCACGATAGGCCTGTTATGCACTCTATAGTTAGGAGTCACCATTCTATGGGACTTCCTTTGTACCTTCCAAAAAAAACCTAAGGATTTGGTTATATTAGGAACCTAGTCTCTTCAATGTATCTTCTTAAGTCCCTCCAGTTGGAGCCCCTAAGAATTTCCATCTCCTGTATTATCCCCTGATTAAATACTTGTCTTCTGACCTGGTTAAAAGCTGGACAGTGGCACAAGTAGTGCTCCAGTGTTTCGTCCTCCTCCTGACAGGCTCTGCATGTTATATCAACAACGATACCCATGCGTGCCAGCTGAGTCCTCAACTCTGCATGCTCTGTTATCAAATGAACCAGTTTCCGCAGTACTGGCCTTCTCAATGTTAGGATCTCTCTTGTCCTTTTACCATCTGGGTCACCCCATAGAATTCTGGTCACCCTACTTACGGTAGAGTGCTGCCAATCTCTTGTATGCAATTCTATGGCCCGTTTTCGACTTTAGATCTGCGCCACTATTTTTTTTTTCGATGAGTGATAGTTTATAACGATATTTTAAGGATTTCATTATATATATGTATATATATATATATATATATATATATATATATAAATTTCATTCGCCATTCGTGTTCATATTATCGGCCTGATCAAAGAGCAATAGAATTGTATTCCTTAAATCTATTGCCAGTTTGCATTGTGTGCGAATTTATGTTCGCCATGTCCTCTACCTGCTCGCAAAGTAAGCGAAATGGAGTTATAGATCACTGTCAATTCACTATCTCGCTTACCTTGTGTACCAGCGGCAGGCTTTCACTCGATAAATTCTGTAGCGGTTCTTGTATGAGATGCTGAGCAGATCATCGATTCTGAAATCGTCATATTCGCCGCTGGGAATCTATTTGAAATTGATCCACAAAACAATGTCTCGCCTTTTGTTATGACTTTTTTTCAATATCCATTTCAGTCAATTTTTTTCAGTTACTTTTATTAACAATTTTATTTGACTTATTTTTTCATTTCATCATCTTTTTCTCAATATGTCAATCATGCGAATTCTTGCATTCGTTTGTATCAAATTTTGCATCGCTTGAGTTCATTTAAATCACATAATGAAATACATGCTTTCTGGCATTAATCCCCGATAACAAAAAAAAAAAGAAAAAGCACCGGCACATGAGCATTCATGATCGTCGCTTTAATAAAGTAAATGAAATATTTTTTTCGAAACGTGCCATCGTCAGGAATATTCGCGCAAAAAAAAATTAGGAATCATGCATCATCTACTTTAAAAATTATTAATTAGGACTTGTTAAAATTAATGATACCAGAATCATAATCATTTCATTATCTGACAGGGATATATAAATAATTTCGTTGGTTTTTTCATTTTTTTCTTTCTTAACAGTTGACACACATGCCCATACACACACAATCATACACAAAAACGCTCATATGTCGGTTTATAAGTTCCTGCCAGAATTAAGTTGGAGAATATTTAACCCACACTTAAGCATTCCTTTAGATTTAAATTTACACACAGTCTTTTTTTTTCTCATACAATTCTGTTCTTTTCAGCCTTTTTCATACTCACAATGGCACCGTTCGTTCAAAGAGGGAAAAAATATGCAAACCCGCAAAAAAAAAAAAAAATCAAAGAGAAAATAAAACGTTTTTATTTAAAAAGCACACGCCCCGTGATTTTTGATTAATTACCTTACGGGCTTTGACAGAGTGCCTGTTTCATCCAAATGAAGTTGCTCTAGTCTTGTATTTCTTTTTGTCGGTTTATTTGGTTTTACTTTCGGCGAATACCAACTTTCTGTTCAGTTCCAGTGATAAAACTGAGGTTTTTTTTTCTTACTCGACACGATTTCCATGTTCTTTTTTTGTCTTTTTGTTGTTTTATACGTGCATTTTTTATATATATATTTTTCCCTTTTAGCTGCCGTTCTTTAATTTTTGTTGATTTGCTTAAGCATGATTTGAATACGTACCACATGACCACATTAAAGGAAGATGAATTGAAAAAGAAAATATTATAAAAAATCTGCACAAAACAGTACCTTTCAAAGGATTGTAGAGTTTGTAAAGAAGGATTAAAGAAAATTATTTTATTTGAAAACAAATAAAAGAATTATTAAAGCAAAAATGTGAAGAGGCCAAAATGAGTTCAACAAATATGTTTATGTTACGGCTGCTTCTGTGATTTAGTTCGGAACTGAAAAACAAATAAAATTCTTGTCATAAGGAAATCGGTTGATTAAAATATTGCGTTTTAGGTCGAAGAGCTCAAAAGTTTAGAATTGCACTGAAACCAGGTTACGACAACTTAAAATTAAAATTAGCCTGAAGCTAAAATTAGCAGGAATTTACTGGGCTGGCCTTTAGGGTCAACCGTTTATCATATTATTTTCAGTTGGTGAGAAATTATTGGAAATCAATAAAAAAAAATTTACATATTTTCCAGCAAAATTTTACTTTTATACCGTGTTCAGACATACCCCTTAATTGCGCAATTAGGGCATTTTTTTCTCAATTAAGGCCTTAATTGTCGTTGTAAATCAAAGAGCTCAAAAGTTTAGAATTGCACTTAAAAGAGGTTGCGACAACTTAAATAAAATTAGAGAGAAGTTAAAATTAGCGAACATTAACTGGGCTGGCCTCAAGGGTCAACCGTTTTCCATATTATTTTCCATATTTTTGGTGAGAAATTATTGGAAATCAAGTAAAAAAATTTTACTTATTTTCCAGAAAAATGTATGCCGTGTTCAGACTTACTCCTTAAGTGCGTAATTAGGGCATTTTTTCTCAATTAAGGCCTTAATTGAGCTCAATTTATCATACAACAAGTCAATTAGTAAAAGAAAGCTGCTGCTTTCTCAAACTTTCTAAAGTTGTCAAGTTTTCCGTTTTCTTTTTCTTGAGCACTAATAATTTTTAATCAAAAATCGATCGTCATGACTCCAAGTAAAATTTCTTTTAAACAAAAAATTTCCATGCATTTCTTAAAATATACAAAAACGAATATGCGCGAAACATATAAAAACAATGTTTTTTCAACTGTCAAATGATAATTAAGTCAGCTAAATTGAGTATGAGTGAACACTGGATTTAATTGCGCAATTTAAATTAAATTGGCTCAATTATAAATGTAGGTCTGAACACTTATTATTCTTTTTGGTGAAAGTGCTTTCTTACTGAGACACCCGGTTTCACTTTAAAAATATCTTGCTTAATAATTTCTAATACAGAAAATTGAAATAGTGATTAATAAAACGAAAAATAATTTAAATATCTTTGAGCACACAACGATAATGTATCGCAGCCATTGAAAACTTCTCACATTAACCACAGAACATGCGTGGAGATTAAAAGTCTGGTGTGAAAAACTCATAAAAATTTACAAATTCTTTCATAGATAAATAATTTTTATTCTTTAAACAAATTCTTTTATTGATAAATATTTTTATATATTTTATCTCACCATAATGCGACCATAAAATTTTTTGAAATAACAAAATTGTCATGCTTTAATGTTAATGTGGTGTATAAATCATAAGCTACAAATCCTTTTATTGCTTTAGGAGTTGGTTTTTTTTATCAAAATTCATAAATGAACTTAAGTAAAATATAATCCAGCGCATACAAACAGCGGTTGTATATATTTTATTTTTTTATATAACAATCATATTTCATTAATCATAATCAAATACGAAAGATCGCTCAAAGTGCAGAGAACACTATGAAAATAAATTTAAAAAAACTCGTAAAATTATTAATAATAATAACCGCATTAACTTTAATTAAAACTAAACTATTAAGTGGTTGCATTAAACTTGACCTTAAAACGATACCGAGAATATAAAAGGAACTATAAAATCATGCTTTCAATCGCATTAGTAACGCACAAAAATTTCATATACACTCCGCAGCACCATAAAACATTATAAAAGTATTACAAAAAAAAAAAAAAAAAAAAGAAACAAGACAAAAGAAAGTGCCAGCACTAAAAGTTCACACTGTGAGTTATTTAATCAACTGCCACCGCACAACTGTGTGCTGCTGCACTTCATATTGTTTTATTGTCTCACTGCACAATGGGTTTCTAGTGTTTGCATGACCCCCACTACACCCTTTTCATTATTTGAGATACTGTAAGAGATTATCAAACACTATGAAAAGAATATAAAAGTTATATAAAATAATTATCATAATTAATATGCGTGTCAAGTGTTAATATGCATATTTAACAAATTCATTTTTATATATAGATTTTTTTTTCTGCAGCACAGCACTACAGTGCGAGAACAAAAAACTAAATGATTCATCAAAGGGAATTTGAATATGTTAACGAAATACCGAAATACATTTTTTTTCAAATTTAAATACGTTGCAAATGCATTTTGAATTTGTGTTTTTTGTTAAATTAATTTAAATGCTGTTTGGTGCGGTAGCCTTAAGGCCAGATGGGCACGAAAACGGTGTTATGAATTCATTAATATTATTTTATGAATATATTTATTTAGCATATAATAAAGTCTTAAGTCCTGCTGTTATAAACTGATAATAATAATTAATTATATAGAATTCAAATGGAAAAAGAACCAACATTTTCAAAAGCTTTTCAAAGTAGCAAGAATTTTCTTTCACTCAGACACGGTTTTAATAAATTCTGGTTTTAAAAAGCAACTGTAAAGCCTGCTTCTTTTAAAGAAAATGGATTTTTTAAAACCAACTTTAAATCACTTTTTATTTGCCACCTTCATTTGGACTGTTTTTGTCCGTGCCAAGTTGAGTGCTGCCAAGTTCTATATTAGGAACATCTGATCAAGTGTGAAAAATGCACAGAATAAACCACCCCATCTTAAAATTTTCTTTCAGAGTTTGCATTATTTCATATGAAATTTATGTGCTTTTAAAACATAATTATTTCCATAATTCTCAAATTTTAATTTGCAATATAGAAAATAGTTTCTATTTTAAATTGCACTTCCAAATTTTTTATAGTTTTATATAAGCGAAAACAGCTGCAGTAGAGTTTGTGCGTTAAATATTATAAAATGTTCCGGAAAGTATAGGGCGTTTCTTATAGAGTGATACAACTTTGAGTTGGCATCACTGCTTTTTTTGACCACCTCTTCAACAGCTGATATGAGTTGCTTTTTGTTTAGTTTTCTTTCACATTTTATTATAAATCGACTTGAACCAGAGCAACGCGTGCAAATTGTGGAAACTTTTAATCAAAATAATGGTTCTGTTCGTCAAATTTATAGTGCACTTTGTCCATTCAAAATTTTATTTTTGATGAAGCCAATTTTTGCTTGCATGGGTGCGTAAATCAACAGAATTGTCGCATTTGGAGTGAGGAGAATCCACAAGCTTTTGTCGAAACACTATCATTGGCCCATGTGCCTTCAAAAACGATAATGGGCAGAATGTTATTGTTTGTGAAAATTGATGTTCCAGATTGCGCCTTGTACGCGCCAGCCACATGGCCGAAATCATATTTAAACATTAATGTCATAAAATTTTCTATCCAATAAAGACCGTTTCATTGATATCAAAAATATATTTCCTATGTTTTATTATGATTCAAACTTGTATCACTCTATAAAAAACACCCTATACTACCACAACTACACCGATTGCTATGAGAGATTTAATTAAAGTTAAAGTTATTGAACAAAGTCTGTGCTAAAACCTGAAATTATTTAATCTAAAAAATCACACATTTACGATTTTAATGCTTAAGTCACATTTTAACTTTCAGTGTGAAAACGTCGTCATAGTTAATAAAAAATAATTGGGAGATTCACACTGTAATCATAAAGTCATGTCATAAAATAATAGCACAAAATATATGACTAGTGCGAACTACTTGTCATAACTTGGTCTGCTAAGTAAATTGGTATATATAAACTCTAACATCTGCTGCCTTGATATAAGCTGAATACATTTTCGTTGCGGCGTCAAACGGAAAAATGTTCAGTGGCTGCCAGCTACGTTACTTAAATGAGAATAATGTTTCTTTTGTATATTTTCAGTTTTTGCGATTTAGTACTCTTTTAAAATATTTTTATGTTATAAAAATGGAATTTAATGTACAGACAAAAATTTTGTAATTGTTTTTTGATCTTGAATCAAATATAAGCAACGGCGGCAAATATATACCATCGCCGTCTCGCCTAAAGATTTACATCCGTTCGACTCGGATCTCTAGAGCATTTTATGACATCACAAAAACATACCAGAAAGAGTGCTATTATTTTATGACTTTTTTATGCGCAGCACAAATGTTTTTAAATTAGTCTAAAATTTTATGACCTTATGACAATATGACTAAACAGACTAAATAGCACGAAGTGTGAATACCCCAAATTCTTATGTGAAAAAGATTATTCTTCCCAACAGCAAAGCAACACGGTTTTTGGTACTTGTCCATGCTGCAGGTTGTTGTTCATGCTTCAAGAGTGCCATAGTAGCAGCATATGAAAGAAGAACCGTTCTTGTAAAAATCGTGTCAATCTTTTGCAGCGATTATTAAGGCAGTCCTGCATTTTGTGTGAAATATTATACCCAACATTAATAAATAGAATTATTTTTTCTATTTGCCTTGAACACGAAGTTTTTGCTGTTCAAAGTCGTGTTTCAATCCCCTTTTGAAGCTGCCTGAATATTCACTCAGGGAAGTCAAATTTATTTTCTTTTACTTTCAAATTCTTTTATTTTTATTTTCTTATTGATATTTTATTTAGTTCGTGTTGAAAGAATTTTTTACTGGTTTAAAGTGAAAAATATATCAGTACATATTTTGGGGAATTGTCGTTTTTTGAACTCTTTAATTATAATTATGTGCTGATTCTTTTTTCCCAAAATCCCGCTAAAAAAGGGATTTTAGCTAATTCCCATGCGCATTTCACTGGGGCTAATGGTGATCATCAGGGAACCTTGACCCAAAATTTCTTAAAATAACTAAAATTATTATTTCAAATTTCCAATGAAATAAATGAGAAGCTTAAAAATAAATATGTACCAGTAATAACAAGAACTCACTGATCACTTTTCTTTAAAAAAGGAAAGAGTTTGAAAAATATATCATATTGTTTAACACTATATTAGTTTTTGAAAGGAATTTTGTTACAATAAAAACTGTTTCATTTAAAAATTTTTCTCTATAGAGAAGCAGAGAAAGAAAAAAAATTACAAATAATTATAATTACGAATGGCACTGCAAACCGAACTCCCTTCTCTCTTAACTTTTTTTTAAAGGAAAGAGAAGTGACAACACTGATTTATAAAGAAATATTTTCAACAATATTTTTTTCTTAATTTTGCAAACATGGGCATGATCCCTACAGATGCAGTGAATTGTGCGTGAACCGGAAGGGTGGGCATGGTGCTAAGGGGGCTGCTGAAGACAAATTAAGAAGATCGACAATTTTGAACTATTTTTACTTCTTATTTCGGCAGTGAATTTCTGGCCACAGGTAACGACGTAGAATGCTGTTGTATTCTATTCCTTAATTAATGGCGTTTTCTTTTCTGGAAAATATGTTAAATTTTTCACTTCTTTTAAAATATCTGGCAGTTTAGAAGAGTTTTAAATCAGAATTTATTTTTCATAAGGAATGTTAAATTAATTTCTAGTAAATTCTATTTTTTTTAATGGCAGAATGTTGCCATTTTGAATAAAAAAGTGTAAAAAATGTTGCATTATTTTCTAGAAAAGAAAACAACATAAGACTTGACGGTTTTAATATCGCTGTCGGTAGTATTCAGCGACCAGTGCTCAGCTCTCGTCATTGAGATAAGCCGACATTAATACACACAATCCAGGAGCTGGTGAAAAAAATTCAGGGTCTAAGACAATGTAGTCTAGTGTTCACTACCTCAGCCAACTGCTGTATATCTCTTTAATATATCGGCATGAGATTAATACAAATTTAGAAAAACAACAGTCAATTCATTTTTAAGATGGGAATCGTAGAAAAAAATGTTTCGTTTCATCTGATAAACTGCTAAATTAAATGCATCAATTCGAAGAAAAGCCCGCTGTTAGTCTGAAGTATTTTTATGTCAAAAATATTTTCTCACACCAAACAGCCTCCTGGCGACTGGTTGTCAACGACCCCTCGTATGATCACATGTAATTGTTATATTCTAAACTATATCGGCCGATTTGTATGGAAACAATATAATGCGCTTAATAATTTATTAACTGTCTACTCTCTTGTGACAAGTGATAAATGATGTCGCTATTTGTGGTTGTTGTTGTTGTTTTTTCGGAAAAATATTATGAGTCATTAGCGATAATCTTTTCAGGTTTAATTACAGCGAAATTTTCGTTTGCTTTGAGACTAAGAAATCCAGCGAAATCCTTTTACTTAATCATGTTGTTGTTATTGTTTGAGAACACATTTAAATCATATTCTTTTCTGTCTGCTAACAACTTTAGGATATATAATTTTTTGTATTTAAATTATTTTTGGTTTCTGTTGAACTTAAGACGAGTGTAAAAAGGGGCTGGAAATAACGACAAGTCATCAATCATTTGGCATGGACATGGTGTACTTAAGCATTTGGCTAGAAGATAAATACAGCCTTTCCTAGAAGTTGGGTAAATACGAGTATATAATGAATTTTGTGCAAGTGAAATTAATTATTATATTAAAATGTCGGGGCTGACAATTTGTATATTTTTGTGTGTGAACTACAAAAGGGTGGGCATTATTAGTGCAACAGTAGGCTGGTAACGTTGTTAATTATCAATATATTGAATCTATTTTGGCAGACATCAGCTTCAAGTCCTTGCAGGACTCCGTAAAATGTTCTTAAAGATTTATTTTTGTGACAACAAAACTCAACGCTGTGAATGGAACCGAGATGAAAGACGAATTTTTTGCTACAACTATTCATCGTCAAAAATAAAAAAAACCCTGAAATATAATTTTAATCCTGCTGATTTTTGTATTCTCAAAATATGGAAAATATTCAAACTGATTTAAAATTTTTTTTTGCTATTTCATACGTACATCTGACCAGGGCTAATGCAGGTCATCAATACGTAGGTTTTATAGGCCAAAAGGAAAATCTCTGTTACGCTAAAAATTAATAATCCTACCGTTTTTTATTTAATATCTGAAACTGTTGACTCTTTATTAATACCTTCCATGATTCTAGTCTTCTGTTTGTTTTGGAAACTTTTTTTAGGGTAATCCAAAGTTTGCTATTAACTTATTTTATTAACGCCTTGCCATTTTAACTTACTTGACTTCAAAATTATTTAATTATTGTTGTAACCCACTTTGGTATGTCTGTTTGATTTGAACATGCAAAACTTGCATTAATTTAATTTTTGACGCTTAATTTTAGTCCGCCGTTTTCTCTACGTTTTCAAATAATAATAAAAATGTCTTCGTTAGTGTATTTTCGTTGCCTTTTTTTCTTCTTTTTTGTGTGTTTTCTTGGCACAAACGTTGCTTTTGTTGCCAAAGACAAGCAGAACACGAAGCAACCAAAAAACAAATGATTATTAATGGTTTTGACAACAAATTCTAAAGACTTATTGATGTTTAAATGGAGATAATGACGTTATTTTTGGTCTTTTTGGAACATCTTTGAATGAATATAAATTTTTTTATATGAATTTTGGAGTCGCTTGGAATGGGGTAAAACGAGAATGTCAAGATCATCTGATAAATATCTTTTAATTTTAGGAATTTTTTTTTGTGTTATTAGAGAGTGTGTGGTTCAGTTAATGGAATAAGAGATACACGGTTTAATGTTGAAAGTCGGAGATTATTTTCTAAGATCTTGTTGAGAGATGTGTTTTTGGTTTTACAAGGATCCTGAAATCTTTTTAAAGACTGTGCACTCCTATTAAAAAATTATTCCATGTGGGAAGAATATAAATATGATATAAGAAAAGTCCTGAAAAGGACGCCAAATTGATGTTGAGTTCTTAGAAAATAAATGTCTTGCCTAATCAACGAAAATATTAAAAATCTAATGATATTGAAAGTATTTCAGTTAGACTACTTCACTATAAAGCAAATGCCCAAATATATAGCGAAACCTAATGATGAACTGCAGCGGCCTGCGAAAACAGCTAACTGTTATATATTTCAGTGCTTAAGTTGGGTGTCCTTTTTGGCTTATGGTTATGGTAGAAGTCTATTAATAGGAATTTCCTTGCATTGGTTGGGTCAATTGTTTCAATATTAAATAATATTCACAAAATGTTATGGCGTAGCGACAACGTGAGCAACATTTCGTGGCCAACAATAATGAAATCGGAAACACTTTGTGATTTTTTTTTTATTTATCTTTTATTTTCTTTTAATTTAGAAACATAAAATTTAAAAACGTTATCAAAGAAAATTCACTTCTCCTGTGATTTTTATAATATTTTAATAGAACTCTAACTATCGTTGTTAACTTTAAAACGCAAAAAAGCTTTATTTTAGAAAAATAGAACTCTTTTTGAAAAATATTATTTCATCTTAATTAATTAATTAAGTTCTAAATATTTAACAGAGAAAAAAGAAACGTTCTAAAAATATTTTGTAAAATAATGTTTTTGTTCAGAATATTAAAAAAAAAAATTAAAAAATATCGTTGTACCACGAAACAAGAGGAAATTAACAACAATAGAATTATCCATGAAACACAACAGAACAGCAGACGAAAGTTCTCGGAAGTCACCATGTTCCCAACATCAGTGCTTGCTACGACTGCTACCGCGCTTTAGGCCGCCTGCTCACAGGCACAGAAAAGGGATATAATTGCAGAACTGGATGTTCTTCTTCTCAATCGCATAGATGTACTTGGCTCGCCTGTTTATGAATCGAAAGATATTGTTGAAGAAAATCGAAATTTTATTTTAAAAAGCTGTTTTTTATCACAGCAGCATCAAAATTAAATTTCAAAAGCATCAATCTCTAAATAAAATTTGTTCACGTCGATGAATTAAAAAAGCACTGAAAACGGCGCCCGAATGCTTCATGTATTAAGTATTAAGTCGTTAATGTTGGTCTGTATGTAAAAGAAAAGTTGAACAGATTACTTTTGCTTCACTTCTTACACCTACTTAAAACTTTTTTTAATAAATTTTTTGCTAAGAATTAATTATAAATTTTTATATGTTACATTTCTACACAAAAATGCCTTATCAAATAATTATACTTTATTATAGTTAGTGGACAAAATAGTTTAAAAAGTGTACCACAATATATGTATGTCCTTTTAATATGTGATATATTTAACTATATTTCATAAGATATTTTACATATGATATAACCATAATATATTCATACTAATCTCTTTTCTCTAATTTTATTTTGCACTTTGTTTCTTTTATGGCAAAAATTAAAAATCTTCTTCACTTCGTTTCTAAAAGGTGGCAGTTTGGAGGAGTTTTTAAACAGAAATTATTTTTAATAAATTGCTCACATTCAAGTGATAGAATCTTAACATTTTCCATTAAAAATTTTAAAATCTGTTGCACTATTTTCTAGAAAAGAACTATGCTATAAATTTTGTTCGTTAGTATTATTTGTTTTCATTAATTTGTTTTTATTTCAATCTAAAACAGAAATTATTATTAATATACTCTTAATATTAAAATAACTGAGTTTCTATTAAAAGGTGCAAAAAATGTTGCACTTTTTTCTAGAAAAGAAATCAAAATATTTTACATACCAGATAAAAATCTGTAACATAAATATTTCCCAAGTAGTATAACAACATCAATACTTTGAATATTTCTAAATCTTGCAGGGGAATTTCATAACTTTTCTCTAGCATGCTATAAATTTTGTTCGTTTGTATAATATGTTATCATTTAAAATTTTTGTTTTATTTTTAAATTTCATTTTAAAACAGAGATTGTTATTAATAAACTTTTTATATTAAAATGACAGAGTCTTAACAGTTTCTATTAAAAAGTGCAAAAAATGTTGCATTTTTTCTAGAAAAGAAATCAAAATATTTTACATACCAGATAAAAATCTTTAACATAAATATTTCCCAATTAGTATAAGAACATCAATACTTTGAATATTTCTAAATCTTGCAGGGAAATCTAATAGCTTTCCTCTAGCATGCTATAAATTTTGCTCGTTTGTATTTTGTGTATTCATTTCAATTTTTTTTTTAAATATAATTTTAAAACAGAAATTATATATAATAAATTCTTTATATTCAAATAATATGAATTTTAACATTTTCTATTAAAAGGTGCAAAAAATGTTGCACTTTTTTCTAGAAAAGAAATCAAAATATTTTACATACCAGATAAAAATCTGTAACATAAATATTTCCCAATTAGTATAAGAACATCAATACTTTGAATATTTCTAAATCTTGCAGGGGAATTTCATAACTTTTCTCTAGCATGCTATAAATTTTGTTCGTTTGTAGAATATGTTATCATTTAAAATTTTTGTTTTATTTTTAATTTTCAATTTAAAACAGAGATTGTTATTAATAAACTTTTTATATTAAAATGACAGAGTCTTAAGAGTTTCTGTTAAAAAGTGCAAGAAAGGTTGCACTATTTTCTAGAGAAGAAATTAACATAAACTATTTTATAAGCCATATATAATTATTTAATTGAAATGTTGCCCAATTAGTATAAGAACATAAATATTTTGCTTATTTCTAAAACATACAGGGAAATTTAAGAACTTTCCTCTAGCATGCTATAAATTTTGCTCGTTTGTATTTTGTGTATTCATTTAAAAATTTTTTTTTAATATCATCTTAAAACAGAAATTATATATAATAATTTGTTTATATTCAAATAATATGAATTTTAACATTTTCTATTAAAAAGTGCAAAAATGTTGGACTATTTTCTAGAGAAGAAATTAACATGAACTATTTTATAAGCCCTACATAATTATTTAATTGAAATGTCTCCCAATTAGTATAACAACATAAATATTATGCTTATTTCTAAGACATACAGGGGAATGTAATAACTTTTCTCTAGCATGCTATAAATTTTGCTCGTTTGTATTGTTTTCATTTTGAAAATCACAAAATTCCAATACCGGCGTTTTGTTATCTCTTCATATTCATGGTCTCGCCTGCTCATTCACTGAAATAAAATCTGTTAAAGTTTTAACTTGAAATTCTCTAACAGAAATTTCTTGGGACATTTACCACAGCAGGGCTCCACAATTATTAGCACTTTCAACATTCACTGTTACTTAACATGCGGTGGGTTAACAGGCGGACTTAACATTCTCTTCAAGCAACGGTTAATCGTATTGGAAATTGTTCTGCTAAAGCAACAAACAGTTGTAAAACGTTCGTTTATGCGAGAGGATGTGGAGTCCGCATTAAATAACGGCGCGTTGTTAAATGGAATTCATTGAAAGTGTGTGTGTGTGTAAGTGCGTTTGCGTTGAAAAATGTTTGTTTATTGAATCTAAAGATGCAAATAAAGAAAACCGAAATTTTGTACATGTAAATATAATTTGGTAAATGCCTTAAAGCTAAAATCAAATGTTGACTGTTTAGAGGAGTTTTTGTAGGAAATGTTGTTTAAAGAATAAAATGCATACGGAGTTTTTGTTGAGTGAAACAAAGCATTTTTAGTCTAAAGTGGTGTTTCTCTTAAAATTACAAGAAACTCTTGACGAGAGCTGCAATCAAAAGGGTCAACAAGTTTTAGTTATAACCAACATGTCACATCTAACATGTTGAAGGTGTGTCGTTTTTAAACATTTAAAAGGAAATTAAGTGCTAATCGCTCAGCATATGACAACAACTTGTAATTGAAGCAACCCCGTTAAAAGGCTGCTGCCTGAACAATCCACAATTAACAATCAGTTAACAAAACCACCCTTGAAATATATGAAGGGAAACTAATAAGAGAATAATAAAATCCCTAAAGGATAACAAACGAGTCAGGGATTTGTGTTATTTGAAAACAAACATCAGCGTCTAATCATAATCACATAAAAGCAGTGAACTTCTGAATGTTATTACCCGGCTTCGGAAGCATAAAAATAAAAGTCTGCCAACAGAAACTGACGCACAGAGTGCGATTAATTTCACACGCTTTTCAATCATCGTCTTTCACAATGTTTTGCAATTTATTGCTCCAAGTCTTTTCGCAAGTGATTGAGAAAAATAAGCGTTAAATAAAACATGCATTTTGTGTTGTTGTTTCAAAGACAACAACAGTTATTGATGTACGTGCAAATACACTTTAACATAAATTATCGATAATACGCTGCTGGTTCCTTGATGGATTTTTGAAAAACTATTTGCAAAAATATAATACATATAAAAGTTGGCAATAAAATCAAAATATATAAAAAGAAAATAAATAAATAAATAAGAAAATATTAATCAAAATCAAAGTGCTACAAGTGATTTATCATCATTTCGTTGGGATACATCAAATCAATGAAAACATTTAGTTAAGGATACACATTCTCATACATCAAATAACGACTTGCTGGTCATCGATATTGACAAAAAATTCTCTGCGGATTATTTTCAACAGCCACAAGGTAAATTGGAAAACCTCTAACCACTCGTAATACAAACAATGAAACGATATTAATTCAATATGATTATTCAAAGTGATTTATAAAATATGTGATAAGGAAATAATTGAAAAGTTATATAGAAAATTTTATAACAAAAAATGTTTTCATAAAAATATATATGTACGATATTGCGATCCTGATTTATATATATTAAGGAGAACAAAAAAATTGGCTTTAAGTGAAATTCAAAATGAAATTCTTAAGGAAGCCTTCCCTTTTTAAATTTAACTGCTTTTGGAAATATATTTTCATATCCGGTGTCCGCGCTTTAATATAAAAAATAAGTAGTTTAAATAATAACCAAAGTCATGACGAGAACCCATGGCCCGCTTTTCCTTTTAATTTTTACATATTTTTTTAAACTCTTTATTAAATGCCTATTATTTTGTTAAAAAAAGAAACAACAACATCTAACAATTTTTTAATATAAGAACAGAAATTTAACTAACACTGTTTTTTTTTTAATTTAGCATATTTAAGAATTTTAATCTTGTTTTTATATATTTAACTTTTCCGCTGAAAAAATTTAAAATTAAAAAAAAACCCGTAACTTATTAGTTATAAACCGTTTGAAAAAAAATCATGTTTTGAGGTCCTTGAAATTTAGAAAATGTCCGTATGAATGTCCGTATGTATGTGCATGTGAGTGTGTGTGTAAGTAGTTGACCTGCTTAAAATTTTTGAACGGCTAAAGCGAATCCGAACAAACTGGTAGCCTTCTGAAGGAGGTTTCTGTGAGTTTGAAACGGTGAGAAGCGTTAAATTTCAACATATCTCAGAAAAAAACTTAGAAAGCGGAGTTATGAAAATAACTGTTAAACAGCTTTTGTCATTTCAAAACCACATCGACCACTGTTAACCGGTTCACAATCGGTTATCCCGTTCATGACCAAAAAACTCGCAAGAAGTGATTTTTTGTTGAAAAACTCCGAAATTATTTATCTTATCTATTAGAGTTTTCAATTTTTTTAATTGAAATCGCAAAAAGAACTTAATTTTCCTGTAAATATTAACCGATTCAACGTGTTAAATTTCTAGATATTTCATAAAAACTTCAAAATAAAACATTTTTCGAAGTGAAAATTTTCAAATAACTTTTTAGTGACTTTGCCGATGAAATCCACAAATAAATCAGCTCTTTAAATTTACAAAACACACCAGCACTGTAAACCGGTTCAAAATCGGTTATCCCGTTCGTGACCAAAAAAGGTCGCAAAAAGTGATTTATTTTTGAAAAACTACGAAATTATAGATCTTATTTGTTAGTTTTTTCGATCTTTTAATTGTTATCGAAAGAAGTATTTAGTTTTCCTGTAAATATTAACCAATTGAAACCGGTAGATTTTAAGATATTTCAAAAAAAACTTAGAAAAAAAACATTGTTCAAAGTGAAATTTTTCGAATAACTCTTTAGAGGCTTTGCCGATGGAATCCACAAATAAATCAACTTTTTAATTTTAAAAATCACATCGGCCACTGTAAACCGGTTCAAAATCGGTTATCCCGTTCGTGACCAAAATGACTCGCAAAAAGAGATTTATTTTTGAAAAACTACGATATTATAGATCTTATCTGTTAGTTCTTTCGATTTTTTAATTGATATCGAAAGAAGCATACAGTTTTTCTGTATGTATTAACCGATTTAAACCGGTAGATTTCCAGATATTTCATAAAAATATTCTTCAGAGTGATATTTTACGAAAAACTTTGCAGTGGCCTTGCCGATAGATTCCACAAATATATCAGCTTTTTAAACCACATCGATTACAGGGAATCGGGTAAAAATCGGTTAATCTTTCTAGGAGATATATTGAACGAAAAAAATCGTTAGTAGTAGAAAATCGAAAAAACTGCGAAATTTTATATCTATTCACTTACTCGATTTTTTTTTCTAGTGTGAATCGGTTGATTTGAAAATAAAATAATAGCGTTTTAGCTTAAAGAAAATTATAGAATAGCACAGAAACCTGGTTACCATTGTTTAGCGGTTAAAATTAGCGGGAAGTTATAGGGATTTGACCTCTAGGGTCAACCTTTTTTCCCATGGTTTTGCAAGAAACAAGACAATTTTTTGTGCATCGATTGAAAAGGTATTCGTTGAACAGGAGGAAAAGAAATTTTTTTTTTACTGATAAATTCTTGACAGCCGTTGATTTCTAGAAAACTATAGAGAACTTATTTTTGCGAAATTTGCCTTCACCCTTAAGAAAGAGTTTTTTGGCTGTACTATCATAGAATCTGGGGTCAAATTTTCGTATTCGATATCTATCGAGATTTCCATACAATTTAAAGGGAAATTTCCATCGATATCGAGTACCGTAATTTGCCCCCTGATTTGAGTGCATTATAACAACAACAAAGCTGGGGCCCTCTTAGAGCTCTTTTATTATTGTGTGAGTCAATATGGAGTACCTTCCAAAACCAGATAATATTTTTCAATATTTTATTAGATTTGTTTGAAATAGTACTTCTGCTCGTACAATAATATCCTTCGGACTGAAAGAAAGGATACTTAAAATTATCCCTGGGCCTTTTCTTGAAACTTCAAATGACAAAAATAACTAAAATAATAACAACAATTTAAGAAAATTTATTGTTGCTGTATAACTATTTTACTTGTAGATTTGTTAGTTGTAGTTTTGAGGAATCGCCTCCCTGTTGTAGAGTCCAGAACGAAATGCAGAACTGTTGATATTTTTCCTTTTATTTAAAGAAATATTGGAAAGAGTTTTTCATGGCCACAAGAAATTTATTGGAATAAACCTCGCAGTGAGACTTGCGAAGTAATAAGCGTTAAATCGTTGCTTTAGTAGATGTTGTTAAAGACTTAAGAAAATAATTATTTCGAAATTTTTATATAATTCAAAAGCGCTCGATGCAATTGATGATAAAATTCTTTACCATAAAAATGTCCATGTCCTTCAATACTGCCAAGCCATTGATATCAATCTCTCTCTAAAACAGATTGTAGTCAAAAAGAAATCAAAAATATAATAACCTTAAGGGTATCTGGCTAGTTCTGTGCCATTTTCCATTCATGTTCATTCATGTTCGTTCATGCTGCCAAGTCAACTTCCTCATCAAATTTCTTTCGAAGTATTAATAAAAACTTGAAGAGTATCTAATTTACAAATAAAAATACCATAAATTAAAATATATATTTTTTTTAAATTACATTTATCTTCCATATTTCCTTGTTTTGTGACAACAATGTGACACTAAAATTTACACCATTTTCATATATCAAGAGCCGTGACCAAATCACACCGCCATTTAAAAAATCGTTTGTTAAAAATAAATAATTTTTTTTTGTAAAGCTGCCCAAAATCATTTTAATAAATTAAAATAATTTATTGCAACAACTGTCTGCTATTAAATCTTGTATTTTGTTAATGTTTTTTTATTTTTTTGTTCGCCTCAAACCTCATTTCCAAACTAACCAAAAACCGCTTCGAATTCTCATAAATTATGCATCAATAATAATAATTCCCAGGGCTCTATTCATATTTTATTAGTTTTTAATAGTTATTTTTGAGTTATAACTGCTTATTAAATCCATACCATTTTGTACAAACAAAACCCTATTATCATTTAAATTTGAAGTTGGTTTGTTTTTTTGTTGCATGAAACTTGAAAGACCATCTCAATTAATAATGAAACTTGTATGGTTAGAAATCATGTATTTAAATCCTAACAACAATCAAATAAACTTTTATAAGAAATTTGTTACACAATTAATAATTTATGCAACGTCATAATTAAAGGTGAAAAAAAATATTATAATAATTTGATAAAAATTTAGTCGCTCATATATTTTGGGAAAAGATTCATGAATAGCAGCGGCTGAAAATGATGGCTAAGAAAGTCACAGGAAAATAACCATTTTGGTGATTGCTGTAACAATAAATAATATTAAATATATTTAATTGAGGATTTTATTTAACACCAGTCAACAAAGATATTTATTTGGCAATTGATTGTAGCTTAAAGAAAAGCAACATAAACCTTCAGCAAATTTATTAAATAAACCACTGGTTTTGTTTTGAAATATTTGACATAAAATCTGAATTCCATAAAAATTCTCCCCTATTCCGTAACAATTTCCCAACGTCTCTTTAAGACAATATCAAATAGAGAACACTTAACCACTCCTTTTGTTTAACCTGTGACACACGGTGTGCCCTGGATATGACAGAAGACTTTTAAAAATTGTTAAGTGCTGAAAAAGACAATTACAGACGAGTTCTATTCTTGATATTGTCACGACTTGACATTGACAACTGGTTACAGAATAAGGGCGACGATTTCCTACAAAAATAAAAACAAGTCAATTTGTGGCACCAGTGAAAGAAAGAAAACTACAGTTTTAGGGGAAAATTTCAAGTTAAAAAGAGCGTCTTAAAGCTAAGACTTCTTGTCGCTATTCGTGTTCATATTAGAAGTTTAATCGATACCGATGGCGGCACCGATAAAACGGAGATACTTCAGTGTTACTGACTGTATACGAAGATATATAACGCCGATATGTTACTGGCCTCTCAAATAGTTTGTTTTCACGCAAATAACTCTGTTTCGATTTTGAATTCCCATAATAAAATTAACTCCTTCTGATTTTAAAGCACAGTTTGTGCAATAAATCTGGGCAAAATAAAATAACTCTTTATTAGAAATAGAGTTAGTTGCATTTGCAAAAGAAAGTTTTATATATATTACAACTTTTTATGAAAATAAAATCCAACAGCTATTTCATTTTACATAAAATGTGCCTTCATTTTTAGAAAATATTTGCACAAAAAAGCGTAACCTATTTTATAAAAAATAATTAAATTAAATTTTAGGGACTAGCCAATTGCTAGAATAGTGTTTTTGAAGTCAGAAATTTATAATAAATACTCCAAAGCTTAAGGGAAAGTCTACATAACTCTTAAATATTCAACTTACTTAGCAGAGCAGCACAGCTGTTTTCGAAAACCACTACACTGTCATCGTCAATACTTATATTACATTTGTTAGTTAATAGATTAAAATGTTCTTAAGATTAAAAAAAAAAAAAATTATTAGAAATGAAGAAAAAATTGTTAAGGAAGGCCACAAGGATTTAATGGTGGGATCCTTTATCAGTTCAGCATTGAAGCAGCTCTCATTAGGATTTTTCTCATAGAAATTTTTATAAATTGAAATTTTTTTTTATACTCAGCTAAAACATTTAGCTAATGATAATGCTCGTACATGCATGAATACCGATGCGAAGGTGTAACGGCCTTTGAAAACAGCAGGGTTCGACTTTGCTGTGTAGTTTAAAAACTAAATTGATCCTTGAATTATTTATCAAGACTGTTCATGATATCAATAATAATTGAATTTAATATCTACAGTTCTTTAATCACGATTTTTGAATCATACTTTCTTTAAATTATTAATTTTCCTTTGGCCACGATCATGTCTTAATGAATTAAGAATAAAAGGATTTTTTAGTGTAAAAAAATAAAATTAGTTAAAACAGCATTTAAAGTTTTGAAAGACTTTTAAAATGTAAAATAGCAGCTTGAAAATAAAAAATTTTTAAATGAATAACGTCAGAGCGACAAAAAGTACAACAGGCTTTTGAATAAACACAATTTAAGGACTCCAGGATTTAGTTTCGTATAGTTTTAAAGCTCTTTTAATAAATTTTTATATAGTAAATCTCTGTTAGAGCAGACATTTAAAAGCACTAAACTTTTTGTAAGAAAAGGAATAAAATTTATAATAAAACTTTTAGTGTTGTTGTTATTGAATCATTTCGAAGTGCATATGATTTTTATAAATGTCCTGGCTGGCACCACTGTTATGAAATTTTATTTCCTCACCAAAATATTTCAGAGTCTTGTGCAGCATAAATAATAATTTGTGAGAATAATGCCTTCACAATTTCTAACAATTTCATTCCGTCCGATATAAAGAACCGCAGCCAAATGATTGCATTTGATATGAACAGTCATGGTCTATTCACACAGTGAAGCTTTTGCTGCAATCGTTTTATTATCTTATTCTACGAAGCAGGCTTTATTTAGAAGAACATTTTGTGGAGCTAATGTTTAAATAAGATATCAGCCATGTGGCCCTTTCGGCTGCCACGTAAAAGGCGCAATCTGGAACAACAATCTTCCACAACTTTTCGCCACACTTGCGGCCGTATTTAACCGATAACTCTTCGAATGTTGATTTAAATTTTTTTGTGGTTAATCGCCGTAGCAAAGTGACTTAAAATAACTACAAAGAAAATAATAAAATGGGTTTAAATCACACGATCTTGGTGATCAATTAATTGAGCCATTAAGTGAAATTATTTTTTTATCAAAACTTTTTTTGAGTAACTCAATTGTAATGCCCGCTGTGTGGCATGTGGCTCCGTCCTATTGGAATCACATATCAGCAGGATTAATGCCACGTAATTCAGGCATGAAAAAGTTTCGAATCATGTTCCTGCACCGTTAACCACTGACATCGTTTTTAAAGATATGCGGGGCCAACGACTCCGCCAGCTCGTAAAGCGCTACAAACAGCAACTTTCTGTGGATGTTCTCTGATGTTTCGACAAAAGCTTGTGGATTCTTTTCACTCCAAATGGGACAGTTGTGCTTATTTACGTACCCATTCCACCAGAAATGGGCTTCAGCGGAAAATAAAAATTTGAATGGATAAGTTTGACGAACAGAAGAATTATTTATTTTTTAAATATATCGGTTCATAATGAAAATTCAAAGCACATTAAACAAGAAGCAACTATCAGCTGTTAAAGGGGTGATCAAATAAAGCAGTGATGCCAACTCAAAGTTGTGATACTCTAAAACATTAAACACAATAACGACAGCAGACTACAGACTACAAACTACAGACTACAACTTGTCAAAAATAGAATACATGTGCGTATCTACGAATGAGTATTTTTACTATTACAGGCAACACGGCTACTGGTTGTTGTCCATGCTGTTTCTGTGGTTGTAGTCAGATTAAACTAATTTGACAACAATGTTGCCAGTATAATATAAATAAACCCAATTATTGTAGACTTTAAAATATATTGTTCTGTTATACAGAAAGAAACAACAAACTATATTTCCAAGCTAATGAAATGATTTCTTGTCATACACTGTGGACTTTAAATATATTTCATTGGAATGACACTATTTAAGAGTGTTAAATATATGAAAGCGGCTACACTGGCGTATGAAGAGAATTCTACTACAAACAGCAACTCATGGTTATTGATTTGGTGGTGTCGTTCTAAAAATAATAAAGCAGCTGACTACGAGACGACGATTATAGCCAACGACTTTTATAGTCGGTGTTCGTGTAGCCTGCTGTCGTTATTGTGTTTAATTCTCTGTTTATGAGAAATGTTTCAGCATTTTCACATCGAAAAAATAATAGTTTTTTTGCTTGTCCTGTTATTTATTAAAGCACGAATCTTTAAATAATTTGTTAGTTATAATGCTGAAGAGAAAAACTAAAGAAAAAAATAATAATAATAATAAAATATATACCCTGACTTATCCTGTGTTGCACAGCATGACAGCAATTTTTTAAATGAAAAAACGTCTCATATTTGTTACTGAAACGAGGCACAGGTTGCAACAAATTATACCGATGCTCCGCCCACATCTGGTGTATGAATACATTGAATAACTCTAAACACACTAATTTCTAATGCACAACTCCTGCTTTTGCCTGCCACTTCCTGCAAGTAATTTATGCTTAAATAACTCTCCCTCCACTTGACATTGATTGTCCATGTAGAAACCTCCAAAAGTAGGTTGAGTGTTTCAAATATCTCTTCATTAAGAATATTCTAGACACAATGTAATGAAGTATTTACAATCAATATCACTTAAGCATGTTTCGGGCAACATCTTAATGTGTTAGTGTTTCAATTTCATATAGATTTTGAAGGAGTTCTGAAAATTGCTTTTCAACATCATGGAAAAAAACCAAAGTAATATTTTTCGATGCACAACAGCCTGCTGCCACAATCTTGAGATATTTTCTCAAGTAATTCTTCGGTTACCTTAAGATGAGGCACTTGAGGAAACAAAGAAATAAATATACGGATACATTTTTAGGCATTTACATGTTCATCAGCAGGAGAATAAATAAAGAAATAAAAAGCAAAAATAAAACAATTGCATAGAAAAAAGCATTGAAAGAAACGTTTTGAGTCTTAAAAATCTGTGCTCTAATTAACCTTTAATAAACTCAGCACATAAATAAATTTCTACAATTCAAGTGGTTTTTTACCGAGATTTTTTGTTTCCTTTCATAAAATACTTTTTGTTTGTTGAATGTTTGTTTTTTATTCTTGTTGTTGTTGTTGTTGTTGTTTTATTTATTAAAGCTAAATTCACTTTGTTGTTGTATTTTTTATATGCTATATTTTCTTAATACATTTTCTTTATGACTTTTTATAGTTAAAAATGTGATGAATGTGAGTTTACGAGGGAGGCCTAAGGGTACGGTCAGATTAGGGAAAATATTTGACCAAATAAAAGTAACCACTAAATACTAATGATATATTATTTCAGATAAATGTTTATTGAGTTAATAGAGTAACTTTTCTACCTCCAGTAAGTTGCGATCGGCCCTCGCACATAAGCATGTCGTTATTTGTTCATTTGTTGATTGCATTTTCCATTTCCATATTTGGCTTCGCATACATAATTTTCACTTTTCAATGCTGTACTAAACCTGATACTAATTATTTGCCAGTTGTTGTTTTGCTCGTACGTGTATAAAACACTTGAACTAGTTTTATTTATGAGCAGCAAACTGAAGCAGCAGCATTAAGTTTTATGTTGCTCTCTGTTGCCTGTGACTGACTGTTGTTTGTTGGCTGTTTGTATTTTTCTAAACTTTTTTAAAAAGGTTTACGTTGTTATTTTTTCCTCCTCTTTGTAACCACTTAAGGTTTGAGGTTTATTTGATGTAGCTTTTTGCAGTTAGACTTTGTTTTTTTAAATAATTTTTCTATATTTTTATTTCTGCAGTACGACGTTAGTTGTTGTAGCAAAAAAAAATTAAATTAAACGCATAATATTTTACTCGTACGGCATCAACAACAAGAGTTTTGCCATGCTGAGAGGCTGCATAAGTAACTCTGGCTTTAGTAGTTTGTTGTATGGCTACACATTAAGGACCTTTATGCTGCTGGGTCTCGAAAAGGGTTCTTGGCAATTGAAGTGTTTTCATAGCATTACTGACGTAAAGGTAGTAGTAGTTCATAAACTTGGCTAAAATAAAAAATTGCACTTAGAGCAGCCAACAAGACCTTGAATAGCGTTTAAAAGCTTAAGTTTAAATGTTTAAGTTAAAAGTAAATATTTTTCATTGGAAAATATTGAAAAGTTTTGTAAGAATTAACAACCAAAAATTTGTTTGTAAAATTAGTACAACAAAAACAAAGACAATAATAAAATATACTAACATGTCACAGTGTACAATTCATTCCGCTGTTTGGCTGTTTAGAAAAAAAAGCCGGAAAATATTTTCAATATCATGAACTGAATTGTCAATTCCTTTTCTTACACTGCAAATGATAGTGATTTCACACTGACATGGTTTTAATGAAATCCAGTTAAGACCAGCTGCTTAAGCCTGGTTTTACCCTACAAAATGATTTTTGTTAAGTCTCACTTTAAAGCAATTTTGAATTGGTTTTAAATAGCTTTCACGAAGTTTAACTTTGATTTTTCTTCTATCTGTCGGTGCAAAGTTAAGTGCTGCCAAGTTAGGTATGGGAAACAGCTGATATAGCATGAATTATGCATTTTTTTCTTGCAGAGTTTGCAGGATGTGATATGAAATAATGAGTTCTTGAAGCATTCATTTAGTCTGTATAAGTATTTGCATAATTTTAAAATAGCTTTTTTTAAAATATAAAATATTTCCTATATAATTTATTATTTAAGTTTTTAAAAGATATAAAATATTTCTTATATAATTTATTAATATTTTTATGTTTTCCTATAAAAAAAAAACTGCTTTAGTACAGTTTGTGCATTAAGTGGTATTAAATAAAAAGAAAAACATTAACTTAAATACAGAATTCGCTATGAGAAATGTAATTAATTGTGATTAAATTTATTGGACAAACTGTGCGCTAAATTGTGAATTTATAAAATCGGCAGTGTGAACGCGAAATCACATGTTTATGGTTTTAATGCCAAAACCAAATTTTAATATTCAATGTAAAAACTCTGTGAGAATTCGAGCAAATTTGTACGAAACGGAATCAAATCCTTTCTGAACAGAATCTGTTACATAGCTGCTGGATACAAAAATTAATGAGACCTTCGTCTCTTCATTATTATTTTAAATTTATTTTAAAACATATTTTTAACTTTTTAGTTCGGTTTTCTAATGTGTTTTAGTTTTTTATACTGAATTTATTGTTTATTTTCTAGCGTGTAAAAATATTTACACATATTGAGAATATGAGAACATTAATTACACCAAAATCCTTGCGCGAATACAATGAGGCGTATGAGTAACATTATTTGGCCTTTTGGACCCGAGTCTTAACATAGACCAAATAAGAAATAATCTAAAGACTTCTTAAATTCTTCTTAAAATTTTAAATTTAAAGAGGTCAAGTGACCGGTCTGAAATCTGTAAAAAATTACTTTTATAGGACTCGCCTCTTAAGCGGCCCTTTGTTTCCCATACCGTGTGTCATGTATACCCGTCCTGTTCAAGTCACATATCACCCAAGTCCAGCTCTTTCACTTTGTGTAATAAAAATTTGCAATAATTTCACGGTAACGCTCACCATTCACAGTAGCGTTACAAATCGATAATTCACTGGCGGATACAGCTGCGACACTTTCCTCTGTTCCCACTCTATTTCAGCGTTATTAAGGTTTAATGTCCAGTAATAAAAATTTGTTGCGAAATTTAATTTTAAGATTCCAAATAGCAGGCTCAGAAGGTCGCTTAAGCGGAACATAAAAATGAAGAAGTTTACGGATGCACTTTCGCAAACGATCTTAAATTTTTGTAATAAAATTCAATTAATTGCAAGAGTTGTTCGTTCGGAATTCGATTTATTGTTAAATTTCTAAACCAAACTGAACATGTTTAATGGAAACAGCTGATTTCACCAAAACAGTGTTGCCAAAAAGAAAAATTTTGAAAAAGTGACTTTTTACCATTTTAATTAAAAGCAAAATTTTAGCAGTGGTTTTTGTCTTAAATATAATTCTGTGAAAGAATAATGACCGGGAACATCCTGGGCCATTTTGCCAGGCTTTTCTCAATTCATCTAAATAAGCGGTTTATAAAATGCAGCGGCCTTAAAGGAGTTTCAGCTGATGATATTAAACAGGCATTTAAGAAAAATAATTAAAAAAAAATATATTTTGTTCTCTTTGCGTGTTTCCTAAATTTTATAATTAAAATTTTGAGGGCGCCTGTGGAAACCGTTGATTTATCGGTTCTAAAAAGTACACCGGAAACCCCAGGCAATTATTTGAATGATTATATCTGCTTGTGTTTCACAATTTCTTTTTAATATTTCACTTAAATCAACATTAAATTCTGCTCACTAAAAACAACATCCAGCGCGCACTCTTCATATTTATTTAAACTAATAAATTTTATAATTATTATTTTTTAATTTATTCCAAATTTTATTACTTTTAAAAACTCACCATAAAGGAAGGGAATATCGAAAAAAACATGTACAAAAACATATTAACATACACAACGAATAAACAAACATCAAAATTAAAGTGTAAGTGTACACCGCAATAAACAGTGTGTGCGGAATGGGGAGGGGTAAGAGTTTTACAACAAATACCCAACAACAAAAGAAAATTTATGTATACGAGAGTTGCTACAATAAACAAGCGAACATGAATTGCATTTCACGCTGTATAATTAGTAACGTAGCGCATGCACAACACTAACGGGCGCAGGTTGTTTAATATTAAAATGTTTAGCACCCTCAAATACCAACAACATCGACGAAAGCAACTGCAATAACAACAACAACATGAAACAACACTAGAACTCTACATCAATATTCATATTAACAACGAAAATTACTTCATGTATGGAAAAAGTAAATAAATATTGAAACTCACTAGACAGACGACGGACGACGACGACTCAATATAAAATGTTTTCGGAATTGATGATCAAATAAAAAGGCAGATGTTAAAGCGACTGATAGTCGGTGTCTGTTTGATTGCATGATGTTGCAGTCAAAATGAAATACATTTTAAAGGAAGCCCAAACGTTAGAGTGATATTAAAAGCAGCCAATTTAAATGCCAGGAGATGACTCGGGCATATTTATGTTGATGTGTTTGTGTGTTGTTTTTAGGTGCAGGTCAACCACAAAACGCACACCAAAAATTATATTTAATTATAAATGCATACGCACACAACGAGGCACTCACACAAACAAACTCAAATATTTATTCACACCCCTGAAAGGATGTTTGATAATAATTCGTGGTGTGTGTGTGTGTGCTGGATAATTTTATGGTTATTTTTAATTATGATTTTAGGGAACGATGACTGACTGTTAGTAAATATATGACTTTGATGATGTTGTTGTGAAGCTATTAATTAAATTAATTTGTTATATTAGAAATTTCAATTACTTTCAAAAGGGGAAAAATTATAGAAATTACATTTGGCGTGTAGCGCAGGTTGTGTAAAAGTCTTTAATATTTCATTATTAAAAAGAACAAACATGAAAATCGAGGGAGGCTGGAATATTTAAAAGGTCTGTTGAAAGGAATAATAATTATAAGATAAAAGTGATATATTCAGCTGCGCCGAATCTTATAAACCCTTCACTGTGGTGTGTCTCTCACTTTTATGTACAAAAAAGTTTAATTGTCCAACCCTGCAATCATTTTAGTGCAATTTCACATTTAGCCTTTTAAGACTGCTTTGATTTTTTACCCACAGTGAAAAGTCAAGTACATTTACACTATGACTTTTTCCACATTAAAAATACTTTCGACTTTTCTACTCTACACATCTCACCTACAAACTAATTAAGCCTCATATTGAATACCAATGAACTCCTTTTAAAGTTTTGAAATGTCTTTCAGTAAAAAATAATTTTTTTTTTTATATTGGAAAAAAGTCTAGTTGTACTTTTAAAAAATATTAAATATATTCGATTTGTTAAGAGAAAGGAAAAGTTTATTTCAGTTGGCTGCTGTTATGTGCCAAAAAATATATCATTTATCCATCCCTGGAAAAGAATATCATTGATTTAATATTCAATTTTTTTTTACTCCTATTATAGAACGGGTGTTTTTTTCACAGAGTAACACACTTTTAAATCATAATCAAACCAGGATATATATATATATATATATATATATATATATATATATATATATTTAATATCAATGAAACGGGCTTCAATTGAAAGGAAATTTAATAAAATTAACGTTTAATGAAATTAATGTTTAATTCAAATTATATTCCTATTATATAACGGGTGTTTTCTTCATAGAGTAACATAAGCATAAATCATAATATAAATAAATCGGGCTTCAATGGAAAGGAAATTTAATGAAATTAATGTTTAATGAAATTAATGTTTAATGAAATTAATGTTTAATTC
Source organism: Linnaemya vulpina (assembly GCA_963675445.1). Classification (NCBI taxonomy): domain Eukaryota; kingdom Metazoa; phylum Arthropoda; class Insecta; order Diptera; family Tachinidae; genus Linnaemya; species Linnaemya vulpina. Next base: position 71,288,107 of record OY776279.1, on the reverse strand, counting down.
AAATTTTATTTCTATTATATAACGGGTGTTTTTCCATAGAGTAGCACAAGTTTAAATCATAATAAAACCAGGATATATATTCTTAGTATCAATGAAACGGGCTTCAATTGAAAGGAAATTTAATAAAATTAACGTTTAATGAAATTAATGTTTAATTCAAATTATATTCCTATTACATAACGGGTGTTTTCTTCATAGAGTAACATAAGCTTAAATCATAATATAAATAAATCGGGCTTCAATGGAAAGGAAATTTAATGAAATTAATGTTTAATGAAATTAATGTTTAATTCAAATTTTATTTCTATTATATAACGGGTGTTTTTCCATAGAGTAGCACAAGTTTAAATCATAATAAAACCAGGATATATATATTTAATATCAATGAAACGGGCTTCAATTGAAAGGAAATTTAATAAAATTAACGTTTAATGCAATTAATGTTTAATTCAAAATTTATTTCAATTATATAACGGGTGTTTTTCCATAGAGTAGCACAAGTTTAAATCTTAATAAAACCAGGATATATACTTTTAATATCAATGAAACGGGCTTAAATTTAAAGGAAATTTTGTGAAATTAATGTTTAATGAAATAAATGTTTATTTAAAATTGTATTCCTATTATATAACGGGTATTTTTTTCATGGAGTAACACAAGTTTGAGTCATAATAAAACCAGGATATACGTTTTTAATATCAGTAAAACGGGCTTCAATACAAGGATAATTCTATGAAAATAATGTTTAAATATGATATCTGCCATGTGACTGGCGCGTAGAAGGCGCAATCTGGAATAACAATTTTCCACAACTCTTCGCAGCACTTGCGGCCGTATTTAACCGATAACTCTTCGAATGTTGATTTCAATTGTTTTGTGGTTAATCGCCGTAGACAAGTGACTTAAAATAACTCCAAAGAAAATAATAAAATTGGTTTAAGTCACACGATCTTGGTGATCTACTAATTGAGCCATTAAGTGAAATTATTTTTTCATAAGAAATTTCTTTGAGTAACTCAATTGTAGCGCCCGCTGTGTGGCATGTGGCTCCGTCCTATTGGAATCACATATCAGCATGATTATTGCCACGTAATTGAGGTACGGAAAAATATCGAATCATGTTCCTGCACCGTTCACCACTGACATCGTTTTTGAAGACATGTGGGGCCAATGGTTCCGTCAGCCCATAAAGTGCAACAAAGGGCAACTTTCTGTGGATGTTCTCTGGTGTTTCGACAAAAGCTTGTGGATTCTTTTCACTCCAAATGGGACAGTTGTGCTTATTTACGTACCCACTCCACCAGAAATGGGCTTCAGCAGAAAATAAAATTTTGAATGAATAAGTTTGACGAATAGAAGAATTATTTTGATTAATAATTTCATAATGAAATTTCAAAGGACATTAAACAAAAAGCAACTATTAGCTCTTAAAGGGGTGATCAAATTAAGCAGTGATGTCAACTCAAAGTTGTGACACTATAAAAGAAAACACGCCGTATAAAAATTTTTGACTGGGAAAAAATATATGCAAACTTATTCACTTTAATATTCCAAAATAAATTTAAATAAAGCAAATTTCTATTTTAAAATATAAATTTTTTGCATGATTTAAAAAGAAATCATAACGACAGATCGAATTATTTAAATTAGATTAAAAAATTTATTGCATTATTTTCACAAGCGTATTGTTTTTGTTATCAAATTGATCACTGAAATATTTGCATGTAATTTATAATTCTATTAGCAGGAAGTAGAAAAAAATTATATGCACAATAAATATAAATTCGATGAAATTTTGCTCACAGACTGTAAAGTAAACATTAATTTGTAGAAATTAAATTATTGTCAATTAAAAAGTAAAACACAAAATGTGTTTGCTAAGTTACACTGTGCAACATAAATGCGATCCATTTCGAAGGGCACAAAAATGCGTAGAGAAGAGTATTGAAGGATTTTGTGTGGGAGTTATTTTAATTCTTTCTTTCTCTCAAAGCTTTTGCTTTTTGATTTGGGTATAATTGGGGATATACATTCATCTTGGTTATTTTTATTTGTAAGAATACTATGACCGTTTTTGTGGAACATTTCATTTAAATGCTCGTGTCAGTTGACTGCTTGTGTACTTTCTGAAGAAGAGATGTCAAACAACCTTTATAAATAGCAGGTTTGCTCCCAAAATGTTTATCTAAAACTCTACTGAAGGTCACTCGACCAACGAGGGAGGGTTCTTTAAAGTTAATGATAGTTAACAAAATTGGAAAAACATTTTTACTCTCTTTTCAATCTGTGAATTTAGAAATTTCTTTTGTTTAATTTTTAAAATAAAAGAAATTTCTTAAATATCACTTATTTTCCATTAAGACTAAAATATTTTAGAATATATATTTTACATTTTCATCTTTTAGTTCGGACCGTAATATTTTTTCGCTACTTTTTTTTCCAATAACTTAAAATGACATAAATTTAATGTTTCAAACTCTGGATAAGTAATTGATTTGTAAAATATCTCGCTTTCAAATTCAAAAACAATTTCTTAAAATTCTCGCTATGAAAATTGAAAATTTTCAAAGACCAGGCGCTCATTAGATTTACCCGGATTAGTAAAGGGTGTTTTTATGTAGTGATACCACTTTGAGTTGGTATCACTGCCTTATTTAACTGCTGATAGTTGCTTTTTCTTTAGGTTGCTTTGACATTTCATTATGGATTGACTTACACCAGAGCAACGCGTGCGAACTGTAGAAATTTTTAATCAAAATAATGGTTCTGTTCGTCAAACTTATCGTGCACTTCGTCCATTCAAAATTGTATGTTCCGATGAAGCCAATTTTCAGTTGAATGGGTACGTAAATAAATAGAATTGTCGCATTTGGAGTAAGGAGAATCTGCAAACTTTTGTTGTGCTTTAAGGGCTGGTGGAGTCCTTGGCCCATGTGTCTTCAAAAATGATGATGGTCAGAATGTTATTGTTTGTGAAAATTGGTGTTCCAGATTGCGCCACCCGTGGCGGCCACATGGCCGAAATCATATTTAGACATTAATGTCATAAAATTTTCTATTCAATAAAGACCGTTTCATTGATATCATAAATATAATACTATGTTTTATTATGATTTAAACTTGGTATCACTCTATAAAAAAACACCCTGTATAAGTCGAGTTGTCATAAGATGTAAATATTTATAGTTTTTAGAATGCTTCAAGGATGGTGGTACTATGTCTGTATTTGTGTGTGTGTTGATATGTGTGCTTGTGTTAGTTAGTATGTAACTCTCTTATAACTTCTATATGGCTTGATTAGAGGCGTTCCTAGGAGTTGTACCAAAATTATATTGTCTTTGAATAAGAACCAATCCGCATCAATAGATTTCCTGAAATAAAAAATAGAATAATTTTGTTTTGCACTTAATTTTAAAGGGCTTTAGCGATCGATTACAAAAAAACAATCAGCTCCAGGCATTTAAATACCACACTGATTGTGTTGAGCCGGCCCAAAATCGGTTAATCCGTTCGTGATAAATCATGCACAAAATCAAATGAAAAAGTTTTTTATCTCCGTGATCATGTGTGTGATCAGTTAGTGCTCTTGAGTATTTCTTAGAACTCGAAAACTGCCTAAATCCGGGTTAAAATCCTTTAATTCGTTAGTGAGATATCGTGAACGAAAAGAGTTCGGAAAAGCGGAGTTAATTACGAAAATCGGAAATTATATAACTGATCAATTGGTGTTTTCGATAATTTTATCATAATTAAAAATATTATTAATCACCGCTAATAACGTGGAAATCGGTTGATTTGAAAATTAAACTTTTAGCTTTTTAACTTAAAGAGCTCAAAGTAATAAAATCACGTTGCAATATTTCCGCGTTTAAATTTAGTGTGAAGTTGTTGCTGGGATGGCGTTTGGTATCAACCACTTTTCATATATATATTTTATATATATCTTTCTTGGACTGCCACTCTGTGGATGCATTTAAGGGGAATTTTTTTACTTCTGTCTAGGAATGAGACAAAAAGGAAATCACTGGCACGACAACTTGAAACCTAAAAGTATCTTACAAATATATATAGCACGATCTTTAGTTCATAGAAGAGCGAAGCTTTGTCTTAACAATTTGCAAAACAAAAGGACTTGAGTTTTGAAACCACTGACATACTTTGCGTTACTATCGGCAGTTTCCACTAGACTCGGTTGGTGGAAACATGCATTTTGTGCCGCACAGTTTATTGGAATGTACATATAATTTTTTCATATTTTTTTTAATTATAAAATGCGCATATCCTTGATGTCCTGCAGCACAGTTGTGTGTGCGTGTGTGTGTTTTTTTTTTCCTTTTCTATTTTTGCATATTAATTTAATTGAATCAAAATAATTTCTTTATGAGCAAATATTGTCAATGTTTGTGTTCTTGTGTGGCCTGTTGTGTGTGTATTTATTTACACATGACATGTCAGAACATGACAATCAGTAAATAAAAACAAAAATATAAACAAATATTTTATTTAAATATGAGTAAATAATGGCAAATTACAATAGAACAAAACTGTGGCAGGATTTGAAATAAATAATATTTAAAATAATCGCATGATAAAATATGACTTCTATTAAATTTGGACTCAGAGGAAATTTGGTAACAGGAAAAAGGACTTCTATGAATGGGGTTATAACACAAACCAAACTTAAGTGAGTGATAATTAAAAAAAAAATCAATCTATTTATGCGAGTAACTTGATCTTCCTCAAATGATTTGTTTCCTTTAAAGTTCTTTTTATATATAAATTTGCCTTCAAGCAAAAAATACAATCCCAACAATAAATGGCAGAAAGAAATTACAGAAAACAAATAAAACTATAAAATGCATTTTACATTTTGCATAAGTTTTTTTTATATTTCTTTTTATTTTTGAAATCAAACAAACACACTATTTTTACTATGACTCTCTGCTTTTGCCAACTCAGTGATTGTTGGTAGTGGCTGTTGCAGGCAGGCGACTAAGAGACACATAATATGTGAATGTTGCTGCTTCATAAACTATTTAAAATGTACGGGGAATGAATGCCAAAGCAACAATAGCATGTAATATTTGCTAAAACAATTTGCGCTTT